>JAPDNY010000002.1:22806552-23441428 GCA_029375565.1 Gekko gecko
CCTTGGAGGACTGGCTACATTAGGGGTGTGCCGCCTAATATGCAAAGGAGTTCCTGCTACATAAAGAGCCCTGTTTATAAAGGACACAAAGACTAACTCAGCTTAGAGGGAACACCGATCCAGACTACAGCGATCAGTTCCCCCGGGAGAAAATGGATGCTTCGAAGGGCGGACTCTGTGGCACTGTAGCCCGCTGCAGCCTTGCCAGTCGCTTTCTTAGAAGGGCGGGACTCGGCTTTCTTTTTGTTTTCTTTTTGTCCTTTCTGAACCCTGGTTCTGCCTTTCACTCGAAAGGTCCCTGAAGACTTCTGACACCAAAGGGGAAACGTCCCATTGACAAGAAACAATCCTTGAGAGCCAGTTGAAAAGCACGTGGTGAAAAACCACAACTTCTCACTCTGACAAGCCAGTTCCCTCAAGGGCTGCAGCGCAGAGCCGGTCCCCTCTGGGAGGCAGCCCTGTCTGAAATCCCCCCTCTGGCCTCTGGGATTCCAGGAGGCATTTCTAATGGCGGTTTTACATCCCTGATGAGGACTAGAAACTTAGAAGAAAACCTTTGAATTCGTGTTCTGGCGAATACGATGAGATAAGTAGTAGTTCTGTCAGTTCCAGGTTGGGATATTCCCGGAGATTTGGGGGGTGGGGACCGGGAATATCCCTTTGGAGGCATTTATAGCACCCACATTATTAACAGCAAGTAAGAAAGTAAATTATCATACATTGTTAGATAGAAATAATAAATTGAAAACAGAAGAAAAACTTGCAAGTGAGAATAGATTGTCATGGTGGGAACAGATAATGTTAAGGGATAGATTCCAGAAGGACCTGGTAGGGGGTTTGAAGACCAAAATAATGAACTCGACAAGATTTGGCTCTCTTCAAATGACAAATTAGTACAGAAATTATATGGTTTCCTGTTGGATGATTATGAGCAAGATGAGGTAATTAAAGTAGCAATGGTTTCTTGGATGAGAGATCTGGGAGAAAATATAGAAATAGACCAGTGGAACAAGATTTGGAAAACAATTAGATTTATGAGAGCGGTTGCATATAAGGAAAATGTATATAGAATGTTTTACAGGTGGTATTGGTCTCCAGATAAATTAGCAAAATACTATGTAGGTTATTCCAGCCAATGTTGGAAATGTAAAGCTAATGTGGGGACCTTTTACCACTTATGGTGGAAATGCGAGAAGGTACAGGGATATTGGAGAATTGTTAGAAAGGTAATCCAAGAAATTTTGGAGAAGGATGTTGTTCTAAGGCCGGAAATATATTTGTTAAATATAATACCAGATGGATGTAACCAACAGGAAACTTACCTAATATCCTATATTGTAACGGCTGCTCGTTTATTATTGGCAAAAAGTTGGAAATTAGATATTATCCCCTCAAGAGATGAATTAGTGTTGAAAGTGTTAGAATTAGCACAATTAGACGACTTAAGTTTGAGGTTACAAAATAAAAAGGTAACGGTACATGATGAAAGATGGACAAGAGTGTATAAATGGATAGAAAATTTAACGAATGTATAAGACTCAAAATTATGTGAAATCGGAATGATGGAATGTATGTAATGATATGAAAATGAAAATAAAATGGGAAAAAAAAAAAAAGAAACTTAGAAGAAAACCTTTGAATTTGTGCTCTGGCGAATACGATGAGATAAGTCGTAGTTCTGTCAATTCCAGGTTGGGAAATTCCTGGAGATTTGAGGGGTGGGGACCGGGAAGAAAGAAGTCTCCATTTTCTCCGTTTCTCACAGCACAAAAACTCAGGAGCACTCAAATGAACTTGATGTGCAGAAGGCTTAGAACAGATAAAGGAAGTCCTTCACACACATCATAAGAACATAAGAGAAGCTGTGGGAACCGAGACTTCTGTGAGGCAAACCCGGATGTTGAAAGTTCCCACAGGGAAATATTGAGAATAATATTCTTGCACAAAGGCTTCAGTGAACATCAGCTGAAAACAGGGAGTGCAGAAACTTATTGAAGATAAAGAGCTGCCTGGCAAAGCATATCATGTTCTTTTCTTCACAGCATATTTGCAACTTAGCCCAATAAGCTCGTATCATTATAACTGTCTCTGTATATGCCAAGCCAAGCCTACAAGAAGCCAGTGTTGAATCAGGCCAATCGCCCATCTAGTCCAACACTCTGTCACACAGTGGCCAAAAATACTAGGTGCCATCAGGAGGTCCATCAGTGGGGCCAGAACACCAGAAGCCCTCCCACTGCTGCCCCCCCCCAAGCACCAAGAATACAGAGCATCACCTGCCCCAGACTGAGAGTTCCTATCTATACCTTGTGGCTGATAACCACTGATGGACTTCTGCTCCATATGTTTATCCAATTCCCTCTTGAAACTGTCCATGTGGCAGTGAATTCCATATGTGAATCATTCTTTGGGTGAAGAAGTACTTCCTTTTATCTGTTCTAACCCAACTGCTCAGCAATTTCATGGAGTGCCCACGAGTTCTTGTATTGTGAGAAAGGGAGAAAAGTACTTTTTTCTCAGCCTGCTCAGTCCCATGCATAATCTTATAAACCTTGATCATGTCACCCCGCAGCCATCATTTCTCCAAGCTAAAGAGCCCCAAGCATTTTAACCTTTCTTCATAGGGATAGTGTTCCAACCCTTTGATCATTCTAGTTGCCCTTCTCTGCACTTTTTCCAATGCTATAATATCCTGTTTGAGGTGTGGCGACCAAAACTGTACACAGTATTCCAAATGAGGTCGCACCAATGGTTTATACAGGGGCATTTTGATACTGGCTGATTTGTTTCCAATTCCCTTCCCAATAATCCCCAGCATAGCGTTAGCCTTCTTTGTTGCAGTTACACACTGTCTAGACATTTTCGTCGAGTTATCTACTACGACTCCAAGATCTCTCTCTTGGTCAGTCTCAGCCAGTTCGGACCCCATCAATATGTATTTATATTGAGGATTTTTGGCTCCAATGTGCATCACTTTGTACTTGGCCACATTGAACCCCATTTGCCATGTTGGCGCCCACTCACCCATCCTCGACAGATCCCTTTGGAATACCTCACAATCCTCCCTGGTTTTCACCACCCTGAACAACTTTGTGTCATCTGCAAATTTAGCCACTTCACTGCTTACTCCCAATTCCAAATCGTTAATAAACAAGTTAAAAAGCATCGGACCGAGTACTGATCCCTGTGGTACCCCACTGCTTACCATCCTCCACTGAGAAAGTTTCCCATTTTTACTCACTCTCTGTTTCACATTTATAAGCCAGTTTTTGATCCACAAGAGGACTTGTCCTTTTATCCCATGACTATTGAGCTTACTGAGGAGCCTTTGATGAGGAACTGTATCCAAAGCTTTCTGGAAATCAAGGTAAACAACATCTGTTGGGTCCCCTTTGTCCACATGTTTGTTCACTCCCTCAAAAAACACTAACAGGTTAGTGAGACAAGATCTTCCCTTACAGAACCCATGCTGAGTCTGCCTCAATAGTTTTGTTCATCAATGTGCCTAATAATTCTCTCCTTAATAACAGTTTCCACCAACTTACCCGGTATCGACGTCAGACTGACCGGCCTGTAATTTCCCAGATCTCCCCTGGAGCCCTTTTAAAGATGGGAGTGACATTAGCTACCTTCCAGTCCACAGGAATGGAGGCAGATTTTAAAGAAAGATTACATATTATTGTAAGGAGATCCACAAGTTCACATTTGAGTTCTTTCAGAAGTCTCGGATGAATGCCATCCGGGCCTGGTGATTTATTAGTTTTAAAATTGTCCATCAGTCGGAGGACTTCCTCTCTTGTCACCACAATCTGATTCAGGTCTTTCAAACCCCTTCCCAAAATCGGTGCTTCTGGAGTGGGCAAGCACTTCTCCTCTTCCACAGTGAAGACAGAGGCAAAAAATGCATTCAGCTTCTCAGCCATTTCCCTGTCATCCTTCACTACTCCTTTTACCCCTTGGTCATCCAAGGGCCCCACTGCCTCCCTGGCTGGCTTCCTACTTCTAATGTATTTGAAGAAAGTTTTATTGTTGGCCTTTATGTTTTTTGTGATATGCTCCTCATATTCCCTTTTTGCTTGCCTGATCACAGACTTGCATTTTATTTGCCATAGTCTGTGTTCCCTTTTATCAACCTCACTAAGACTAGCTTTCCACCGCTTAAAGGAATCCTTCTTACCTTTTACAGCTTCCATTACTTTGTTAACCATGCAGGCTTTTTTCTGTACCTATTTGTGCCCTTCCTAACCTGCAGTATATATTTTTTCTGAGCTTCTAGGATTGTCTTTTTAAATAGTCTCCTAGAAATATAATACCCCCTCTCAGCTCCCAATTGTACAATATCAAGTCACTGAATTTTCACAGGTGTATTTTAACTGTTTTTAACTGTCTTTTAAATTGTATAACTTGCACTGGTAATTTATGCCAATAAAGGCGAACTTGACTTGACTTGAAATAGTCTCCAAGCTTCCCCAATGATTTTGATGTTTTCCACTTTTCTCTTTCAATTTCTTCCTCACATGTCCCCTCATACCAGAGAAGTTACCCCTTTTAAAGTTAAAAGTGGTTGCGTCAGTCTTTTTGGGCAAGTCCCTATTTATACAAATGTTAAACTCAATAACATTATGGTCACTGTTCCCAAGTGGTGCAATCACTTTTACATCTCTCACCAGGTCTTCGGCGTTACTTAAATAATCATTAGCAGGTGGAATTCACTGGTGCAGGAAGTGGTGGCAGCTACAAGCATAGACAGGTTCACCAGGAGACTGGATAAACCTACGGAGCTGAGGTCTACCTGTGGCTATTGGCCACAAGGCAGAGATGGAACACTATTTATGTCTGGGGCAAGTGATGCTCTGGGTTCTTGGTGCTTGGGGGGGGGTCAACAGTGGGAGGGCTTCTGGTGTCCTGGCCCCACTGCTGGACCTCCTGGTGGCACCTGGTATTTCTGGCCCCTGTGTGACAGTGTTGGACTGGATGGGCCATTGGCCTGATGAAACATCAGCTTCCCTTATATTCTTATGATGCTCTGTATTCTTGGGTTTGGGAGGGCTTTTGGAGTTCTGGCCCCACTGGTGGACCTCCTGATGGAAACCTGGGTTTTGGCCACTGTGTGACACAAGAGTGTTGGACTGGAAGGGCCACCGGCCTGATCCAACGTGGCTTCTCTTAGGTTCTTATGATGCTCTGTATTCTTGGTGTTTGGGGGACAATAGCAGGAGGGCTTGTGGAGTTTTGGCCCCGTTGGTGGACCTCCTCATGGCGCCTCAGTTTTGGCCATTGTGTGACACAGAGCGTTGGACTGGATGTTCCAGTGTTTTAACAACTTGTTGTATCATGAATTTTTTTTGGTGATGGAGGGCGACTGCGGCGAGGTGTGTGTGTGGGGGGAGAAGCCACTTCCTCCCTCCTCCTCCTCCTCTGCCCCGTGCAAGAAGGCGCCTCTGAGTCTGGCAGGCTTCCGCTTGAACGGCTCGGCTTGGTGGGTTTCTGGTTCGCCCAAAGAGGATTTGGACTGGAGAGGTGAGATATGGGTCTGGGGGCTGTAATGCAAGACCGAAAGCAGAAAGCAAGGAGGGATGGAGCAGGGGGTGAAAGAGAGCAGCTCCCCCCGTTTGTTCTTCTTTGCCTGGCTTTGGTTCCCCCTCCCCGCCTCCCTGCCCCCCGGAGATCCGCTTCTCCCCTTTTTTGCAGAGGCATGCGGACGGGGTACCTGCTGCAAGCTTGAGCGCAGCAGGATCCAAATTCGGGACCATTAGAGATTGGAGAAAGTCCCCGTGGCTTCCAGAGGCGTGTTTAGGAAGGAGCTGGGGGGGGGGCTGAGAGTGAGATCTGGGGAAGGGGGGAGGAGCAGGGGCGGAGAGGGGGGTTTGAGAGGGGTCCAGGGGCTGAAAGAAACACTGAGGGAGCTGGAAAGGGGGTGAGATGGGGGGCGAACAGGGACTAGGTCACTGGGCCCTCAGAAGACCCCCAGGAAACAGAATCGGAAGAGCGCAAAGGGGGATTTTCGGTTGGGAAAATTCCTGGAGATTGGGGGGTGGGGAACCGGGAAGAAAGAAGTCTCCATTTCTCACAGCACAAAAACTCAGGAGCACTGAAATGAACTTGATGTGCAGAAGGCTTAGAACAGATAAAGAAAGTCCTTCACTGACACATAATCATTAGCAGGTGGAATTCACACTGGTGCAGGAAGTGGTGGCAGCTACAAGCATAGACAGCTTCACGGGGGGACTGGATAAACCTACGGAGCCGAGGTCCACCTGTGGCTATTGGCCACAAGGCAGAGATGGAACACTATTTATGTCTGGGGCAAGTGATGCTCTGTGTTCTTGGTGCTTGGGGGGGTCAACAGTGGGTGGGCTTCTGGTGTCCTGGCCCCACTGCTGGACCTCCTGGTGGCAGCTCAGTTTTGGCCACTGTGTGACACAGAGCGTTGGACCGGATGTTCCGGTGTTTTAACAACTTGTTGTATCATGAATTTCTTTTGGTGATGGAGGGCGGCTGCGGCGAGGTGTGTGTGGGGGGAAGAAGCCACTTCCTTCTCCTCCTCCTCCGCCCCTTGCCAGAAAGCGCCTCTGAGTCTCGCAGGCTTCCGCTTTAACGGCTCGGCGGGGTTCTGGGGCGCGCAAAGAGGATTTGGACTGGAGAGGTGAGCTATGGGTCGGGGGGGCTGCGATGCAAGACCCAAAGCAGAAAGCAAGGGGGGGGGGAGGGATGGAGCAGGGGGGTGGAAGAGAGCACCTGCCCCGGGCCCGCCGTTTCTTCCTCTTTGCCTGGCTTCGGTTCCCCCTCCCGGCCTCCCTGCCCCGCGGAGAGCCGCTTCTTCCCCCCTTTGCGCAGAGCCACGCGGACAGGTTCCTGCTGCAGACTTGCGCGCAACAGAATCCGAACTCGGGACCGTTAGAGGTTGGAGGAAGTCCCAGTGCCTTCCGGAGGCGCTTTTAGGAAGGAGCTGGGGGGGGGGGGAGCCCTGAGAGTGAGAGCTGGGGAAGGCGTGGGGGCTGAGAAGGGCCCAGGGGCTGAAAGAAACGCCGGGGGAGCTGGAAAGGGGTTCCTGGAGCAGACTTGCGCGAAGGATCCGAATTCGGGACCGTTAGAGATTGGAGAAAGTCCCAGTGGCTTCCGGAGGCGCTTTTAGGAAGGAACTTGGGGGGGGGGGGCTGAGAGTGAGATCTGGGGAAGGGGGGAGGAGCGGGGACTGAGAGGGGGCTTTGAGAGGGGTCCAGGGGCTGAAAGAGACGCCGGGGGAGCTGGAAAGGGGGTCTGATAGGGGGGTGCAGAGGGACTGGGTCGCTGGGCCCTCCGAAGACCCCCAGGAAACAGAATCGGAAGAGTGCAAAGGGGGGTTTTCGGAGGAAATCTTCCTCCTCAGCATCTAGGCTGTTTCCGTTTTGTCTTGGGGGAAAGGGAAGGAGGAGGGTCAGCTCTTCTCCCCCGGGTGATTTGCTCCGGGTCCGATGCTTTGGGGGGCTCATTTCTCCTGCCTCCGCACAGCACCACCCTGCAGCGCTTGAGCCCCTGCCGGAGTCCCCGTCCCCCCCCCCCCCCCCGGCTTTCCTGCCCTCTTGCCCAGAGCTGCTTTGCGGGGAAGCTGAATTTCGCAAGCCAGGCGGGATGGCTGCCGGTTCAAATCCCCCTCCCCGATGGCGGCAGTTTATCCTTCCCCGGATATCGGGTGTGTGAGTCAGTTCCGGTTTTCGTTTGCCAATTGTCTAGTGTATTGCTGTTGTTGTTATCTGAATAGAGACCGCCTGTACCCCTTCTCTAATTAGGAGACATATAAGGGAGGCAAATCTGGATGGATACAAACAAAGCTTTATTGCAGCAAGGTGGGAAAAACCAGGCAAGGGGTTATTTCCGAAGTTTACATGGCTACAGAGACACTTAATATACAATTTTGACAAGCAGAGCGTATTCCATACTTGGCTGTCTTCCTGCTTACTTGGTTGTCTTCTAGGAAACTTGACATTTCACCAGAGCCAGTTCCTGTCCTTTCATGTTATCAGAAATCGGAACAAGCTACCCAGTTTAGCATATGCTGGTTCAACCGCCCAAACGCACCTGTAATCCCTTCATAGAACTTCCCTTAGTAGCATTACTTTGAAGTGGCTTTAAACCGCGCAGGCATAAATTATAAATCTTGTGTTACTGTTTTTCTACTTTTTCCGTTCACATCGTAGGCATTACACAGGTGCATCCTGATTCGTATGCATAATTGAAAGTCAGCTAGGTGTGACAACAAACGGCTTAATCGGTGACCTGTCAGGTTCCTGTTAGCAAAAGCTGGATCTAAGGCCTCGGTCTAAGTTTTGGGGTCTTTATATAAAATTAAGCCAAGATCCATCAGTATAGCCATACGTCTGTCAAGCTATGCCAATATATTAGTATAGAACTGATGGCTTTTAAAACACGGGAACAGTCCACTGTGTTTTTTGGAAGGGGGGACTACAGAAAGTTTGGGCTCCAAACGCCACAGCAAGGAACGTGCAGGGAAATCTGTGGCCCGGGGCAGAGACATAAGCTGACGGAGAGGATGATGTCTGTGCTCTTTTTCTCCTGTTTGTTCCATGTATGGATTCAAGGCAGCTTCCCTCGGGACCGCAACTGGAGGAAGACGTTTTGGGAGGCTTCCCTCGCTAAAATCTCCCTGTTCAAAAAGCCTCCTGGCCAACCCAGGCAAGAGAATACAAAATCTTTTCCCCTGCAGGGCTAGTTTTCTATGTGCAGGGAGAAATGAATTCCCAGCTGGCGGTCTGAGAAGCTTCTGCTCCATCCCATCCCCTCTGGGCTCTCAGCATATTTCTCTCTCTCTCCCAGCATATTTTCCTTAAAAAGTGGAGGGGGGAGGGCAGGCAAGAGGGGGTTGGCCTCCCTTGGTGCGGGGAGGGGAGGGGCGTGGCTTCAGGCAGGGGAAGGGACTCCTCTCCCAGGAAGGGGTGGGCAGAGCTTGCCAGGCAGCATTTCCAGGGGAGGAGGGGGTGGGTGAAGAAGGAAGGCAGGACACCCCCCCCCATATAGAACCACCGGTTGAGGGGAGAGGCAACTTACCAAACAACCCTTGAGTCTCTATGGCTGAAATCCAGTGTCTTGAGTTGTGCCCTGGATCCAGAAAATGCGCACGGGGCAAAAAGGGTTTCCCGCCCTCTTTCTTTCTCTCCCTCCCAGGCACCCGGAGGCCTCCTCCGCTGTCTCCTCTGTGTGCTGAAGCCGGGAAAAGAGCCGCCATGCAGCCAGCTCAGGTATGGGGGGGGGGATATCACTGGGGGAGACGTGCTTTCTTCTGATGCTCAGAGGACGGGGTTCCATCCCGCTGATTCTAGTGTTCCCCACGAGGAAGGCAGTAAAACAGCCACCTGCCTGCCCAGGATGGCTTCTGCAGAGAAGCAGAGCGACGAAGCATTCCTTTGATTTGGGCCAACTGCAAGTGTCTTCGTAACAACACTGACTTTCTCGTGGGAAACTCTTCGGTCCTTTATCATCCGGACATCTTTGGCCTCTTCCCCAAAAGGATGCCAGCCCTTTGCGACTGAGAACAGCCCCTCTGGTTGTGAGATGCCCCCAAAGAGGGCCCACTATGAATTGACTCTCTCCGTTTTTGGCGTCCTGTCATAGACCAGCTTTCCAGTGATGTAGAGAAACGTTTCCTTCTCCTCCTTGCAGGCCTCTGGCGTGTCCTTCGAAGAGGTGGCCGTGGATTTCACCCGGGGGGAGTGGTCCCTGCTGCGCCCAGCCCAGAGAGCTCTCTACAAGGAAGTCATGCTGGAGAATTTCGGGAACGTGGCCTCTCTGGGTGAGGAGCCTTTTCTCCTTCTTGCAGTGAGGAGGGACTGTAAGGAAGCCATTAAGGAGGAAGGATATGGTGTCAGGCTGCCTGCCCTGGTCCCGGTGGCTGGTCTCTGCCTCCCTCCGCGATCCTCCCTGTGATGTGGGAAGGGTCCTGAGCTCTCCTTGCCGAGAGGGAGCCCCTGCCTGGCAGTCCTGGGCCTGAGCCACCTGAAAGGGCATCAGAAGAGGTGCCCGGGGAGGCCTGGTCTGGAGATGGTGGGGGGGGGTCTAAGCAAAGGGCTTCCATCCAGTCTGCCTCTGGCCTTCCCTGGGCTGAGACGTCGCCGTGGAAGGAACTTTGTTGTCCTTTCCGTCCTTTGAGTTCTCAGCTGGCTTTTCCATCTCAGCTTGGCAGGGAACAGGCACAGAACCTCAAGTGCCAGTGTTGTGCCAATACCCATCTAGTTGTCTAGGGCCTCAGTCTGCCCCATGAGATAGAAAAAGGGTTCACTTAAGGCCTCCCCATTCCTTGCTTTCATTCCCAGAGAAGAGACGCCCAAAGACCCCGGGGGAACAAGCAGTTTCACCAGACTCGGAGGAAATAATGGCCCAAATCCTTTAAACTGCTGTCCCGACGTGCCCTCCAGGGGCCGCGGGACAAGCCTCTCCGGAGGGGTGGGGGGGACTTGGCCGGGGGAAAAGGCTGAGAAACTGAAGCCCCTTGCCCCGTCCCCAGCCCGATGGCAGAGAGGAGCCGCGGGGGAGGGCATGCCGCCCAAGGAGCCCCCCCCCCGAGAAAGCCCCGCAGCCGCAACAGCGGCCCGACAGTCCCGACGGCTCCCGGTGGGTCCAACGTCGCCCCGGGGAGCTGGGGCGGCGGAGGACCCTGCCGCGAGCTGGGGAAGTCCCGGCTCGGGTTCCCGGTTCCGGAGGACGCGGGCCAAGCCCAGAAAGGCCGGGGCGGGACGGCTCGGGAGGCCCTGCCCGTCCCGCCGCTCAGCACACCCCCGGCAACTCCGCCACCCGAGGCTTGGGGGTGGGAACGTGGCGGGGGATGAGTTTTCTTGAGTCCCTTTGAGCAGAAGAAGGGAGCCATGACTCGGGAAAGAACATCCCCTGCCACAAATTTTCTTAGTCTTTACGGTGCCCCTGGAGTCTTGGTGTCTTCTACTGGTTTGAATTTATGGGCACACAGCAGAGGTCTGATTTTGTGGATTTTGTCCCTGATAAACAGGACCTCCGATGGCCAAACCGGACCTCATATCCCATCTGGAAGAAGAAGAAGGAGGAGAAGAAGGAGAAGGAGGAGGAGAAGGAGGAGAAGGAGAAGAAGAAGAAGAGGTGTTTCTCCTGGGCTCTGATGAAGAGGAGGGATTGGCAGGTAGGGAGTTAAGATCTCTGTCTTGGGAGTCCCCAGTTGGGACAGTGTGTGTTGCCTGCCTTTCCTTCCAAGGGCTGGAGAATTTCTGTTACTTGATTTATCCTGTGTGTCCTGGCTAGGGTGCTTCCACGCCCTTCCCCCCCTCCATTCCTTCTACAACCGGAGTATACTGTCTGTTACCGGATCCGGCTTACATTAGACTTCCAAGTCTGTCAGCCGACAACCACACCATAAAAAAACCAGCCAAGATTGGAGGCCCGTCCACTAGGTGCTCCTAAGCAATCGCCTCGGGGGCCAGCTGTGGAGGCGTGCCAGTCAGCTCTGTCGCCCTCCCAGCCTCTGCTCTGCCACCGTCCCTCGCCTGTAACGCTGTGTAAAAAAATTTCCGTTGGACATGTAAAGCCCTAAAGGGTAATTTAATTCAAAATTTGTGATATCAACCACTAATATCTTTGGAGAAGCCCTTGGCTGTACGGGAGAGGGCTTGGCCGTCTAAAACAATGAATTGCATTGAGGAGTCCCGTGTGGACCCTTTTGACCTCAACAGGGACGTAGGATTCTGATCTCACAGATGCTAATTTTCTAACCCCTAAGCATTTCTGCTCTGCCCCGAAGCCTTTCTCCTTTGTTCTAATCTAGTTAATGTGCATGGTTAAAGACTGAGAGAGCTCCATCCTGAATTCGATATGGCGAAGGGAGCCTGGACTCTGACCGGTCATACCGGGAAACCCTTGTTAGTTTTTAGGTGCTCCTGTCTGGACTCAGACTTGGGTATTTGTGGAAATTGTCACATCATCACACCAGGTATCCCTTTCTTCTCTTTCAGCAGGAGACGCGTGGCAGTCAGCGAATGATTCAGAAGAACACCTGCTGATGGGAACAGAGGATACATATTCAGATGGGAAAGAGAAGATTGAATGTTTGGAAGCCGCAGGGAAGGAGGAGGGAAAACAGTCCCCTAAAGGGAGGAACAATTCCAGTCTTTTACAAGGGGGTGACGCTCTACGGCAAAACATGTGTCGAGGAGACAACAGGAATGAGTGCACTGCAAGCAGGGAAGATTTCACTGAAATATCAGTTATTAATCTTCAACAAAGGATGTGTGACAGAAAGAGCCTGGAGAGTGGGGAAAGTTTTGGAAGAAAAGATAGTCGCACACAGGAAAAACCGCACAAATGCCTGGAGTGTGGGAAAAGCTTCAGACGGAGTGGCAGTCTTACTTCTCATCAAAGAACTCACACAGGGGAGAAGCCATATAAATGTCTGGAGTGTGGGAAAAGCTTCAGTCAGAGTTCCACTCTTACTTCCCATCAAAGAATTCACACAAGGGAGAAACCATACAAATGCCTGGAGTGTGGGAGAAGCTTCAGACGGAGTGGCAGTCTTACTTCTCATCAAAGAACTCACACAGGGGAGAAACCATATAAATGTCTGGAGTGTGGGGAAAGCTTCAGTCAGAGTTCCACTCTTACTTCCCATCAAAGAATTCACACAAGGGAGAAACCATTCAGATGCCTAGAGTGTGGGAAAAGCTTCAGGAACAGTTCAAGCCTTCGTGTTCATCAGAAAATTCACAAAGGGGAGAAACCATATAAATGCCTGGAGTGTGGGAAAAGCTTGATTGAGAGTTACAGTCTTACTTCTCATCAAAGAATTCACACAGGGGAGAAATCATATAAATGCCTGGAGTGTGGGAAAAGCTTCAGGAAGGGTGCAAACCTTACTGTCCATCAAAAAATGCACAGAAGTGAGAAGCCGTATAAATGCCTAGAGTGTGAGAAAAGCTTCAGTCGGAGGGAACACCTTATTCGGCATCAACGAACACACACAGGGGAGAAACCATATAAATGTCTGGAGTGTGAGAAAAGCTTCAGTTGTAGTTTCGGTCTCACTTCCCATCAAAGAACTCACACAGGGGAGAAACCATACAAATGCCTGGAGTGTGGAAGAAACTTCCGTGAGAAAAAACACTTACTCTTCATCAAAGAACTCACACAGGGGAGAAACCATATAAATGTCTGGAGTGTGGGAAAAGCTTCAGTCAGAACACCAATTTTATTACCCATCAAAGAATTCACACAAGGGAGAAACCATTCAAATGCCTAGAGTGTGGGAAAAGCTTCAGGAACATTTCAAGCCTTCGTGTTCATCAGAAAATTCACACAGGGGAGAAACGATATAAATGCATAGAGTGTGGGAAAAGCTTTATTCACAGTTCCAGTCTTATTTCTCATCAAAGAATTCACACAGGGGATAAACCATATAAATGCCCTGACTGTGGGAAAAGCTTCCGTCACAGTTCCTCCCTTTATGCTCATCAGAAAATTCACACAGGGGAGAAATCATATAAATGCCTGGAGTGTGAGAAAAGCTTCAGTCGGAGGGACCACCTTATTTGCCATCAAAGAATTCACACAGGGGATAAACCATATAAGTGCCTAGAGTGTGGGAAAAGCTTCAGTCACAGTGCACTATTGAGTTCCCATCGAAGAACTCACACAGGGGAGAAACCATATATATGCCTGGAGTGTGGGAAAAGCTTCAGACAAAGTGACAGTCTTACTTGCCATCAAAGAATTCACACAGGAGAGAAACCATATAAATGCCAGGAATGTGGGAAAAGCTTCAGGCAGGGTGCACAACTTACTGTCCATCAAAAAATTCACACAGGTGAGAAGCCATATAAATGCCTGGAGTGTGGAAGAAACTTTCGTGAGAAAAGAACACTTACGTTCCATGAAACAACTCACACAGGGGAGAAACCATACAAATGCCTGGAGTGTGGGAAAAGCTTCAGTCATAGTTCCAGTCTTACTTCCCATCACAGAATTCACACAGGGGAGAAACCATAAGGAATGCCTGCAGTGTTGAAAAAGGTTCCATCAGAGTGCATACCTTACTTCCCACCAAAGAACGCGCACAGGGGAAAGGAAATATGTTGCCTATTCATGATTTTAATTGCATTTATGAATGTTTACAGTACACAGTATGTATTTTTGTAACCTCAGTAAAGTTCAATTCCTGCTCAGGAAAAGTACCAGAAGTTCAGAACTGCCTCTCAACTTTGACAGTTCATTAGTATAGCTGAAGAAATTGGCGATTTATTGCTCTAGAATTAGGAACAACTGCTGTCTTTTGTCTTAATAGCCTTGCTTTGAGCATAATGGCAGTTATGAAGATGTACTCTAGTCCACCGAGTATAGCTACTCGTTGCACAATCATTTTCGGGTCCAATTGTTTTATTTGGGGGTTGATGACATGTTCAAATTCAAAAATCTTATTTCTCTTCACCTCTTTCAAACGCATCATGTGAGGGTCTAACTGGTTTTCTACTGGTGGCTTCCAGTCAGAAAAGACCTTCTATTGGGTGAGCATATCACATGTGCCGGGCTTCCGATCGCCCATAGCCTTCTGCCTATCAACTTAGAAACTGGCTTGCCTAAATCTTAGCGAATCGTAATGCTTATGTCTTTAACCAAATCTGAGAGATGTATGTACTTGTATGATTAACTTTCCCCCATTCATCAAATTCTTTCCTAGAATCTTTTATTTTAAATAAAATCATTATCTCTAAGGAGTTCACTCTTTGTTCTACTGACACAAGACCTGAAGTCTGGCCTTGAACATTTCACTGTACTGGAAGAGATCAGTCTCTTAAGAAAGTTTGCTGAATTGGGAAAAATAAAGTGGATTCTATGTTTAAGCATCACTATGTAAGGAGGACATTGTTTGATACATGGTCCAGGTATAGGGAAAAAATTTCGGATGAGAGGCCTTTGTGGATTGTTCCAAGTGCTGTTATACATCTGTTTTCTGAACATAAAGGTCATGACTGGTTGAAATATCAGGAACTATTGCAAAAAGAAGGGAAAAAATATGTTTTGAAGCCAAACAATGAATTAGAATTTGAATACGGTTGGTTACAATATTGTCAAATAAAAGACATTTATAAAAAAGACTGTAAAAAGTTTGGCTTTAGAGCCATCAATGATGAATTTGAAAATCTATGGTTGAACAGAGAGCGGAAAATGATTTCAAAGATGTACAAAACTTTGTTGACTGTATATACTCTGGACGAAACTGTAAAGGAGCAAATGATAAAGTGGGCCATAAATATGAACAAAGAAATCTCTATGGAATCATGGGAATTTTTGTGGAAAAGATCTTTTAACATGTCTACTTGTATCAATGTAAAAGAGAACTGTTATAAGATGATGTATAGATGGTACATGACACCAAAAAAGATTGCTAATATTAGTATGGATAAGAACTTGAGTAACAAATGTTGGAAATGTAGAAAAATAGAGGGTTCTTTTTACCATATGTGGTGGTCATGTGATAAAGCGAAAATATACTGGTCTAATATTCATTGTGTGATGCAGAAAATATTAAAATCCCCAATTGAGAGAAAGCCAGAACTTTTCCTCCTCGGTTTGACAATGGAAAAAATTCCACAAGAAAAAAGAACACTGTTATGGTATATGATTACGTCGGCGAGAATGGCCTTTGCTCAGCAATGGAAAATGGAGAAAATACCAGATATACATGACTGGTTGAGAAAACTGATATTTTTAGCGGAAATGGACAAAATGACAAAGAAGCTTAATGGACAAATGGCAGAACAGTATACAAAAGAATGGGAAGGGTTGAAACTGTATCTAGAAACTGAATATAGAATGAAGGGGAAAATATATAACCTGGATACGTTTGGATATTGAACGAGAAGTGAAACAAATTTGGAATTGTACTATACTGTTATTTGAAAATATGATGTAATAGTAGAGGTTTTTTATAATGTTACCTGGTTTGATAATGCATATAAGTTTAAACTTGATTATCGTTTTATATTTTTGTTTGTTATTAGCAGTGTTGGAAGCCTATTGGGGGGGGTGGGAGGGTTGGGAATCTTTTCTTGGAATTTGTATTGGTACCGTTATTGAAAATGTTGACTGTTTATTTCCAATAAAATTTTGTTCAAAAAAAAAAAAAAAGTTTGCTGAATTAAGCCCAGATGGGTGATTCTGCTTGTATTGGTGTTCTTGTTGGGCTTAATGGAAGTCGTTGGCCATCATATACAAAACCGGTCACAGCCCGGGTCCCTCATACCTGCACGACCGCCTCTCCCCCTCTCCCCCACCAAGACAGCTGGGGCGCCTCTGAGCAGGGCCTTCTCCAGGTGCCTCCCTGCAAATGGGCAGAATCCACATCTGCCTGTTCATGTGGATTCTGTGTTGAGCCCAAAGCCTGGGGAGGAGGTGAGGAAAGCTTCCGTTCTCTTGTTTTTCTTCAAATTCTGCAATGAAATGTTTTAGAACAATTAGTCTACTATTAATGTATGAAGCAGTATTGTTTGGATTTATTGGCATGACAATTGACCCCATCGATATTTCTTTTCATATCCCAGAAGTTCTGAGAAAGGGGCTGCAAGTGCATGCTGCAGGCACCGACAGGGCTCTGGGAAGTGTGAAAGATAGACTTTCCTGCCTGGGAGGGGTGAGGGCAGTGCCAGTCACATGTGCTAGCTCTGTTCACCCAAAGAGTGATTCTTCTTCACCCAAAGAGTGATTAACATATGGAATTCACTGCCACAGGAGGTGGTGGCAGCTACAAGCATGGACAGTTTCAAGAGGGAATTAGATAAACATATGGAGCAGAAGTCCATCAGTGGCTATTAGCCACAGGGTATAGATGGTCGTGTGGCCGTGGTCTTGGTATTGTAGGACCTGACGTTTCGCCAGTAGCTGTGACTGGCATCCTCAGAGGTATAAAACAAAAAGATGGAGGGCTCTCTGTGTCAAGGTGAGCAGAAAAATGGTAGGCAGGTAATTTATATCTACCCTGGAAGGTGGGGTAGGGCTGAGTCATCATCTTGTAGGAGTTCTTCAGGCTATGAATGTGCTAATAGAGGAGCTTTCCTGAGGAGGTTCTTTTGTCTATGGATTGTTTCCTGAGGAGGTTTCCCGAGGAGGTTCTTTTGTCTGGATTGTTTCCTGAGGAGGTTTCCTCTTTCTTGAGGAGGTTCTTTTGTCTATGGATTGTTTCCTGAGAAGGTTTCCTCTTTCTTGTGGAGGTTCTTTTGTCTATGGATTGTTTCCTGAGGAGGTTTCCTGTTTCCTGAGGAGGTTCTTTTGTGTGTGGAATGGCTACTGAAATTCTAATCTGATCTGTAGTTCTATTGTCAGCTGTAGAGCATTTTGTGTTTTTTTCAGGAGAGGAAACCACGCCCTATTTATTTAAATAAAATAAAAATAAATAGGGCGTGGTTTCCTGTCTTGAAAAACAGGGTAGATATAAATTACCTGCCTACCATTTTTGTGCTCACCTTGATACAGAAAGTACTCCATCTTTCTGTGTTACACCTCTGAGGATTCCAGTCACAGCTACTAGCGAAACATCAGGTCCTACAATGCCAAGACCACGGCCACACGACCTGGGAAATCTACCGCAACGAATGAACTCTGGCTGTGAAAGCCTTCGACAACATATAGGACTTGGAAGAGTTTGCTTGGGTAGTCTATCTGCCCCAGCCGGCCCCCCACTCGCACTCGCCCCCTGATTAAAGCGCAGCACGTACCACTATTGACTTGACCCTTGAGCTGGGGAAGGCTGTGCAGCTGGTTGTTGACTCTGAATAGGGGCACCAGGGACCTAGAAGGGGCAGGGCTTGTCAGTCCAACCCCTGTACAGTCTCATCAGGGCTGGCCTTAAGGCAATTGGCGCAATTAGGCCAAATTGGGCCCCACGGGCCGCTCCTACGGGCCCCCCCGCATCAGGGCAATCTAGATGGATTTTATTTATATCTCTTAAGATTCTGCAGACTTTGGTTGTGAACTGGGGCCTCACAAAATTTTTCCCAGTTGGGCCCCAGAGTTTCGAATAGGGCTCCACTGGCTGGCCCTGAGTCTCATAGTTGCTGGGCCCCAGTTGCCCTGCCCTTGCGTGAAGTCTCAGGTTTGCACTTTTGGGAGAGGGGAGACTGCCCGCTGGGGGGGGGGGCAGGGCTGTGGAGGCCCCCTAGATTTAGAGGCCCTAGGCTTCAGCCTACTCAGCCTACACATAAATCCGGCTCTGCCTAAAGTAACAGAATGACTTTCAATCTGGAAAAGATAAAAGAAGTGCTAATGTAGATTCCCCCCCCCAGTTTTCCATTTCCCCCCGGTGAAAATTACTGAGACTGATGAGTGATTTCAGCTCTCACATACTTTATTAGTTCGAGAACAAGACAACTTTACCCGGCTCGCAGGCCCATTTATATCCCCTGAAAACCCCACACCCAAAACACACCCTACTCAAGACATTGGCTATTTACAGTGGCCAAGAGTTCCATAGGCTCTCGGCCGGGAGCCTAACCCTCTGATTGGAGCGGGCTCGGATCCACTGAGTCCTTTGTTCAGGTGAGCGAAGCTCGGATGTATTTGCCTGACCGCATGGCTTCCTTGCCTCGCATGTGGTCAGGTCTGATTGCATTATGTCTGACTGCATTAAGAACACGAGAACATAAGAGAAGCCAATATTGAATCAGGCCAGTGGCCCATCTAGTCCAACACTCTGTCACACAGCGGCCAAAATATACCACGTGCCACCCGGAGGTCCAGCAGTGGGGCTAGGAGTACATTATGCCTGAGTACATTACACCCGGAAATTTTACATCTCTAGGCTGGACAAACACTTGTCAGGGATAAGAACATAAGAGAAGCCAATGCTGAATCAGGCCAGTGGCCCATCTACTCCAACACTCTGTCACACAGTGGCCAAAAATACCAGGTGCCATCAGGAGGTCCAGTAGTGGGGCCAGGACACTAAAAGCCCTCCCACTGCTGCCCCCTCCAGTGAATTCCATGTGTTAATCACTCTCTGGGTGCAGAAGTACTTCCTTTTATCTGTTCTAACCCGACTGCTCAGCAATTTCATGGAGTGCCCACGAGTTCTTGTATTGTGAGAAAGGGAGAAAAGTACTTCTTTCTCAACCTGCTCTATCCCATTCATAATCTTATAAACCTCGATCATGTCACCCCTCAGCCGTCGTTTCTCCAAGCTAAAGAGCCCCAAGCGTTTTAACCTTTCTTCATAGGGAAGGTGTTCCAACCCTTTTATCATTCGAGTTGCCCTTCTCTGCACTTTTTCCAATGCTATAATATCCTTTGCAATTTGAGATGACTACTGGTGGCTTCCACTCAGAAAAGACCTTCTATTGGGTGAGCATATCGCATGTGCCGGGCTTCCGATTGCCCATAGCTTCTTATCAGCTTAAAAACGGACTTGCCTAAATCTTGTTGTTGATGTTCAGTCGCACAGTCGAGTCCGACTCTTCGCGACCCCATGGACCAGATCATGCCAGGCCCTCCTGTCTTCCGCTGTCCACTGAAGTTTGCTCAATTTCATGTTCGTGGCATCGATGACACTGTCTAACCATCTCATCCTTTGCCGTCCCCTTCTTCTTTGACCTTCAATCTTTCGCAGCATCAGGGTCTTCTCCAGTGAATGCTCCCTTCTCATTGGGTGGCCAAAGTATTTGAGCTTCAGTATTTAGTATTTGCCTAAATCTTAGAGAATTGTAATGCTTATGTATTTCGCGCAGTTTGAGACGATGTATGTATTTTCTCCCGTTCATCAAATTCTTGTCCGAATTGGGCTCTGCTGATTGTCATGTTGACTAATGTTTTGATTTGTTTCCGTCTTTGTAGTGTATTTTCACTTTTAGGCCCTCAGGACCAGTTGGTCTCATCCCTTTCTAGCCCTCTCTGCCATAAAATTCCAAAGGATGGGAGGGGCAGGTGTGAATGCCATAGATCTGTGTGTATGTGTTGAAAGAGTTTGGTTAGTTTTGCTTGTAACGTTTTCCCATGAGAATGGTGTGTGGCCTCTCATCCTTGGAGAAACATCTGTTGCCGGGTAATAAACTTTTATAGTGCTGGGTAGTATGAAGGGGGGGAGTGAAAGAGGGAGAGCGAGTGAATGCCCACTGCATGACCATTGCATTGTGGGATACTGACCTATTGCCTAGACAATACCTAACCCTTGATCTGTCCTTTAGTCTGAACAAGAGATCTCTCTTGCCCACATCCAAATCTCTGTTTCTAATAAAGCTTTAAAGGTAAAGGTTTCCTTGCTCGAAAGCCAGTCGAATCTGACTCTAGGGTTGCGGTGCTCATCTCCGTTTCAAAGCCGAAGAGCCAGCGCTGTCCAAAGACGTTTCCGTGGTCATGTGGCCGGCATGACTAAACACCAAGGTACACGGAACGCTGTTACCTTCCCACTGAAGTGGTACCTATTTATCTACTTGCAATTTCTTGCTTTCGAACTGCTAGGTTGGCAGGAGCTGGAACTAGAGACAGGAGCTCACTCTGTCTTGCGGCACCCGGGTCTTGAACTGCTGAACTACTGACCTTCCACAGCCTGCAGTTCGGCGTCTTAGCCACTGCAGCTCCCTATAAATAAAGCTTTAATAAAAGACTATTGGACTGAGAGTGGATTAACTCAAGGGTCTGACCAATTCCTGCCTAGAACGTTCGACTTTAAATACAATCCTCCTCTCTCAGAAGTTCACTCTTTGTTCTACTGACACAAGGTCTGAAGTCCGACCTCGAACATTTCATTGTGCTGGAAGAGGTCTCTTAAGAAAGTTTGCTCAGTGAAGCTCGAATGGGTGATGCCACTTGTATTGGTGTTCTTATCGGGCTTAATGGAAGTCATTGGCCGTCGTATACAAAACTGGTCACAGCCCGGGTCTCTCGTACCTGCACGACCGCCTCTCCCCCTCTGCCCCGCCAAGACAGCTGGGGCTCCTCTGAGCAGGGCCTTCTCCAGGTGCCTCCCTGCAAATGGGCAGAATCCACAACTGCTTGTTCGTGTGCATTATATAAGAACATAAGAGAAGCCAATGTTGAATCAGGCCAATGGCCCATCTAGTCCAACACTCTTGTCACACAGCGGCCAAAATATACCAGGTGCCATCAGGAGGTCCAGCAGTGAGGCCAGGACACTAGAAGTCCTCCCGCTGCTGCCCCCTCCAGCACCAAGAATAGAGTGCATCACCTGCCCCAGACTGAGAGTTCCCATCTATACCCTGTGGCTAATAGCCACTGATGGACTTCTGCTCCATATGTTTATCTAATTCCCTCTTGAAGCCGTCCATGCTTGTAGCTGCCACCACCTCCTGTGGTAATGAATTCCATGTGTTAATCACTCTTTGGGTGAAGAAGGACTTCCTTTTATCTGTTCTAACCCGACTGCTCAGCAATTTCATGGAGTGCCCACAAGTTCTTGCATTGTGAGAAAGGGAGAAAAGTACTTCTTTCTCAACCTGCTCAATCCAATTCGTAATCTTATTAACCTTGTGTTTTGGGCTCAGAGCCTGGGGAAACAGCCTGCCTGGAGGTCAGGAAGACTTCCATTCTCCTGGTTTTCAGCAAATTATGCAATGAAGTGTTTTCGGGAAGATTTTTCGGTAAAGGAACAGGGACTGTATGTACTGCCATAAGCGTGATTCTTCTATGTAACCCCGGTACCATAGAACATGACATGTAAATGCTTATGCTGGGTTTCAGCTCTTTCCCCCCAGATTTTCTGTTCATTTTCTGATTTTTTGTAATCCCAACTTCTATTGCATGGTTTTCTGGATGTCCTTCTTCTGTTGATGTAAATCACCTTGAATGGAATGAGTTAATTGATAGTAGCCAGCATGGGTTTATCAAGAATAAGTCATGCCAGACCAACTTTATCTCCTTTTTTGACAGAGTTACTAAAATGGTTGACTCTGGCAATGCTGTGGATGTAGTGTATCTAGATTTCAGTAAAGCATTTGGCAGAGTTTCTCATGGTATCCTTGAGGACAAGCTGGTTAAGTGTGGGCTGGATGGTGCAACCGTTGGATGGATTCATGGTTGGTTGAAAAATCGTACCCAACGAGTGCTTGTAAATGGCTCCGCGTCTACGTGGAGGGAAGTCTCGAGTGGAGTGCCGCAGGGCTCGGCCCTGGTGTTGTTCAATGTTTTTATAAATGACCTGGAGGAAGACATAGAGGGGACTGCTGGACCTCCTGATAGCACGTGGTATTTTTGGCCGCTGTGTGACAGAGTGTTGGATTAGATGGGCCATTGGCCTGATTCAACATTGGCTTCTCTTATGTTCTTATGGATGCTCATCAAATCTGCAGATGACACAAAGCTGGGTGGGATTGCTAATTCTGAAGAAGACAGAGTCAGGATTCAGAATGATCTAGATAGGCTGGAACAGTGGGCTGAGGCAAATAAAATGAATTTCAATAGAGGTAAGTGCAAAGTCCTACACTTAGGTACAAAAAAAATCAAAGGCAGAGATAGAGAATGGGAGGGACTTGGCTTGACAGCAGCACAGGTGAAAGGGATCTAGGTGTTCTGGTTGATCACAAGCTCAACAGGAGCCTGCAGTGCGATGTGGCTGTGAAGAAAGCTCATGCAATCTTTAACAGAAGCATCATATGACTTACCTATTGCTTTGCAGCCGTTGACCTCATAACCTCAACGTTGTTGTTTAGTTTCTCACTTTGCAGAACTTCAAACACCACGTTACGCGTTCGTCAATCCGCTGTCAGAATCCCTGTCTATAAAAGCTTAGAACCTCACCTGCCGTTCCGCTGTGTTCGAAAAAGTGTGTGCCCGCACGCTGAGAAGAAAGCTCATATGCCTTGAATAAACCCTTGCTGGGTTTTAAAGGCGCCGCTGGATTGCAACTTTGCTCCACTTCGTCTCTAAGGGTTAAAAAGACAGAGCCGCCCTCCTAGACAGGCGCAAATTGGGGGGGAGCCGCTTCCTCTGCCCCTTGCCAGAAAGCGCCTCTGAGTCTTGCTTCTGCTTGAACAGCTCCGAGGGATTCCGGTGAGTCCAGAAAGGATCGGGGGTGGGTGAGTTAAATAGAGGCTGGGGGCTGCAATACAAGGAGGGGGAGGGATGCAGCAGGGGGTGAAAGAGAGCACCCGCCCCCTCCAGTTTCTTCCTTGCCTGGCTTTGGTCCCGCGTCCCTGCCCCTCGGTCTCCCCTTTGTGCAGAGCCACGTGGGCGTGGCTCCCGCTGCAGACTTGAGCGCAGGATCCGAATGCGGGACCATTAGGGAGATGGGAGGAAGTTCCGGTGGCTTCCGGAGGCACGTTTAGGAAGGAGTTTGGGGGGGCTGAGAGGGAGATCTGGGGGAGGGGGGAGGAGCGGGGGCTGAGAGGGAGAGTTTAGAGGGCCCGGGTTGCCAGGTCTGGCTTGGGAAATACCTTGGAGACTTTGGGGGTGGATACGGGAGAGGGTGGGTTTTGGGGAGAGGAAGGGCATCAGCATGGTGCAATGTCAGAGAGTCCACCCTCGGAAATTGCCATTTTCTCCAGGGGAGCTGATCTCTGTCAGCTGGGGATCCCTTGTAAGAGCGGGAGATCTCCAGGCCCCACCTGGAGGCTGGCAACCATAGCAGGGGCTGAAGGAAAAGCTGAGGGAGCTGGAAAGGGGGTGTTATAGGGGGGCACAGGGACTGGGTCATTGGACCCTCAGAAGACCCCCCCCAGGAAACAGAATCTGAAGAGTGCAAAGGGGGGGCGGTTCGGAGGAGATCCTCCTCCTTAGCATCAAGGCCCCCTGTTAAGTATGAGACTTAACACGATTTGGATTTCAGCAAAGTGATTCAGCTTTATTTAATAGCAAACTTCAACTCAGGAATACACAACAAACAAGTGGAGCACAGCTCCCTTTTTAAACCATCCCGGGCTGTCAAAGCCACACCCATAATAAGTTAACATCCAATCAAATACTGTGGATAAAGACCAATCAGGTCTGTTCCCTCTTTGCTACATATTTACATGGTGATTGGTTATTTACAATGGTTTCGCAGAAACCAGCCAATAGAATGTGACAGTTTACAATCCACATTCAGTCTGAAGCTTAACATAGAAAAGTTTAGGCATGATTCAAGCTTCAGTACATTACATCCCCTGCCCCTCTGTCTTGGGGAACTGGAAGCAGGCCCGTCTGCTCTCTTCCCCCCAGGTGATTTGTTCCAATTTGATGCTTTGGGGGATTCGTTTTTCCTGCTTCCACACAGCACCCTGCAGTGCTTGGGCACCTGCCGGGGTTTCCCCCCTGGCTTTCCTGCCATCTTGCCCATTTCAGATTCCCCCTCCGCAAAGGCAGCTGGTTTTCCTTCCCCTGGTATGGGGTGTGTGAGTCACTTTTGTGTTGTTTACCAGTTGACTAGTGTAGAAGAAGAAGAAGAGATTTGGATTTATAAGCCCGCCCTTCACTACCCAAAGGAGTCTCAGAGCGGCTTACAAACTCCTTTCCCTTCCCCTCCCCACAACAGACACCCTGGGAGGTAGGTGGGGCTGAGAGAGCTCTGAGAGAACTGCCCTTGAGAGAACAGCTCTGACAGAACGATGGCTTGCCCAAGGTCATCCCAGCTCTGACAGAACGATGGCTTGCCCAAGGTCATCCAGCAGCTGCAAGTGGAGGCGTGGGGGAATCAAACCCGGTTCTCCCAGATTAGAGTCCGCGCACTTAACCACTACACCAAACTGGCTGTATGGATTCAAGGCCGCTTCCCTCGAGACCACAGCTGGAGGAAGACATTTTGGGAGGCTTCCCTTACTAAGATCTCCCCACTCAAAAAGCATCGTGGCCGGCCCAGGCCAGAGAGTACAAAATCTTTCCCCTGTAGGGCTAGCCGCCCTGAGCCTTCGGGGAGGGCGGATATAAATAGAAATAAAATAAATAAATAGTTTTCTTTGTGCAGGGAGAAATGAATTCCCAGGTAGCAGTCTGAGATGCCTCTACTCCATCCTCTCCCTCAGGGGTCCCCCACCTCTTTCCCAGCACCTTCTCCTAAAAGGTGGGGGGCGGGGCAGGAAGGTCTTGGCTCCTGCCAGAGGGGAGGAGGGAGGGGCATGGCTTCAGGCAGGGAAAGGGACTCCTCTCCCAGGAATGGGTGGGCAGAGGTTGCCAGGCTGCATTTCCAGGGGAGGAGGAGATGGATGGATGAAGAAGGAAGGCAGGACCACCACCTCCCATATAAAATGGCCAGTTGTGGGGAGAGACATCCCAGCAAACAACCCTTGAGCCTCGATGGCTGAAATCCACTGTCTTGAATTGGGCCCTGGATCCAGAAACGTGCACGGGGCGAAAAGTGTTCCCCACCAGTGTTCCCTCTGAGTTGAGTTAGTGTGAGCTAGCTCACAGTTTTTTAGCCTCCGGCTCACACATTTTTGTCTTACCTCAGGAAGGGGTGGCCCCGGAGCAAACTGATTTATGAAGCAGCCCAATCGCTGGCTCACAACTTTAATGCCAGTAGCTCACCAAGTGGAATTTTTGCTCACAGGACTCCCCAGCTTAGAGGGAACATTGTTTCCCGCCCTCTTTCTTTCTCTCCCTCCCAGGCAGGAGTGGAAGGAACCCCTGATGACTTCTCCACCTTCTCTTCTGCGGCCTGAAGGGAAAAGAGCCGCCATGAAGCCACCTCAGGTATTTTGCAGGAGGGGGATATCACTGCGGAGCAGTGTTCCCTCTAAGCTGAGTGAGTGTGAGCTAGCTCACAGTTTTTTAGCCTCCGGCTCACACAGTTTTGGCTGAGCTCAGGAAGGGCAGACTTAACTTATGCGACAGCCATATTGCTCGCTCACCACTTGAACGCCACTAGCTCCCAGAGTAGAAATTTTTGCTCACAAGACTCCACGGCTTAGAGGGAGCATTGCTGGGGAGACCTGCTTTCTTCTCTGTCCTGATGCTCAGAGGATGGGGTTCCTTCCCATTGATTCTAGTGCTCCCCACGGGGAAGGCAGTGAAACAGTCAGCCGCCTGCCGAGGACAGTTTCTGCAGAGAAGCAGGGCAACAAAACATTGCTTTGATTTGGGCCAGCCGCGACTGTCTCCAATAACATCACTGAATTTCTCACGGGAAACTCTTTGGCCCTTTATCAACAGGACATCTCTGGCCTCTTCCCCTAAAGGATGCTCGCCCACTGCGACTGAGAACAGCCCCTCTGGTTTCAAGATGCTCCCAAAGAGGGCCGGGGTGGGGGGGGGGGAGATGTCCCCACGGGGCTCTTCTCGCTGCCTCTTTGTGCAGCTCTTCCACTCTGAATTGACTCTCTCTGTTTTTGGCGTCCCGCCATAGACCAGCTTTCCAGTGATGTAAAGAGATGCGTCCTTCTCCTCCTTGCAGGCTGCGGGGGTGTCCTTTGAGGAGGTGGCCGTGTATTTCACCCGGGGGGAGTGGGCCCTGCTGCGCCCGGCCCAGAGAGCCCTCTACAAGGACGTCATGCTGGAGAACTTCGGGAACGTGGCCTCTCTGGGTGAGGAGCCTTTTCTCCTTCTTGCAGTGAGGAGTGAGTATCAGGAAGGCCTGCTATAAGGAGGAAGGACGTGGGGTCAGGCTGCCTGCCCTGGTCCCACTGGCTGGTCTCTGCCTCCCTCCGCGATCCTTCCTCTGAGGCGGGAAGGGTCCCGAGCTCTCCTTGCCAAGAGGGAGCCCCTGCCTGGCAGTCCTGGGCCTGAGCCCCCTGAGAGGGCATCAGAAGAGGTGCCATCTTGCCAACTTCCTTCCTGTCTTGCCTTCAGTCGGTCCCTCTACGCTTAATAAAGGCCGACCTTTAAAATTCTCCTTTCTGTCTTGCCTCCAGCCTCTCCCTTTACACTTAATAAAAGTCAACCCTTTTAAAAGAATGGCCTCACCACTTTGTGGGGAAAATGCAGCACCCGGAGGATGAGGTCCCCAGAGGCCCAGAGTTGAGTGTACACGTGCGCATGGCCACATCTACACGCTCCTCCAGAGTCTCAGGGTAACAAAAGAGGTGTTAGTCTTGACCCCATATATTGTCCTCCATCCCACCCCTATTATTTGCCCGTTGCGTTCTTCTGGAGGGACTTGTCAGTCTGGCTTGGAATTAGATCAAGATGGGTGGCTATATTGGTCTATCTCTAGCAGTAGAAAGGAGCTAGAGTCCCGTAGCACCTCGAAGATTAACCAAATTTGTGGCAGGGCATGAGCTTTCATGAGTCCATAGTGTGAGCAGAAGGGAGCCGTGACTCACCAAAGCTCATCTCCTGCCACAGATTTTGTTAGTCTTTACGGTGCCACTGGAGTCTTGCTGTCTTCTACTGGTTTGGAATGGTTGAATTTACGGGCACACTGAAGGGGTCTGATTTTGTGGGATGTTTCCTTGATAAACAGGACCTCCGATTGCCAAACCGGACCTCATATCCCGGTTGGAAGAAGAAGAAGAAGAAGAGCTGTTTCTCCTGGGCTCTGACGCAGAGGAGGGATTTGCAGGTAGGGAGTTAAGATCTCTGTCTTGGGAGTCCCAAGTTGAGACTTGTGTGTGTTGCCTGCCTTTCCTTCCAAGGGCTGGAGAATTTCTGTTACCTTGTTTATCCTCACAGTTTGCCCTGCAAAGAGCTCGGGTGAATTGTGGATGCTGAAATGGTGCCTGTAGATCTTCAACTTGGGACAAGATGTAGTTTCCTTCTCCTTAGTCTTATGGCCTTTACGCCCAGTCTAGCCCGGTATTGTCCACTCTGGAAGGCAGAGGTTTTCCGGGCCAGGGTGTTTTCCAGCCCCGTTTCACCTGAGATCCCTTGAATTAGAGATGCCGGGCCTTGATGCTGTCTCTCTGTGCCTGCAAAGCATGTGCTTTATGGGAGAGATATGATTCAAAGCAAACCAAGTCGGCTCTCATATGACCCTCTTTTACCTCCCCACCCCCTGGGCACAGAGCAGCATTGCGTGTGATTGTGAAGGGTCTGGTGCAGGCAGGATACCAATATAAAATCCAGCCTCTTTCAGAGGGAAGTCCTGGCTTTCCCAGGGTGTGTTTAAACCCTAATCAGGATTCATCTCTTCTGATTAATAGCCGATTGCGTGTTAGGTGTTGTAGACTTTCCGGGCTGTGTGGCCGCGGCCTTGGCACTGTAGGACCTGACGTTTCGCCAGCAGCTGTGACCGGCGTCCTCAGAGGTGGAGCACGGAAAGATGGACTCCTCTCTGTGTCACATGAACTTGAACTATCTGTGTCACATCGGCACAGAGAGTACTCCCATCTTTCTGTGTTCTACCTCTGAGGGTGCCAGTCACAGCTGCTGGCGAAACGTCAGGTCCTACAACGCCAAGGCCACAGCCACGCGGCCCGGAAAATCCACACCAACTAACGGACTCCGGCTGTGAAAACCTTTGACAACGATCACATGTCGACTGGATCTGCCTGCCAGGAAGCCGTTTATGTACCCCAACAAATGTGCAGGAGGGGTCTTAGCAGAGTGAGGGGGGGGTCTGCACAGCAGATCCCCCCCGCAGGGATGGGGGAGGGACCGGAGACATAGCCATGATGGGTCCTGTTGGAGGAGCCAGGCAGGTTTGCCCAGTGCCGATTCGGATGTCGACCTCTCACCTTTCAGTATGGGTTTCGCTTCACGAATGTACACTTGGACCCTTTTTACAGAGGCACTGAACTCATTTCTTACGAGGGTCGGATCTCTTGTAAATGTCTCTTTGTTCGGGCCGGCCCATGTAAAACGTAACGCCGGGTACTGGAGACAGAAACTCAAGGTCCCTCGGGATGGGCCGGCCAGGTGGGAAGTCCGGAACCTCCAGCGGGGAGCCTCCCTCCTCTCTTTCCCGATCTCCCCTCCCCTTGCAGATGGTTCCCCCCCCCAACCACCGCTCAACTCCCTCCTCCTGTCCGTTCGGCCTCCTTCTCTCTGTCCCCCACCCCATTCCTTTTCATTTTTTCCTTCCTTTGCAACTGCAGTCCATCTCTCCCCCGCCCTCAGCCCGCCCCGTTTGGCACAGAATGTTTTCCCAGCCGGTGGGTGCGAGGTCAGGGACTCCGTGTGTGTGTGTGTGTTATTTTTCCTCGCTCTTCTTCTGATTCCCCCCCCCTCCAGACAGGCTGCTGGACCAGATGGACCACAGATCTGATCCATCAGGGCTCTTCTTATGTTCTCATGTTCACTTCTGGTGGTCACATACAGCGAAAACCACTTCAGTGTATCATTAACAACCTATGCAGATCAGATTCAGAAACCTGTTTCATAGGCACTGGGAGGCAAACCTTTTCTTGCCTCTTAAACTTTAAACAACTTCTAACCCAGAAGAAAACCTTTCCTGACGTGGACACAGAATCCAGGACCAGGGCCTGCAACAAACTCTGTCCCCATGTTCACTCGGGCAACACAATCGCAAGACCTAGCAAACCCCAGCCGTACCATCTCCGGTTCATTCACCTGTTATCTTCCAACGTTGTATATGCCAGCAAATGGCAGCAACGGCATTCCTCTCTGTTCATCGGACAAACAGGTCAGCTCTTACACAAAAGAATAAATGCACCTAAAAGTGGCATTCCTTAAACAGAGAGGCTTCAAGGAGAAATTAAAACCCATGCTGAACTTAAGTGCATTCGCAAATTCAAACCAATGGATCCCCAGGGCTAAACAGAGATATAGGATGCTTTATCCCACAGATGCTAATTTTCTAACCCCTAAGCATTTCTGTTCTGCCCCAAAGCCTTTCTCCTTTGTTCTAATCTAGTTAATTACAATGTGCATGGTTAAAGACTGAGAGAGCTCCATACTGAATTAGATATGGCGAAGGGAGCCCGGACTCTGAAAGCTCATACCGGGAAACCCTTGTTAGTCTTTAGGTGCTCCTATCTGGACTCAGACTTGGGTATTTGTGGAAAGTGTCACATCATCACACCAGGTATCCCTTTCTTCTCTTTCAGCAGGAGACGTGTGGCAGTCAGTGAATGATTCAGAAGAACACCTGCTGATGGGAACAGAGGATACGTATTCAGATGGGAAAGAGAAGTTTGAATATTTGGAAGCAGCAAGGAAGGAGGAGGGAAAACACCCACTTAAAGGGAGGAATAATCCTGTTTTTTTACACAGGGGCGACTCTCTATGGCAAAACATATGTCAAGAAGACAGCACAAACGAATGCACTGCAGGCAGGGAAAATTTCACTGAAATATCAGTTATTAATATTCAACAAACGATGTGTAACAGAAAGAAAATATATGAATGCCTGGAGGGTGGAAGAAGTTTTGGAAGGAAAGATAGCCTCATCTCCCTAGGGGAGAAACGACACAAATGCCTGGAGTGTGGAAAAAGCTTCAGTCAGCATTCATACCTCCGTGTTCATCAGAAAATTCACACAGTGGAGAAAAAATATAAATGCATGGAGTGTGGGAAAAGCTTTACTGACAGTTCCAATCTTACTTCTCATCAAAGAATTTACACAGGGGAGAAACCATATAAATGCCTCGACTGTGGGAAAAGCTTCAGGCAGAGTTCACACCTTCGTGTTCATCAGAAAATTCACACAGGGGAGAAATCATATAAATGCCTGGAGTGTGAGAAAAGCTTCATTCAGAATTCCAGTCTTACTTCCCATCAAAGAACTCACACAGGGGAGAAACCATACAAATGCTTGGAGTGTGGGAAAAGCTACAGACCGAGTGGCGTACCTTATTTCCCAACAAAGAATTCACACTGGAGAGAAACCATACAAATGCCTGGAGTGTGGGAAAGATTTCACTGACAGTTCCACTCTTATTTCCCATCGAAGAATTCACACAGGAGAGAAACCATATAAATGCCTGGAATGTGGAAAAAGCTTCAGGCATGGTGTACAACTTACTGTCCATCAAAGAATTCACAGAGGTGAGAAGCCATATAACTGCCTGGAGTGTGGAAGAAGCTTCCGTGAGAAAAAGACACTTACTTTCCATCAAAGAACTCACACAGGGGAGAAACCATATAAATGTCTGGAGTGTGGGAAAAGCTTCAGCCGGAGTTCATACCTTTGTGTTCATCAGAAAATTCACACAGGGGAGAAACCATATAAATGCATGGAGTGTGGGAAAAGCTTTATTGACAATTCCAGTCTTACTTCTCATCGAAGAATTCACACAGGAGAGAAACCATATAAATGCCTTGAATGTGGAAAAAGCTTCAGATGGAGTCCATACCTTCGTGTTCATCAGAAAATTCACACAGGGGAGAAACCATATAAATGCCTGGACTGTGGAATAAGCTGCAGCCAGAGTTCACAACTTCGTGCTCATCAGAAAATTCACACGGGAGAAATCATATAAATGCCTGGAGTGTGAGAAAAGCTTCAGACGGATGAACCAGGTTATTGTCCATCAAAGAATTCACATGGGGATAAACCATATAAATGCCTAGAGTGTGGGAAAAGCTTCAGTCACAGTGGAATATTTAGTTCCCATCGAGGAACTCACACAGGGGAGAAGCCATATAAATATCTGGAATGTGGGAAAAGCTGCAGTTGTAGTTCCAATCTTACTTCCCATCAAAGAATTCACATGAGGGAAAAATTATACAAATGCCTGGAGTGTGGGAAAAGCTTCAACCAGAGTGCACACTTTACTTCCCATCGGAGAATTCACACAAGGGAGAAACCATAAGGAATGCCTGCAGTGTTGAAAAAGGTTCCATCAGAGTGCACATCTTATGTCCCAACAAAGAACACACACAAGGGAAAGGAAATATGTTGCATATTCATGATTTTAAGTATATTTATGATTGTTTACTCATTATGTATTTTTGTAACCTTGGTAAAGTTCAATTCCTGCTCAGGAAAAGCATCAAAAGTTCAGAACTGCCTCTCAACTTTGACAGTTCCTTAGTATCTGAAGAAATGGGTGATTTATTGCTCTGGAATTAGGAACAACTGCTCTCTTTTGTGTTATAGCCTTGCTTTGAGCATAATGGCAGTTATTAAGAAGTGTTCTACTCCTCGTAGTATAGTTACCCATTGCACGATCACTTTAGGGTCCAATTGTTTTATTTGGAGGTCGATTACATGTTTGAATTCAAAAATGTTATTTCTCTTCACCTCTATTAAAACTGTCACGGGGGGGGGATGGTGTTGTCAAGGAAGATGGCAGACACATAGAGGCAGATGACTTCATGGTACCTCTGGACCTCCTCTGCTTTGCCTTCAGCTCTTGAGTCCTTCTCCCTTCCCAAAATGCCCGGTTCTTGCATGGTACCAGATGTTCCCTCTTGGCAGCTGTGTTGCCCCTTTGCCAGGCTCATGGGCTCCATCCATCTCTCATTCAACTGGAGGAGTGTCTACCTGAGGGACTGCGTTTCCCCATATGTTCCCCAGAGAGCACTGAGGTTAGGGTCACAAAACCGTCTGACTCTCCCTGGTCCAAAAGATATCAGTTTAGCCATCACTAGAGCCAGGGCCTTTTCAGCAGTGGCTCCACTCTGGTGGAATGAGTTCCCAGAAGACATCAGGGCCCTGCAGGATCTTTTACAGTTCCGCAGGGCCTGTAAAATGGAGGTCTTCCACTAGGCTTTCGATTAGGAGCCGCCACTGCTAAATGTCATCGGAACTGAACATGCTATGGCCCTTATGTCACAACGCTGGATAATGCCTTCGGACCGCTTTGTAGGCTGCAACGCTGGATGTTGCCTTCTTTTATCGGATTACATCATAGGACCCGCCATCTGTATGCCTTAGCACTTTATATAATTGTTTATGTGAATTTTATTGCATTTTGTTGTTTTATTGTATTTTAACTGTTTGTATGCCACCTTGAGCCAGTTTGCTCGGCAAGGTGGGATATAAATTGAAAGGAATGAATGAATGAATGAATGAATGAATGAATGAATGAATGAATAAGCAACCTTATGTGGAGAACTTCCTAGTCCTTCACGTGCCAGAACAATCTGCTCCATTGTCAGAGGTTGGGCTTCTTCATCCCAAACAGGGCTCTTTTTGTAGCAGGAACTCCTTTGCACATTAGGCGACACACCCCTAATGTAGCCAATCCTCCAAGAGCTTACAGTAGCCCCTGTAAGAAGAGCTCTGTAAGCTCTTGGAGGATTGGCTGCATTAGGGGTGTGTCGCCTAATATGCAAAGGAGTTCCTGCTACAAAAAGAGCCCTGATCCCAAATGATTCTTTTGCTGTACACGCACGTCCACACTTTCAAGCATTCTCTGTTTGAAACATGGCTTAAGAAATGATCGATGCTGACTATACAGAAAGTTTCTGGGATCGTCTCTACAGCCAATTAGCTGTTTTCCTTCACCCTGCAGAGTTAGAAGCAGAAATATATACGCCTTAACGGGAGTATTTTAATGAAGCACAACTTAGTAGCAACCTTTGTCAGACAAGAAAGAACCCGCGCCTCACACTTATTTCAAGCATTTTGTTTGTGGTATTTACAGTCCACCTTTCTCACTTGGCCTCTAGGAAGATTACACAAAAGGAGACAATATCATCAACAGGATGGGACACCCAGTTGGCAGTGCAATACGATTTGACATGCACGAAAATATCCGGTAGCGCCCAGGCGTCAAAACAGTGGGGAAACAAAGTGGAAGTATGAACGTGGCACATTAAAAGACGACTATTGATCAGACCATCCCGACGCCATGAGAGCACACTGGCGTGATCACACAGGGAAATTCCATTCCTGGCCGGTACATATCATTTTGTTCCCATTGTGTGGTTTTTAGGGTTTTCAATTCCAGGCTGAGAAATTTCTTGAGATTTTGGGATGGTATCAGGGGACGGTAAAATACCATAGAGTTCTCCTTCTAGAGCCACCATTTTCTTCAGCAGAACTGATCTCCGTCATCTGGAGGTTAATTGTCCTCCCAGGAGATCTCCAGGCCCCACCTGGAGGTTGGCAGCTCTATTGTTTTTGTTAGATATGAGACTCGGGCAGCAGCTGGTTGAACAGTGAAAACAGCTTTATTTACAGAGGTAAGAACAGGATAAGAGGACAGCAAAACTGGGGGGCAACAGCCTCCTTTTTAAACAGTCTGGGCTTGCCAAACCACGCCCATTTGAACAGTAAGGACCAATCGGAGTATTTACATAAAGACCAATCACAACGTTTCCCTCCTGCACGTATCTTGTATCCTGATTGGACAGCTGAGGAGAGTGTCCAATCAGATGGCATAGTTTTGGACACCAGGCTTTCAATGGGAGTCAAGCGCCTACATTTGTGTATAGCAATACAGAACAGTTTTTAACCGGCGATGCCAAAGATTGAACCTGGGACCTTCTGTGTGCCAAGCAGAGGCTCTACCATGGGACCACAAGGCTGTTTTTTTTTTTAGGTATATTTTTGGAAAGTACCTAATTGTTGCAATGCTTTTATAATTCATCAGCTATGGGTGCCCTGGCAGAACAAGCAACGTTGAACGCACAACCCTTGGCCATGTGGCGGGGAGGGGAGGTGGGACTTTTGTGGCGCAGGTGGTCAAATTTGGAGTCCAGGTGGGAGAGGTCTGGGCTCCGGACCAGTGTTCCCTCTGAAGTTGCATTAGGGTGAGCCAGCTTGCAATGTCTTAGCCTCCGGCTCACACCTTTTTGCCGTACCTCAGGAAGGGAGGGCCCCGGAGCAAACTAATTTATGCAGCAGCCAAATCGATGGTTCACAACTTGAATGCCAGCAGCTCACCCAGTAGAATTTTTGCTCACAAGACTCCACAGCTTTGAGGGACCCCCCCCCACACACACACAGCCAGTCAGCCAGGCCTGTAGCCAGGATTTTTGAATTCGGGGGGGCCTTTAAATAAGTCAGGGGGCACCCTGTACACCCCCCCAAAGGAGCGCCACAAATAAAATAAAAAACTGAAAGTCGGGGGGGGCTTGGCAGTAAGTCAGGGGGCCAGGCCCCGAGGTGCCCCACTGTAACTACGGGCCTGCAGACAGCCCTCTTGCCCTTGAGGAGGCCTCGGGCTGATGTTTGGCTGTTTCTCAGCTTGGCCTATCACAGAGGATCATGCGGAGACTAAAAGAGGAGACCTCTGGTAGGCCAGGAGGAATCCAGAGATCTGGGCCCTGGTCGGCCTGCAGAGATCGCGGGCCCTTGGCGAACCCCAAGAGGGAGGCTGGTTTCCACAAAGCAGGAAAGGCTGAAATAGGTCACAGTGGTGAGAACGGAAGGCAGGCCTGATCTCTAGCAAGCCGGGCACAGATTGGCCGCTGCAGACGTTTGGTCAGCAGAGCTCCACAGTCTTAACAACAACACGTATGTGTGAACAACCTTCTTTTCCGTTAAGCAGCCAAGGATCTTTATTGTTTGGCGTCGCCAGGCAGCTGAATGAACAAACCTGTATGCAGTCAGGGATCTGAGCGAAAAGGGCTTGCCTCGGCCCAAAAACTCGCTCGCTGCAATAGCAGGGTCAGGACGGGCCTCTCCTCACAGCCCAGAGGAACACTTCTAACTCCTGAGGCACATTTCCCCCCCAAAAACACCACGACGACCAAGCTGCATCACGTGTGTGCAAGATGGGATCTCATCTTTCCACAGAGCAGGATACAACCCACCTGCTGTCTGTCTCGATCGAAAATGCCTCTGCAGGGTTCCTGAGCATGTGCAGAGAGCCCCGGGGAGTGTCTGCTGTGTAGATCTGTGCAGTCCTTGAAAGGAATGCACTCTCCACAATCCCACCCAAACTACTGTGTTTTGTTTTTCCAGGTATGTTTACTGTTGGATTCAACTGCTATTATCGTGTAAAGGTAAAGGTTTCCCTTGCTCAAGAGCTAGTCGAATCCGACTCTAGGGGGCGGTGCTCATATCTGTTTCCAAGCCGAAGAGCCAGCGCTGTCCAAAGACGTTTCCGTGGTCATGTGGCCGGCATGTCTAAATGCTGAGGCGCACAGAACGCTGTTACCTTCCCACCGAAGCAGTGCATATTTATCTACTTGCGATTTCTTGCTTTCGAACTGCTAGGTTGGCAGGAGCTGGAACTAGAGATGGGAGCTCACCCTGTCATGTGGCACTCGGGTCTCAAACTGCCGAACTACAGAACTTCCAGTCTGCAGCTTAGTGTCTTAACCTCTAAGCCACCGCGGCCCCTTCGTGTTATCACATAACTCCCACCAAACACTGAATTACATGTTCCTTTAACAGCACCCGCAAATCTCCACAAAACATGGATGCAGTTCTCAAAGTAATACTTGAGACCCTACGGTGAAAATACAAAGAAATAAATCAGCATAGTTTCTCTGGGACAAACTTGTTACACCCATAGGGCCCCCTTCCATCCAATCTCACAAGCCACGGAAGAGAAAAATTGCCTCTTTAACATCTGAATGGATTACCAATTGTTGCCAATGGACTTGAAGTGCCCCCCCCACCCCAGAAAAAATGTTCTGTTCTGTTTGAGAGCAAGCCAGTGTGGAGCAGGGGTTAGGGTAAGACATCAGAACACAAGAATGCAAGAGAAGCCATGTTGGATCAGGCCAATGGCCCATCTAGTCCCACAGTCTGTGTCACACAGCGGCCAAAACCCAGGTTTGAATCCCCACTCTGCCAGGGAAGCTTCCTTGGTAACTTTGACTTAGTCATAAGAACATAAGAGAAGCCAATGTTGAATCAGGCCAACGGCCCATCTAGTCCAACACTCTGTCACACAGCGGCCAAAATATACCAGGTGCCATCAGGAGGTCCAGCAGTGGGGCCAGGACACTAGAAGCCCCTCCCAGTGCTGCCCCCTCCAGCACCAAGAATAGAGTGCATCACCTGCCCCAGACTGAGAGTTCCCATCTATACCCTGTGGCTAATAATAGCCACTGGTGGACTTCTGCTCCATATGTTTATCTAATTCCCTCTTGAAACTGTCCATGCTTGTAGCTGCCACCACCTCCTGTGGCAGTGAATTCCATGTGTTAATCACCCTTTGGGTGAAGAAGTCCTTCCTTTTATCTGTTCTAACCCGACTGCTCAGCAATTTCATGAAGTGCCCACGAGTTCTTGTATTGTGAGAAAGGGAGAAAAGCACTTCTTTCTCAACCTGCTCAATCCCATTCATAATCTTATAAACCTCGATCATGTCACCCCTCAGCCGTCGTTTCTCCAAGCTAAAGAGCCCCAAGCGTTTTAACCTTTCTTCATAGGGAAGGTGTTCCAACCCTTTTATCATTCTAGTTGCCCTTCTCTGCACTTTTTCCAATGCTATAATATCCTTTTTGAGATGTGGCGACCAGAATTGTACATAGAATTCCAAATGAGGTCACACCAATGATTTATACAGGGGCATGATGATACTGGCTGATTTGTTTTCAATTCCCTTCCTAATAATCCCCAGTCTACTGCCTAATCTACCTCACTGCCTAATCTACCTCACAGGCACTGCCTAATCTACCTCACAGGATTATTGTGATATTACAGGGTAACAGTGTAAACTCGTTGGGGAGAAAGGTCCAGTTTCAGAGAAGTAAATAAATCCCCCCCTCTTTACCTGCCTATTAGGCTTGCCAGCCTCCAGGTGGGGCCTGGGGATCTCCCGCTTTTACCACTAATCTCCAGCTGACAGAGATCAGCTTCCCTGGAGAAAATGGCTGCTTTGGAGGGAGGGCTCTATCACACTGTGCCATGCGGAGGCCCCTCCCCACCCCAAAGCCCTCCTGGCCCCACCCCCAGAGTCTCCAGGTATTTTCCAACCCAGACCTGGCAACCCTGCTGCCTATACTTAGGAAGCGCCCTCCCTCCAAAAACCGGCCAGGAAAAGGCCAAACATTAAAAATATCAACGACTAAACCAGTCCTAAGTAATGGGATGCAGGCACTCTTTAGGGGCAAAGGATTTAGAAATTTGAATTTGTAAGCTACTTTTGAGCTCTGGGAAAGTGAGGTACAAATAGTTTAAATGAATGAATCAACACATTGAGAAGTCTGTATAGAAGGACCCCCGGGGAAGGGGCACAGAGAAGGGGGGGTCCCATCACCCCCACCAGGGACGTCTATAGGGGTCATTTCAGAAACTGATCTCTTCTTATGAGGCTGGGCGGGGGGGGGGGGGTGTCTTACAACTTTGCATAGAGGAGTGACCCTGACCCCACCCCTCCCCAAAAAAGGTGCTGGCGGGGGTGGGGGGGCACACAGAGACTTTGTCTTCCAACGCTGGAGTGCCTGAGACATAACTTTTGAGCCCACCAACTCCAGGGAGGCTACACCGGCTCCAGGCAGGGTCCTATGCAGTGTTCCCTCTAAGCTGAGTGAGTGTGAGCTAGCTCACAGTATTTTAGCCTCCAGCTCACACATTTTTGTCTCAGCTCCGGAAGGGAGGGTTCCAGAGCAAACTCACTTATGGGGCAGCCAAATCGCTGGCTCACAACTTGAATGCCAGTCGCTCACAAAGTAGCATTTTTGCTCACAAGACTCCACCGCTTAGAGGGAGCGTTGGTCCTACGGATCCCGTTGCTGAAATAAACAATCCGGGTAACTTTGGTGGGCCCTCAGCACTTTTCCCTTCGTGGGCCTCTCCCACCTCAAAAGTATCGATACTAAAAATTATTTTTGATATCACTTGAAACACTAAAACATTTTAAACCCCCCCCCCCCATTTTAAACAAAATTTAACAGATTTTCGTAGGCCCTAAGCATTTCATTTTTTTCCTGATGGGAGAAAAAGAAATCCCCAAGACCCTCAAAGTTCATTTCCCCCCTCTTCTGATTTTCAAAGAAATTAAAATATTTTTGTGGGCCCCTTAAAAGAACGGTGGGCCCTGGGCACTGTGCCTAAGGCAGGGGTGTCAACTCCTTTGTTAGGAGGGCTGGATCTGATATAGATGAGACCTTGTTGGGCCGCGCGATGTGTGTCATCAAACGTAGTTCCAGGCCCTCGAAGTGTGAAGCTTGCCCAAACCAAGGCTAGGGCGTTCTCAGCGGCGGCTCCCACCTGGTGGAATGAGCTCCCAGAGGAGATCCGGGCCCTGCGGGACCTAGTGCAGTTCCGCAGGGCCTGCAAGGCGGAGCTCTTCCGCCAGGCCTTTGAGGAGGAGACGCCGCCATCATGCCATCATTGAGAGCCTTTCATCCATCTGTCCCATTATCTGGAAAGATGGATGCTGCCCGTGAGCTGGGATAGACTACTCCTGGTGCCCATGCCATTAAGAAATCCGCCGCCAATGTGGGATACTGTGTATCGTGCATCTTGGGTTTATATGAATTTTACTGCTGTATTGAATTTTTGATTTTTTTATTGTATGTAATATTGTTATTGTTTTTAGTTCTGAAACTCGGCATGATCGCTTGTTAGCCGCCCTGAGCTACCGGATAGGGCGGGGTATAAATCCCAAAATAAATAAATAAAATAAAATAATGCCAGGTAGCAGAGATATAAACTTTATAAAAGACACAAACACAAAGGGGTGGGTTTTTTTTTACATAAAATAAAAACATGCTTAATGAAAAACGTTAGCACTCTTGCTATAATAGTTTGTTTATTTAACAGTGCCTGATAACGGACACCCCTTGCTCTGAATTATTGCATCAAAATGTCTGAGCTGTTGCAATCTTGAGTAGGCTGTCCGGGTGTGTATCTGTAAGCTGCAAAGCTACGATGACGCAGCAGCAGAACTGGAAGAAGAAGAAACAGACGACAGCTGGTTCCACTGCGGGCCTGGTAGAAGACCTCCAGGGGGCTTATCTGGTCCCCTGGATGCATGTTTTGACACCCCTGGCCTAAGGGATAAGTCGGTCCTGATTCCATACTTGCGCTTGAGTTCGGTTAGGCTGGGGGACTGGTAAGCTTGCCAAATCCCCCGTTTTGAAGGTTTGGGGGTGGAGCTTGGGGAGGAGAGAGGGACCTCAGCCGGGCACAGTGCTCTGGACTCCACCCCTACACAGGAGCCCTTTCCTCCAGGGGAACTGATATCTGCAGTCTGGAGAGAAGTAAATCCAGGACCCACCTGGAAGTTGGTAACCAGAGGGGGCAGAATGTCCCCTGAGCCATGTGCATAAGTCACAGGGTTGCCGACCTCCAGGTGAGGCCTGGAGATCTCCCACTTTTACAACTGATCTCTAGCTGGCAGAGATCAGCTCCCCCGGAGAAAAAGACTGCTTTGAAGGGTGGACTCTGTGGCCTTGTACCATGCTGGGGCCCCTCCCCTCCCCTCCCCAAACCCCACCCTCTCCTTGCTCCACCCCCAAAATCTCCAGGCATTTTCCAACCCAGACCTGGCAACCCTAATTAGTCATGCCCTCTCCTATGGCTGGGGGGGGGGCAGGTTTCCTGGATGGCAGCTGCCTGGAATGGGTTGGCACCAATGTTCCCTCTAAGCTGTGGAGACTTGTGAGCAAAAATTCTACTTTGTGAGTTACTGGCATTAAAGTTGTGAGCCAGCGATTTGGCTGCTGCATAAATCAGTTTGCTCTGGAGCCCTCCCTTCCTGAGCTAAGACAAAACTGTGTGAGCCGGAGGCCAAAAAAACTGTGAGCTAGCTCACAGTAACTCAGCTTAGAGGGAACCCTGGTTGGCACCGATGCTCCCTCTAAACTGTGGAGTCCAGTGAGCAAAAAAAATCTATTTGGCATTAAAGTTGCGAGTAAGCTATTTGGCCGCTGCATAAATTAGTTTGCTCTGGAGCTACCATCCTTCCTGAGCGAAGACAGAAATCTGTGAGCCGGAGGCTAAAAAACTGTGAGCTAGCTCACACTCACTCAGCTTAGGGGGAACCCTGGTTGGCACCCTGCCTCTCTGCCCCTCCCGGCACACCCAAGCTGCCACCCCCGGTCCCCCCCCCCATCCCACCCACCCCCATTCCACCCAAGCACCCGTCCTGGCTTCGGCCCTCTGCAACAGCCAGCCGAGCAGGGGAGGCACTCTGCACGCGTGTCAGCGCCGTTCACACGAGACGAAAACCGCGAGCGCCGAGTCCCACCCGGGTCCTCTTTATCTCAGGGCCGTGAAGGATCCGACCGCGGCAGGATTCACGCTTCCAGGCTTTTCCTCTCACTACGAAGTCCCAGAAAGGAAATCCTCCGCCTTCCCCAACCCGGGCGGGGCTCTCCGCTCCAAACTCCCTGCCGATGCCGCATCTGCCCAGCGACTAGTGACAATCCCGGAGCGCCTCTTTCCGATTGGAGGGAAATTCCCCCTCGGCCAATCCTGGCTCTTGTTTCGGAATCCTCTCCAAAGTTGCTTCCAAACTGTGCTGCTCGGATGGCGGCGGGCGCGGAAACTCATGTCCCGCTCCGGGGATCTTGATGATGGGGTGCGGGCGGCGGCTGCTACTCCTAGTGGTCGTCGCCCTCCTGCTGTTGGATGGCTCTGGCGGTGAGTCCTTCCGGGGCCAAGACTGTCTTTTGGGTGGGGGGGCGGGAAGGCAAGGTTTGCGCCCCAGTTCCCTCTAAGCTGAGTGAGTGTGAGCCAGCTCACAGTTTTTTTTAGCCTACAGCTCACACGTTTTTGCCTGAACTCAGGAAGGGACGGCTCCGGAGCAAACGAATGGATGCAATAGCCGACTCGCTGGCTCAGAACTTCAATGCCAGCGGCTCACAAAGGAGAATTCTTGCTCACAAGACTCCACAGCTTAGAGGGCGCATTGGTTTGCGCATTTTGGACAAAAAACAAAAACCAGTTTGGAGTCTAGGGGGTCTGAACTTGGGCTAATTCTGCACTGGCTTTTCCCTCCGTTGTTGTTGTTGCTGTTTTAATTTAGATTTTTTTTATTGTAGAACGAAGAAGACTGAAATTACATTACAACTCAGTACGTTTTATAGTTTAGAATGCATAAGAAAACATTTGGTGTAAAACAGAAGTTAGATGCATTATTCAAATTATCAACAATTTAAGATTTAACAGGAATGCCAGTGCAATGAATTACTTCCCTTGTTTTAAGGAAACCCGGGTTGGAAGAGGAAATTCCCCTCTTACATTGCATGCTGGTCTCACCTCCTTTTACAATCGGGCTTTATGGTAGCCTCCAGACTGCATGTCCCTTTCCAGCGCTTGGATAGTCGGATTTTATTGAACCTTCTGCATAGATTTATGGCCGTTTTATCGCTGCTGGGGGGGTGATTTTGCAGTCAGTACAGCCTCGCCCCCAAGGTATCTCAATGTGGTTTTGAGCTGCGCTTTTTCTCCAGTTGAGAAAATGGCTGCGATCAGGCACACTAAATAATCCACTTTCGGTCCACCTTCCCTGCACTTTTGAATTGGGTTCTGCCAGTTCACACAGTATCATCATGCCCCTGTATAAATCATTGGTGGGACCTCATTTGGAATAGTGTGTACAGTTCTGGTCACAACATCTCAAAAAGGATATTATAGCATTGGAAAAAGTGCAGAGAAGGGCAACTAGAATGATAAAAGGGTTGGAACACCTTCCCTATAAAGAAAGGTTAAAATGCTTGGGGCTCTTTAGCTTGGAGAAACGACGGGGTGACATGATCGAGGTTTATAAGATTATGAATGGGATTGAGCAGGTTGAGAAAGAAGTACTTTTCTCCCTTTCTCACAATACAAGAACTCGTGGGCACTCCATGAAATTGCTGAGCAGTCGGGTTAGAACAGATAAAAGGAAATACTTCTTCACCCAAAGAGTGATTAACATATGGAATTCACTGCCACAGGAGGTGGTGGCAGCTGCAAGCATGGACAGTTTCAAGAGGGAATTAGATAAACATATGGAGCAGAAGTCCATCAGTGACTATTTGTTGTTGTTCAGTCGCACAGTCGAGTCCGACTCTTCGCGACCCCATGGACCAGATTACGCCAGGCCCTCCTGTCTTCCGCTGTCCGCTGAAGTTTGCTCAATTTCATGTTTGTTGCATCGATGACACTGTCTAACCATCTCATCCTTTGCCGCCCCCTTCTTCTTTGACCTTCAATCTTTCCCAGCATCAGGGTCTTCTCCAGTGAATGCTCCCTTCTCATTTGGTGGCCAAAGTATTTGAGCTTCAGCTTCAGGATCTGGCCTTCCAGGGAACAGTCAGGGTTGATTTCTTTTAGGATTGACTGATTTGATCTCCTGGCAGTCCAAGGGACTGTCAAGAGTCTTCTCCAGCACCATAGTTCAAAAGAATCTATTCTTCGGCGCTCAGCCTTCCTTATAGTCCAACTCTCGCAGCCATACATTACTACAGGGAATACCATTGCTTTGACCATGCGGACTTTTGTTGGCAAGGTGATGTCTCTGCTTTTTATCATGCTGTTTAGGTTTGCCATCGCTTTCCTCCCAAGGAGCAGGCGTCTTTTAATTTCATGGCTGCAGTCACCATCTGCAGTGATCTGGGATCCTAGGAACATGAAGTCTGTCACTACTTCTACGACTTCCCCGTCTATTTGCCAAGGAGTGATGGGGCCAGATGCCATGATCTTAGTTTTTTTGATGTTGAGCTTCAAGCCCACTTTTGCACTCTCCTCTTTCACCCTGAGCAAGAGGCTCTTGAGGTCCTCTTCACTTTCTGCCATCAGAGTGGTATCGTCTGCATATCTGAGGTTATTGATCTTTTCCCCAGCAATCTTAACTCCAGCTTGTGATTCATCCAGGCCAGCATTTCGCATGATGTACTCGGCATATAAATTAAATAAGCAAGGTGACAATATACATCCTTGTCGTACTCCTTTTCCTATGCTAAACCAATCAGTTGTTCCATATCCGGTTCTAACTGTTGCTTCTTGACATTTATACAGGTTTCTCATGAGACATGTGAGGTGGTCTGGTACTCCCATCTCTTTAAGAACCTGCCATAATTTATTGTGATCCACACAATCAAAGGCTTTAGCATAGTCAATGAGGCAGAAGTAGATGTTTTTCTGGTACTCTCTTGCTTTCTCCATAATCCAGCGAATGTTGGCAATTTGATCTCTAGTTCCTCTACCTCTTCGAAACCCAGCTTGTACTTCTGGCAGTTCTCTATCCACGTACTGTTGGAGCCTAGCTTGTAGGATTTTGAGCATGACCTTGCTAGCGTGTGAAATGAGTGCAATTGTGCGATAGTTTGAACATCCTTGACATTGCCCTTCTTTGGGATTGGAATGTAAACTGACCTTTTCCAATCCTATGGCCACTGTTGTGTTTTCCAAATTTGTTGGCAAATTGAGTGCAGCACTTTAACAGCATCTTCTTTTAAGACTTTGAATAACTCAGCTGGGATACCATCACCTCCACTAGCTTTGTTGTTAGTAATGCTTTCTAAGGCCCATTTAACTTCGCTTACCAGGATGTCTGGCTCGAGGTCAGTGATTATCCCATCGTGGTTGTCAAGGACATCGAGGTCCTTCTTGTATAGTTCTTCTGTGTATTCTTGCCATCTTTTCCTAATCTCTTCTGCTTCTGTTAGGTCCTTACCATTTTTGTCCTTTATCATGGCCATCTTTGCATGGAACGTTCCCTTGATTTCTCCAATTTTCTTGAAGAGATCTCTAGTCCTTCCCAATCTATTGTTTTCCTCTATTACTCTGCATTGTTCATTCAGGAAAGCCTCCTTATCTCTCCTTGCTGTTCTCTGGAAATCTGCATTCAGTTGGGCAAATCTTTCCTTTTCCCCATTGCCTTTAGCTTTCCTTCTTTCCTCTGCTATGCGTAAAGCCTCATCAGACAGCCACTTTGCTTTTTTGCATTTCTTTTTCTTTCGGATGGCGGTGATTGCTGCCTCCTTTACAATGTCACGGACCTCTGTCCATAGTTCTTCAGGCACTCTGTCTATCAAATCTAGTCCCTTAAACCTATTCTTCACCTCTACTGTATATTCATCGGGGATGCGATCTAGGTCAAATCTGAATGGCCTTGTGGTTTTCCCAACTTTCTTCAATTTAAGTCTGAATTTTGCAATGAGTAGCTCATGATCTGAGCCACAGTCAGCTCCAGGTCTTGTTTTTACTGACTGGATAGAGCTTCTCCATCTTTGACTGCAAATTATATAGTCAATCTGATTTCGGTGTTGCCCATCTGGTGATGTCCATGTGTAGAGACGCCTCTTAGGTTGTTGGAAAAGGGTGTTTGTTATGACCAGCGTGTTCTCTTGACAAAACTCTGTTAGCCTTTGCCCTGCTTCATTTTGTTCTCCAAGGCCAAACTTGTCTGTTATTCCGGTTACCTTTTGATTTCCTACTTTAGCATTCCAGTCCCCTATGATGATGAGGACATCATTTTTTGGTGTTAGTTCTACGAGCTGTTGTAGGTCTTCGTAGAACTGGTCCACTTCAGCCTCTTCTGCAGCAGTGGTTGGGGCATAGACTTGGATTACTGTGATATTGAATGGTTTGCCTTGGATTCGGACCGAGATCATTCTGTCATTTTTGAGATTGTATCCCAATACTGCCTTTCTCACTCTCTTGTTGACTATAAAGGCCACACCATTTTTTCTACGGGATTATTAGCCACAGGGTATAGATGGGAACTCTCAGTCTGGGGCAGGTGATGCACTCTATTCTTGGTGCTGGAGGGGGCAGCAGTGGGAGGGCTTCTGGTGCCCTGGCCCCACTGGTGGACCTCCTGATGGCACCTGGTATATTTTGGCCGCTGTGTGACAGAGTGTTGGACTAGATGGGCCATTGGCCTGATTCAACATTGGCTTCTCTTATGTTCTTATGTTCATAGTCAAAATCCAATTGGAAAGTACCTTGAAAGTGGATTAGAGGGCACAACATTTTGGATATAATATAGAGCTAGAACAATATAGAGCTAGAACAATGGAATCAGATCTGGAATAAAAATGTTAAAATAACTAGGACAGTAACATATAGAGAAAATATGTATAAAATGTTCTACAGATGGTATATTACGCCTGACAGGATTGCGAAGTATGATGAGAAATGTTCTAATAAATGTTGGAAATGTGGAAATAAGACAGGCACATTTTATCATATGTGGTGGACATGTGACATTGTTAAAAAAATTCTGGATCTTGATTCATAGAAAGGTCCAAAAAATTTTAGGACAAGCCATACCTTTTAAGCCTGAAAGTATTGGGTATACTGCCACAAGATATAGCCAGAAATGATCGTTATTTAATAATATATTTGGTAACAGCAGCTAGGATTGTATATGCAAAATACTGGAGAACAAACCAGGTACCGTCGCAACAAGAATATATAATGAAGATATTGGAGGCAGCAGAGATGGATAAATTGTCTTTGACTTTGAAAGGATACGGAGATTCAGTCTTTCAGAATACTTGGCAACGTTTTTATGAATGGTATGACTCAGAAAAACAGGATGGAACTGTTTTGGATGGAAACAGAGAGAAAAATTAATAGGTAGTCTGAAGTAATAGTAATCAAGGTAGAATTTAAGGATACTTAGATAAGAGTTTTGTAATGGCATGGCAGTTAAGTTGAATTGTAGAATGAAATGGTTATATACGCCCCTGGTAAATGTTTAATGTGATCATTTGTTTGATTAGTGTTATTGTTAATGTTTGTATGTCATGTATATGTTGTTATGTGTTGTGGTGTTATGGAAATAAAAATTGCCTCTAGGGGTGCTTTAAAAAAAAAAAGAAAGTGGATTAGTGTGTGTGATCGCCGCCAATGTGGAGCAAATGCTAGATGCAGAATCAGCCCTTGTTGAAACTGAGTAGTGGATTATAAAAGGTAAAGGTAAAGGTTCCCTTGCTCGAAAGCCAGTCGAATCCGACTCTAGGGTTGCGGTGCTCATCTCTGTTTCCAAGCCGAAGAGCCAGCACTGTCCAAAGACGTTTCCATAGTCATGTGGCCGGCATGACTAAACACCAAGGCGCACTGAACGCTGTTACCTTCCCACCGAAGTGGTACCTATTTATCTACTTGCAATTTCTTGCTTTCGAACTGCTAGGTTGGCAGGAGCTGGAACTAGAGACGGGAGCTCACTCCATCATGCAGCACTCTTGGGTCTCGAACTGCTGAACTACTGACCTTCCACAGCCTGCAGTTCAGCGTCTGAACCACTTGAGCCACCGCGTTATATTATATAGCCCAAGAAAAGTGTCGACCCTAGGGCTTTTTTTCTGGGGGGGACGCACAGGAACAGAGTTCCGGAACCTCTTCAGCAAAAGTCTTTTTAAAATGTTTAAAAGTTAATGAGTTTTCGGTACACAGGTTGAAACCTTCATTTCCAGCACCTCTTTTTCACACACACACACACAAAAAAAGCGGTGGAAAAGGCAAACGCCATTTCAGGGATTATTAGAAAAGGGACTGCGAATAAAATGGTGATATTATAATGCCCTCGCCCCGAATAGATCTCATTTGGAGGACTGTGTACAGTTCTGGTCACCCTCTCTGAAAAAGGACATTGCAGAGCTGGAAAAAAGTACAGAGGAGGGAGACCAAGATGCTGAGGGGGTTAGAGCTTGTTCCCTAGGAAGAAAGGCTGAAGAGTCTGGGACTTTTCAATCTGGAAAAGACAACTTTGTGGGGGGGGCATGATAGAGGTTTATAAAATTACGTACGGGATGGAGAGAGTTACCAAAGAGAACTTTTTCTCCTTCTCCCCAAATACGAGAACTCAAGGGCATCCAATGAAGGCGATGGGCAGTAGGTTCAGGATGGACAAAAGGAAATGCTTCTTTACACAGAGGGTGATTCAAATGTGGAACCTCCACATTCAGAGGCACTGAACCACTGAATCCCAGAGCCTGGAGGCAACATCAGGGGAAAGCCTCGGCCTCTGTGCCTTGTTGTTGGCCCTGCAGAGGAGAGGAACTGGTTGGCCACTGTGTGAGACAGGATGCTGGACTAGAGGGACTATTGGTCTGATCCAGCAGGGCTCTTCTTACGTTCTTACGAAGGCCTCGGCCTCTGTGCCCTGTTGTTGGCCCTGCAGGGGAACTGGTTGGCCACCGTGTGAGACAGGATGCTGGACTAGAGGGACTATTGGTCTGATCCAGCAGGGCTCTTCTTACGTTCTTATGAAGGCCTCGGCCTCTGTGCCCTGTTGTTGGCCCTGCAGAGGAACTGGTTGGCCACTCTGTGAGGCAGGATGCTGGACTAGAGGGACTATTGGTCTGATCCAGCAGGGCTCTTCTTACGTTCTTATGAAGGCCTCGGCCTCTGTGCCCTGTTGTTGGCCCTGCAGAGGAACTGGTTGGCCACTCTGTGAGGCAGGATGCTGGACTAGAGGGACCATTGGTCTGATCCAGCAGGGCTCTTCTTACATTCTTATGAAGGCCTCGGCCTCTGTGCCCTGTTGTTGGCCCTGCAGAGGAACTGGTTGGCCACTGTGTGAGAAGGATGCTGGGCTAGAGGGACTATTGGTCTGATCCAGCAGGGCTCTTCTTACGTTCTTATGAAGGCTTTGGACCGAGTAACGCCATCTGGCGCCTTGCAGGATTCTAGTTCCAGAGATGTATCTTGCGGGGTAGTCCATAGCCAACTTTGCAGTGGAGATCTTTAGACGTCATCGCTGTTGGTGACTGGGTTGGGGAAGAAGCACCAAGAGCTGCAGATGCAGAACCAAGAACCTGATTTCTCTCTCTCTCAGCCCCTCTTCCATGCTCCTCCTCCTCACATTCCCTGAGGAATTGCCACACCGCTGTGTCTGCAGCCGGCCCGGGGCTGCCCCAGTTCATTGCCGTGGGCTACGTGGACGACCAGGTCATCACTCGGTATGACAGCCAAACTCGGAAGACCAAGCTTGTAGCCACCTGGATGAATAAGGTGAAGCAGGCCGATCGCCAGTACTTGGCTGAGGCGGACCAGGAATTGCAGGAGACTGAGAGAAAGTTCAGAGAAAGCCTGGCGATGCTGCAGGATCACTTCCACCTGAACAGTAGCACAGGTGAGTGGAGGGAGGTGGCATCCAGAGCATCTCCCCCTCCTCATTGGAAAGGGGCAAGGGGTGCTGCTGAGGAGGAAGGGAAAAGGAGAGGGGCAAGGGGGTCTCCTCCCAGGAGAGAAGAATCCCCTTCCCCTTTGCGCCTCACAGGGTTTATTTATTATTTAAAATTAATCTATATACCCTGCCTCGTTATCCTAACTGGACCCGAAGGAGGGGAAATTAGTTTTAAAAGGGTTCCAGGAAGGAATAACGCGAGCCCTTGCAGTCTGGGTCCATCTGGGTGGATCTTGGCGACTTGCTATCGCGTCTAAGTGGAAATCGAAAGTCGGCCCGTCTCCTGTTGGGTGGTATGATAAGGTTTGGTTGCAGTTTATCATGGGGGAAACTGCAAATGGTCTTTCTCTTCAAGCTAGTGAAGGCTGTCAAACACCACTTGTTGTCACGTGGTATCCCATAATTTGTTTCCTCTCGGATAAAGGAGTAGTCCCCTCTTTTGTTAAAGGTAAGAACTGGCTTGGTTTTTAAGAGTGAAGTTCTGGTTAGCATACACCTTTAAAATGACATAGCTCCTCTATATTTGAGGCATGGTTGTTTGTACTCATTCTAAGGTAGTATTTGTATTTGTTTTCCAGCTGGTAAATAACTTTTCTCTGAGTTGTTGTAAGTTATTAGGCCTTTGTTATGTTTATTAATATGTTACTTGTTTGGCGTAGTGGTTAAGTGCGCGGACTCTAATCTGGGAGAACCAGGTTTGATTCCCCACTCCTCCATTTGCAGCTGCTGGATGACCTTGGGCAAGCCATAGTTCTGTCAGAGGTGTCCTCTCAAGGACAGCTCTGGAAAGAACTCTATCAGCCCTGCCTATCTTACAGGGTGTCTGTTGTGGGGAGGGGAAGGGAAAGCAGTTTGTAAGCTGCTTTGAGACTCCCAGTGAAGGGCAGGGTATAAATCCAATCTCTTCTTCTTTTTCTCATATTTAAATTTTAAAAAAATGAAAAAAAGAAGTGGATGTTGATAGGGGTACCCCAAAATGAAATCGCGAAGAAGGAATAAGAGAGAATGCTTGTAAACAACAAACAACATTGTTTTGTTCTATACAAAATAAAAGAAGAGTGCAACTGTAAAGAACCTTCATGAAGCACCTAAGAATTGCACCCCCAAGCACTTACGAATGCACCCCCCACACACCACGAACAAAAGGGTGTCCTTTTAAAAGGTAGAAGGGAGGAAATTGGGAAGTTTTGGGGAAGGGATGTACAATATTAATTCCAGGGCTTGAGGTCCAGAGAGCTCCAGAGCAAGGAGAAAAAACCTGTGAAGTATGTCAGGGGTTCTCAGCAGGAATCCACAGTTCTGAATTCCCCAAGAGGAAAGGCCCATATGCCCTGGAAATGGTATCATCACTTCCAGAACATCAGGGCAACACTCTGATATTTGGGCAAAAACTCTATGGTGAATTTGGCTTCTACCATAGAGTTTTTGCCCACATACCAGAGCGTCGCCCCGTCAACCTGGATGTGATGACGTCACTCCCGGGTCACATGGGCAGTGATGTAGACACATTGCTGCATCTCCCTCTTTTATGGGGTAAGTCGTCCCCCACCCCTCTGACCACCTGGTCAGTGGCAGGGAGGTGGGTCTTGGCTGTGGGGACTCCTGCCTCCACTGGGGGGGGGAGTCTGGCAACCTTCCTGAAGGCAGATGGTTTTGCTGTGAACAGAATCTGGCAAGTTTCTGGCAAAAGAAAAAGAAGAGAAAGAGACTGGATTTATACCCCGCCTTTCACTCGGGAGTCTCAGAGCAGCTTACAATCTCCTTTCCGTTTCCCTCCCCATAACAGACACATTGTGAGGTGGGTGGGGCTGAGAAAGCTATTTCGAGAACTGTCCTTGAGAGAACAGCTCTGACAGAACTATGGCTTGCCCAAGGTCATCCAAGAAGAAGAAGAGATTGGATTTATACCCCGCCCTTCACTACCCAAAGGTGTCTCAGAGCGGCTTACAAACTCCTTTCCCTTCCCCTCCCCACAACAGACACCCTGTGAGGTACGTGGGGCTGAGAGAGCTCTGACAGAAACTGCTCTTTTTCAAGAACAGCTCTTATCAGAACTACAGCTTGCCCAAGCTCATCCAGCCAGGTGCAAGTGGAGGAGTGGGAAATCAGCCCCAGTTCTCCCCGATTAGAGTCCGCGCATTTAACCACTACACTGTGCACTTAACCACTACACCAAATTGCCTTCAGTTCCGCAAGGTAAAAAGACGGCTAGCAAACATTTTAAATAAATAAATATTTGTCAGGGCTGGTTCTCCTACAGTTACCCCCCTCCTCAATGAATTAAATTAAATTAAATTCTTATGAGCTTTCTTGGGTTCTATATTTGATGGCTGTAGCCGTGAAAGTTTTAAAGGGGGACTTTTCTCAAAAAACCCTCCTGGCTTCCTGGTACTGGGAAATAATTTTCAACATAAAGATCAGCCAAAGTAGGTTAGAAATGAACATCCAAGTACTTTAATGGATTTCAACAACAATACGCTGTTTCTTAATCCTGCTTCTAGCTGTCTCCTTAATTTTTAGCTTTCTTGGGTTCTATATTTCTTGGGTTCTATAGCTTGAGCTTTCTTGGTTCTATATTTGATGGCTGTAGCCGTGAAAGTCTTAAAGGGGGACTTTTCTCAAAAACCCTCCTGGCTTCCTGGTACTGGGAAATAATTTTCAACATAAAGATCAGCCAAAGTAGGTTAGAAATGAACATCCAAGTACTTTAATGGATTTCAACAACAATATGCTGTTTCTTAATCCTGCTTCTAGCTGTCTCCTTAATTTTTAGCCCTGCCTGCTCTGTATGATTACTGTTGGGGCCTAATAATTTACTGTATAGTTTGCCCAAAGCAAGCATTTCCAGTATTGAGTCAAATGGCTCAGGTCCAGTGGTTCAAGGCTGCACAACATTTTCAGAATATAAGTTAGAACATCCCTTTGGGATGAGGGAGAGAAAGAGACATCTCCCACAGGGAATCCACTGGAGAGGACCCCCAATAGAGGGGGAGGTCTCTCCTTAGGTTTAAAGCAACCTCATGCCCCCACATCGCCTTTCTCATCCTAGTAAATCCCTCCCCCCAAAGGTGCAGAAATAGCAGCCAATGAGACTGGAGAAGGAGGTGGACAGCTTTTCTCCACCCCAGGTGTGTGTGGAGCCTTTTCAGGGCATCATTCCCCCACAGGGCTGTTATCTGCACCTCTGGACCACCACCACCCCCATTGTGTTTCTCTTTCTAGAAGAAGAAGAAGAAATTGGATTTATACCCCGCCCTTCACTCGGAGTCTCAGAGTGGGTTACCAAACTCCTTTCCCTTCCCCTCCCCATGACAGACACCCTGGGAGGTAGGTGGGGCTGAGAGAGCTCTTGACAGAACTGTCCTTGAGAGAACAGCTCTGAGAGAACTGTGGCTTGCCCAAGGTCATCCAGCAGCTGCAAGCGGAGGCGTGGGGAATCAAACCCGGTTCTCCCAGATTAGAGCCCGCACTCCTAACCATTACTCCAAACTGATTCTAGGAATCGGGTCACTGTGGGAGGGTGGGGTGGGGGTAGGAAAGGAATATGAAGCTCCTTCCGGGCAGCGCTTTTGGAAGCGGGGTGGGATGGAGGAGAGGCCTTGCCTGGGGTTTGCCTCTGTGGGGCTTCAGCCGGCCAGTGGGGGGAGGACATGCTGCAACCCCCCCCTCCCCCGCCCTGCATATTTCAAGCTCCTCCTTTCCCTGCTTGTATCAGTTTGGCATAGTGGTTAGGAGCGCAGACTCCAATCTGAGAGAACCTGGTTTGATTTTCCCATTCCTCCACATGCAGCCAGCTGGGTGAGCTTGGGTCAGTCACAAGTTCTTTCAGAGCTGTTCTCTCCAAGCTCTCTCTGCCCCACTTATCCCATGGGGTGTCTGTTGTGGGGAGAGGAAGGGAAAGTAAAGGTAAAGGTTCCCTTGCTCGAAAGCCAGTCGAATCCGACTCTAGGGTTGCGGTGCTCATCTCCGTTTCAAAGCCGAAGAGCCAGCGCTGTCTGAAGACGTTTCCGTGGTCATGTGGCCGGCATGACTAAACACCAAGGCGCACGGAACGCTGTGACCTTCCCACCGAAGTGGTACCTATTTATCTACTTGCAATTTCTTGCTTTCGAACTGCTAGGTTGGCAGGAGGAGGAAGGGAAAGGAGACTGTAAGCTGCTCTGAGACTCTTGAGAGAAGTGTGGAGTATAAATCCTCCTCCTCCTTCTCCTCCTCCTCTTCTTCTTCTTCTTCTTCCTCTTCCTCTTCTTCTTCCTGTCTCTCATTCAGGACTCCACATCCTGCAGGTCCTATACGAGTGCAAAGTGGGCCCAGGCAGAGGAGGATCCTGGAAGTACGCCTATGACGGGAAAGACCTCTTGGCCCTCGACATGAAGACCTCCAGCTGGACAGTCCTTGTGCCAGAGGCCGACATCTTAAAGAAGAAGCTGAACAGCCTCCTGGGAGATCCCCATCAGCGCAAACACTACCTGGAGGAGACCTGCGTGGAGTGGCTGGAGCTGTACCTGGGCTACGGGAAGGAGACCTTGCAGAGAACAGGTGAGGCTCCACCTGTTTTTATTGAGCGACATCAAGAGGCGGATCCCTTTGACGATAATGGGATTACTCCTGAGGAAGAATTGGGATGAATTGAGCTTAAATCCGGGTGCTCTTTGAGAGATGGGTGGACTTTTCCTTGTTTAGAGAGAGGAATGGACATTTCCTGCAAGAATTAATGAATAATGTTTGGTGTAGTGGCTAAGTGCGCGGACTCTAATCTGGGAGAACCGGGTTTGATTCCCCACGCCTCCACTCGCACCTGCTGGATGACCTTGGGCAAGCCATAGCTCTGGCACAACTGTCCTTGAAAAAGAGCATAAGAACATAAGAGAAGCTGATATTGGATCAGGCCAATGGCCCATGGTCACATAGTGGCCAAAAATACCAGGTGCCATCAGCAGTGGGGCCAGGACACTAGAAGCCCTCCCACTGTTGACCCCCCCCAAGCACCAAGAATACAGAGCCTCACCTGCCCTAGAGTCCCTATCTATACCTGGTGGCTAATAGCCACTGATGGACCTCTGTCAGAGCTCTCTCAGCCCCACCTACCTCACAGGGTGCCTGTTGTGGGGAGGGGAAGGGAAAGGAGTTTGTAAGCCACTCTGAGACTCTTTTGGGTAGTGAAGGGCGGGGTATAAATCCAATCTCCTCCTCCTCCTCCTCCTCCTCCTCCTCCTCTTCTTCTTCTTCTTCTTCTTCTCCTCCTCCTCCTCCTCCTCCTCCTCTGTGTTAATATGCTACGATTTACTAAATGTTTTGGCCAATGCATCACAGTGTCTGTTTTTTGCTGTATTTTCTGACTTGAGACCTGGGCAGTGTGTGTGTACATGAGTGCCTTTCTCGCTTGGTTCACAAAAAGGAATGTGAAACATTATTTAGAAACAAACCAACAAGCTGAAATGTGGATTAAGGGCGGATGTTCGCCTCCAAACCCTGAAGGGGCTCTCTGGACCAGTCTCAGAGCCTCCATTTACTTTCCCAGTACAGGCTGAGGAGTCCTTGCCCGTGGTCTCTCAGTGGTGCCGTACGTTTGGTCCATTCAGTCTGGGGTAGGACTGGATGGCCACATGGGGTCCCTGCAAGGGCCAGCCAGTCTCCATCCCACCAGCCTCTGCTGTCCTCTGTTAACACAGACCAACGTTGCTGTTTCCACAGAGCCCCCGGTGTTGAGGGTGGGGCGCAAGAAGGGCGACACTGGCCGGGAGACCCTCATCTGCCAGCTCTACAGGTTCTACCCCAAGGAGAGCGAGGTCACCTGGATGAAGGATGGCAGGGACCAGAAGCCAGACACCGTTACAGAGGGTGTCCTCCCCAACTCGGACGGGACCTACTACACCTCGCTCAGCATCAAAGTGGAGTCCAAGGAGGGGGAACACTACTGGTGCCGAGGGGGGAACAGCAGCCTTTCAGTCCCCCAGGATCAGGCCAGGGAGGAGTCAGGTGAGAGACTGCGGGGGGAGGCTGGCCCCTTGGGGGCGGGGCCTGGCAGAGAAGAAGAAGAAGAAGAGATTGGGCTTATACCCCACCCTTCACTACCCGAAGGAGTCTCAGAGCAGGTCACAATCTCCTTTCCCTTCCCCTCCCCACAACAGACACCCTGTGGGGTAGGTGGGGCTGAGAGAGCTCTTTGGAGAACTGCTCTTGAGAGAACAGCTCTGAAAGAACGTACAATTGACCCAAGGTCACACCCGCAGCTGCAAGTGGAGGAGTGGGGATTCAAACCCGGTTCTCCCAGATTAGTGTCTGCACACCATGGAAGGTGATTTTCTGAGGAAAGGGGGAGGTGCATTTCCTTGCTGGGAAACTCCCCCAAACCAAGGGTTCCCTGGAAAGCACCCTGGTAACTAGCTGCCACCAGCCAGGGACCTCTTGAGAACATCATGATCGAGGTTTATAAGATTATGAATGGGATTGAGCAGGTTGAGAAAGAAGTACTTTTCTCCCTTTCTCACAATACAAGAATCCGTGGGCACTCCATGAAATTGCTGAGCAGTCGGGTTAGAACAGATAAAAGGAAGTACTTCTTCACCCAAAGAGTGATTAACACATGGAATTCACTGCCACAGGAGGTGGTGGCAGCTACACGCATGGACAGTTTCAAGAGGGAATTAGATAGACATATGGAGCAGAAGTCCATCAGTGGCTATTAGCCACAGGGTATAGATGGGGCTTCTAGTGTCCTGGCCCCACTGCTGGACCTCCTGATGGCACCTGGTATATTTTGGCCGCTGTGTGACAGAGTGTTGGACTAGATGGACCATTGGCCTGATTCAACATTGGCTTCTCTTATGTTCTTATCTAGACTGACCTGCTGAGAAGGTACCCTTCTAGCCAGTACTAGAGCAACAGCGAAGCCCTAAGACATACTATCTAACAAACTATGTAGCGTCTGTGCAGCCTAGAGTGCAGGGAAGAGGTTCAGAGAAAGATCCCAGAAAAATAGATTGTACTAAGCAAAGCTGCCCAAAAATTCTTAATAAAAGAGGTTGCTTATGAAAGAGATTAAACAAAAGGAAGAAGGGGGCTGGATAAAAATAATGGTGGAAGAATAGGGTTGCCAGTTCCACTCACTGCAGCATCGGGGGGATTTGGGGGGGCATTCTTGGATGTCCCTGCTGCAATGACATCACCTGGAAGTGACGTCATCACACTGGGGGCCTCGCACAGCGACGCTCTGGTTTGAGGGCAGAACTCTGGTAAGCCCGGCTTTAAACCATAGAGTTTAGCCCTCAAACCAGAGCATCACCGCATGGCGTGATGATGTCATTTCTGGGGGACGACATCATGTCGGGGATGTCACACGGCAACGCTGCTGTTTCGGGGTGGGGTTTCCCCACTGGCCAGCTGGCCGGTGATGAGCAAAAGCCCCGAAAACCGGGGGAAACCCTGCTGGAACCTGGGATCTGGCAACCCTATGGAAGAAGGGTATGTCAGTGCTCCCTCTAAGCGGTGGGGTCTTGTGAGCAAAAATTCTACTTTGTGAGCTGCTGGCATGAAAGTCGTGAGCGAGCGATTTGGCTACTGCATAAATTAGTTTGCTCTGGAGCCATTTTTCCTGAGCAAAGAAAAAAATGTGTGAGCCAGAGGCTAAAAAACAGTGGGCTAGCTCACACTAACTCAGCTTAGAGGGAACACCAAGTTAGGGTTGGTTAGTGTAGTTAGGCCTCAGGTGCCTGCATCCCGAGTAAAAGAACAGCTCATTTCTCCTCAGATCCAAACAAACTGTATTCTTTAATACTTAATGCCAACTTAAGAACATAGAAAAATGCAGAACTGGGTACAGGAGGACTGTCTTTCTTCTGATTCTGTATTAATTCAGACTGACTTCCTTCTGGGGCCTTTTTCTGCCAGTTTTCTGATGAGGGGGGTGGAAATCTCCCCGGACGTTGATGTAGGAGCTCACTTTGTGGATTTTGCCTTGAGGCTGGCTGTGGTCAGGCTGCGGGGGCCTAGCACTCCCCACGGCTATTCAGCCCTCCCTAGTCTGCTGCTCTTTCCGCTCTCGGGTATCTCCCGCCTCCTGAGGGAATTCTCTGCTGCACGGATCCAGATGTTCAGTTCCGTCCCTGTTTTCCTGAAGTCCATCAGTCCTTTTCCTCTCTCCTTCCCTGGCTGACCTAAGCCAGTTCTACTTATACATGGAAGAGGGAAGAACCTAATCTTTATTTGGCTCCCATAAACGCTTGCTAATGGGGCCAGTAGGCCTCTGCACTTCCATGACCAGTAGCGGGTCTGGTCCAAACCGGATTGTCCTTTGTCCAGAAGGGATTAACTCTGCCAGGATGGTCCAGAGTGGAATGGAAATGAAGGGATTGTTCTAGTGTAAACCGCGCGTGTCCAAGATACCAGATGCTCTCAGTGGCTCTTGTAGGGGAATTTTATTGAGGTTAACTGGTGTGACTAGTCCAGTCACCATTAGTTAGCAGAGTGCTTAAATAAAGCTGCAAACGCAAGAGCGTCATTTGACCAGGTTACTCAGCTTACAAGCTACACAGAGCCACGTTGCAAGTTTAGAAGATAAATACTTCTCTCTTTATTTGAGAAGTACCCTTTGGGTAGGAAAGAGCAGAGATTGATAGATCGTTAACTTACTAGCTGAAGGATGGAGGCCCATTTGCCTCGTGGTGCCAAGAGAGGGAAGCATGTCCCTCTCTTGGTGTGTGCTGGTAGAGAGCAAGTCTTCATCCAGAATGAGAGAGGAGGAGGAGGGGGAAATTGATCCCTGAGAACAGGGCTGGCTCCAGGTGTCTGGGCACCCTAGGCAGGACAGCATGGGGCGCCCCCCACTGGGGATGCCAACCTCCTGGTGGGACCTGGAGACCGGGGGCGGAGCGCTGGCTTTCCCGGGGCTCCGCGGCTGCGGGGTCCCCGGGAAAGCCAGGGAAGGGGGCTGGGGGGTCTAGCCGCTGCCCCCTCCCTCCCAGAGCCAGCTTTCCCGGGGGCTCCACAGCTGCGGGGTCCCCAGGAAAGCCAGGAAGGGGGCGGGGGGGATCTAGCCGCCACCGCCGCCCCCTCCCTCCCAGCGCCGGCTTTCCCGGGGGCTCCGAGGCTGCAAGGTCCCTGGGAAAGTAGGGAAGGGGGCGGGGGGGGTCTAGCCGCCGCCCCCTCCCTCCCAGAGCCGGCTTTCCCGGGGCTCCGCGGCTACGGGGTCCCCGGGAAAGTGGGAAGGGGGTGCGGGGGATCTAGCCGCCACCGCCACCCCCTCCCTCCCAGCGCTGGCTTTTCCGGGGGCTCCAAGGCTGCAGGGTCCCCGGGAAGGTAGGGAAGGGGGCGGGGGGGTCTAGCCGCCGCCGCCGCCCCTCCCTCCCAGAGCCGGCTTTCCCAGGGGCTCCGCGGCTGCGGGGTCCCCGGGAAAGCGGGAAGGGGGCGGGGGGGATCTAGCCGCCACCGCCACCCCCTCCCTCCCAGCGCCGGCTTTTCCGGGGGCTCCAAGGCTGCAGGGTCCCCGGGAAGGTAGGGAAGGGGGCGGGGGGGTCTAGCCGCCGCCACTGCCCCCTTCCTCCCAGAGCTGGCTTTCCCGGGGCTCCGCAGCTGCGGGGTCCCCGGGGAAGGGGGTGGGGGGTCTAGCCGCCGCCACCGCCCCTCCCTCCCAGCGCCGGCTTTCCCGGGGGCTCCGCGGCTGCGGGGCCCCCGCGGCTGCGGGGCCCCCAGGAAAGCCGGGAAGGGGGCAGGGGTCTAGTGGCGGCGGCAACAGCGGGCGCCTGGTTAGGGCGGCGGGGGGGCGCGCTTTTGGGGGGGGCGCCATTTGGCGCCCCTGAGGCTGGGGGCGCCCTAGGCGAGCGCCTAGTTCGCCCAATGGGCGATCCGGCCCTGCCTGAGAACACAATCTGCATATCAAAGAGGCCGGTGGCAGCGGAGTAGATACAGGAAGGAAGGGTCAGTGTGCCTGTCTAGCTATCTAGTCTCTCTTGCCATTCAGTCGGAGGTTTGAGGCAGTGGACATCGCATCTGGAACTTCCAACAAATTTTAGGGGTCCAGGCCTCTTCCAGGGATCCCCAACCTTGTTAAGTATGAGACCTAACTCCATTTCAGCAACAAGTGATTTCAGCTTTATGACGAAGTGATAAACAGCTCAAGTTAACCAGAACAGCGAACAGCTCAAACAGTGGAGCACAGCTCCTTTTAAACAGTCCGGGCTAATATAGCCACGCCTATTTTACAATAAGTAACCAATGAGATTACAAGGATAACATCCAATGAGGTTTGTTCCTGGCAAAGCATTACACTAAGTCCGTATTGGACTGTAGTTCAAAGGCAACCAATAAGAGTTCAGGGATTACAATCCTTGCCTTAGCTCAAGCTTAATGTGTATCTTCAGTGGAGACCTAACAAACCCGATTAGGGTTCTTTCCTATGGGTAGGTGGAGTCTGGCTAGGGAACTCAGGCCTCCAGAGGGAGAGAAACACAGCGAGAACAGTTGCCTTAAATGAGAAGTATTTATTACTTCTAAAACCATACACAAGTAAAACTCAGTAGCCTATATTCAATATCAATACCCAATAGCATATAGGAAAATCCTGATACCTGATATAGTGTTCACTTAAGAAAGAACAAGGAATTCCTGGAATGTGGACCAAGACCTCACTCAAGCCAAGGTGGGGTGTTGGCCAAGCAGCCCTGAACTAAGCCCAAAACCTCCTTTTTGAACTCCTTTCAGCCAATAGGAATCAAGGGAGGAGTTAATGAAAATATACCAAACTTGCCGAATACCAGCCTATCTTAAAATGAACTTTGGCTAGTATGAACTTCCGACTAGATAGATTTTGCCTAGAGAGATTCTGTGATGTCAGAAGGACCTAGACAGATATGTTTAGGCTTTGAAGGCCATGGAATGTGAATTCAGGCCGAGATACATCACCACACTGGGGCCCTGGCCTCAATATTAACATCAACGTCAACAGCATTATTAACAGTCAACATAACCCAGGCTACGATGGGAGCTGACTGCCTGTTTGTTGGATGCTATTTATGCCTGCCGCTGTGTGTGAATTATCTTCGCACTAGCACTTTGTAATGTTTTTGTCTTTGTAATGATTTTTTCTAAATCTGTTTTAGAATCACAGAATCAGGGAGCTCCAGGGTCATCTAGTCCAACCCCCTGCACAATGCAGGAAATTCACAAATACCTCCCCCCTCCACATCTGCAGTGACTGCTGTTCCACACCCAGAAGATTTAGCTATGTTGTATACTGCCACGGTGGGAAGGGCAGGGTAGAAATCAAATAATAAGTAAATAAATAAAATATACAGGGCAGGGCTTTATTTTTTATGCCTAGGCTGCCAGCAAAAGAGCAAAGAAGGCTCATGGGACTTCTAAATCAAGAAAAGTCAGTTATAGCCAAACCTACATAGCACAGAAAAACAGAAAGGCCCAGGTCACTGAACCCCAAATTCTGCCACAGCTCTTCTTCAGCCCTAGTAAGGTTTTAGGGTTTCTGTCACAGGAGGAACTACAAGAAAAGCCCCCTTCCCCCAGCGACATCACGATTTACAGCAGCATCTCTCAGTGTGTCCCTAAGAGAAGAGATTAGATTTATACTCTGCCCTTCACTCCCCAAAGGAGTCTCAGAGCAGCTTACAAACTCCTTTCCCTTCCTCTCCCCACAACAGACACTCTGTGAGGTAGGTGGGGCCGAGAGAGCTCTGACAGAAACTGCTCTTTTTCAAGGACAGCTTGCCCAAGGTCATCCAGCCAGGTGCAAGTGGAGGAGTGGAGAATCAAACCCAGTTCTCCCAGATTAGAGTCCGCACACTTAACCACTACACCAAACTGGCTCTCTTGGTTCTGCCCCTGTATTAAAGGGGCTAGGGGCAGAGTATCCAGGGTGCCTCTGGAGGGCCATTTCTGGTGGGTGGGGAGCAGGAATTATCTGTCGAGTGGGTAGTTCATGCAGGAAGTCCTAAGTGTAACACCTGATGCCTCCAACAACCTGAGATCCTTTGGCTGGAAAATCCCTGCCCAAGGCGTTGGAGGGCAGCAGCGAGGATGAATAATGATATTTGTTCCTCCCTTTCGTCTTCAGCAATCAACTGGGGGCTTATTCTGGGCATCCCTGTGGGTTTCGTTGTAATTGTCATCTTGATCATCCTGGCTGTCGTCTGCCACATGAGTAAGTAAACATGGAAAGCCTTGGTTGGGTAGAGAGATTGTGTGTTTGTGTGTGTGTGTGTGTTTGTGTGTGTGAGATTCTTCTGGTGGGTCCCCACTGGGGGTTGTGGGGGTGGAAGGGGGTCTCTGGCCCTGACAACCATTTAGCACTTGGATGGGAGACCACCAAGGAAGTCCAGGGTTCATATCCCAGAGGCAGGCAATTTCAAACCATCTATGAAAACATCTCTTACTTTGACCGATTTCCCACAAGCATCTGTGCCGCCCTTGCTCTCCCCCCCCCCAATCGCATTAGTCAATTTCACATTATTCACTGCACGGCCGCATTTTGACCCGCGGCTCCCCTGATTTCCTCTGCATCTTCTTGATCTCAAAAAACAAGGATTGAGAAGACATGGGAGGAAATCGGGAGAAGCTGCAGGTCAAAATGCGGCCGCACAGCAAATAGTGTGAAATTGACTAATACAGCCAGGGGAAAGGAAAGAGCGAAGGTGGCACAGCGCTTGTGGGAAATCAGTCGTTGAAAACCCTGTAGGGTCCCCATAACCCCGTGGGGTCTCACCCTACTGGGGGGGGGAAGAAGAGGAACAGTGGCTCACAGGCAGAGCCTCTGCTTGGCATGGAGAAGGTTCCAGATTCAATCCTAGGCATCTCCAGTTAAAGGATCAGTTGGGAGGTCACGGGAAAGACCTCTTCCTGAGACCCTGGGGAACTGATGCCAGGCTGACTGTGATGGACCAAGGACCTGATTCAGTAGGCGGTGGCTTCACGTGTAAGTTGGCTACAACTTGATTGCAGTTTACACACATGGAGTAGCACTTGTCTGACATGTTAAGGGGGCTCAGTCTCTTGCCTGGGGACCCAGGGGTTCTGCAATCCTCTCCACGGGTGGCAGAGAGACGCCCCCATTCTGCCCTCTCAAAACCACCCTCCCCCCACTCTCCCCATCCACTTCAGGTGCTGAGCTCCCAAAGGATGGAAGGACCAACTGTTGACAGTAGGGAGGATGGTCAGGGGAGAGGACTTCCTGAAGGAGAGGAGCAGGGCCGGCTCCAGGTGTCTGGGCGCCCTAGGCAGGACAGCCTGAGGTTCCCCCCACCGGGGATGCCAACCTCCCGGTGGGGCCTGGAGACCGGGGGCGGCAGCGGAGCACTGGCTTTCCTGGACGCTCCGTAGCTGCGGGGCCCCCAGGAAAGCCAGGGAAGGGGGCGGGGGTCTAGCCGCCACCCCCTCCCTCCCAGCGCCGGCGTTCCTGGGGGCTCCGTGGCTGCAGGACCCCCAGGAAAGCCAGGAAGGGGGCGGAGGTTTAAATCACCGCCCCCTCCCTCCCAGCGCCGGCTTTCCTGGGGGCTCCACAGCTGCAGGACCCCCAGGAAAACCGGGAAGGGGGCGGAGGTTTAAACTGCTGCCCCCTCCCTCCCAGCGCCGGCTTGCTTGGGCGCTCTGCGGGGCGTCCAAGCAAGCCCGGGAAGATGTGGGGGGGGGCTTTTGGCGGGGAGGGCTTTTGGCACCCCTGCGGTTGGCGCACTCTAGACGAGCGCCTAGCTCACCTAGTGGGCGAGCCGGCCCTGGAGAGGAGGAGGGTCAGGGGAGAGGGCTTACTGGAGCAGCCACTATTGGTGGGTTGTCCCTTATCCTAGGGGCTGTTAGGAAGAGAGACGGGGTAGGTCCTGCCTGGGAGGGACTGAGACCCCCTTCCTCAGTATCACTTAATAGGAGGGACTGGACGATCTCTGGGGGTCCCTTCCAGCTCTGACTTTCTGATTCTTTCTTTGCAGGGAAACGACGACCACAGGGTGGCTATGCATCAGCATCAAGTGAGTGACTCTCCCTTCTTGAAATACGGTTTCGACAAGGCCGGGTGTGTGTGTGGTGGGAACGGAGAAGCCTTTGTGGGGAATGGAGAATCAGATTTTCTGAGCTTTCATTTGACGGTTGATTTGTATGTTTTATATCATATTAACTGAGGGGGAGAGAGGGTTTCTGAGAGGGAAATGGGAGGGCAACGGGGGCTGTGGTGGTTGGCGCCCCTTCTCAGAAGACACCCCCCCCGCCCCCCCCCCGTGTAGCTGACTGTCTCCTTCAGGCCCAAGCAACCAGCAGTCTGTCTGGCCCACTGATAGTAAGTATGTGGGAGTTGAGAGAGACCCCGTCTCGAATACGGAGGGGGCACTCTGTCAACAGGTTTGTACCTGCCTCTGTGAGGAATGGAGAAGGAAAAAGATTTCCCCAGTTTCCCTTTATCTCCATGTGGTGGTTCGCTTGCATGTTTTACCTCACGTGAACTGACAGAGAAGGAGGGTATGCGCGGGTGGGGGTTAGTGGGAGTGCAAAAGGGGCCGTGGAGACTGATGACCCCCTCCGCACAAACAAGCCCCCCATAAACCTGACACCCGCTCTCTCTTTCCTTCAGGAGGGAGTGTCCAAGGTTCTGACAACGGCAGCAACGGTAGGTATATTTGAGTGGGGACTGATGCTCCCTCTAATCTGTGGAGTCTTGTGAGCAAAAATTCTACATTGTGAGCTACTAGCATTAAAGTGGTGAGCGAGCAGTTTGTCTGCGGCATCAATTAGTTTGCTCTGGAGCCCTCCGTTCCTGAGCCAAGGCAAAAATGTGTGAGCCGGAGGCTAAAAAACTGTGAGCTAGCTCACACTGACTCAGCTTAGAGAGAACACTGGTGGGGACCCCTCTCTGAAGCGGGGGGGAGGGGGCGCTCTGTCAACTGCCTCTGTGGGGCATGGAGAAGGAAGAGATTTTCTGGGCTTCCGTTTATCTCCATGCGCTGGTGGATTTGTATGTCTCCTGTCAGGTTCACAGATGGGAAGGAGGGTTTGTGTGTGGGGGGAATGAGATTATAAGGGGGGGGCGGTGACTGGAACTCCCTCCCTACAAGACCCCCCCAATGAACCTGACTCCCTCTCTCTTCTTCCTTCAGTGGATATCTACATAACATAAGAACATAAGAGAAGCCAATGTTGAATCAGGCCAATGGCCCATCTAGTCCAACACCCTGTCACACAGCGGTCAAAAAATACCAAGTGCCATCAGAAGGTCCAGCAGTGGGGCCAGGACACTAGAAGCCCTCCCACTGCTGCCCTCTCCAGCACCAAGAATAGAGTGCATCACCTGCCCCAGACTGAGAGTTCCCATCTATACCCTGTGGCTAATAGCCACTGATGGACTTCTGCTCCATATGTTTATCTAATTCCCTCTTGAAACTGTCCATGATTGTAGCTGCCACCACCTCCTGTGGCAGTGAATTCCATGTGTTAATCACTCTTTGGGTGAAGAAGTACTTCCTTTTATCTGTTCTAACACTACTGCTCAGCAATTTCATGGAGTGTCCACGAGTTCTTGTATTGTGAGAAAGGGAGAAAAGTACTTCTTTCTCAACCTGCTCTATCCCATGCATAATCTTATAAACCTTGATCATGTCACCCCTCAGCTGTCGTTTCTCCAAGCTAAAGAGCCCCAAGCGTTTTAACCTTTCTTCATAGGGAAAGTGTTCCAACCCTTTTATCATTCTAGTTGCCCTTCTCTGCACTTTTTCCAATGCTATAATATCCTTTTTGAGGTGTGGCGACCAGAACTGTACACAGTATTCCAATCTGCCGGGTGTCTTACCACTCCCATGATGGTAAATATATTTGAGGGGGGAGCCCTAAGAGAAGCCAATGTTGAATCAGGCCAATGGCCCATCTAGTCCAACACTCTGTCACACAGCGGCCAAAAGATACCAGGTCCCATCAGGAGGTCCAGCAGTGGGGCCAGGACACTAGAAGCCCTCCCACTGCTGTCCTCTCCAGCACCAAGAATAGAGTGCATCACCTGCCCCAGACTGAGAATTCCCATCTATACCCTGTGGCTAATAGCCACTGATGGACTTCTGCTCCATATGTTTATCTAATTCCCTCTTGAAACTGTCCATGCTTGTAGCTGCCACCACCTCCTGTGGCAGTGAATTCCATATGTTAATCACTCTTTGGGTGAAGAAGTATTTCCTTTTATCTTCTTTCTCTTTGAGCCCTGTCTCAAAGAGGGAGGGGACACCCCTGTCTGTAGGCTTGTACCTGCCTCTGGGGGGAATGGAGAAGGAGAAGATTTTTGAGGGCTTCTGTTTATCTCCTTGCAATGGTTGATTTGCATGTAGTGGTTAAGTGTGCGGATTCTAATCTGGGAGAACCAGGCTTGATTCCCCATTCCTCCAGTTGTAGCCGCTAGATGACCTTGGGCAAGCCATAGTTCTGACAAGAGCTGTCCTTGAAAGGGGAGTTCTCTCAGAGCTCTCTCAGCCCTGCCTACCTCACAGGGTGTCTGTTGTGGGGAGGGGAAGAAAAAGGAGTTTGTAGGCTGCACTGAGACTCCGAGTGAAGAGCGGGGTATAAATCCAATCTCTTTTTCTCTTCTCCTTCTTCTTAATGTCAGTGGCACCTGGTATTTTTGGCCACTGTGTGACACAGAGTGTTGGACTGGATGGGCCATTGGCCTGATCCAACATTGGCTTCTCTTATGTTCTTACGATGAGGAAGGAGATTTGTATGGGGGGAGAAATGGGAGGGCAAAGGGGCCCATGGTGACTGGAGCCCCCTCCCCACAAGCCCCCCCAGTAAACCTAACTCCCTCTCTCGCCTTCCTTTAGGAGACAGAGTCCAAATGTCTTCCCTGCCCGGAGATGGTAAGTCTTTTCGACTGGGGACCCGCATCTGAAAGAGGGAGGGGGCACTCCATCAACAGGTTTGCACCTTCCTCTGTGGGGAACGGAGAAGGAAAAGATTTCCCCAGTTTCCGTTTATCTCCATGTGATGGTTGAACTGTATGTTTTATGTCACATTATTTGGTGTAAAAGTTTGGCGTGGTGGTTGAGTGCGCGGACTCTAATCTGGGAGAACCGGGTTTGATTCCCCACTCTTCCACTCGCAGCTGCCGGATGACCTTGGGCAAGCCATAGTTCTGTCAGAGCTGTTCTTGAAAAAAAAGAGTAGTTTCTGTCAGAGCTCTCTCAGCCCCGCCTACTTCACAGGGTGTTTGTTGTGGGGAGGGGAAGGGAAAGGAGATTGTAAGCCGCTCTGAGACTCCTTTGGGTAGTGAAGGGCAGGGTATAAATCCTGTCTCCTCCTCCTCTTCTTCTTTGATGGGGAGGGTTTAAAGGGAGTGCAAAAGAGGCTATTGTGATTGGACCCCCCCCCTCCCTATAAGCCCCCTAGCGAACCTGACTCCTGCTCTCTCTTTCCTTCAGGAGACAGTGACCAGGGGTCTACTCAAAGTAAGTATACGGGAGTTGGTTGGGGCCCCTGTCTCAAAGATGGAGGAGGCACTTTGTCAGTGGGCTCGGGGTGGGGTGGGGCTGGGTGTATGTTTTGAAGGGCTTCTGCTTTCCTCTGGGGCCAAATCTCTCAGGTTTCCTAGGAGTTACAAAACATGAGGAGCTCCTGATATGAGCCCTTATCCCCCCCCCACCACACACACACATTTCCTCAAGGTCTGACCAACAGTTGCACTTGGAGGTCAAGGAAGGGTTCCTCCCCTGGGTCAGCCTGGGCAATGCTCCTGTGTGTTTCCTGCTCTCCCTTGAACTACGCAGCCTGGCTCACTTGCTTGAGTTACCATCCGGAGGCAGCTGTTCTGCAGGGCTCCAAGGGTGGCACAACAGCTCCCCGTATGGCTCCCAAACAGCCTGGGGGGGGGGAATGTCCTGTCCCTTTCGTAGAGGCTTAAGGAGATGTTATTTATCAGGGGATGCTATTTATTTCCACACTGCCCCTTTCCACACACTTTCAGCCTCTCTCAAAATAGACAGGACATTTTCTCCCTTCAGGTTTTTGGCTGCCCTGACTCTCTCCTTGCAAGACATTTTGTGTGTAAATGATGTTGTCTTACTTTAAACTTTAAATGTTTTGTTTCTGCAGGGCTGGTGGCAGAAGAAACCACAGAGAATCTGCCCAGTTCTACAACAGTTTGACCGTTTTGAATGCCTTCTTTTTTTAGAGAGACAGTTTGGCATAGTGGTTAAGTGCGCGGACTCTAATTTGTGAGAACCAGGTTTGATTTCCCACTCCTCCACTCGCAGCTGCTGGATGACCTTGGGCAAGCCATAGTTCTGTCAGAGGTGTCCTTGAAAAAGAGCCGTTTCTGTCAGAGGTCTCTCAGCCCCACCTACCTCACAGGGTGTCTTTTGTGGGGAGGGGAAGGAAAAGGAGTTTGTAAGCCTCTCTGAGACTCCGAGTGAAGGCCAGAGTATAAATCCAATCTCTTCCTCTTGTCTTCTGGTATGTTTACCTCAGGGAGAAATCATGGTGGGCAGTATTACCTCACAGCTTCACAGTGTTGTGAACATTCCACCTCATGAGCGAAAAAAAGCTGGTAGATTAAAGTTGTGAGCGAGTTTACATTTGACTATCGTGTAAATTAGGGGTTTTTTTAGACGAGTACTTCCATAACCTTGTAAAAAATCTCAGAATAAATTATTTTACATTATATTTAAACTATATTTTAAGAATAATTTAAAGTTCCAGGGCTCTTTTTGTAGGTGGAACTCCTTTGCCTATTAGGCGACACACCCCTTAGTGTAGCCAATCCTCCAAGAGCTTACAGTAGCCCCTGTAAGAAGAGCTCTGTAAGCTCTTGGAGGATTGGCTACATTTGGGGTGTGTCGCCTAATATGCAAAGGAGTTCCGCCTACAAAAAGAGCCCTGAAACATTATAAGAGAAAACAGAATCAAATCAAATGTCACCCACCCCTTTCCATTATATTAGTAGACCTGGCCTTGGACTGGCACCTCGTGGTGAGCCTTAGAAGACATACTAGCATGTAAGGTGGGGGGGGACTCTTGCACTCTCCTTTGGCCGGGGGGGGGGGTTAGTGAAATACGACAACCAGCATTACAGGTCAAGTATACAAGAGGAGGAACAATCACTGTCAGAACCCTGCCCAATTTAACAAACAGGAAGTTGCTTGAATGTTATCGACCTGTGGAGCCCAAAGTAAGGGTGTGGAGTATAACAGGCCATAGATTGGAACAGGTGTTAGCTTTTAAGTATTCAATTCAATTTTCCGTGGCAAGGAAGGCCCATCATGAATATGCTACGAATGTTGGACAGAAATCTGCTGGAGGTATTATTAAATTCATTTCTACGGAAGGGGGGTACTTCATACCTGCAGCTGCAGACCAGAAGGTCTGTAGTTGGGCAGTTCGAGACCTTAGTGCCGCGTGACAGGGTGAGCTCCCGTCTCTGGTCCCAGCTCCTGCCAACCTAGCAGTTTGAAAGCAAGAAATTGCAAATAGATAAGTACCACTTTGGTGGGAAGGTAACGGCATTCCATGCGCCTTAGCGTTTGGTCACGCCGGCCCCATGACCACGGAAACGTCTTCGGACAGCGCTGGCTCTTCAGGTTTTAAATGTAGATGAGCACCGCCCCCTAGAGTTGGATTCAACTAGCTTTTGAGGAAGGGAAACCTTTACCTTAAAATGATACCACAACTCATTTACGGGACTATGTCGGGGCCACCTACTTCAAGCTTTGTCCCATTAGAGAAAACTCAATCTAATAAGAGCTTTACTCCGATTTCCTAGTAGTGCCCCTAATGCAAATCTGTGCCTGGAAACTGGACTGTTTAGAGGCCAGGGTAACCCTAGCCTCTATTAATATCTAGTTTAGAATAAGTCATAGTCCCTCTGATATTACTTCATTAATTCTCAGGGGCGGTTTTTGTTCAACTTGGCTTAAGGCAGTTTATCAGAAATTACATCTGATTGGTTTTTCTTTTGAGTCCCTTCAGATAAAGGCCTTAGACCAGGCAAGGGCTATAGTCAAGTAAAGGATACTTGATATCGAGAGGCAGAGTGATATCGTGAGTGTCCCGACCTTCTTGGCTCCTGAGAAAACGAAATACTTGACTACTCCAGCACCTTATTTATCACTTCTAGAAATTCCGTCTTATTGTAGGGCTTTTTCTACGTGTGTAATATTTTCATATATGTGTTTTAAATGTTTTATACATGTTTTGAATTTCAAAGACTCTGCTCTTAAAATGGTTGTAACTGACATGTGCTGGTCATGTACTGAATTAAATAAACTGAGCTACAGATCGTACTGAAAAGCACAATAAAGGTAAAGGTTCCTTTGCTCAAAAGCCATTCAAATCCGACTCTAGGGTTGCGGTGCTCATCTCTGTTTCAAAGCTGAAGAGCCAGCACTGTCCGAAGACATGGGGCCAGCATGACTAAACACCAAGGCACACGGGACGCTGTTACCTTCCCACTGAAGTGGTACCTATTTATCTACCAGGTAGGAGCCGCCACTGAAAATGCCCTGGCTCTGGTGGCAGCAAATTTAACATCCCTGAGGCCTGGAATTTCCGGGAGATATTGGCTCCCCAACAACAACCGATCACTTGCTGACAGACTACAGATTTCACTGTCTAGGCCAAGCTGGATCTGTGCATCACAGCCTCTGATCTTGGCTCTGTGCCAGCCCCGGCCTCCTCTCTCCACCCAGTGGAGTAACATGGGGTTTGTGGCAAAGCGTTTTCCTGATGGGTTTGGCCAAATACTACTTTGTTCCCCCCCCCAGAAGCATTTTGTATTGATCAGAAATACGGCAAATAGTTTGCAACTTCAGTGATGATGGTTTACATTAGAAAAGAGGAAGCATCCACCTTAAAGACAAACAAAGCTGACGGGGGTGTGTGTGGCGCTGCACAAGATGGCGGACGCAATCTGAAGACGCTCCTAGCCTTGAACCTCCTAAAACCAACATTAAATCGTGCAACACGTTTAAAAACATCTAATAGTAATGGGAAAACCCTCTAAAGGGAAAAACGCAAAATCCTTTCAGCAAGCGTCATCGGTCAAGAAATATTTCACGAGAAACACAGCAAGCTTGCCTGCCGGCCCTAATCAACTTGAAGCTCCCGAAATGGCATCCGGAAGCCCAGACGAGTCTACTACTCCGGTAAGAGATGACAACACTCCAGTCACAAGAAAAGACTTATTTGAACTGAAAGAGGACTTACTGAAATCATTTACTTCTCTGGTCTCTGAGATTCTACAGCCACTTCAATCTCAAATGAACGAATTAATAAAAGACTTAAATGACACAGCTAAAATCGCTGAAAACAATGCTGAATTAACGCTTATTCTACAAGAAGAAATTAAGACCATCCAAGTGTCAGAGCAACAAACCAACGCTCGTATTGCCTCGCTTGAATACAGATGGTGTCAATTAAACCTCAAATTTAGAGGGATTAAACAGGGCGTGGGAAAGACCCTGCTCAGCTCATTTCATCATGGCTGGCAACAGTTCTAGGCATGGAGGAAGGTAAGGCGCCGATTATTTTAAAAGCATATCGCTTGGGCCCTCTAGCTTCAGCACGTAAAAACAGACCCAGAGATATCATGGCGCAATTCCTTTACCCGAAAACAAGGGACAGAGTGATTAGAGAAGCCAGAATTCAAGGCTCTCTAATATTCAAGGAAGAAAAAATCCAGGTGCTCCTTGACCTTTCCTCGGAAGCTCTTGACAAACAGCGAAGTCTTAAACTATTTGCAACCAAATTGTTTCAAGCAAATATCAGATTTAGATGGAGTCCAGCCTCCGATATTCAAGTATATCGAAAGGTGTTCTCCACCAAGCTACAGACGTTAGCTCAGGAAAAACCCTCTTGTCAACCTTGAAAATACAGCTTACTCCAGAGGAAGAACAATCTCTTTTGGCTTAGAGGAGTTATTTCTACTACTGTTAATTTTAATTTGTTATATCAATTACAGTTAAATTTATATATCTGTTGATGAAGCAATACTTATATTTACTATAATGCTACAATCTAAAGTTATATCCAGTTGGAATCAAAATTGTCTTTCCCATTGGAATGTGATGTTTTTCTCTTTGCACCTTAACGATTTTTTGAATATATATATATATCTATTTTAACTGTTCTTTAACAATTGAACGCTTAACCAGGACGATTGTGAAGTCACCAATTTATTTATTTATATATACATTTGACCCCTTACTATGTTAGTCATATTGTAGTTCCTGTATTATTTACATAAATCTTCTTTTAATCGTATACCTGAAGGGAGTAAGGCGGGATAGCCTATAGTTAATTTACATTTCTCCTCCACTTTGAGCCCTTCCTGGTGGGGAGACATTTGTAGTCACCCCTTATTGTGTATGTAGGAAGCGTACCCTATTGTTAATAGGGTAGTTTTGTGCCCAGTTTCCTTTTTATAATTTTGATATTTGGACACAAGTCCAGCCTTTTGGGTTAGATCATTAAGAAAATTTAAACTGGTAATGTTTTGCCAGTGGTTTGAGTGTTTAATATAGTGTAGTTTTGTTCTTTTTTCTTTGTTCATAGGAACAATATTCAACATGACTCACTGTTATAAATTCTGTACTTGGAACGTTAGGGATTTGAATAACAAAACGAAACTGTATAGAGTCTCATCATTTTGGGCCAAAGAAAAGCCCGACATTTTATGTTTACAAGGAAACGCACCTGAAGAACCCTTTAAAGCAAGTATTGAAAACATCTTGGTTCAATCAACAGTTCCATGCAGCCGGGACATCTAAAGTCAGAGGTACGGCAATACTTTTTTCTAAAAATTTTCCATTCCAATGTACCCACTCAAAAATAGATCCTAGGGGAAGATATGTGTTTCTCAAAGGTTTTTATGAAGGAGATCCGCTAACTGTGGCCTCTATTTATACACCCAACACAGATCAACTCACGTTTCTGAAAGAAGTTCTGAATAAATTGATGGAGTTCAAACATGGTGAAGTCATGATAGGTTGTGACTTAAACTTTATTGTAAATCAAAACCTTGACCGCACTTATAAATGCTCAAGATCACAAAAACAAAAGAAAACAGCTTCTCTTACTGAATTGGCTGAAATCTTAGACTTTTATAACTTAACTGATCTTTGGAGAGCCCTAAATCCAGGGGCGAGACAATATACTTTTTACTCACATACACATAAAAATCTACACGTGTATTGATTTTATTTTGATAACTAACTCTTTTTTGTCACACTTTTCAGCTTCAGATATTGGTAATACTATAATGTCTGATCATGCCGGGGTTGCAGGAATTTTTAAAAAACAAATAGATGACAGAAAGGGACCCAATTGGATGCTTAATAAATTTTTATTATTTAATGAAAAACACTCAAGAGAAATTGAAGCTAGAATTAAAGAATATTTTTATTTTAATGCTTCAGATGAAGTAGACCCAACCACGGTTTGGGATGCATTTAAAGCTGTGCTGAGAGGACATCTTATCTCTCTAGCTTCTTACTGTAAAAAGAGAAACAGAAATTAATTTCAGATCTCCAACAATCTATCAAAACATTAGAATTAAAACACATGCGGTTTGGAGGAAAAAAATATTTGAAGAAACTAGCCCAGGAAAGGAAAAAATTGGAACGATTGGAAACTTCTAAAATTCAAAAGCAATTATTATTTTTAAGACAAAAATATGTTACTAGAACATCTAAATCAGTAAAATTACTTAAATATAGAATAGCTCAAAAACAGACTTCTACTTTTGTACACGCAATAAAAGGCTCTGAAGGTCCTTTACAAGTAACTTCTGACAAGATCTCAGAGGTGTTCTGTGAATACTATCAGCATCTTTATACCTCAGTAAACCCTGATAGAAAATCAATTCAAGACTACCTACACTCAATCAATTTCAATTCTAAACTAACTGATCAACATAAAAGATTTTTAGACCAACCCATAACTCTCTTGGAAGTAACTCAAGCCATATCAAAAATCAAAAACAACAAAACCCCTGGTAGAGATGGGATCCCGATAGAGTTTTATAAAAAATTTCAACCAGTTCTATTAGATCAATTGAAAAATACTTTAAACTATGTCATGCCTCCTTCATGGTCAGAGGTGCGTATTATAGTGATACCTAAACCAGGAAAAGATAAGACTCTACCTTCGTCTTATAGACCTATTTCCATTCTAAATCACAATTTTAAAATTCTATCCACTATTCTGGCCTCTAGACTTAACAAAATAATTGCACATTATGTACACGTAGACCAATCAGGCTTTATGCCAGGACGTTCCATTGCTGATAGTGTTCGCAGGACCCTAAACATTATTAACTATTGTCAGAAACATAAAATCCCTCTTACTTTCAACAGATGCTGAAAAGGCCTTTGATAGGGTGAAACCTACATATTTACAGGAACTCCTCTCCCTAATGAACTTTGGTCCTGTTTTTAGAAAAATAATACAAGCCTTTTATTATAACCCAAAAGCACAGATATGTGTAAACCACTATCGTTCTAATGATTTCCAGTTAACATGAGGAACTAGACAGGGTTGTCCCCTTTCCTCTCTATTATTTGTGCTTAGCCCACGCCGTTAGAAATGAACCACAAATTCAAGGAGTTCACATAAACTCTGAACATTTCAAAATTGATCTTTATGCAGATGATGCAATATTCTATCTTACTCAGACTGAAAACTCCTTACATACCCTACTTACACATCTACACAATTTTGGTACAATCTCGGGGTTTGCCGTTAATTACAAGAAATCTGAAATATACCCAATGTATCTTTCCTCTCAACAGACGGAACATTTAAAATCTAAGTTTAATTTTAAATGGGTTAAAAGTAACTGGAAGCATTTAGGACTTTATATTCCAGTTAATTTCTCAGAAATATACAAAGCTAACTACAATCTTCTCACAAACCAATTTAAAGAGACTATAACTAACTGGAAAAAACTGCACTTAAATCTTATAGAAAAAGTAACCATTTTTAAAACAATATTTTTTCCTAAATTTCTGTATTTGTTTCAGAATTTACCTGTACCTATTCCTTCTAAGGATCTCCATCAGTGGAAAAAATTGTTATTAGATTTCATTTGGAATGGTAAAAAAGCTAGAATTAATTTTACCTCATTGACTAAACCCTCTCGACTTGGAGGTATAGGAATGCCTGGAGAAATACTATTATGCTTCACAACTACGAAATATGCACTACTATTCTCTGCATTCCCGAACTAAACCCTGGCTTTATATTGAACAACTGGAACTTACACCGAATTATCTTCAAGACTTCATTTGGAATAATTTAAGTCACCAAGCACTCTCAAAATTAAGCAACCCATTCCTAAAACATACTTTACAATTATGGTCTAAATTCAGGAATATTCTGGCTCCTGGGGTATCCCCTGTGACATCTTTATTTGGTCAACCCTGGTTTCCACCAGGATTAGATACTAGTTTTTTGATTGATATCCGCAATAAAGGCTTCTTCAGGATATGTGACTTCCTTTTTCATGGCAAAGTTGGTACCCAGAAACAAATAGAACGTAAATGTGGAACACCTTTTACTTGGTTATCCTTTTTTCAGTTACATCATGTATTGACAAACCTGAATGATAAGTCAGATCTTAATAGAGATTTGACTCCTTTTGAAAGATTTCTGATAAAACAAGGTCATGAAACTAAAGGTTTAACAACAATAATTTACCACACACTGAATGAAAAACTTTGGACCAAGCTCTGCACAATTCAGGCAGCCTGGCATAGAGACTGCGGGCTGGCATTCACTGATACACAATGGGGTCATATTTGGTCCTCAAGTATGTTTAATACTAGAGCTTTAAACTTGAAACTACAACATTTTAAACTTTATGCGAGGTGGTAGCTTACACCGAATCGTCTTTTTAAAAGTAAATTTAAATCAAATCCCTTTTGTTGGACAGGGTGTGGTGAAATGGGAAATCTAGTACATTGCTGGTGGGCCTGTCCCAGGATTAAGTTATTTTGGAACAAAGTACTTAATGAGATCAAACTAATAACTACATACACTATTCCTAATAATCCAGCTTCACTTCTATTACACCACTGGCCCGATTTGTATCTTTCAAAACAAATAGAGGAAGTTATTTCAATTTTACTAATGGCTGCTAAAAATTTGATAGCTATGAATTGGAAAATGAATAAAATACCTACAATATCTCAATGGAGAACAAAGGTTTGGGACTTGGTTGTATCTGACAAAATAGCAATGCAAATTGTGTCGCAAGATACCCCTACTCTTATTAACAATTTTTTAGAAAAATTGTATATTTTCTTTGATTATATCTCAACGCACCAACCTAAGACTTTTATACTACCGCAAAAGTATAAGGATTTTGCTTTCCACTAGTAAATGATTTCTATTAAAATTGACTGTTGAATATTGTACCTTGTTAAGTTCTTGATATTAATGTTTGAAGTTGTAGATTGTTGAGTTAAGTTGTCATTTTGTTACAATATGTTTATGTTCCTTTTTGAATATTTAAAATAAAAAATTGTTATTTGCCAAAAAAAAAAAAAAAGACAAACAAAGCTTGGCAGGGGAGGAGCTTTCATGAGTCACGGCCAGTGTTCCCTCTAAGCTGAGTTAGTGTGAGCTAGCTCACAGTTTTTTAGCCTCCGGCTCACCCATTTTTGTCTTAGCTCAGGAAGGGATGGCTCCAGAGCAAACTATGCAGTAGCCAAACCGCTCACTCACGACTTTAATGCCAGTAGAGTTCACAAAGTTTTTGTTCACAAGACTCCATGGTTTAGAGGGAACAGACTGCACACTGCTTCAGGTATCTGCTACTCATCTTGACTCTTCCATTGAAGGAGGCTTTGGGCTACATGTTTTGGGCTAAGTATCGTCACCACTGTTTCTGACAGTTATTGAAAGCTCCCCTCCTGCTGGGCTGAGGAAGTGTTACAGAATAGTTTGGCCCCAAGACCCTCACCCCTGGGGTGCCCATTCTTGTTATGGTTTGATCCCCCGTTTCTGTACAAAGGTTTGTCTGAGTGTGGGCCGTGAAAGAAGGCATCTGAATTGAACTATCAAAAGGCATTGAGTCATGCCAAGGAGGAAATAAATAGACTGGAATGCAGGGCTGGTCCTCTGTCCGTTAAACCCAACCCTGGAGAAATCAGTTCCCAATAACAGTCATTCAAAGGAATAAAAAGTTTATTGAGACATTGATAGGATCCAGATTCTTAACATTTCCGTGCTAGAACTAAGGGGAAGAAAACGTGCGAAGCAAGCAATTACAACTAAATCAAGTGGGACCCTAATGGCCCAGAGTCAATTACACCTCAGCTAGAGGCCCGCCGAATGAATGGTTCATAGTTCCCAGGAGAAAGATGATGCCTGGGCTCAAGGTTATGTGCTGAATAAGAACCAAAAGCAACAGTGGGGCAGCCAAAAGCGAAAGTAGACATTCTTCTCACTCCCCTATGTCCCCATGGCAACCAAGCCCGAAAAAGCAGGCAGGGTTGACACCCTGAGAGAGGTTTGGTTGGGGGCCATTTTCCTCAAGGCCTTTGAAGTCTCCTCCCAGATAATCTGACCATAACTGACTGTTGGATATTGTAACTCTGCACACAAGAGGATCTGGGAGGGAAAGGGTTAAGAGAATTCTCTCACTCAGGTACACTTGGCAGCTGCTCCCCCCCCATGGGTTAGATTCTGAGCCTCTTTGACCAATGATGGCCTTCTAGTTTCATCTTATATGGGACCTCCCTTACCTGGGCTCGCAACTGGCAGTGTAGCAACTGGCAGCGTACCCTCTAAGCTGTCGGCGTGAGCGGCTGCTCATTGACACAGGAAGCCCCGCTCAGCAGCAATCTGGAGCCATGCAGGGTGTTGCACTGCCCAATGCAGCATTTATGTGCTGATCAGGATGTGAACTGCCCTGTTCAGGGGTGGGTGGGTGGGAATCAGAGGGAACTTTCGTAGCAACCTTTTGTTGGAGTTAATCTGCTTGCAACAAGTTGAATGTACCTGCATGAATATGTCATGTAAGATGTGCTGCCATTTTTGTAAATAAAATTTTTCTTTTGTTACCATTGGAGTCAGATCATCTTTGTAATTTGTTCAAAGCAGCATTTTGCCCTTAACTGGGAAATGGGGAGAATCGGAGAGAACTGTGAAAAAAAGTTGCTGTGCTTCCAAGGCGAATGATGGTTTTTTTTTTCATATTTAACCCAATACTAACAACCCAGGTTTCCCAAACAATAAGCAAGGAGCCAGGTAGACCCCAAAGACAGAGACACTGAAAAATCATATTTATGTGGCATCCGAACATGGCATGTATTTCCATACAGAAGTTTTGGGGAAAGGGTGCAATTGAATGGAGAACATACACTAGCCATTTTGGACAGCTGCCCCGATTAGAGTAGATGGTGTGAAACTGGAGGGCATAATCCTTAGCCGGGCTATGCTTTCGAAAGTAATTAAGAGGAAAGCCGAGAGAAGTTCCTATTCGCTGAATGAGAGTAGGTTGGAGGGGGAAAGAAAGAGCCTATCAGATTGCTGTGAACACCGATCAGGCAGGACCAGTAATTCTGGGAAGAGATGTTATAGGAGCTCCAGCTAGGATCCATATTCTGGTGGGCCCTGTCACCACCACGGGGGAAGAGAAGGAGGAGATAACATGGCGTTCCTACAACACAGTTTATATGTAGGGAGGCTTCTGTCACAACAAAGGTTGGAGGTTTTTCTTCACACAAAGAGTGATGAACACATGGAATTCACTGCCTCAGGAGGTGGTGGCAGCTACAAGCATGGACAGTTTCAAGAGGGAATTGGATAAACATATGGGGCAGAGGTCTATCGGGCTATTAGCTACAAGGTATAGATAGAAACTCCCAGTCTGGGGCAAGTCTTGGTCTGGGGCAACTCTCTATTCTTGGTGCTTGGGGGTGGCAACAGTGGGAGGGCTTCTGTAAAGTACTGGGTTTCGGACCTCATGACTCGTACGACGACATAAGAGAAGATGCGTTTATTCGTACTTCACAAAGACAAACAGTAACGGCCGGAGGCCAACTATATACAGTAAGGGGGGGACACCCCCCACACCTATTGGAGGGTTTGAATCGCCCGCCAATGCTGCCATTGGTTCTTTACTGGCAAGCTCAGGAGCCTAGTCCCTATTGTTCTCAGAGAGCGGAGCTCGGCTGTATTTCGCCAGCTCAGATTCCTGATCTTAGGACATAACACTCCTCCCCCCATAGTTTGTCTCCTATCAGGTGACGTAGTCTTTTAAGTAGGCTGGTGGCCTCCGTTCTCTTAATGATCTTCGGGGGGGCGGCACCGGACTGGCGGGGCCCCCTTCGGGTGGACCTCCCGTACTAGGAGCTTGGATTTCCGGCAATGGCGGCGGCGGCGGCTCGGCTTGCTCTGGGACCCCCTCCGTGCTCCGCGGACTTTCTGGCGCTTGTTCCGCTGGAGGCGCCGGCGGCCGATCGGTTGCTGGGGTGGCCTCGGTGCCTTCCGGTAGCGGGGCCCTGATCCCTGTGATGGGGTCTTGCCGCCTCCGGAGTTGGTCCACGTGCTTACAGAGGACCCGGTCCCCATCTGCCAGGACCTCATATGAAACTGGCCTGGTGGGTTTGAGAATGCGCCCGGCCAGCCACTGTGGACCCGCCCCGTAGTTCCTAAAGTAGACAGGTTCCCCGGGGAGGAAACCCCTGGGCGCCTCCCGGGTTTCGACCAGCTTTCTCCCTGGGCCTCAGTCCGGGTGGAGCCTGTCTAATAGGGTCGTGGGGCGGCGGCCCATCAATAGTTCTGCTGGGCAATGCCCGGAGATGGGATTCGGGGTGGTGTGCTGTGTGAGGAGGAAGCGGGCCAGCCGGAACTCCCACTCCCTCGGTTATGCGACTCAGGGCTTCTTTGGCGGTGCGTACCGTCCTCTCCGCCTGTCCATTTGTTGCCGGGTGGAAGGGTGCGGAGCGTATATGCTTGATTAAGTTCCTTGCGAGGAACGCTTGGAACTCCGCGGATGTGAACGCGGCCCCGTTGTTCGACACGATCGTGTCTGGCAAGCCGTGTGTAGCAAATATTCTGCGCAGGGCCCTTATTGCCGCTTTTGCAGAGGTGGTAGCCACAGGACTTATTTCTACCCACTTAGAGTAGGAGTCTACCGTTACCAAGAACTGGAGCCCCTGGAATGGCCCGGCAAAGTCGACATGTAAGCGTGATCACGGCTTGTGGGTGGACTCCCAGCTTTGTGTTGGCGCTCTCGGGGGATTGGGGCGGACTTCCTGGCACCGTGTGCACCCCCGAACCCAGGTTTCAATTTCTGAGTCTATCCCGGGCCACCACACGTAGCTCCTTGCCAGAGCTTTCATTCGTACAAAGCCAGGGTGGGCCTCGTGAAGCGTCTCTAGAACCCCTTGTCTCATGGGCCCCGGGATGACCACCCTGTCCCCCCATAGTAAGCACCCTTTCAAGGCGGATAACTCTTCCCTCTGGCCCTGTCGGTTCCGCTGGCCATCCCCTCACCACCCAGTTTAGGACCCGGGAGAGAATGGGATCTCAGGATGAGCGAGCGGCCACGTCTGCAGCCTGAAGGGGGGGGTTGGGCAGCTCCTCCATCAACAATACCGCGGGAGCTGGGGCCAGATCCTCCCCCGTTTGCGGCAGCGGCAGGCGGCTCAGGGTGTCAGCATGACCCAGCGCCTTGCCCGGCCGATGCTCCAACCGGTACTGATAGCCTGCTAAAAACAAGGACCAGCGCAACACCCGGGGCGACAGTACCTGCGGCGTTTGTTTGTCCGCTGCGAACAGTCCCAGGAGCGGCTTGTGATCGGTTACGAGCGTGAAGGGCCGCCCATACACAAAGTTGTGGAATTTTTTAACCCCCGCCACCAGGGCCAAGCCCTCCCGGTCTATTTGTGCATAGTTACGCTCTGCGGGGGACAGTGTGCGGGAGTAGTAAGCCACCGGGACTTCCCTCCCGTCTGGTAGCTTGTGGCCCAAGACCGCCCCGACCCCATACGGCGATGCATCGCATGCGAGGATTACCGGGAGCTTTTCGTCAGTGGGCGAGTACAGCGTTAGAGATCAATAGTATCTTAACCCCACGGAACGCCGCCTCCTCCCTCGCTCCCCATGCCCAAGGCGTCACCTTATCCAGCAGTCTGTGTAGGGGTTCTGCCACGGCGGCTTTGTGTGGGAGAAAGGCGTGATAAAAGTTCAGGAGGCCTAAGAACGCCTGGAGCTCCGCCTTGGACTTTGGGGCGGGGGCCTCCACGATGGCCTTCACCTTATCCCTCGCCGGATGCAGGCCCGTTGCGTCAACCCGGTACCCCAAGAACTCCACCTCCGGCACCCCGAGGAGGCACTTTTCCCGCTTCACCTTCAGCCCCGCGGCTTGGAAGCGTCCCAGGACAGTTCGGAGGCGGGCGGTGAAACTCTCCGGGGTGGCCACGGCGATGAGGACGTTGTCGAAGAACTGCGTCACGCCAGGGATCCCTTTTAACAAATCGTCCATTAGATTCTGGAAGATCCCTGGGGCCACACTGACCCCAAACTGCAGCCGCTTCACCCTGAAGGCCCCCCGGTGCGTTACTATCGTTTGTGCCTCGGCGGTGGCCTCGTCCACAGGGAGCTGCTGGTACGCCTGCGCGAGATCCAGCTTTCCAAATATGCGCGCCCTCGCCAGTGTGGCTAAGACGTGACTGACTACGGGTACGGGGTATGCGTGCGCCTGAAGTGCCTGGTTAATAGTGCACTTGTAATCCGCGCAAATGCGGATTTCCCCGTTCGGTTTCACTGGTGTCACAATCGGGGTCTCCCAACGTGCATTAGGGACGGCCTCTAGGACTCCCTGGGCCACCAACCGGTCCAGTTCTACCTCTATTTTAGGGCGGAGGACAAGGGGCATGGTGCGGAAGCGCCGCCGGATGGGCGTCACCGTCGGGTCTAAGTGAAGTGACACTGGGGCCCCTTTATAACATCCCAACTCCCCATCAAAGACCTCGAGGAACTCCTTGCATACCGCCCCCCAGTCCCACGTCCCGCACTTATTCACCCCCCCAATCGTAATGCCTAGGGCCTCAAACCACGCTCGCCCCAGGAGACTCACAAGGTTTCCCTCTACCACCACCAAGTCCAAGTTCCCCTCAAAGTCTCGGTATTGCACTCGGAAAGTGCCGACTCCCCGGATGGGGACAGGGTTCTTTTGAAAGTCCACCAAGCTTAGCGGCGATGGACGTAGAGGGGGTCCCCCTGACAGGCAAAGTTTTTTTAAAGTGTCCATGGAAATTATGGACGCCGCCGATCCCGAGTCCACCTCCATGCAACAGGGGGACCCCTCGATCCGCACGTTTACTTGGATCTTCGGGGTGGAGGAGAGATTGGGGTTGGGGAGGCGAAGTACCTGTAGCGGTTGATCTGTGAGATGGTACAGCTCGGCGACCTCTTCCGTCGTCTCGTAGGCAGTGGACGGTGTGCGGTGCGGTGGGGCCGACGATCTCGAGTTCCGGGGGCCCTTGGACCGGCAGACCCGTGCGAGGTGTCCCTGCTTCCCACACCTGTGACAGACAGCATCCCGGAACTTGCAGGTCTTCCTCCCGTGGCCTTCCCCGCAGCTGGCGCACATGGTCCGGTTGCCAGAAGGCTTGGCTGGCTCCCTGTCGGCCTGCTGGGTCTGTGCCAGCCGGCGGTGTTGGGGTCTGAGGGCGTAGAACTCTTCGGTGTCTGAGTTCCCGGGGCTGGGACCCCTCCCGACCGCATGGGCAGCCGCGGCCGGGCGTTCCCCTTCAGCGGCCTCGTGTGCGGTTGCGGTGTCGATGGCCTCGTCCAGGGTGAGCTGCCGGTTGCCAATCAACTTGTGCCGCAGCTTGGAGTCCGCCAGGCCCCACACGAGCTGCGTCAGCAAGTTGTCTTCCACCTTCAGGAACCCGCAGTCCACCGCGATCGCCCTCAGCGCAGCCAGGAAGGCGGCAGCGGATTCCCCTTGGGCCTGGACGCGCCTCTGGAACTCCATCCTCTTGGTCAGGAAGGTAGGCCGGGGGCTGAAGTACGCATTGAGGACGTTCAGGATCTCCGCAAATGAGCTTTCCAGGGCTGTGCGTGGCACCAAGAGACTCTTTGCAAGGCGGACTGTGTTGGTGCCGCACGAGCTCAACAGGAGCGACCGTTTTTTCTCCGGGTCGCGAATCTCGTTGAGCTCCATGTAGCTTATGAGCTGGTCGACCCATGCGTCCCACGTTTCTGGCTGTGACGGATCGAAGCGCTCGAGTATTACGTGTGTGGCGGCCATAGCTCCGTCTGGGAAGGCGTGCGCCGGTGCGAGCGGTGCGGTGCTGCTCTCGGGGTCAGCGATGCGATGCTCGGCGAGCGGTGCGGTGCTGCTCTCAGGGTCAGCGATGCGGTGCTCGGGGGTGGCCTTGTTGTCCTCGTCGTCGCTCATTGAGTCATGGGAGGCGTTGAAATCCCATCCTCGTCGCCACTGTAAAGTACTGGGTTTCGGGCCTCATGACTCAGATGACAACATAAGAGAAGACGCGTTTATTCGTACTTCACACAAGACAAAGACAAACAGTAACGGCCGGAGGCCAATTATATACAGTAAGGGGGGGGGACGCCCCCCACACCTATTGGCGGGTTTGAATTGCCCGCCGATGCTGCCATTGGTTCTTTACTGGCGAGCTCAGGAGCCTAGTCCCTATTGTTCTCAGAGAGCGGAACTCGGCTGTATTTCGCCAGCTCAGACTCCTGATCTTAGGACATAACAGCTTCTAGTGTCCTGCCAGACCTCCTGATGGCACTGGGTATTTTTGGCCACTGTGTGACGGAGTGTTGGAATTGATGGGCCATTGGCCTGATCCAGCATTGGCTTCTCTTATGTTCTTACATTTTTAAACAGAGACTAGATGGCCATTTGACAGTAGGTTTGCCAGCCTCCAGGCGGGGCCTGGGGATCTCCTGCTTTTGCCACTGATCTCCAGCTGCCAGAGATCAGCTCCCCTGGAGAAAAGGGCCACTTTGAAGGGCGGAAGACTCTGTGGCACTGGCCCCTCCCCTCCCCAAACCCCGCCTTCTCCTGGATCCACCCCCAAAGTCTCCAGGTATTTTCCAACCCAGACCTGGCCACCCTATCTGTCAGCAATGCTGATTCTGTGGACTTAGGCAGATCAGGAGAGGGAGGGCAGGAAGGGTTGCATCAGTGCCTAGTTCTCCTGGCCCCGTCTTACCCGCCCAGGGAAATGCTGATCACCACTTTGGGGCCAGGAAGCAATTTTTCTCCAGGACAGTTTGGCCAGCGATCCTGGAGGATTTTTTTTCGGTCATCTTCTGGGCATGGGACAGCGGTCACTGCAGGTGTGGAGGGGGACCTATTTCTGAATTTCCTGCATTGTGCAGGGTGGGTTGGGCTATATGACCCTGGAGGTCCCTTCCAACTCTATGATTCTGTGACTTTAATGCAAGAGATTTCTGAGATGGAGGTAGGGAAGAAGAAAAAAATTGCAGGAAGCAGGAGAACAATTGCAGGAAGCAGCAGGAAAGGGGGAGCCAAGATGGGGGGGCGGGGTGGAATCCGAAGCCAAATTCGGGGCCAACTTTCTCTTCCCCGTCCAAACAGGCGCTCAGGCTGCTGGCTCGGGATCCGCCCAGCGACTACTGACGACCTCCGAGCGCCTCTTTCTGATTGGAGGGAAATTCCTCCCTCGGCCAATCCCGGCTCTCGCTCCGCGTTCTGCGTCCCAGACTCCGCCGAAAGTACCTCGTGCGAGCCCAGCGAGCGGCGGAGGAGGCGGATTTGGGGCTCCGAGGTCGGGATGGGTTCGCCGCGGTGGTGCTTCCCGGGGGGAGTCGCCCTCCTGCTGGCGGTGGGGTGCGCCGGTGAGCGTGTGTTTTCGGGAGGGCGAGGGCAGGATTTGCATTTGGGATCGTGCGCGAGGGAAGGGGGGGGGTCGCCCCGCAATCGGGTTTCCTTGGCTCGGACACGTCTTTCCACCTAGAGCGTTTTGCAGAGTCCGTTTCCTTTGATTGGCGCGTTTGCAAGCGCTTCCGGGCAGGGGCCGCCCTTCCCCGTCTTCTGCAGGGCTTGGGTGGGGGGTTCATAGGAAAGATGGTGGCCGATGTTCCCGCTTAGCGGAGTTAGTGCGAGCTAGCTCACAGTTTTTTTAGCCTCCGGCTCACCCATTTTTGTCTTCGCTCAGGAAGGGAGGGCTCCAAAGTAAACTGATTTATGCAGCAGCCCCATGGCTCACTCACAACTTTAATGCCAGAGGCTCACAAAGTAGAAGTTTTGCTCACACGACTCTGCAGCTTAGAGGGAGCATTGATGGTGGCGCCCTAAATTAACACAGACACCCCTGCAAGGTCTGACCTCCGCGTCGGGTCCGGGGCTGGAGGTCGGTGGGGGAGGGGGGAGTTGGGGTCTCCGTTTTCCGGAGGCGAAAGAGTTGAAAGCTACATAGTTTGGGTGGTGGGGTGGTGGTGGTTAGGGGTTTATACCAGGCAGCGTGCCATGCGGAGGAGAAAGCCAGCAGAAACTTCCTGGCCCTTCCAGGTTCTGTTTTCTTCCTTGGTGGTTTCTTGTCCCTCAACCAATGCGTCCTCTAAGCTGTGGAGTTTTGTGAGCAAAAACTCTACTTTGTGAGCGACGGGCGTTAAAGTTGCTGTTTGTTTGTTTTTTGCGGAGGGGCAAACCCGCAGGCATCCAGCCGTTCAGCTCCGACCATCCCTCTTTCCTGAAGTCCGTCAGTCCTTTTCCTCTCTCCGTCCCTGGCTGACTAAGCTCAGAGAGTCCTCCATCTTTCTGTGTTATACCTCTGAGGATGCCAGTCACAGCTACTGGCGAAGCGTCAGGTCCTACAATGCCAAGACCACGGCCACACAGCCTGGAAAATCTACAGCAGCTAATGAACTCCGGCGGTGAAAGCCTCCGACAACATGTTATTTTATGGCAAATCAAAGAAAACCCCTCAATGTTGGAAGGGTTGTGGGTTAATGGGATTCTTTCTACATTGTTGCTGGTCTTGCCCACATATATATAAATTTTGGGATTCCATTTTACCATTCATAGAAACAATAGTGGGACAAAACATTCCAAATACCCCTAGATCTCTTTTGTTGAATCAGTGGGAAAATACAACGCTTACAAAGACCACGGCCACACAGCCCGGAAAATCTACAGCAACTAACCTAATCTTTATTTGTCTCCCATAAAAGCTGGCTAACGGGGCCAGTAGGCCTCTGCACTTCCATGGCCAACAGCAGGCCTGGTCCAAACTGGATTGTCCTTTGTCCAGAAGGGGTTAACTCTGACAGGATGGTCCAGAGTGGAATGGAAATGAAGGGGTTGTTCTAGTGTAAACCCCAGTGTCCAGGATCCCAGACGCTCTCAGTGGCTCTTCTTTAGCCCTAGTAAGGTTTGAGGGTTTCTGTCCCAGGAGGAACTCCCAAGAAAAGACCCCTTCCCCCCAAAACATCACAGTTTGCAGCAGCATCTCCCAGTGGGTCCCTGTGCTTGCTTGGGGGTTGTACCGTGCAGTGCTCCCTCTAAGCTGCAGTCTTGTGAGCAAAAATTCCACTTTGTGAGCTGGCATTAAAGTTGCGAGCGAGCGATTTGGCTGCTGCGTCAATTAGAGCCAGTTTGGTGTAGTGGTTAAGTGCGCGGACTCTAATCTGGGAGATCCGGGTTTGATTCCCCACTCCTCCACATGCACCTGCTGATGTGACCTTGGGTCAGTCACAAGCTCTGGCACAGCTGTTCTCTCAAGGACAGTTTCTGTCAGAAGTTCTCTCAGCCATGCGTACCTCACAGGGTGTCTGTTGTGGGGAGGGGAAGGGAAAGGAGTTTGTCAGCCGCTCTGAGACGCCTTTGGGCAGTGAAGGGCGGGGTATAAATCCAAACTCTTCTCTTCTTCTTCATTAGTTTGCTCTGGAGCCCTCCTCCTCGGAGCTGAGGCAAAAATGTGTCAGCTGGAGGCTAACAAACTGTGAGCTAGCTCACACTAACTCAGCTTAGAGGGAACACTGGTTACAAGCCACTCGTTGGTGCCCCTGTGTTAAGGGGGCTGGGGGCAGAGTTTCCAGGGGGCCTCAGGGGGCCCGTCTCTGGTGGGTGGGGAGCAGGAATTATGTGTGGAGTGGGTTGTTGCACGCAGAAAGTCCTAAATGCAACGCCCGATGCCTCCACCAACCTGCAATCCTTTTGGCTGGAAGATCCCTGCCCCAGGCATTGGAGGGCAGCAACCAGGCTGAAAAATGACATTTGTTCCTCCCTTTCGTCTTCAGCATTCAACTGGGAGCTCGCTCTTGGGATCGTCCTGCCTCTTGTCATCCTGGCGGGGGTCGGGGTCATCTTCTACATGAGTAAGTAAACAGGGAAGGCCTTGGTTGGGTAGAGAGACTGTGTGTGTGCACACGCGTGTGTGATTCTTCTGGTGGATCCCCACGGGGGGTTGTGGGGGTGGAAGAGGTCCTCTGGCCCTGACAACCGTTTAGCACCTGGATGGGAGACCGGCAAGGAAGTCCAGGGTCCCTACCCCAGAGGCAGGCAATTTCAAACCATCTCTGAAACATCTCTCGCCTTGAAAACCCTATGGGGTCCCCACAAGCCTACGGGGGGGGGAAGAGGGGCCGTGGCTCACAGGCAGAGCCTCTCCTTGGCATGCAGAAGGTCCCAGGTTCAGTCCTGGGCATCTCCAGCAAAAAGGATCAGTTGGGAGGTCATGGGGGAGACCTCTGCCTGAGCCCCGGGAGAACTGATGCCCTACTAACCGTGATGGACCAAGGGTCTGATTCCGTAGAGGGTGGCTTCGTGAGTAGGTGACGGCACTTTATATGCATGAAGAGTAACATCGATTCAACATGTTAAGGGGCTCGGTCTCTTGCCCGGGGACCCAATCCAGGCTCACTTGGAGGGTTCTGCGTTCCTCTCCACGGGTGGCAGAGAACTGCCCTCTCAAAGCCACCCTCCCCCTCCGCTCACCCCACCCCCCACTCAGGGTGCTGAGCTCCCAAAGGATGGAAGGACCAACCGTGGACGACGGGGTTACGCCGAAGGAGAGGAGAAGGGGCAGGGGAGAGGCCTTCCCGGAGCTGCCGGTATTGGTGGGCCCTCCCTTATCCTAGAGCAGCGGTTCTCAGCCTGTGGGTCGCGAACCCTTTGGGGGTCAAACGACCCTTTCACAGGGGTCGCCTAAGACCATCGGAAAACACATATTTCCGATGGTCTTAGGAACCGAGACACCGCTCCTCTATCCTGCATATCAGATATTTACATTACGATTCATAACAGTACCAAAATTACAGTTATGAAGTAGCAACAAAGATAATTTTATGGTTGGGGGTCACCACAACATGAGGAGCTGTATTAAAGGGTTGCGGCATTAGGAAGGTTGAGAATCCCTGTCCTAGAGGCTTATCCTCGATGGGCAAACTTCTGGACGATCTCTGGGGGTCCCTTCCGGCGTTGACTTTCTGATTCTGTCTCTATAGAGAAACAGCGACCAGAGGACGGCAACACATCAACATCAAGTGAGCGATTCTTCCCTCTCGAAAAATTGTTTTTGTTTTTTTTTGTAAAAACCTCTCCTAAAAAGGAGAGGATTTTATTGTTTTTTTAATAAGAAAAAGGTAGGGTATATAGATGGGCAAAGAGAAAAGGTTGGAGTGAATTTTCTGTTAAAGTGTTAGTTTTAGTTAGTACAAATATAGCTTTTGGCATCCACCGTGGTTGGAAGATCTTCTTTTCATCTACCGAAAGTCCAAAATGACTCTGTTAGTTAAATTAGTAAAGTCCCTTGGGGTTAATTGCTGATCAGCTCCCTTCTGACGCCTCATGAACAGTCGCTATATCTTGGGATGTCTTCTTTTTAAGTCTCTCAGATTATATGATGGGCCCTCTTTTGCTTTCTCGTCTCCCGCTCCGGCACCTCCCTCCTCTGGGCCGCTGTCCTCTTCGCTGCTTAACTCTGTCCAATTGGCGAGTTCTGCATCTTCCTCTGAGCTGGCGTGTCTCTTCAGAAATTCTTGAGCTTTGAAGACGGAGTCAATCTTCTCTCTTTTATCCTTAAATTTAAACGTTAGTCCTTCGGGAAAGCACCATCTGTAAATGGTTTGGTGTCTTTGTAGGAACGTGGTCAATCCTTTGTATGCTTTCCTTTTCATACGAATTTCATATGGAACATCTTTTAAAGTTCTGATAGTCTGCTCTCCAATCTTCAAGGGCACCGCTGAAACTGCACGCAGAATTTGATCTCTAGTATACTGTTTGATAAACTTGACAACCACTTCTGCTGGCAGATTATTTTTCTTTGTAAAGCTGGAATAGGCTCTATAGGCCATATCCATCTCATCCTTTAATTCTTGCGCTTCTCTGCCAGTTAGAGGTGCCAATGCATTCGCCAGTAAAGCTCTGAGATCTTCTTTCTCTTCTTCCTTTATGCCCTGAAAGCGGAGAGTCAGATTTGATTTCTCCATCTGAAGCATTAAAATTCTTTTTTCTTGCATATCTTGATGTTTTTCTAATTTGTTGACCCTTTTCTTAATTTTCTTGGTGTCTTCCATTGAGACCAAACATTTCTGTGTGATCTCCTCCATCTTCTTTGCTGTTTCTGTTAGTTGCTTTTGTTGACTGTTGAGAACACTTTCCATGTTACAGAGGGTTTCGCTGATTTTCTGCATTTGATCCAGCAGAGGGCACAGTGGCTCGCTTTTCTGTTGATTGACAGCTGCCTCTAGGGGGAGGCTGCCAGGACCGGAAGTCCCTCCCCCCTTCTTTACTGGCTTCTCAGGGACCCTTTTCTGCCCCGACATTTTTTGTTTGTTTACTTTAACAAAGTTCGTGCCGCGTCACCCGGGAAACAAGCTAGCTTCTTGATCTTCAGTAAAACCCCAAAGGTACTTTCACCAAGCCGCTTTTTTGCTTCGCCCCCCTTCACTCGTTCTTTAACAGTCCCGTTTTTCAAAGGGGGTGGGGATTCCTCCCTCCTCCCATGCGCTCATACGTTTACGGGGGGGAGCACATTTATGCCGCTTCAAAACAGATCTCCAACTCACGATTCTCCTTTTATTTTAATTCATTCTGCTACTTCTCCACTCCTGGAATCCGGTGGCGTTGCTACTTCCCATACGGGCACAACGCAGCGGGGCCGATTGGGGCGGGGAGAAAGCCTCAATTTCCCGGCTGTTTGCCGGCAAAGAGGCTACTCCCCAAGCGCCCCCGGTTTGGAGCCTTTGCCTAAGGCTCACTAGGGTCTTTCGCATAAGCGAAGACCCCCCCAACTGCGTGTGGGCTAACCGCCTCCGGGAGCGTCCCGAGAGGTGGCCGCCATTCGCTTCGCCGAAACCGAAAGTCAAAAAATTGTTTTGACACTATGTAGGTTTGTGGGTGGGTGGGAGGGAGGGAGGGAGGGAGGAGAATCTAATTTTTAGGCAGGCTCGGCGGTTCTAGAGGGATCACAGAGGTTCCCTGCTGAGGATAAAGCGGTCTGGGGTCTTCATGTTTGTGTATCCGGTTGAAGAAAAGCCTGCCAATAACCCAGTGGAGTGTTTTGGTTTTCAGGGATACCCCCCACCCCGTCTCTCTTTGGCCTCACTGCCCTGATGTCCCCCTCCCCCCCCCGGTCTTCCTAGGCCCACGATGATGATGGAAACTACCCCTTTTTCAGATTTTCCAGCCAGTTTGGTGTGGTGGTTAAGTGCGCAGACTCTAACCTGGGAGAACCGGGTTTGATTCCCTACTCCTCCACTTGCACCTGCTGGATGACCCTGGGCAAGCCACAGTTCTGGCACAGCTGTTCTTGAAAAAAAGAGCAGTTTCTGTCAAGAGCTCTCTCAGCCCCACCTCCCTCACAGGGTGTCTGTTGTGGGGAGGGGAAGGGAAAGGAGTTTGTAGGCCGCTCTGAGGAGACTCCTCTGGGTAGTGAAGGGCGGGGTATAAATCCAATCTTCTCCTCCTCCTCCTTCCCCTTCCCCCTTCTCTATCTGGACCCCCTTGGCCCTTCTAATTACTGGGCTCTCTGTCCATATCTCCCTGCCCTGCCCTGGCCAAGCCAAACCGTCCATTCATATTCTCCATCCTTTGCCCCCGTCCCACACCACTTCCTGCAACAGCTTCAAGGTGTCCTACAGTGAGGGCGGGGGGGGTTGCAGAGGTGGTGCTGAGATTGGAGGGGGGACAGGGGAAGAGAGCTAAGATCCAGCTCTCTCCCTTGAAGTCCTTAGAAGGGAGTATAAACGCTGTGTAGCCCTAAACTGCTCTAAAATAGGAACTTTATTGACAATATTACCAAACCTCTTAAAGACAATAAATTTCACTATCAGTGTTACAACACAAACCCACGGCAAAAAAAATCACAAATGAAACCTGGCTCATAACGTTGAAGGAGCCGTAGAGTACAAATCGATGTATAAACAATTACAGGGACATTGTAAACGTCTTCATAAGCCGTGTGGCTGCAGACTCTGTGTATGGCTGTGGAATCAATAATACACGTTAGTCGTGAGACAAGGATTCTGGATGTGACCTTGTTCCGAAATCTTTTTCAGTCGTGTCTGTTGTGTCCGTCAACGTATCGTGTCACAAAAAGGACAATTTCACGTGATTATCATGGACCCAAAAAGGATTCACAGTCTGGTGTATAACGATCCACACATAAACGGGCTCCCAACTAGATAATATTAACAAAGGTGATAGCTCAAATGTAACTACTGTAGCTGGAGAATGCAGAATGTTGTTGGAGAATGTAGTTGGGATTGTTTATGTGGATTGTTATACGCCAGACCGTCACCGCTTTGGATCCTTTCGTTTCCCTCTGTGTCGTTCTAAGGGGTGACCTGATCGAGGTTTATAAGATTATGCATGGGATAGAGCAGGTTGAGAAAGAAGTACTTTTCTCCCTTTCTCACAATACAAGAACTCGTGGGCACTCCATGAAATTGCTGAGCAGTCGGGTTAGAACAGATAAAAAGGAAGTACTTCTTCACCCAAAGAGTGGCTAACACATGGAATTCACTGCCACAGGAGGTGGTGGCAGCTGCAAGCATGAACAGTTTCAAGAGGGAATTAGATAAACATATGGAGCAGAAGTCCATCAGTGGCTATTAGCCACAAGGTATAGATAGTCTGGGGCAGGTGATGCACTCTATTCTTGGTGCTGGGGGGACAGCAGTGGGAGGGCTTCTGGTGTCCTGGCCCCACTGCTGGACCTCCTGATGGCATCTGGTATATTTTGGCCGCTGTGCGACAGAGTGTTGGACTGGATGGGCCATTGGCCTGATTCAACATTGGCTTCTCTTATGTTCTTATGCGGCACTCCCTTTTGCTGCTGCTGCTGCTGCATTCCTATCAAATACTCGGGCACATTCCGTGATGTCACAGCAGGTCAGCCAATTGGAGGAGGAAGGCACAGAGGGAGCAGGCAGGCTGAGGTGTTGCCATGTGGGAATGTGGCCATTTTCCCATCGGAGCCCAAATCCACACACAAAATAGCCCCATGTGTGGTTGCACACTTTCCTTCCACCCACCAGCGCTCGCTCCTTGTCCAGTGAACAACCTTGGTTTTAACACCAGGCTCAAACCCTGACCCTTGTACCCAGCCTCTGTGGAGAATGGAGAAATAGAAGATCTTCCTTTATCTCCATGTGAGGGTTGATTTATCTGTTTTATGCGCCTTTCACTGCCTGTATCCCAGGGGGGGGTGATCTTGAGGGGGCAGGATGTCAGGGACCTGACATATAGGTGGGAGGAGGGGAGAGATCACTGCCTGGTATTTTAGCTTTCGATTCTTGCTTGCCTGACAATACTCTGTTATCTGTATGTTTTAAGTGCCTGACCTTGAGCTCTGAGCTGTAACACATTCCCTGTGAACTATCCCATTGCTGGCGCCGTTACTTCTGGCAGACTCCTCCTGATGCCTCGATTGGCTACGCGCCATCAGAGTACCCCTTTGAACCTAGTATATCTCCCATCCCCACACCTTTTCCATTAGCCTTAACACAGATCCTGAAATGTAGATGCTCTGCCAATACTGTACCAATAAACTTCACTTCTGAAGAAGAGAGCTGTTGGATCTGATTGTCGGCAGGAGTTTGACAGTTATCTGACAGGGAAAGAGGACTTTCATGGGGAAAAATGGGAGGGAAAAGGGAGCTGTGGCGACTGGAACCGTCTCCTCACAAGTCCTCCGGTAAACCTGACTCTTGCTCTATCTTTCCTTCAGGAGAAAGTGGCCAGGTGTCTTTCAACTATAGAGATGGTAGGTATATTTGAGTGGGGATCCCTGTCTCAAAGAGGGAAGGGCACTCTGTCAGTTTCTCTCCATGTAATGGTTGAGTTGTATGTTTCATGTCACGTTAACTGACTGGGATGCTGAACTGCAGGCTGTGGAAGGTCAGTAGTTCAGCAGTTCGAGACCCAAGACTGCCGCATGACGGAGTGAGCTCCCGTCTCTAGTTCCCGCTCCTGCCAACCTAGCAGTTCGAAAGAAAGAAATTGAAAGTAGATAAACAGGGTGGGAAGGGAACAGCGTTCCATGCACCTTGGTGTTTAGTCATGCCGGCCACATGACCACGGAAATGTCTTCGGACAGTGCTGGCTCTTTGGCTTTGAAATGGAGATGAGCACCGCAACCCTAGAGTTGGATTCGACTGGCTTTTGAGCAAGGGAACCTTTAACTGACTGGGGAAGGAGGGTTTGTGGGGGCGTGAATGGGAGTGTAAAAGGGGCCGTGCTGAACAGAGCCCCCTCCCCACCAGTGTTCCCTCTAAGCTGAGTTAGTGTGAGCTAGCTCGCAGTTCTTTTAGCCTCTGGTTCACACATTGTTTGTCTCTGCTCAGGAAAGATGGCTCCAGAGCAAACTAATTTATACAGTACCCAAATCACTTGCTCACAAAGTAGAATTTTGGCTCACAAGACTCCACAGCTTAGAGGGGGCATTGCTCCCCACAAGTACCCCATCAACCTGACTCCCTCTCTCTCCTTCCTTCAGGACGCAGGAAAAAGGTGCCGGGCGGCTCCGAATTTGGTAAGTTATATGGGTGTTGGGACCTCCCCTATCTCAGAGGGAAGGGGTGCTCTATCAGTGGGCTCACACCTGCCTCCGTGGGGCATGGAGAAGGGAAATATTTTCCCAGTTGCCATTTATCTCCATGTGGCTGCTGATTTGTACGTCTTATGTCACACCAACTGAAGGGGAAGCAGGGTTTGGGCGGGGGGATGGAAGCGCAAAAGGGGCTGTGCTGACTGGAGCCCCCTCCCCACAAGTACCCCGTCAACCTGACTCCCTCTCTCTCCTTCCTTCAGGATGCAGGGAAGAGATGTTGAGCATCGCCGAAGTGAGTAAGTATATGGGAGTTCGGACCCCCCCCCTCAAAGAGGGAGGGTGCAATCTATCGACAGGCTTTTACCTACCTCTGGGGGGAATGGAGAAGTGGAAGATTTCCTGGCATTCTCTTTATCACCATGTGCTTGTGGACTCCTATGTCTCAACTCCACAGCTCAGAGAGAGGATTGGCGGGGACCGCTGTCTCTTGGGGGAGGCACCCTGCCAGTCGGCTTGCACCTGCCGCTGTGGGGAATGGAGAAGGAAAAGATTTTCTGGGCTTCCGTTTTTATCTCCTTGCAATGGTTGATTTGTATGGTTAAAATCAATGAGTTGATGGGGAGGGAGATATGTTTGTGTGCGTCTGGGGGGGGGAGAGATGGGAGGGCAAAGGGGCCCATGGTGACTCGAGCCCCCTTCCCACAAGCCCCCCAGGGAACCTGAATCCCTCTCTCATCTCCTTTCAGGAGTTTTGGCCGAAAGGTATATCCATGCCAGAGATAGTAAGTATATTTGAGTGGGGACCCCCCCAACTGAAGAAGGGGGGGGGGCGCTCTGACAACAGGCTTGTGCCTGCTTCTGTGGGGAATGGAGAAGTAAGATTTCCCCAGTTTCTGTTATTCGATGTGATGGCTGAGATGTATGTTTTATGTCATGTTAACTGACTGGGGAGCGAATGGGAGTATAAAAGGGGCTGTGCTAACTGGAGCCCCCTCCCCACAAGTACCCCGTCAACCTGACTCCCTCTCTCTCCTTCCTTCAGGATGCAGGGAAGAGATACTGAGTGGCTTTGAATTCGGTAAGTTATATGGGTGTTGGGACCTCCCCCATCTCATAGAGGTAAGGGGTGCTCTATCAATGGGCTCACACCTGCCTCTGTGGGGCATGGAGAAGGGAAATATCTTCCCAGTTGCCATTTATCTCGATGTGGCTGCTGATTTGTACGTCTTATGTCACACCAACTGAAGGGGAAGGAGGGTTTGTGGGGGGGGGGGAATGGGAGCACAAAAGGGGCTGTGCTGACTGGAGCCCCCTCCCCACAAGTACCCCGTCAACCTGACTCCCCCTCTCTCCTTCCTTTAGGAGACAAGGATGAGAGGTTGAGCGTCACTCAAATGGGTAAGTATATGGGAGTTGGGACCCCCTCCCCCCGTCTCAAGGGGGGGGCAATCTATCAACAGGCTTGTACCTACCCCTGGGGGGAATGGAGAAGTGGAAGATTTCCCCGGATTCTGCTTATCTCCATGTGCTTGTGGACTTGTATATCTCAAGTCACATTAACTGATGGGGAAGGAGGGTTTGTGAGGGGGGAAATGGGAGTATGAAAGGGGGGTGATGACTGGAGCTCCCTCCCCACAGGACCCTCAACGAACCTGCCTCCCTTTCTCTCTCCTTCCTTCAGTGGATAGTGGCCGGGTGTTAACTGACTGAGGAAGGAGGATTTATGGGGGGAATGGGAGTATAAAAAGGCCGTGCTGACTGGAGCCCCCCCTGTCCACAAGTACCCTGTCAACCCCTCTCTCTTTTTCCTTCAGAATTCAGGGAACTGATGCTTTACAGCTCCAAATTTAGTAAGTATATGGGCGTTGGAACCAATGCTCCCTTCTAAGCTGTGGAGTCCTGTGAGCAAAACTTCTACTTTGTGAGACACTGGCATTACAGTTGTAAGCGAGCAGTTTGGCTACTGCATAAATTAGTTTGCTCTGGAGCCCTCCCTTCCTGAACCCAGACAAAAAGGTGTGAGCCGCAGGCTAAAAAACTGTGAGATAGCTCACACTAACTCAGCTTCGGGGGAACACTGGTTGGGGACCCCCCTGCCATCTCAAAGATGGAAGGGGCGCTCTATCAACGAGTTCCTGCCTCTGTGGGGCGTGGAGAAGGGAAATATTTTCCCAGTTCCCATTTATCTCCATGTGGCTACTGATTTGTACGTCTTATGTCACGCTAACTGAAGGGGAAGGAGGGTTTGTGAGGGGGGGAATGGGAGCGCAAAAGGGGCTGTGGTGACTGGAGCCCCCTCCCCACAAGTACCCCGTCAACCTGACTCCCTCTCTCTCCTTCCTTCAGGACACAGGGAACAGATGCCGGGCGGCTCCGAATTTGGTAAGTTATATGGGTGTTGGGACCTCCCCCATCTCATAGAGGGAAAGGGTGCTCTATCAATGGGCTCACACCTGCCTCTGTGGGGCGTGGAGAAGGGAAATATTTTCCCAGTTCCCATTTATCTCGATGTGGCTGCTGAAGGGGAAGGAGGGTTTGTGGGGGGGGGGGAAATTGGAGCACAAAAGGGGCTGTGGTGACTGGAGCCCCCTCCCCACAAGTACCCCGTCAACCTGACTCCCTCTCTCTCCTTCCCTCAGGATGCATGGAAGAGATGTTGAGCATCGCCGAAGTGAGTAAGTATATGGGAGTTAGGACCCCCCCCCTCAAAGAGGGAGGGTGCAATCTATCGACAGGCTTTTACCTACCTCTGGGGGGAATGGAGAAGTGGAAGATTTCCTGGCATTCTCTTTATCACCATGTGCTTGTGGACTCCTATGTCTCAAGTCACATTAACTGATGGGGAAGGAGGGTTTGTGAGGGGGGGAAATGGGAGTATGAAAGGGGGCGGTGACTGGAGCTCCCTCCCCACAAGACCCCCAACGTACCTGCCTCCCTTTCTCCTTCCTTCAGCGGATAGCGGCCGGGTGTTTTACCATTCCGGTGACGGTAAATGTATTTGAGAGGGGACCAGTGTTCCCTCTAAGCCGAGTTAGTGTGAGCTAGCTCATCATTTTTTAGCCTCCAGCTCGCACATTTTTTGTCTCAGCTCAGGAAGGGAGGGCTCCAGAGCAAACTAATTTAGGCAGCAGCCAAATCGCTCGCTCACAACTTTAATGCCAATACCTCACAGGGTAGATTTTTTGCTCACAGAACTCCATAGTTCAGAGAGAGGATTGGCGGGGACCGCTGTCTCAAAGAGGGAGGGGGCACCCTGCCAGTCGGCTTGCACCTGCCGCTGTGGGGAATGGAGAAGGAAAAGATTGTCTGGGCTTCTGTTTTTTATCTCCTTGCAATGGTTGATTTGTATGTTTAAAATCAATGAGTTGATGGGGAGGGAGATTTGTTTGTGTGCATCTGGGGGGGGGGAGAAATGGGAGGGCAAAGGGGCCCATGGTGACTCGAGCCCCCTTCCCACAAGCCCCCCAGGGAACCTGAATCCCTCTCTCGTCTCCTTTCAGGAGTTTGGGCCGAAAGGTATATCCAGGCCAGGGATAGTAAGTATATTTGAGTGGGGACCCGCCCATACGAAGAAGGGGGGGGGGCGCTCTGTCAACAGGCTTGTTCCTGCTTCTGTGGGGAATGGAGAAGTAAGATTTCCCCAGTTTTCTGTTATTCGATGTGATGGCTGAGTTGTATGTTTTATGTCATGTTAACTGACTGGGGAAGGAGGATTTATGGGGGGTAGGGAATGGGAGTATAAAAGGGGCTGTGCTAACTGGAGCCCCCTCCCCACAAGTACCCCGTCAACCTGACTCCCTCTCTCTCCTTCCTTCAGGATGCAGGGAAGAGATGCTGAGCGGCTCCACATTTGGTAAGTGTATCGGCGCTGGAACCAATGCTCCCTTCTAAGCTGTGGAGTCTTATGAGCAAAAATTCCCTTCCTGAACCAAGACAAAAAGGTGTGAGCCGGAGGCGAAAGAACTCTGAGCTAGCTCACAATAACTCGGCTTAGAGGGAGCACTGGTTGGGGACCGCCCCCCATCTCAATGACGGAAGGGGCGCTCTGTCAATGAGTTCCTGCCTCTGTGGGGTGTGGAGAAGGGAAATATCTTCCCAGTTTCCATTTATCTCCGTGTGGTTGTTGATTTGCATGTTTTATGTCACACTAATTGAAGCGGACGGAGGGTTTGTGTGCGTGGGGGGAAGTGGAAGTGCAAAAGGGGCTGTGGTGACCGAAGGCCCCCTCCCCCCGCGAGCCTGACTCCTCCCCTCTCTCTTTCCTTCAGGTGATGCCTCATCCTAGCCAGAGGCGGTGAGTCTGAGTAAGAGCCCAGGACAAAGCTGGGAAGGTGAGTCTGTTGGGGGTTTTTTTTGGCTCTCCTAAACTGCTGAACTACTAAGAAGCATCAGCTTGTTGGATACTGTAACTCTGCATGCAAGATGATCTGGGAGGGGAAGGGTTAAGAGCAGGGCTATTTGGGGGCAGGAACGCACAGGAACGGAGTTCCGGATGGCTTCCAGTTGGCCATGCCTACAGCCTCTACCCCCCCCGTTTCCCCAGGCGCCTCGCAAGCCGCGGGGCACCTGGGGAAGCCAAGCCGATCCAGGGAGGGAAGGGAGTTTAAACTGCCTCCCCTCCTCGGGTTCTCCAGGCGCCTCGCAGCTGCGGGGCGCCTGGAGAAGCCGATCCAGAAACTGCCTTCCTTCCCTTGAGTTCCCCATGTGCCCCGGAAGGTGCGGGGAAGCCAATCCTGGGTGGCAGCTGTGCTATCAGGGGTGTGGCCTAATATGCTAATGAGTTTCTGCCATAGGGTGTGGCCTGTTATGCTAATGAGCTCCTACTGGGCTTTTTCTACCAAAAAAAGCCCTGGTTAAGAGAATTCTCTCAGGTCCATTTGGCAGCTGGCCCCTTGGTTCTTTTTCTCCACTGTTCTTTTTCCAGGTTGCTGTGATTCAAGATGGCTGAACCAAGGAGATATTTTGGGATCCCAAAACTTTGCTGCTCAGAACTAGAGAAGCCGGCTGGAAAAGATTTCATATACTCCTTGAAGCGAAAGGAGCTGTTGGATTCCTGTTGGAGGGAAACCAACAGAGAAAGGCAAAGTATGAACTCTCGATCGAACAGCACACAAGCTGTCGAAAATGGGATTGCCAAGAACATTATTATGGGATCGTTGGGTGACAATGAGACTTTCATATTTTAAAATCCTCAGACAGCAAAATAAATGCTTAATACCCTAGAAGAGTCTTTTGGATTTACTAGTATTAAATCACAAGGAACATGGATAAGAAAATTTTGCAAAACAAGTTACATTAACAGGGAAAATTGTGACAAATATGTACTTGAACTTGAGGCAAGGGTTTGAAAATCTAACAACCTGGGGCTTTAATCTGACTGATTAACAAAAGGCAAATTTTATGCTTGGATTTTGGGGAAAGGTTTTGCTGTGTTTTTGAGTGACCAAAATCAAAGCCAAAAGACAGATCAAAAGACTTTCAATCAGGCACTAAAAGCATTGTGAGAGGAATGCTCAAAACAACTTACTGAATTTGAAACACCAAATGGCTCAAATTACATTTCTACGAAGAACTTGAAAAGCAGGTCCTGCCCAGAGACAGAGTGAAAAATGAATTACTGTCTTGCTTTTTTTTGTTTGTTTTGTTTTAACAAAATTGCTGTCTTGCTTTAATTGCAACAAAAGAGGTCACTTTGCAAAAGACTGCAGAGAGCCACTGGCTAACGGTAGTTTTTTCAGAGACGCGCAGGAACAGCACACAAGCTATAAAGAGGGAGACAATTTTAAAAATCAAAAGTTGTCCTAATCAATGCTTCCTCTAACCTATGGAGTCTTGTGAGCAAAAATTCTACTTTGTGAGCTACTGGCATTAAAGTTGTGAGGGAGCGATTTGACTACTGCATCAGTTAGTTTGCTCTGGAGCCATCCTTCCTGAGCTAAGACAAAAATGTGAGAGCTGGAGGCTAAAAAACTGTGCGCTAGCTCGCACTAACTCAGCTTAGAGGGAACACTGGTCCTAATGCAGCGTACAAAGGGAAAAGTTTGTTACTAATTGACCAGAAAAGCCTTCTTTATGATGAGGCTGAATCAGAATCAAAAGGAACAGGGCTCTTTTTGTAGCAGGAACTCCTTTGCATATTAGGCAACACACCCCTAATGTAGCCAATCCTCCAAGAGCTTACAGAGCTCTTCTTACTGGGGCTATTGTAAGCTCTTGGAGGATTGGCTACATTAGGGCTTGTGTCGCCTAATATGCAAAGGAGTTCCTGCTACAAAAAGAGCCCTGAAAAGGACGTTACAGTGTGATAAAGTGCCTAAACAGACAAGCAGAAATTAAGGAGCAAGGAGATATCTCTTACTACTGGGGCATACAGATTGAAAGGGAGGAAGTTGGTTCATTTCTCCCAAGCTAGACACAGAAAGTCACTGAACACTTACAGACGTTATGTCCAGAAAATGCCAACACAGTGGCAACACCTATGGAAACTGACTTTAAGAACGCCAAAATAAGTGACCCTTTACCTAAAGACAATCATTACAGAAACACTATAGAAAAACTTCTGCACCCAAGCACCCCTAGCAGACCTGATATGGTAACCAGTGTTGAGTTCCTTAGCAGAACAGCAAGTGCACCTAGCGAGAGAGAATGGGTTGCAGTAAAAAGGGTGACTAGATATCTAAAAGGAACATAAGAACATAAGAGAAGCCAATGTTGAATCAGGCCGATGGCCCTTCCAGTCCAACACTCTGTCACACAGCGGCCAAAATATACCACGTGCCATCAGGAGGTCCAGCAGTGGGGCCAGGATTTGAAACTAAAATTGCCATCCACCAGTAAGGCACAACTAGTTGGTTGTACAGGCGCAGACTGGACAGAAAAGAGTTTAGAACAGGGGTGTCAAACATATGGCCCACAGGCTGTATCGAGCCCCCACAGGGCTTATATACGGGCCCCAAGGAACTAGCTGTCATCTGCTTCCTTCCTCCTCTCTCTTGCTTCCCTCTGTGTCACGACTCACAGCTTGCTTTGCCAGGCTCTCTCAATTGTACAGGAGCTACAGAGCAAAGCCTCTCTTCCCTCCATTGGCTGAGGCTCCTTCATCTTTGGGGGGGAAGGGAGGGAAAGAGCCAGTTTGGTGCAGTGGTTAAGTGTGCGGACTCTAATTTGGGAGAACCGGGTTTGATTCCCCACTCCTCCACTTGCACCTGCTGATGTGACCTTGAGTCAGTCACAAGCTCTAGCACAGCTGTTCTCTCAAGGACAGTTTCTGTCAGAAGTTCTCTCAGCTCCACCTACCTCACAGGGTGTCTGTTGTGGGGAGGGGAAGGGAAAGGAGTTTGTAAGCTGCTCTGAGTTGCCTTTGGGCAGTGAAGGGCGGGGTATAAATCCAAACTCCTCTTCTTCTTCTTCTCTCAATTACACAGCAGAGCTACTGAGCCACGCCTCTCTTCCCTCCATTGGCTGAGGCTCTTCCCCCTCCTCATCCCTGGACTTGCTTTGCCCAGTACCCTCAATCGCACAGGAGAGATACAAAGCACTTTTAAGACCAACAAGGTTTTATTCAGGGTATTAGCTTTTTGTCTTGTTACAAAGAAGAAGAAGAGATTGGATTTATACCCTGCCCTTCACTACCTAAAGGAGTCTCAGAGCGGCTTACAAACTCCTTTCCCTTCCCCTCCCCACAACAGACACCCTGTGAGGTAGGTGGGGCTGAGAGAGCTCTGACAGAAACGGCTCTTTTTTCAAGAACCGCTGTGCCAGAACTATGGCTTGCCCAAGGTCATCCAGTAGATGCAAGTAGAGAAATGGGGAATCAAACCCGGTTCTCCCAGATTAGAGTCCGCACATTTAACCACTACACCAAACAGAGAGAGAGAGTTTTGTTGGGCTTGTTATGCTGTGGCTTTCCCGGGTGCAACTGGGTTCCCTCCCCTTTATTACTGTATTCATGCCCTCATGATCCAGTCTTTCTCAGTAAGAAAGCAGTGTGAACTATTTAGATGAGGAATAACAACAGGCCAGTGGGGTGGATTAGGCTGAGAGTGTGTGTGCAGGCCAAGTTCACCCAGCACATTTCCTTTGTAGACTCCCATTCTGCAGACACTCCATCAGCTGCCCATCTGTTATTGGGACATTTTGGAGGTTTTTAATTCATAGAGTCACTATAAGTTGGAAGTGATTTGATGGGACTTACACACACATAATTCCAGAACAAAGTTTGAGTCCAGTGGCACCTTTAAGACCAACAAAGTTTAATTCTGGCTATGAGCTTTTGTGTGCATGCACGTTTCTTCAGATACATTGAAACAGATTTCGCCAACCATTACAAATAGGTGATTACAAATTACAGATCTGGGCGATTGTCAGCCAATCGGAGCTCACGGAACTTCACTGGATGGGAGTAAGCTAAGGGAAGTAAGCTCATTTTTAGGTGATAGAGAAGCACCCTGGTGAAACCTAGAAGCATCAAATCTACCCGGGCAGTTTCTGAAAGCCAGGGACTGTGAGGGAAACTTGTGTTTTGATAATCTGGCCCTGTAAACCTCCTAACATGAGGAAAAGTTTCTGAGGAAAAGAAGCAAGAGTCAGTGTTTATTTCCTTTCATCGGGCTCAGTAATGAAATAGTCTTGTGGGAGAAAGTCTTTCACAGCTGGTTTGCTGTGGAGAGTTGTGTCACCCAGATAAGCTGAAAACATGCCACACCTAACTGTTAACTCTGTCGAAGGCCTTGCTTTTTTCATATACATTTGAATCCAGTGGTGCTGGGAGACCAACAAGATTTTCAGAGTATAAACTTTCAAGAGTCAAAGTTCCCTTGGTCAGATATTTCCCCCCAGTTAAATGAAATGTGTTGTTTTGGGCTTTGCCTGTGTTTTATCCGACCAATTCAAAGGAGGAGTCAATTTACCTCACGAGTTCATCCAGTTAGATCAAGGTGGGTAGCAGCGTAGGTCTGAAGCAACAGAACAAAGTTAGAGTCCAATGGCACTTTTAAGACCAACCAAGTTTTACTCAAGGTGTGAACTTTCGTCTGCACTCATACTTTGTCAGACACTGAAATGGAATTACAGATCATGGTTATAGATATATATATGAGTGGTTTGTTAAATTAGCATGCAAAATAGTGAGGAGCAACGCTCCCTCTAAGCTGAGTTAGTGTGAGCTAGCTCGTAGATTTTTAGCCTCTGGCTCACACATTTTTGTCTCCGCTCAGGAAGAGACGGCTCCAGAGCAAACTAATTTATGCAGCAGCCAAATCACTTGCACAAAACTTTAATGCCAGTAGTTCACAAAGTAGAATTTTTGCTCACCAGACCCCACAGCTTAGAGGGAGCATTGGGTGAGGACACATCTATTTAATAGATCAAAAGAAAGAGAAGCTTAGTTCTGTTTCGGTTCAACGGAGGAAAAAACAACATAGGTAATAGATGTGTTAGAAGTGGAGACTGATGTGCTCTAATTTGTGAGAATCCCATCCTTAGACCCCCCATCCCTCTCCTTTCAAGCATGGAGGTGAATTCTACAACATCCTGGCTGTGTAGAGTGTTTTCTTTGTGCCCAAAACGAAGAACTGCATTTAAACCCACCATTCCTAATTACATGACATATTCAATTATATTCTTAATTGCTGAGAGTAGTCATAACATTTTGCTTCACTAAAACGTGGAGTTAACTGACTGAATCCTTTTCCTGGGGTCCTGTGTTATGTCAGAGATCAACAAGATATTGCATTGCATTATCAGAAGAGCGTCTGGAGGCACCTGTGGTGGTGGGTGGGCGCAGTTTACACACCAGTGACAGTTCATCGTAAACTCGTGGCGCCCGTTCTCATGAATGTGGGTCGTTCTCAGAAACCCTCCCCTTGCTGCCTGTGCCAAGGCAGGAAGTGGCACAGCAGGACCAAAAGGGGTGAGGGACAGAAGAATGGATAAAAGGAAGTTTTTCACCCAAAGAGTGATTCACACATGGAATTCACTGCCACAGGAGGTGGTGGCGGCTACAAGCATGAACAGCTTCAAGAGGGAATTAGATAAGCATATGGAGCAGAAGTCCATCAGTGGCTATTAGCCACAAGGTATAGATAGGAACTCTGGGTCTGGGGCAAGGGATGCTCTGTATTCTTGGTGCTTGGGAGGGTCAACAGTGGGAGGGCTTCTAGTGTCCCATGCCCACTGGTGGACCTCCTGATGGCACCTGGTATTTTTGGCCACTGGTGTGACAGTGTTGGACTGGATGGACCATTGGCCTGATTCAACATTGGCTTCTCTTATGTTCTTCTTAAGCAAGGGGAATGGAAAGGGTCTGCAGTCCTCCACCCTATCTCTGGCTCCCTGAAGATGCTGTCTTGGAGACTCCTGGGAGACTTGCTTCTTCTCTGCCAACATAATTACCCCCATCACCACATAGCAGGATTTGTACCTATGTGCTGCTCTTCAGTGTTTCCTCTAAGCTGAGTTAGTGTGAGCTCACTCACAGTTTTTTAGCCTCTGGCTCACACATTTTTGTCTTAGCTCAGGAAGGAGGGCTCCAGAGCAGATTAATTTATGGCTTGAATGCCATACTTGGATGCCAGCAGCTCACAAAGTAGAATTTTTGCTCACAAGACTCCATGGCTTAGAGGGAGCCCCACTGCTGGGGAACATGAACCCACGAAGCCTTCTACTGCCTTATACCGAATCAGACCGTCGAGTATTATCTACTCAGACTGGCAGCAGGTCTCCAGGGTCTCGGTCGGAGGTCTTTCACCTCACGTGAACATACAAAACTGCCGTCTACTGAATCAGACCCTTGGTCCATCAAAGTATTGTCTTCTCAGACCAGCAGCAGTTCTCCAAGTTCTCTCACATCACCTCCTACTCGATCCTTTTAACTAGAGGTGCTGGGGATCGAACCTGGGACCTTCTGCATGCTAAGCAGATGCTCTGCCAGTGAGCCACAGCCCCTCTTGTACTGCCAGGACATTTGAACTGGCGGTGCTAGGGACTGAACCTGAGACCTTCAGCATGCCAAGCAGAGGCTTTACCACTGAGCCATGAGGCATATATACACACACACACACATACATACAGGGCTTTTTTGCAGAAAAAGTCCAGCAGGAGCTCATTTGCATAATAGGCCACACCCCCATGTTACCAGGAGTGTGGTCGTCCAGCCACACCCACTTTTTGCTGCTTGTTCTGCTTACCCTTGTTTGTTGTCTGAACCCAGGGCTTTTTTTTTGCAGCAGGAACTCCTTTGCATGTTAGGCCACACCCCCCAGTGTAGCCAATCCTAATGAGCTTCTGCTGTTGGGTGTGGCCTATTATGCTAATGAGCTCCTGCTGGGCATGGCCAACTCAGGAGCCAGCCGGAACTCCGTTCCTGCCCAAAAGTAGCCCTGTGTGTGTGTGTGTATATATATAGAGAGAGATTTTTTGTAGAAAAAGCCCAGCAGGGATTCATTAGCATAATAGGCCACAGCCAACAGCAGAAAAGTATTAGCATATTAGGCCACACCCAAGACATCACAACTCGTTAGCATATTAGGCCACACCCCATGTTACCAGAAGTATGGCCATCCAGCCACACCCACCTTTTGCTTCTTATTCTGTTTACTTTGTTTGTTGTCAAAACCCAGGGCTTTTTTTGTAGCAGGAACTCCTTTGCATGTTAGGCCACACGCCCCTAATGTAGCCAATCCTAATGCATTTACAGTGTTGGGTGTGGCCTGTTATGCTAATGAGTTTCTGCTGGACGTGGCCAACTTGAGAGCCAGCCAAAACTCCGTTCCTGTGCGTTCCTGCCCCAAAATAGCCACACACACACACATATATATATATGAATGAAATTTTATTACGGCATCCAGCCAGAGCAATCCAAACACTTCAGCAAAAGACTCCAAAATAAAATATACAATATAAAGATATAAAATACATATAACAGGTTCACTAAAAATCACAGTAAAAGGGAAAGATTTGCAGTTTTACAAGTTAAGCTGTACTTTGCCAATACGACAGCATGCCGCCCAAAATTTAGCCGCAGTCGTAGTAATAGAGTGATCTTCATCAGGTAACAGCTTATTACAATAATCCGAGTCTGTCTGTCCAGACATCTCTTTAATAAGAGGTTGGATTAATCTATCTCGAACCTCATTGTACCATTTACATCTAAACATCATATGTTCAATAGTTTCTATCTCACCAGACTCACATTTACAAGGAGAACTCTTCTATATCTGCTTTCCTATATTTATTTATATCAAGGTGTGTTAGATATGCCATCGGGACCGAATGGCATCTTATTAGATTAGGCACTCTGAATTTAGGATATCTATCAAGATCCGCTTCTCTCCCCCCACCAAAAAGTGCATTATTGTTGCAGGTACTGATTGCATTTATAATTCATCAGTCATGGGTGTCCTAACAGAATGAGTGAAATTGCATGCACAACCCTTGGTCGTGGTGGTGGTGGGGACTTGTGACACGGGGTAAAATCTGGAGTCCAGATGGGAGAGGTCTGGCTTCTGGACCCCCCCAGCCAGTCAGCCCTCTTGCTCATGAGGAGGCCTGTTGTGTACTAACTGGGGAACCGCACACGTGGTCACAGGAGCACATGGACAAGCGAAAGACCGAAGAAGAAGAAGAGATTGGGTTTATACCCCGCCCTTCACTACTGAAAGGTGTCTCAGAGCGGCGTACAAACTCCTTTCCCTTCCCCTCCCCACAACAGACACCCTGTGAGGTAGGTGGGGCTGAGGAAGCTCTGACAGAAACTGCTCTTTTTTCAAGAACAGCTCTGACAGAACTACGGCTTGCCCAAGATCATCCAGCCAGGAGCAAGTGAAGGAGTGGGGAATCAAACCCGGTTCTCCCAGATTAGAGTCCGCACACTTAACCACTACACCAAAGCTTCGTATCCATAAACTATAGCCAGCTTGGATCCTAGAACGGGCCTATCAGTCAGTCAGGATCCAAGTAGGGACCTATGGGGGATTGGGTGCACTGTAAATAAACCTATCACGGGTGTGGGGTGTGACTTGCTAAGAGGATTTAAGCAGGCCTCCGAGCCCGCTGTCTTGTCTTTAGTTCTTGCTATCTAAATAAACTATGATCTGATCACGATGCTACGCCTTGGAACTCAGTATATTTCAAGGCCTCGGGCAGACGTATGACGGCTTTTAAGCTTGGCCCACCACCCAGGATCACACAGAGACGAAAAGAGGTGACCCCTGGTAGCTCAAGAGGAATCCCTATGAAGAAAGGTTAAAATGCTTGGGGCTCCTTAGCTTGGAGAAACGACATGATTGAGGTTTATAAGATTATACATGGGCTAGAGCAGGTTGAGAGAGAAGTACTTTTCTCCCTTTCTCACAATACAAGAACTCATGGGCACTCCATGAAATTGCTGAGCCATTGGGTTAGAACAGATAGAAGGAAGTCCTTCACCCAAAGAGTGATGAACACATGGAATTCACTGCCACAGGAGGTGGTTGTGGCTACAAGCATGGACAGTTTCAAGAGGGAATTAGATAAGCGTATGGAGCAGAGGTCCATCGGTGGCTATTAGCCACGAGGTATAGATAGGAACTCTCAGGCTGGGTCAAGTGAGGCTCTGTATTCATGGTGCTTGGGGTGGGGGCAGCAGTGGGAGGGCTTCTAGTGTCCTGGCCCCACTGGTGGACCTCCTGATGGCGCCTGGTCTTTTTGGCCACTGTGGGACAGAGTGTTGGACTAGATGGGCCATTGGCCTGATTCAACATCGGCTTCTCTTATGTTCGTATGTTCTTAATCCAGATCTGTGCCTTGCTCTGCCCTGCAGAGATCGCAGGCCCCTGGCGAACAACAAGAGGGGGTTGTAGTCTGAAAACAGGAAAGACTGAAAGAAGTCACAGTGATGAGGAACGAAGGCAGCCCCGATCTCTAGCACAGAGTGGCTGTTGCAGGTGTTTGGTGAGCATATCTCTAAAATCTGAACAACAATAAACCATGAACAGCCTCCGTTTTCCGTTAAGCAACCAAGGAGCTTTATTGTGCAGTGCCAGGCGGCAGAATGAACAGACTTATGTGCCAGTCAGGGATCAGGGCGAAAAGGGCTTGCCTCAGCCCAAAAACATGCTCTGGGTCCTGAGCAGAGGCGCAATACCAGCGTCAGAATGCGCCTCTGCTCAGGACCCAGAGGGACACTTCTAATTCCTGTGGCGCATTCTCACCCCTAAACACCACCACGACCAAGCCTCATCAAGTGGACGCAAGATGGGATCTCATCTCCGCCCGGAGCGGGATATCCACCTGCTACCTAATGGGTCCATCTGGATCGAAAATACTTCTCAAGAGGGAATTAGATAAGCATATGGAGCGGAAGTCCATCAGTGGCTGTTAGCCACAAGGTATAGATAGGAACTCTCGGTCTGGGGCAGGTGATGTAGACAGTGATCGTAAATCATTGGTGCGACCTCATTTGGAATACTGTGTACAGTTCTGGTCGCCACATCTCAAAAAGGATATTATAGCATTGGAAAAAGTGCAGAGAAGGGCAACTAGAATGATAAAAGGGTTGGAACACCTTCCCTATGAAGAAAGGTTAAAACGCTTGGGGCTCTTTAGCTTGGAGAAACGACGGCTGAGGGGTGACATGATCGAGGTTTATAAGATTATGAATGGGATTGAGCAGGTTGAGAAAGAAGTACTTTTCTCCCTTTCTCACAATACAAGAATTTATGGGCACTCCATGAAATTGCTGAGCAGTCAGGTTAGAACAGTTAAAAGGAAGGACTTCTTCACCCAAAGAGTGATTAACATATGGAATTCACTGCCACAGGCGGTGGTGGCAGCTACAAGCATGGACAGTTTCAAGAGGGAATTAGATAAACATCTGGAGCAGAAGTTCATCAGTGGCTATTAGCCACAGGGTATAGATGGGAACTCTCAGTCTGGGGCAGGTGATGCACTCTATTCTTGGTGCTGGGGGGGGGCAGCAGTGGGAGGGCTTCTAGTGTCCTGGCCCCACTGCTGGACCTCCTGATGGCACCTGGTCTTTTTGGCTGCTGTGTGACAGAGTGGTGGACTAGATGGGCCATTGGCCTGTTCCAACATTGGATTCTCTTATGTTCTTATGATGCACTCTATTCTTGGTGCTTGGGGGCGGGGAGCGCAACAGTGGGAGGGCTTCTGGTGTCCTGGCCCCACTGTTGAACCTCCGGATGGCACCTGGTCTTTTTGGCCCCTGTGTGACACAGAGTGCTGGACTAGATGGGCCATTGGCCTGATTCAACATTGGCTTCTCTTATGTTCTTATGTTCTGTCCGGTTCCTGAGCATACACAGAGAGCCCCAGGGTGTGTCAATCTGTGCAGCCCTTCAAAGTAAGGCACTTTCAACAAGCCCACCCCAACTACAGTCTTTTGTTTGACTATTTATGTTTACCTTTGGATTCAACTGTTGTTCTCTCACATAACTCCCACCCAGCACTGAATCACATCCACATGTGCCTTTAGCAGCACCGGCAGATCTGCATAAAGCATTGATGTAATTCTCAAAATCCATTCATACACAAGTAATACTTGAGATCCCCCACTGCGAAAATATGAATAAATCAGCATATTTTTTTCTGGAACAAACTTTGTTACCCTCACAGGAACATCTCCCCACCCACCCCCAAATCTCACAAGTCATGAAAGAGGGGGAAATGCCTGTTTGATTATCGATCGCTGCCCCGCCCCCCGAAAAATTATTCTGTTCTGTTCGAAAGCCAGAAACGAAGCTTAAAAAAAAATCCTAGGAAATAGCTGCTTTTTAAAAAACAAAACACAGCAAAGACCTCCCGAGAGAGAGCAGAGATCTTCTGGGGACCTTTTCCCGATGGCTGAACTCAGCGAGCTCCCCGCGGCTCCCCCGAACTACGGCACTTCTGCGCCGACAGCTTCCCTAGTCGAGGCGGAATTCGAATTCGGGCCCGGCCGCCCTCCAGCCAGGGCGAGCAGCTGGGCGGCCCCCTGATCCTCACGGAGAGTGAGGATCTAACGCTTCCCATGCCAGCCACGGCATTTGCATCGCCTAGGACAGGCTCCGGCTCTTTCTCCCTCTTCATCGGAGTTACCGGGGGGGGGGGGGGAAGGGATCCCAAACTAAGTTCGAGCAAACTCTTCGGCTTCCAAGCTGCCGGCAGCGGATCTGCCCAGCGACTACTGACGCAACCCGGAGTCCCTCTTTCTGATTGGAGAGAAATTCCCTCCTCGGCCAATCCCGGCCCTCGCCCCGCGTTCCTCCCGCCTGACTCGCTGGAAAGCCGGTTGTAAGCCCGGCGCGCCCGCAGAAATGAAGTTATGGCTGCAGAGGGAGGTTGCGCTGGTTTCGCTCCGCTGGTGTCTCCTGGCACTTTTGGGGGAGTTGCCCGCGTGCTGGCGGTGCGGTGCGACGGTGAGTCCCTCCGGGGGCCCAAAGCTCGGGGGGAGGGGGGCGAAGAGGGCAGAATTTGCACTTGGATCGTGTGCCGGGGAAGGGGGGGGGATCGGCTCTGTAACGCGTTTCCTTGGCTCAGTCACGTCTCTTGTGTGTGCCTTTCCATCTCAGAGCTTTTTGAAGAGTCCCTTTCCTTGAATGTATGTGCGTGTCTGCAGGCGCTTCGGGGCAGAGGCCGCGTCCTCCCCTCGTCTTCTGCAGTCTTTGGCAGAAGCTTGATAGTTGCGACGCGCTCGTAAAATGGTGCCCCCCTCCTCCTCCTCCTGCAACGTCTGAGCTCGGCTCCAGGTCTGGAGATCTGTCTGGGTGGTTGCGGATCGGGGGCGGCAGTTGGAAGCTTCTTAGTTTCAGGGGAGACGTGTGCGTGGGTGTGGACCAATGTCCCCTCTAAGCTGTGGAGTCTTGTGGGCAAAAATTCTACTCTGTAAGCTACTGGCATTAAAGTTGTGAGCAAGTGATTTGGCTGCTACATAAATTAGTTTGCTCTGGAGCCATCCTTCCTGAGCTGAGACAAAAATGTGTGAGCCGGAGGCTAAAAAAAGTGAGCTAGCTCACACTAACTCAGCTTAGAGGGAACACTGGTGTAGACAGTGGAATAGAGGTTTATAGCAGCGTGCCAGGCGGAGGAGAAAGTGGGCAGAATCTTCCTCATTGCCCGGGGCCGCCAGCGCTGGGAGTCAGCCTGTGAAAGTGATCAGGAACTCACTGCAGAGATTGTTCCTTGGCCAGGTGGTTGGATCCGGGTGGTTGGATCCTTGTCTTCCCCTGCAAGGTGTAGTGATTAAGTTTGGTGTAGTGGTGAAGTGTGCAGACTCGGTTTCCGGTTTAAGTGTTTCGCTGCTCGGCTGCACCCCATCTTGCTCTGATGGGGGTGAGCTGAGACTCAGCTGACGGGGAGGGTCCGAGATCGTCAGGGACCCTCCCAGGATCTCTGTAGGAGATCCTCAGCCTGGGAAGCTGAGGAGAGCCTCTCCCAAGGCAAGGGCCAAGCAATTGAGGCTCACCTTCTTCCCTGAAAGGTCCTGTCGCCACAGAGCCAGTATGGCGCCGAGAGAGGACTGCCAGACAAGCAGACATGGTCAAAAGTTTTGAAATGCTTATAAAAGACTTCCAAGGCTTCAAAGTGTGAGTTAAGCAATGCTCAGATGATTTAAAACATCCATAAGAACCTTGGTGGCAGTTAGAAGCGCCTAAGTGCAAAGCAACGGGGGAGGGGGAAACTCAAAACTTCAAAAAAAAAACCCATTCAAAGCAAGGAGGTTTTAAAACGGAAATAAAGAACTCTGAGTTAAACTAAACGCATCAGATTACTAGTGAAATCAAAAGCTGCGTAAGAACGCAAAGCGTACTAAATTCAGCTAACTTTTATTTTGTTTTGGGAAACTTACTTCTTGTTGATTTTATGGCTGGGAGAGGGTGGAAAAACGCCAACCGGAGATAGGCAACCAACGACTCCCTCCCACAACCAGGAAGTAGCAGCAGACATGTTTACACTGTTGGCGAATGCACTGCGCCCCCTAGTGGAACATGAATAACTTCAATGCTAAAATGGACAATTTGCAAAAACAGTTGACTCAAATGGACAAAAGGACTTCAGTAACTGAAAAGACGTTAAAAAAGATGGAAAAACAGACTGAGTTTATCAACAAAAGAGCGGGTGAAGCAGAGAAAGAAAGATCCTCCAACAAAACACAGCTAACACATCTCCAGCTGGAAAGATCCATGTACATTGTACGTTTCCAAGGGATCCCAGAAGAAAAGAATGAGGATTTAAAGGCTCTTCTAGCAGAGACTCTTGCCCCATTATTGGATTACAAACAGGAAGAATTATTGAAAGAGATGGGCTGGGCTTACAGGATTTATCCAGACTTCACTAAAAAAAATAAACTCCAGGGTGAAATATGTTTGAAATTTACCAGACAGTCTACCAGAGATCTGGTGCTGAAATCTACACAGGGGAAACCCTTAAAAATCAAGAATGACGAGATAAAAATCTTGAAGGATATCCCTCTTCTCTTCTTTTGAAGTCAGAAAGTGGAGGAGGCTCTACAAGGAACTTACTCTCTCTCTACAGAAAAAAGGAGTTCCCTACAGATGGTTATTTCCTGAAGGACTTGAGTTTTAATAAGGCAAAAAACTTTGTGGACCAATACTTAAATTCAACGCAACGCAACAAAGATAAGAAATCTAAAACTAAAGAGGAGGATAGTCCCAATCTCTTTAGATCTTCAGATACTTTGGAATCAGAGAAAGGAGCAGCCACTCCCAAACCCCAAAGAAAAAAGAAATGCAAGAAGAAAAGACTCTAAAATCAAGATAAATGTTGACAATGCAGTTTTTGCTAACCAGTTAGCTAATGCAATTTTTTTTATTACTCTTTGTTAAATTTTTTATAAGCAGCAATTTTTCTGTACTACTAGGTGACAAGGATATATACTCATGTAACCAGATCGTGTCACTCTGTTAGTTTTCCCTTCCCCATAACCATTAGTATGTTTAGAGGTAGTCTCCCTTCCCCATTCTAGTAGCGTGCGATGTATGTTTTCCCTCCCCGTTTCCTGTAGAACTTAGAGGTAGGGATTTAGTATCCTTTCCCCAAATCCTGTAGTATTGCAAAACCAATAAAATACTTATATATAAAAAAAGTGTGTGGACTCTAATCTGGGAGAACCAGGTTTAATTCCCCACTCCTCGACTTGCAGCTGTTGGATGACCTTGGGTAAGCCATAGTTCTGGCACAGCTTTCTTGAAAAAGCACAGTTGCTGTCAGAGCTCTCTCAGCCCCACCTACCTCACAGGATGTCTGTTGTGGGGAGGGGAAGGGAAAGGAGTTTGTAAGCTGCTCTGAGACACCTTTCGGTAGTGATGGGCGGGGTATAAATCCTCCTCCTTCTTCGTTGGAGGGCCCCTCTTATGATCTGTGCAGGATGGAGGCAGGGCCTAGAGGCTTAACCTCTAGGAGGGGCCTGTCTGACAGTGGAAAACAGACAGCCTACAATCCCCATAATGCTTACAGCCAATCAGAGTGCAGAGATTCTGTGTAGGCCTCTGAAGATCTGTACATGACTGGGAGAAAAGCCTGAGGCCTAGGGCCCAGGAGAGGCCTGTGTGGTAGTAGAGAGCAAGCTGCCTACAATTCCCACAATGCCTAGAGCCAGCTGCAACCAATGGGGATACTAGAAGTCTCTGAGATTATGTGTTCTTATACTTGGTTTCAGTTTAACTGATGTTCTTTTTCTCTGTGGTCTGATGAGACTGGTCTGGGACAAAGTTCCCTCACTTGGGAGAGTAAGTTAATCCTGGTCTATAGAGGGCTGTGAGGAAATGGTTCTTTGGTTCTTTTGCGGTTTTCCCTCTCAGAGAGTCACTGAGGGGGAAAGGCTGGTCTGAGAGGAAAGGATCCCTCACTGGGCTCAGCGTGAGTGTTAGGCAGGAGGCCTGGTAAGAAGGTAGGCCTTAAGTAGTAACAGTTAAGGAGTAATAGGTAGCTGCGTTAGCTTTGTGTTCTTTTTGCCTTTCAACACTGTTATACCTTTTTGAAGCACCTTGTCTTGTTTTCACTGCCCCATTACTGTATAAATAAACCATTTGTTTAAAAGTTCTCTGCCTAGTCATCACACCTAAGGTTCTCGGCTTGAAAAGAGGCATTTTGGATGGGCTTGAGAGGGTACTCTGGGCCTTCTCAAGGGACCGTAAGTCCAGGGTGGTGGCAGCGGAAGGTGGCGACCCGTTGGGGTCATGACAGCCCCTGATTTTGTCTTCCAGAACTGCTTTCTAGGTCAGAACCTGCTGGCAGGTGCCAATTTGATTTCCTGAGGGATGAGGGGGCTTTGTACCCCCTTTGAATACCCACCTGCCTCTGTGTGACTTTTATTTAGTTATTATGGCTTGTATATCCCATGTTTTCTCTCAAGGGCAGTGATGTTCTGCAGGCCCCCATAACCAGGATTTTGTGGCTTGTGGGGAATTTTCCCCCCCTTGCTGTGGCTGAAGTTCTCAGTTCAGAAAGAAAAGCCAGAAGTCTGAGGATTATGGCTCAGGCTTCTGCAGATCTTAGCCCTGGAGTGTGACAACAGAAAGTTCTCAGCTGCTGCACACTTCTGCCAGCCTAAGCAGCAATTCTGATAACCAGCCAGCAAGTGGGGGTGATGACTGCTATAGGCAAGAAAGCTAACACTTAGGCAGGGAAACTCTCTTAAAGGAGACCAGTTTCTTGATGGAGAGTTAGAAGGGATCCTAGAGGTCACCTACTCCAACCCCCTTGCTCAGTGTGGGAATTAGTCAACTACAGCACCGCACTCTGCTTAAAGGAGCACACGCCTTTAAAAAAATGCTTTATGATGATTGAAAAAAGCATTTACAGGAGAAATTATTGTGGGGCTGTGCCTTTAAGAAAGGGGGTGGAGCCCCCAAAAGCCTCACTGTAGCTATGGTCCTGATGCTCTGTCTTCTTGGTGCTTGGGGGGGCAACAGTGGGAGGGCTTCTAGTGTCCTGGCCCCACTGCTGGACCTCCTGAGGGCACCTGGTATTTTTGGCCACTGTGTGACACAGAGCGTTGGACTGGATGGACCATTGGCCTGATCCAGCATTGGCTTTTCTTGTGTTCTAATGGAAACCATGCTGATTTTCCATCAGCATGCTTTGTTCTTCTTATGTGCCTAATAATTCTATTTTTTTATTACATTTTTTACTAATTTACCTGGGATAGATGTTGGGCTAACTGACTTGTAATCTCCTGGTTCCTCTCTTACTTTGGGGTGCCAGAACCCGAGTTTGGACTGGGCACCACTGCATGTCTTCTTCTAGGGGACAGTCTCCAGAATCTGAAGGAGCATGCTTCATGGTGTTCCGAAGATTGTTTTGGGGTGCAGCTCCCCCACCCCCCGGGTTTTGCATGTGTATTTGTCCTGGAAGTGCCTCCCTTTGGAACAGTTGGCAGCAGAACTTTGGGTTGGGAAAGACCATATGACCACTTGGAGGGCAGAGTCTCCTGGATGTGGAGATGTGTGACATGTGGTGGTCTGAACCTTATTTTGGGGTTAGAGCTTTTAAATTATTCTCAATATTTGTGGTCAGACTTTAAAATAAGGAGTAGGAAATGGGAATAAGGAGCTAAGAAGAAGAAGAAGAGAGAAGAGTTTGGATTTATACCCCGCCCTTCACTGCCCAAAGGCGTCTCAGAGCGGCTTACAAACTCCTTTCCCTTCCCCTCCCCACAACAGACACCCTGTGAGGTGGGTGGGGCTGAGAGAACTTCTGACAGAAACTGTCCTTGAGAGAACAGCTGTGCCAGAGCTTGTGACTGACCCAAGGTCACATCAGCAGCTGCAAGTGGAGGAGTGGGGGAATCAAACCCGGTTCTCCCAGATAAGAGTCCGCTCACTTAACCACTACACCAAACTGGCTTCAGCCTCTTTGCTCTGCATGCTTTTTTCTAGCTTGGGTCTACAAAGTAATCAGCAGTTCCCTCAGTCAGGTTTGGGGCCTTCTCTCTCCTGTAGCAGGCCAGACTGACTGAGGGAACAAGGTGTATAGGAAAAGACTTTCCTGTTTCATTCCTACTAGGCCCCAAATGGTCTGGCTGCTAACATATCCATGTGACTTCTGTCACCTGAGCAGATGGCCTGCACAGATGGCCAAGCTTCATACCCGTATTGACACCTTTTGCTAAAGCAAGGAGACATTCAGGCGCCTTCTCACACATGGGAAGAGCTAGACCCAAGATATTTACACTTCAAAGCTCAGCAGACGTGCCTTTAGTAGCAACAGCAATGTCTGCTTGGACACACCTCTTAATTCCCTTGCGATTAGATAAATGGCCATATTCAATTGTGACGGGAGAGGGAGGGAGTTGTGATCACCCTATGGAAGATGAGACAGAGGTCTCTTGGAAAGTTAGCTTCTTTCTAAGAGTTAGTCTCTGTTTGGGATAAAAACCTGATGCATGGAATTTGACTAGTGGGCAGTGAAGCTGGACTTAATTGCTCACAGCAAACATGTGTTTCATCCTGAAGGTTCCCTGGCTCCACAAAGCACAAATGAAGGACTGGTAACTATGGAATACCTCTATGTGTAGTCAGAGCTGGATAAGCCATAGGCCTTGTTCATTGCTTTCTAATCTTTGCAAGTCTGATTGTATGCATGCTTTGCTAAATAAAGATCTTATATAGATTAATATTATCTGAGTCTGAATCCTGTGTTGCAACTGATCTCTGAGACTAAATTCCGTTGCCTGGGGCTACTCAGCTGCTGCGGCTACCATTGTGATTATCAATTAATTATCTGCAGCTCTGGCCCAGAGCTGATAAGTTGTTAATTCCCAGAAACCAGGCAGGAGGTGGAACCTCTTCTTCTGTCTGAGTTGGGAACGTCCTTAAAGAGGTCCTGGTGGCAGTCTACTGATTTAAGTGTTCCTGAAGCATGTGGGATTTGGGTATCTCTCATTCCTGGAGAGGCGTGGGAGAGAGGTGAGATCCTGCACATGCTGGCAGAGTATCAGGAACTGTGCCTCTCTTATCTCCTGGACTGGGGCTCTGAGAGGAACAAAACCTGTACACAAGGTTCTTGCAGTTGTAATCAATGCTCCCTCTAAGCTGTGGAGTCCTGTGAGCAAAAACTCTACTTTGTGAGCTACCGGCATTAAAGTTGTGAGTGAGCGATCTGGCTACTACATCAGTTAATTTGCTCTGGAGCCCTCCCTTCCTGAGCTAAGACAAAAACGTGTGAGCCAGAAGCTAAAAAACTGTGAGCTAGCTCACACAAACTCGGCTTAGAGGAAACACTGGTTGTAATGTGGGAAGAACTTTACTAAATGCCCAAACTCTGACCTTTTGCTCCCTGGGCCCTAAATTCTGGTGTGGCACTTGCCAGCACTTTCCTTGGTGCCCACCAAGCGAGTGGATGTGGCCATTGGAGGGCAAGGATCACTGTTGGCTGCCCTCATTCAAACAAAAGGGTTTTCTACTGGACGATCAGGAGGACTGATAAGCAGCTGGGCTTTCCATAGCCAGTGTGTGGTTCCATCCCCCTCCTTCAGGTTTTCTTTCTTCCCAGGAGGTGTGAGGCAGGAGGTATTCTGTTTGGCCCCACCTCCTGCGGCGGCCATTTTGAGATGGCACACACCCCTCAAAATTCCAAAAAACGTCTGCAGACTTAAAACAAAGGGTTGGAGACAATACTCCCTCTAAGCTATGTAGTCTTGTGAGCAAAAATTCTACATTGTGAACTACTGGCATTAAAGTTGTGAGCGAGCGATTTGGCTACTGCATAAATTAGTTTGGTCTGGAGCAATCTTTCCTGAGGTATGGCAAAAATGTGTGAGCCGGAGGCTAAAAAACTGTGAGCTAGCTCACACTCACTCAGCTTAGAGGGAACACTGGCTGGAGACCCCTTTTCTAAAACTTTTAATGGATATAAAATAACTTCTTAAAAGGAAAATGACACAGGACTGTCGTCGTCCCCACATTTTATCTGTAACCTTGAGAATCCCGTTGGAGCCCTGTGCTCAAGAACCAGACTTTGGACTGAGCAACGCTGTCAGGTGCCTTGCGGGACTCTGGCTCCAGGGATGTATCATGCGGGGTAGTCCAAAGCAATGCTCCCTCAGTCTAAGCTGTGGAGTCTTGTGAGTAAAAATCCTACTTTGTGAGCTCCTGTCATTAAAGTTGTGAGTGAGCGATTTGACTGCTGCGTAAATTAGTTTGCTCTGGAGCCCTCCCTTCCGGAGTGAAGGCAAAAATGTGTCAGCTAGGGGCTAAAAAACTGTGAGCTAGCTCACACTCACTCAGCTGAGAGGGAACACTGGTCCAAAGTCAATTTTGTGGTGCAGATCTTTAGCTATCACCACTGTTAGTGACTGGATTGGAGAATGGAGCACCGAGAGCTACAGATGCAGAACCGGGAACCCATTTTTTCTCTCTCTCTCTCCCCTCCTGCAGGCTCCTCCTCCTCCTCACATTCCCTGAGGAATTTCCGCACGGTGGTGTCTGAGCCTGGGCCGGGGCTGCCCCTGTTCATCGCTGTGAGCTACGTGGATGACCAGCCCATCGTACACTATGACAGCCACACCCGGAGGACGGTGCCCGTAGCCCCCTGGATGTGGACGGTGGAGCAGGACTTTGAGGAGGCGAGCCAGGTCTTGCGGGGGACTGAGTGGCAGCTCAGAAAAATCCTGGAGACGCTGATGGCTCACTTCCACCACAACAGCAGCACAGGTGAGTGGAGGAAGGGGGCAGCCAGAACATTCCCCTCTCCTCAGCTGTAGAAAAGCTGCTGAGGAAGAGGGAAAAATGAGAGGGGCAGGGCGGGTATCTCCTCACAAGAGAGAATAAGCCCCCTCCCCTTGGACCTTCACAGAGTTTATTTAAATTAATTTATACCCAGCCTCGTTGTCCCAACTGAACACAGATGTGGGGAAACTCGCTTTAAGCGGGTTCCAGAAAGGAATAACATGAGCCATTGTAGTCTGTGTCTGTCAGGATGGATCTTGGTAGGGGTACCCCAAAATGAAATGGTGAAGAAAGAGAGAGAGATTGTAAACACAAATTATTTTATTGTATACAAAATAAAAGAAGAATAAAAATGTAAAGAGCCTGCACAAAGCACCTGAGAATTCAATCACCAAGCATTCATACATGCTAACTGCCCCCCTCCCCAACAAGAGAGTGACCTTTAGGGGCATGCAAGAAAAAACCGCGGTATTATTTCGATTCTGTATAATGGGCCTGAATAATATTGGTATTCCTGAATATTCCCGAATACCGGTATCGATATTGTATTCAGGTTCGGGAAATATTCAGGAATCCCGAATATATTCGGCTGCATTATAGCTTGTGGAGCCATTATATTCAATGGCAAAATTTCCTACGGTGTATTCAGTGGGCTGGGGGGGGGGGGAGTTTGATGTAGAGGCACCCAATTTGCAGTGTGGCAAACCCCCAAGTTTCAAAAGATTGGCCCAGGGGGGGCCAATTCTGCGAGCACCCAAAGAGGATGCCCCATCTTCCATTGTTTCGGCTTTTATTTGGGATTCTGTATTCGGTAGCTAAATAAGATTGGAGAATCTGATTTGGTGTACTAAATACCCAAATAATGCTGATAAGGCATTATTTAGATATTTATTTGGCTCAGTAAACACTGAATGCACATCCCTAGTGTCCTTATAAAAGGTAGAAGGGAGGAAATCGGGAAGTTTCAGGGAAAAGACGTACAATGCTAACTCCGGGGCTTAATATTTATTTATTTATTTATTGCTTCAACTTTTACCCCGCCCTCCCTGCCAAGGCAGGCTGAGGGCGGCTTACATAAAACCAATAAAACAAGGTACATATCACAATAAAAATACATAAAATATAACTTAAGACCGTTAATATATCAGTGGCGGTACAGTATAGTAAAGTGCATTCATGAACACGTTCAGTGGTGGATACCATTCTAAGTAGCTTCTGGCACTAGATTGGCACAGGGCATCGCTGATAAGGTGCAGCTCCTATCAAAATGTCTGCTGGAAAAGCTCCGTTTTTCACAGCCCTGCGGAATTGTGAGAGGTCCCGCGGGGCCCCTGATCTCGCCAGGGAGCTCGTTCCAATAGGTTGGAGCTGCCAAAGAAAACGCCCCGATCCTGGTCGATGTCAGCCTGGCATCCTTCGGACCAGGGATGGCCAGGCGGAGAGGTCCAGGGGCTTAATGTTTGGAGAGGTCCAGGGACAAGCGCAGCTGAGGTCCAAGGCACAGAGGGAAGAGCTGGCTAAGCCATCTGAAAAAGTCTGTGAAGTGTGGCAGGGGTTAGCAGGAATCCAGAGTTATGAGTTCCCTATGAGGAAAGGCTGAAGAGACTGGGACTTTTCAGGTTAGAAGAGAGATAAGTAAGGGAGGGGGAACATAACAGAGGTTTCTAAAATTATGCATGGTGTAGGACAAGGGGAAAAGAAAGTGATTTCTGAATGTCATTTCTGACACTCTCTTCGATATATTTATACATTTACATCTGTCACTGTGCCTTCAAAAATTGAATAATAATAGATTCAGATCTTGGTATGTAACCTAGAATCTTCTGATTAAAGAAACCTATAGCAGAATATATGTATTTTATAGTTGCATTTTTTAATGAGAAGCCATATTAAGCAAAAGTAGTAGTATTAGAAGCCTCCATCGATGGAATTAGAATGGAATAGAATGGAATGCATAAGTTGCAAGAATGCCAACAGCGAAGGTTATGAGTGTTCCCAAAACAATTAGTTTCTTTGTAGGACAGAGAACCTGGTACCAGAAAACCTGCCAAGAATTAAGCTTAATGTGAATCACAGCCCTTATCTGCTAGCTCTCCAAAGGCCAGAGAGGGTCCCAGTGTTCTCGAATGCTTCCCATTGTTCTGAAGACCAGATAAGCAGATGTAATCACTGACATACTTGACCAGTATAAGGAGACACCAATGAGAGATGCACTGAGTCAAATGATGCTCTATGATGTCACCTGCTTGGTACCAATCAGAGATTCTTTAATGTGTAAATTATATGCGATGTCTCTTGGGGTATAAGACCTTCTGTCCTTCCTGGTTATGGCAGAATACAGCTTGGCATTGCTGAGTGCTGAAGGGTACTCTGCCCTGTATTTCCTGTTTTAATTGCAATAAACAGATACTCATCTAACTCGTTGAACTCTTAACTGTGTGTTTCCAATCGGCCACGGGATCACACAGGGCACAGATTCGTGCATCAATGGGGTGAGGAGAGTTGACAGAGAACTTTTTTGCTGTCTCCCAAAGTACTAGAACTTGAGAGCATCCAATGAAGCTGATGGGCAGTAGGTTTAGAACAGACAAAATTAAATAAGAACAGAAGAACAGAAGAGAAGCCAATGTTGGATCAGGCCAGTGGCCCATCCAGGCCAACACTCTGTCACACAGTGGCCAAAGATACCAGGTGCCATCAGGAGGTCCAGCAGTGGGGCAAGGAACACTAGAAGCCCTCCCACTGTTGCACAGAGAGGGATTAAAATGTGGCATTCGCTGCCAGAGGATGTAATGATGGTCACAGAAATAAACAGCTTGAAAAGGGGGTTAGATAGATTCACGGAGGAGAGGTCTTATCAGTGGCTGCTAGCCATGGTGACTGAGGGAAACCCCACATTCAGAGGCACTAATCCTCTGAATCCCAGAGCCAGGAAGGCAACATCAGGGGAAGGCCTCGGCCTCAGTGCCCTGTTGTTGGCCATCCAGAGGAACTGGTTGGCCAGTGTGTGAGGCAGGACGTTGGACCACTGGTCTGATCCAGCAGGGCTCTTCTTAATGTTCACGTTCTCCCAGAGGAGCTGATCTCTGTGGTCTGAATATCAGGTGTAATTCCGGGAGGTCTCTAGGCAGAGATCAGAGGTTTTTAGGGCTTCATTCCCCTGTGGGGTTCTTAACTGCACCACTGGATCAAAAGGGCCCCCCCCCAATTGTTTTTTTCCTTCTAGGAATCAGGTCCCTGTGTGAGTGGGGCAGGGGTAGGAAAGGAGTATGAAGCTCCTTCCAGGCAGCCCTTTTGGAAGTAGTAAAGGTAAAGGTTTCCCTTGCTCAAAAGCCAGTCGAATCTGACTCTACGGATGCGGTGCTCATCTCTGTTTCCAAGCCGAAGAGCCAGCGCTGTCCAAAGACTTCTCCGTGGTCATGTCGCCGGCATAACTAAAGGCCGAGGTGCACGGAACACTGTTGCCTTCCCACTGAAGTGCTACCTATTTATTTACTTGCAGTTTCTTGTTTTTGAACTGTTAGGTTGGCAGGAGCTGGGACCAGAGGCGGGGAGCTCTCTCCGTCATGTGGCACTTGGGTCTCGAACTGCTGGGGGCGGGGTAAAAGGAAGACTTTGCCTGGGGGTTGGCCTCTGTGGGGCTGCATTGGAACAGTGCAGGTGGACAGGCTGCAGGGGGGGCCTCAATATTTCAAGGCCCCCGTTTCCCTGTTGGTTTCCTCTACAATGCAGTTTCCTCCATACACAAATGCCCGACATAACCCCCAGTGTGTCTCTTGCAGGTCCCCACACCCTGCAGCTCATGTTCAGCTGTGAGTTGTGGCCAGATGGGCAGCCCAAAGGCGGGCTTTGGAAGTATGCCTATGATGGGGAAGACCTCTTGAAACTCGACACGGAGGCCCCCACCTGGATGGACTTCGTGCCGCCAGTCGAGACCTTAAAGCAGAAACTGGCCCCCCTCCTGGGTGATCCACATCGTAGCAAGGGCTACCTGGACGAGAGCTGCGTGTACTGGCTGCGGAAGTACCTGGGCTACGGGAATGAGACCTTGCAGAGGACAGGTGAGGTGAAGCTCTGGACTTTCCCCACGTGTCAAAAGACCCTCTCTGGGGCTCAAGATCTCTCCCTCCCTGCCCCAGTCGCCGGGATCTTTTTAGGGGGTGGGCTGAGCAATAAAATGGTTGGTTCCTTCACCCCTCCCCCTCCTTTGCCACACCCACTTCAGGACTCTACCACTTTGTTCTGCCACATGGGTGGATCTGACGCAAGAGCCAGGCAGGCACACAGAAGGGCCTTTCTTGAACTCTGTGTGTTGGGGGACCTTGCCAATTCTTCCCCCCCATGAAAAAAATCCCTTGCTGCTTTATTTCAGGTGGATCCCCCCAAATCCATAGTATGTATTTATTTATTTACAATGCCCATTATTTATTTTCCTACAGACTTTAATACATAATCATGTCCAGTGCTCCCTCTAAGCTGGGGAGTCTTGTGAGCAAAAAATTCTATTTTGCGAGCTACTGGCGTTAAAGTTGGGAGCGAGCGATTTGGCTGCGGCATGAATCAGTTTGCTCCGGAGCCATCCCTCCTTAGCTAAGACAAAAATATGTGAGCCGGAGGCTAAAGAACTGTGAGCTAGCTCACACTAACTCCGCTTAGAGGGGACACTGATCATGTCATATGATCGTTTCCATGAAGGCAAAAAAAACAAAGTACAGCAGTAGTAATAATTATGCTGACGATATGAGTCATCTATATAATCAACAATCGTGGTCTTTTTCCCAACAACTGGTCCCTAAAACCACAGAACATTATTCCAGAATATTTATCCTGTTGTGACCTTTTACAGCCATATAGACTGGCAAGGCTGAGCAGAACAGAAATTAGTTGCTGTAGATTTTCTGGTTTGTGTGGCCGTGGTCTTGGCACTGTAGGACTTGACATGTCGCCAGTAGCTGTGACTGGCATCCTCAGAGGTATAGCACAGAAAGATGGAGTGCTCTCTGTGTCAAGGTGAGTATTCCATCTTTCTGCATTATACCTCTGAGGATGCCAGTCACAGCCACTGGTGAAACGTCGGGTCCTATAATGCCAAGACCACGGCCACATAACCCGGAAAATCCACAGCAGCTAATGAACTCCGGCCGTGAAAGCCTTTGACACGTATAGAACAGAAATGCTTGTTTGATTATTTGCTTGTATTTCTGACAGTGTTTTCCTTGCATAGTTTTAGCCAATTTAATGTAGATAATTTTTGGTTTCTGTTTTTAATTTTGTTTTTAATGGTTGTACATCGCCCTAGAGCCTTACATTGCGGGGGACAGGCGATTCATAAATTGAACAGATAAATGAAATGACACAAATCAAACCTTTCAGAGTAACTAATATTTTAGAGGTGTCAGAATTGCAAACAGATAGAAAGGCACTTTCTCTCATACATCTATGAAATCTGCCAACTATGCCATACGTTACTCAGACCATAAATAACCATATAGCTATGGAATATATGCAGTATTTTCAAACTCTCAGGGCCTGCTCCAGGCATATCTGCGCCCGAGGCAAGTGGTTAAGACGCTGAACTGCAGGCTGTGCAAGGTCAGTAGTTCAGCAGTTCGAGACCCGAGAGTGCCGCATGACGGAGTGAGCTCCCGTCTCTCGTTCCAGCTCCTGCCAACCTAGCAGTTCGAAAGCAAGAAATTGCAAGTAGATAAATAGGTACCACTTCGGTGGGAAGGGAACAGCTTTCCGTGCACCTTGGTGTTTAGTCATGCTGGCCACATGACCGCGGAAACGTCTTCAGACAGTGCTGGCTGTTCGGCTTTGAAACGGAGATGAGCACCGCAACCCTAGAGTCGGATTCGACTGGCTTTCGAGCAAGGGAACCTTTACCTTTACTATTGTTATAACATATTCCATATTTCAAAATATTTCTTTTACCCCCTCCATCCCCCCCCTCATGGCTTCCAGCAAAGCTCCCACCCCGGCTATTTATCAATTCAATTTTCAAGTTACACTGAAAACTTCTGATTCCCCCCCCCCAATTCTTCATTTCAAACATTTTCCTTTCCTTAATCTAATTCTTAGGTAACATTTTAACTACTATTCAATCATTATTTTCTATCTTCTACTCTCAATAGCTGTCAAAGCAAAGTAAATTATTCTTTACATCCCAGTTCGTTTCTTTCCATTCTGCAAAAAAATTCATCATCTTCTTTATCATTAAGTTTCTTTGTCAGTTTGTCCATTTCTGTCATAAAAAGCATTTTCTTTATCCAGTCCCATTTTTCCGGCACTTTCTCTTGCTTCCAACATTGAGCGTAAGTCATTCTCGCCGTTGTAATCAAGTACCAAAACAATGTCCTCTTTGTCACATGGACTTCCTCCATTTTGAGACCTAAAAGCATTATTTCTGGCTCTTTCTTCAGGGTACATTTCAGGATTTTCTGTATTTCCTTGTGAATTTCCGTCCAATAAACTACTGCTTTGTCGCAAGTCCACCGCGTATGATAAAATGAGCCTTCCTTTTTTTTAGACTTCCAACATTTGTTAGACATGTTCTCAATTATTATATAAATTTTTATTTGGTTTAACACATCATAGGACAGGAAGGGTCCAAGGGTAGAAGGGTACAAGGGAATGGGATAAGACATAAAGGGGAGTTCCATCAAGTTTATATAACAGCTGTTACAAATTTGCCGTCTTAATTCTTTGTTTTCGGGTCTCTTTCTTTTAAATACTTACTAAAGCTGGTGACGCTTATTTAGATCGCTGAAATCTTCTATAATGGTTCCTGAAAAAAGGTTCTATGCCATTCACATTAGAGTCTCTCCAAGTTAATGATAGTTATATTTATTGTTCGCGGTCTTCAAAGTTTCTTTCCACCCAGTATCCAGTTGTCTCTCACTCTTCGTTTACTTCGGTCTTTTAACAAGTCCGACAATATATCCATTTCGGCTGTTTCAAATTTTTTTGTCAAAAGTTCATTTTCTGTTGGTATCTCTGATTTCTTCCAGTACTTAGCATAAAGAATTCTTGCTGCCGTAACTATATGTATTATTAAGTGCTTCATTTCTTATCTTTTACATCAGGCATAATATTAAGTAGAAATGTTTCAGGTTTGAATGGCATCAAATCTCTTTTTTTAACTGGAGGTTCCGGGGATTGAACCGGGAACCTTCTGCATACCAAGCAGATGTTCTACCATTGAGCTGTGGCCCCACTGCTCATTCTGGGGTGGATGACCAGACGGCCACATGACCGTCAAGGCCAGTCTCCATCCTGCCAGCCTCAGAAGACGCCCTCTGTTAATGCAAGACCAATGTTGCTGTTTCCACAGAGTCCCCGACGGTGAAAGTGGCACGCAAGAAGGGCGACAACAGCCTGGAGACCCTCTTCTGCCAGGTCTACGGTTTCTACCCCAAGGAGATCAATGTCACTTGGTTGAAGGATGGGAAGCCAGACAACCTTACGGGGTGTGTCCTCCCCAACTCAGATGGGACTTACTACATCTCGCTCAGCATCAAAGTGGAGCCCGAAGAGAGGGACCGCTACCGGTGCCGGGTGGAACACAGCAGCCTTCTAGGCCCCCTGGATCTGGCCTGGAAGGAGCCAGGTGAGAGCCAGTGGGGACGGTGTGGCTGGCCCCCTTGGGGGTGGGGTCTTGCTTAGTGTGGAAGGTGATTTTCTGAAGGGGGTGTGTGTGTTATGGAAGGAAGGGGGGAGGTGCCTTTCCTTGCCGGGGAACTCCCCTAGACCAAGTGTTCCCTAGAAAGCACCCTGGTAATCAGCTGCCACCACCCAGGGACCTCTTGAGAACATCCAGACTGACCTGCTGAGAAGGTAACCCTCTAACCAGTTCTAGAGCAATAACAGACTATACAGCGTTTGTGCATTCTAGCACGTAGGGAAGAGATTCAGAGAAATAACCCAGAAAAATAGATTGAACTGGTTTCGGTTTCTGGCGTCGCGAATGGCGGCCGCTTCTCGGGACGCTCCCGGAGGCGGTTAGCCCACGCGCAGTTAGGGGGGGTCTTCGCATATGCGAAAGACCCTAGTGAGCCTTAGGTTAAGGCTCCGAACCGGGGGCGCTTGGGGAGTAGCCTCTTTGCCGGCAGACAGCCGGGAAATTGAGGCTTTCTCCCCGCCCCAATCGGCCCCGCTGCGGCGTGCCCGTAATGGGACTTAGCGGCGCCACCGAATTCCAGGAGTGAAAACAGCGCTATGGTTCAACATAAAAAGAAGTAGTGGCATCGAATCGTGAGTTGAAGATCTATTTTGAAGCGTAAATCGGAGCCCCCTGCATGCGTATAAGCGTTGGGAGGAGGGAGGAGTCCCCACCCCCCTCGAGAAGCAAGTTATTCAAAGGGAGCGCGAAGGGGGCAGAAAGAAAACAAAGTGTTGGTGAAAGTACCGTTGGGGCTGCATGGAAGAATGTGTTCATCTTAGCTTCCTGGGGGATGCGGCACGAACTTTTTAAAAGTAAACAAAAAAACAAAATGTCGATAATGGAACAAGCCCTGCAGACACCGGAAGAGAAGAGAGGAGGGACTTCCGGTCCAGATAGCCCCCCCAAGAGCTTGCTGTCAATCAACAGAAAAAGGAGATGCTGTGCCCCCTGCTGGAACAATTGCAGAAGATCAACCAAACTTTGTTTAAAATGGAAAGTGTTCTCATCAGTCGACAGAAACAGATATTGGAAACAACTAGAAAGATGAAGGAGATTGAACAGAAATCGAATTTGATTTCAGGTTTCCAGGGCGCTAAAGAAGAGGAGAAAGAAGATCTCGGATTTACCTTGACAAATGTCTTGGCACCCCTAACTGGCAGTGGAGCGATAAAGTTAAAAGAAGAGGTGGATAAGGCTCCCAAAGCCTATTCCGCCTTTATAAAAAGAAATACTCTGCCAGTAGAAGGGGATGTCGAGCATAGCAGGCGACAAACGGGAGATCTAATTTCATCTGCTGAGTTTGTGGAGCCCTGGAAGCTTGAAGGCCAGAAGTTTAAGAAAAAAAAGAAAAGAAAGAAGAAGGATTTCATCTTCAAAACACAGAAACTCCTGAAGAGACACGCCAGCAGGAAGAAGGATGCAGCATTCAAAATTGGGATAAGTGTAGAAGACAGCAGCCCAGGGGAAGGTGATGGAACGGAAGACTTCAAAGTTAAAATGGACTTAATCCATAACTGGAAGAAAATTAAGAAGAAGATACTTTGAGGACTGTTCGTGTTACGTCTGGAAGGAGCTGTTTAATTATTAACCCCAATGGACTTTACTAACTGCATTAACAGAGTGATTTTGGACTTTGTTTTAGTTAAAAAGAAGATCTTCTAACCATGATGGATGCCAAATCTTGGTATTGGTTATTAACCTAAACTAACTCTCACTAACAGAAAAAAATTTTCACTCCACCTTTTTCTTTCTCCATCTGTCTACCCTTCCCTTTTTCTTATAAAAAGAATAAAATTCTCTCTTCTTTAAGAGAGTTTTACAACCAAAAAAAAGAAAAATAGATTGAACTTAGCAAAGGCCCCCCAGAAGTCTTAATAAAAAAGGTTATGAAAGAGATGAAACAAAAGGGAAAGGGTGGTTGGATAAAATTAATGGCGGAAGAACAGGGTTGCCAGGTCTTCTTGCTGCACCTGTGGAGGGATTTGGGGGGCTTTCCGGGATGTCCCTGATGTGATGATGTCACCAGGAAGTGACATCATCAACGGGAGGGTTGCACGGCGACACTCTGGTTTGAGGGCAAAACTCTATCGTAAAGCCGGCTTCAAACCATAGAGTTTTGCCCTCAAACCAGAGCATCACCTCATGGCACGATGACGTCATTTCTGGGTGATGTCATCACATCGGGGATGTTGAACAGGAACGTTGCTGTTTGGGGGCAGGGTTTCCCTGCTGGCCAGCGATGGGCAAAAGCCCCGAAAACCTGGGGAAACCCCACCGGGACCTGGGGATTGGCAACCCTATGGAAGAAGGGTATGTCAGGGTTGGTTAGCATAGTAAGGCCTTAGGTGGCTGCATTCTGGGTAAAAGAACAGCTCATTACTCCTCAATCAGTGCATTCTGTCATATTTAACACCAGCTTAACAAGAACACTAGAAATATGCAGAAGTGGGAAGAGGAGAACTGTTTTTCTTCTGCTACTGTACTAATTCAGGCTCACTGTCTTCCAGTGTTGTTATTGGGAGGGGTGTGTGTCAAGGAGTCTGGGACTGAACCCTGCGGGTTCCCAGGGCAGTGTACACAGGAAACCAGTCCTTTGTAAAAGAAGAAGAAGAAGAAGAAGTAGTTTATTAACTACTTTCAAAATTAGTTTTTGTTTCTAGGGAGCACCACACTCTAAAAATCCTGCACTGGAAGGAAACAAGAAAAGCTGACCTTTACTATCTAACATATTTATACTTTGCATTGGACAGCAGTGTCTTAATGTTCCAAAAGGTGGAGGCGAGGGCTTAAGTGTTCTCTACTTGGTCATGCGTTGCAGTATGAGCACATCATAGTCCGGGGCCTCAACTCACCCCAAATCCCCAGAGTTAGCCTCCTTCGCTCAGACTGGCTGTGTTCAGACTGGCAATTTGCCCTGCTATAGCCACGTTTCAGCCACATTTCCCAAGCGGATTAAAGGGGGCGTTCACACAGGGACATCTGCCTGGCGTTCCCCACCTGTAGTCAACCCGTGCTGTTCCGCTTTGCTCCCGCGTTTAAAAGATACCTGTTGAAAGCGGTAGCAGATTCGGGAGAGTGCCTTTATCCTGTTTCATTCCATTTCCCGGAAGTGTGGCTGCCGACCTGAAAAGCCGGGAGCAACCCATGTTGCGCATAAGGCAGCAGCGATATGATTGGCTGTGCTCTGCTCTACCGCCCAATGCAGTGCTGCTACAACAGGAGCCTTCCCAAATCGTCCTGATGCGCAGAGCACTCGCGCACACATACAAAAATAGCCGAATTACCAGGAAAAAGCTGTTTATAGCCACACCTCCGGGCCAGCAGTCAGAACGCTCCCATGCGCCTCCTCCTAGTATGCTCCTGCATCAGTCTGCACAGTGTGACCGGCTTTTTTGCCACAAATGGCTCCCACTTCAGTCTGAACTCAGCCACTCTTAGTTCAATTATAGTCTTGAGGAAATGGGCGTCAGCCAGGCAATGGTAACGATCCAATCGGGGCACATTCTCATGAATAAGGAGCTAAGAACCAACTTCAGCCTCTTTGCTCTGCATGCTTTTTTCTAGCTCGGGCCTGCAAAGTAATCAGCAGTTCCCTCAGTCAGGTTCGGGGCCTTCTCTCTCCTGTGGCAGGCCAGACTGACTGAGAGAACAAGGTCCTTGCAGTTGTAATCAATGCTCCCTCTAAGCCGTGGAGTCTTGTAAGCAAAAATTCTCCTTTGTGAGCTACTGGCATTAAAGTTGTGAGTGAGCGATTTGGCTACTGCGTGAATTAGTTTGCTCTGGAGCCATCTTTCTTGAGGTAAGACAAAAACGTGTGAGCCAGAGGCTAAAAAACTGTGAGCTAGCTCACACTAACACAGCTTAGAGGGAACACTGGTTGTAATATGGGAAGAACTTTACTAAATGCCCAGACTCTGACCTTTTGCTCCCTGGGGCCTAAATTCTGGTATGGCACTTGCCAGCACTTTCCTTGGTGCCCTCCAAGTGAGTGGGTGTGGCCATTGGAAGGCAAGGATCGCTATTGGCTGCCCTCATTCAAACGAAAGGGTTTTCTACTGGGCGACCAGGAGGACTGGTAAGCAGCTGGGCTTTCCATAGCCAGTGTGTGGTTCCATCCCCCTCCTTCAGGTTTTCTTTTTCCCCAGGAGGTGTGAGGCAGGAGGTATTCTGTTTGGCCCCACCTCCTGCGGCGGCCATTTTGAGATGGCACACACCCCTCAAAATTCCAAAAACGCCTGCAGGCTTAAAAGAAAGGGTTGGGGACAATGCTCCCTCTAAGCTATGTAGTCTTGTGAGCAAAAATTCTCCATTGTGAGCAACTGGCATTAAAGCTGTGAGCGAGCGATTTGGCTACTGCATACATTAGTTTGCTCTGGAGCCATCTTTCCTGAGGTATGGCAAAAATGTGTGAGCCGGAGGCTAAAAAACTGTGAGCTAGCTCATACTCACTCAGCTTAGAGGGAACACTGGCTGGAGACCCCTTTTCTAAAACTTTTAATGGATATAAAATAACTTCTTAAAAGGAAAATGACACAGGACTGTCGTCGTCCCCACATTTTATCTGTAACCTTGAGAATCCCGTTGGAGCCCTGTGCTCAAGAACCAGACTTTGGACTGAGCAACGCTGTCAGGTGCCTTGCGGGACTCTGGCTCCAGGGATGTATCATGCGGGGTAGTCCAAAGCAATGTTCCCTCTAAGCTGTGGAGTCTTGTGAGCAAAAATTCTACTTTGTGAGCTCCTGTCATTAGAGTTGTGAGTGAGCGATTTGGCTCCTGCATAAGTTAGTTTGCTCTGGAGCCATCCCTTCCTGAGTCAGTGAAGGCAAAAATGCGTGAGCTACGGGCTAAAAAACTGTGAGCTAGCTCACACTAACTCAGCTTAGAGGGAACACTGGTCCAAAGTCAATTTTGTGGTGCAGATCTTTAGCTATCACCACTGTTAGTGACTGGATTGGAGAATGGAGCACCGAGAGCTACAGATGCAGAACCGGGAACCCATTTTTTCTCTCTCTCTCTCCCCTCCTGCAGGCTCCTCCTCCTCCTCACATTCCCTGAGGAATTTCCGCACGGTGGTGTCTGAGCCTGGGCCGGGGCTGCCCCTGTTCATCGCTGTGGGCTATGTGGATGACCAGCCCATCGTACACTATGACAGCCACACCCAGAGGATGGTGCCCGTAGCCCCCTGGATGAGGAAGGTGGACTTTGAGGAGGCGAGCCAGGTCTTGCGGGGGACTGAGTGGCAGCTCAGAAAAATCCTGGAGACGCTGATGGCTCACTTCCACCACAACAGCAGCACAGGTGAGTGGAGGAAGGGGGCAGCCAGAACATTCCCCTCTCCTCAGCTGTAGAAAAGCTGCTGAGGAAGAAGGAAAAATGAGAGGGGCAGGGCGGGTATCTCCTCCCAAGAGAGAATAAACCCCCTCCCCTTGGACCTTCACAGAGTTTATTTAACTTAATTTATACCAAGCCTCATTGTCCTAACTGAACACAGATGTGGGGAAACTCGCTTTAAACAGGTTCCAGAAAGGAATAACATGAGCCCTTGTAGTCTGTGTCTATCAGGGTGGACCTTGGTAGGGGTACCCCAAAATGAAATGATGAAGAAAGAGAGAGGGATTGTAAACACAAACAAATTCTTTTATTGTATACAAAATAAAAGAAGAATAAAAATGTAAAGAACCTGCACAAAGCACCTGAGAATTCAATCCCCAAACATTTGTACATGCTAACTACACCCTCCCCCCCCAACAAGAGCATGCAAGAAAAAAAATGGTATTATTTGAATTCCATATATTGGACCTGAGTAATATTGGTATTCCTGAATATTCCAGAATACCAGTATCGGTATTGTATTCAGGTTCGGGAAATATTCAGGAATCCCGAATATATTCGGCTGCATTATAGCCTATGGAGCCATTATACTGAATGGCAAAATCTCTTAGGGTATACTCGGTGGGGGGTGGGGAGAGAAATTTGATGTAGAGGCACCCAATTTGCAGTGTGGCAAACCTCCAAGTTTCAAAAAGATTGGACCAGGGGGTCCAGTTCTGCGAGCACCCAAAGAGGATGCCCCATCCTCGGTTGTTTCGGCTTTTATTTGGGATTCTCTATTCGGTAGCTAAATCAGATTGGAGAATCTGATGTCATGTACTAAATACCCGAATGATGCTGATAAGGCATTATTTGGATATTTATTTGGCTCACTAAACTCTGAATGCACATCCCTAGTGCCCTTATAAAAGGTAGAAGGGGGGAAATCGGGAGGTTTTAGGGAAGAGACGTACGCTGTTAACTCCGGGGCTTATTTATTTATTTATTTATTTATTGCTTCAACTTTTACCCTGCCCTCCCTGCTGAGGCAGGCTCAGGGCAGCTTACATAAAACCAATAAAACAATATACATATCACAATAAAAATACATAAAACCAGGGCTTTTTTGTAGAAAAAGCCCAGCAGGAACTCATTAGCATAAGAGGCCACACCCAATAGCAGAAACTCATTAGCATATTAGGCCACACCCCCATGTTACCAGAAGTATGGTCATCCAGCCACACCTACCTTTTGCTTCTTATTCTGTTTACCTTGTTTGTTGTCAAAACCCAGGGCTTTTTTTGTAGCAGGAACCAATGCTCCCTCTAAGCTGTGGAGTCTAGTGAGCAAAAATTCTACTTTGTGAGCTACTGGCATTAAAGTTGTGAGCGAGTGATGTGGTTCCTGCATAAATTAGTTTGCTCTGGAGCCATCCTTCCTGAGCTGAGACAAAAATCTGTGAGCTGGAGGATAAAAAACGGTGAGCTAGCTCACAATAACTCAGCTTAGAGGGAACACTGGCAGGAACTCCTTTGCATGTTAGGCCACACAACCCTAATGTAGCCAATCCTAATGAGTTTCTGCTGTTGGGTGTGGCCTATTATGCTAATGAGTTCCTGCTGGGCGTGGCCAACTCGGGAGCCAGCCGGAACTCCGTTCCTGTGCGTTCCTGCCCAAAAATAGCCCTGCATAAAACATAACTTAAGACCATTAATATATCAATGGCGGTACAGTATAGTAAAGTGCATTCATGAACACATTCAGCGGTGGATATCATTTTAGGTAGCTTCTAGCACTAGGTCGGCACAGGGCATCACTGATAAGGTGCAGCTCCTATCAAAATGTCTGCCAGAAAAGCTCCATTTTCACGGCCCTGCGGAACTGTGAGAGGTCCCGCAGGGCCCCTGATCTCGCCAGGGAGCCCGTTCCAATAGGTCAGAGCCGCCAAAGAAAACGCCCTGATCCTGGTCGATGTCAGCCTGGCGTCTTTCGGGCCAGGGACGGCCAAGCGGAGAGGTCCAAGAGCTTAATGTCTGGAGGGGTCCAGGGGCAAGCACAGCTGAGGTCCAAGGCACAGCAGGAAGAGCTGGCTGAAGAGTCTGGGACTTTTCAGGTTAGAAAAGAGATAAGTAAGGGGGGGAGGACATAATAGAGGTTTCTGAAGTTATGCATGGTGTAGGACAAGGGGAATAGAATGTGATTTCTGAATGTGATTTCTTTCTTTTTTTTAAAATAAAACTTTTATTAACGGGACATATTGACACATTCCATATCTAAAAATACTTTCAAATACATCCTTTTCATTTATTCCCTTTCTCCCCCCCCCCCCCGTGGCTTCCAGCGATGTTCCACCCCGCTAATTATTTCATTCAATATTCAGTAACAGTAAAACCTTATCCCATATTCAATTATTCTTTTAAAACACATCAATTCATTCAATCTAAACCCTAGGTAACCTTTTCACTATTATTCCATAACTACTCTCTTTTTTCAGACCTTAATAGTTATCAAAGCAAAGTAACGTCTTTCTTACATCCCAATTGGTTTCAAGATAGTCCTTAAAGTCTTTCCATTCTACAAAAAAATTCTTCATCTTCTTTGCCATTAAGCTTCTTGTCAGTTTGTCCATTTCTACCATGAAAAGCATCTTCTTTATCCAATCCCATTTTTCTGGAATTTTTTCTGGCTTCCAAAATTGGGCAAATGTCATTCTTGCTGTTGAAATCAAATACCATAACAAAGTTCTTTTTGTTACATGGACTTCTTCCATTTTGAGACCTAAAAGTAGCATTTCAGGTTGTTTTTTCAAAGTACACTTCAAGATCTTCTGTATTTCATTATGAATCTCTGTCCAATAAGCTACCACTTTCTCAAACATCCACCACATATGATAAAATGAGCCTTTTTTTTTTACACTTCCAACATTTGTTAGACAATTTCTCATTCATCTTAGCAATTTTTTTTGGTGTCATATACCATCTATACATCATTTTGTAACAATTTTCTTTTACATTAACACATGTTGAAATTTTAATTGACTTTTTCCACAAAGATTCCCATGTTGACATATCTATTTCTCTATTAATATTTATAGCCCCTTTTACCATCTGCTCTTTAACAACCTCATCCTCCGTATACCATTTTAACAAAATTTTATACATTTTTGAAATCATTTTTCCCCCTCCTCAGCCCACACAACTTCAATTTCATTATTCTCCTTTCTGAAGCCATATCTCTTTTTATCAGCCTTAAATAAGTCATAAATCTGTCTGTAGTTTAACCAATCATATTCAAATTCCAGTTCATCCCTAGCTCTTATCACGAAACTACCTCCTTCTAGCTTCAACATGTCTCTATAAGGTATCCAGTCTTCACCTTTATATCTCGAAAGTGGTTTAATTACTTCAGCCGGTACTATCCATAATGGTCTAGCATAAAAAAAAATCTTTTATATTTCATCCAAGTCATAAACAACGATCTCCTTATGAAGTGGCATTTAAAAAAATAGTCCATTTTATGTTTTTGATACCATAAGTAAGCATGCCAACCGAATTTACGGTCATGCCCTTCCAACGCCAACATTTTCCTATTGTTCGAACTGACCCATTGAGCCAACCACGCCAGACACACCGCATCACGGTACAATCCAAAGTTAGGTAGTTGAAATCCTCCTCTGTCTTTTGCATCACATAAGATCTTCATTTTGGTCCTCGGTTTTTTTCCAGCCCAAACAAATTTTTAAATTTCTGAATGTGATTTCTGATGCTCTCTCTCTCTTTCATATATTTATATATTTACATCTGTCACTGTGCCTTCAAAAATTGAACAATAATAGATTCAGATCTTGGTACGTAACCTAGAATCTTCTGATTAGAGAAACCTATAGCAGAACATATATATTTTATAATTGCATTTTTTGAATGAGAAGCCATATTAAGCAGAAGTATTATTAGAAGCCTCCGTCGATGGAATTAGGATGCAATAGAATGGAATGCATAAGTTGCAAAAATGCCAACAGCGAAGGTTATGAGTGTTCCCAAAACAATTAGTTTCTTTGTAGGACAGAGAATCTGGTACCAGGAAACCTGCCAAGAATTAGGCTTAATGTGAATCACAGCCCTTATCTGCTAGCTCTCCAAAGACGAGGAGGGAGGCTAGCCTCGCTGAGGCCAGAGAGGATCCCAGTGTTCTCGAATGCTTCCCATTGTTCCGAAGACCAGATAAGCAGATGTAATCACTGACATACTTGACCAGTATAAGGAGACACCAATGAGAGATGCACTGAGTCAAATGATGCTCTATGATGGCACCTGTTGGGTACCAATCAGAGATTCTTTAATGTGTAAATTATATGTGATGTCTCTTGGGGTATAAGACCTTCTGCCCTTCCTGGTTATGGCAGAATACAGCTTGGCATTGCTGAGTGCTGAAGGGTACTCAGCCCTGTATTTCCTGTTTTAATTGCAATAAACAGATATTCATCTAACTCGTTGAACTCTTAACTGTGTGTTTCCAATCGGCCACGGGATCACACAGGGCACAGATTTGTGCATTAATGGGGTGAGGAGAGTTGACAGAGAATTTTTTTGCTGTCTCCCAAAGCTGCGGTGGCTCAAGTGGTTAAGACGCTGAACTGCAGGCTGTGGAAGGTCGGTAGTTCAGCAGTTCGAGACCCGGGTGCTGCATGACGGAGTGAGCTCCCGTCTCTACTTCCAGCTCCTGCCAGCCTAGCAGTTCGGAAGCAAGGAATTGCAAGTAGATAAATAGGTACCACTTCGGTGGGAAGGTAACAGCGTTCTGTGCACCTTGGTGTTTAGTCATGCCGGCCACATGACCACGGAAACGTCTTTGGACAGCGCTGGCTCTTCGGCTTTGAAACGGAGATGAGCACCGCAACCCTAGAGTCGGATTTGACTGGCTTTCGAGCAAGGGAACCTTTACCTTTACCTTAAAGTGCTAGAACTTGAAAGCATCCAATGAAGCTGATGGGCAGTAGGTTTAGGACAGACAAAATTAAATAAGAACAGAAGAACAGAAGAGAAGCCAATGTTGGATCAGGCCAATGGCCCATCCAAGCCAACACTCTGTCACACAGTGGCCAAAAATACCAGGTGCCATCAGGAGGTCCAGCAGTGGGGCAAGGAACACTAGAAGCCCTCCCAGTGTTGCACAGAGAGGGATTAAAATGTGGCATTCGCTGCCAGAGGATGTAGTGATGGTCACAGAAATAAATAGCTTGAAAAGGGGGTTAGATAGATTCATGGAGGAGAGGTCTTATCAGTGGCTGCTAGCCATGGTGACTGAGGGGAACCCCGCATTCAGAGGCACTAATCCTCTGAATCCCAGAGCCAGGAAGGCAACATCAGGGGAAGGCCTTGACCTCTATGCTCTGTTGTTGGCCATCCAGAGGAACTGGTTGGCCAGTGTGTGAGGCAGGATGTTGGACCACTGGTCTGATCCAGCAGGGCTTTTCTTAATGTTCACATTCTCCAGAGGAGCTGATCTCTGTGGTCTGAGTATCAGGTGTAATTCCGGGAGGTCTCTAGGGAGAGATCAGAGGATTTTAGGTCTTCATTCCCCTGTGGGGTTGTTAACTGCACCTCTGGATCAAAAGGCCCCTCCCCCCTTGTTTTTTTTCATGCTGTGTGGGTGGGACACGGGGAGCAAAGGAATATGAAGCTCCTTCCAGGTAGCCCTTTTGGAAGTAGTAAAGGTAAAGGTTTCCCTTGCACGAAAGCCAGTTGAATCCAACTCTAGGGATGCAGTGCTCATCTCCGTTTCCAAGCCAAAGAGCCAGCGCTGTCCAAAGACTTCTCCATAGTCATGTGGCTGGCATGACTAGATGCCGAGGTGCACGGAACGCTCTTACCTTCCCACCGAAGCAGCTCCTATTTATCTACTTGCAATTTCTTGCTTTTCTTCTTTTTTTTTACTATTTTATTTATATTTTTAAGAATACAATACAACAATATCTTCTGTTTACACAAAGATACATAATCTAGTTTCGGAGTCAACTATACACATTTTGACTCTAACCATTTATAAACTCTATCCCATCGTTCCTGGAACCGCTTTCCATCTCTCCCTTGCAATATCATACTTAATTTGTCCATTTCTGCAGCCTCTATTAGTTTCTTAATTAGTTCATCTCTTACTGGTAAACCATCTGACTTCCAATATTTAGCTACTAATATTCTGGCCACAGTAAGTATATGGGTTATTAAACATACATCTTTTTGCTCGAAATCTTCGGGTATAATATTCAACAAGTATGTTTCTGGTAACAGTTCTAAGTCAATATTTGTAATTTCTCTTATCTTATTAATATTGTGCCAAAACTTTTATATTTTTCCACACTTCCACCACATATGGAAAAATGTACCAACATTAGTATTACACCTCCAACTATTTCTTGCTTTTCAACTGCTGGGTTAGCAGGAGCTGGGACCAGAGATGGGGAACTCGTTCCGTCATGCGGCACTCGGGTCTCGAACTGCTGGGGGTGGGGTAAAAGGAAGACTTTGCCTGGGGTTTGCCTCTGTGGGGCTGCATCGGACCAGTGGAGGTGGACAGGCTGCAGTATTTCAAGGCCCCTCTTTCCCTGTCGGTTTCCTCCACAATGCAGTTTCCTCTGTACACAAACGCCCGACATAACCCCCAGTGTGTCTCTTGCAGGTCCCCACATCCTGCAGCTCATGTTCAGCTGCGAGTTGTGGCCAGATGGGCGGCCCAAAGGCGGGGTTTGGAAGTACGCCTATGACGGGGAAGACCTCTTGGCCCTCGACAGGGAAACCCCCACCTGGATGTTCATTTTGCTGCCAGCTGAAACCTTAAAGCAGAAGCTGGACCCCCTCCTGGATGATCCCCGTGGTTGCAAGGACTACCTGAACAGGCTCTGTGTGGACTGGCTGCAGAAGTACCTGGGCTACGGGAACGAGACCTTGCAGAGGACAGGTGAGGCAAAGGTCTGCACTCCCCCACATGTCAAAAGACCCTCTCTGGGGCTCAAGATCTCTCCCTGGTTTATTGAGCCAGTTTGGTGTTGTGGTGAAGTGCGCGGACTCTACTCTGGGAGAACCGGGTTTGATTCCCCACTCCTCCGCTTGTTCCTGCTGATGTGACCTTGGGTCAGTCACAAGCTCTGGCACAGCTGTCCTTGAAAAGGGGCAGTTTCTGTCAGAGCTCTCTCAGCCTCCCTCACAGGGTGTCTGTTGTGGGGAGGGGAAGGGAAAGGAGACTGTAAGCCACTCTGAGGAGATGCCTTTGGGTAGTGAAGGGTGGGGTATAAATCTAGTCTCCTCCTCCTCCTCTTCCTTCTTCCTTCCCCACCCCATTTGCCAGGATGTTTTTAGGAGGTGGTGGGCTGTGCAATTAAATGGTTGGTTCCTTTACCCCTCCCCCTCCCCCTCCTTTGTGCGCTGCGGTACAGTCTGCCACACCCACTTCAGGACTCTACCACTTCGTTCTGCCATGAGGGTGGATCTGACAGAGGAGCCAGGCAGGCACACAGAAGAGCCTTTCTTGAGCTCTGTGTGTTGGGGGACCATACCAGTTCTTCCCCCCCATGAAAAAAAATCCCTTGCTCCTTTATTTCAAATGGATCCTCCCAAATCCATAGTATGTATTTATTTACTTACCATATCCATTATTTATTTTCATACAGATTAATACTTATCATGTCATATTATATGATCGTTTCCAGGGTTATTTTTGGGCAGGAACGCACAGGAACAGAGTTCCGGCTGGCTCCCAAGCTGGCCACGCCCAGCAGGAACTCATTAGCATAATAGGCCACGCCCAAAGGCAGGAACTCATTGGGACTGGCTACATTAGGGGTGTGTGGCCTAACATGCAAAGGAGTTCCTGTTACAAAAAGAGCCCTGGGTTTTGACAACAAACAAGGTAAACAGAATAAGAGGCAAAAAGTGGATGTGGCTGGATGACCACACTTGTGGTAACATGGGGGCATGGCCTAATATGCTAAAGAGTTCCTGCTGGGCTTTTCCTACAAAAATAGCCCTGATCATTTCCATGAAGGCAAAAACAAAGTAGAGCATAATAATAATTATGCTGAGGATATGAGTCATCTGTGTAATCAACAATCTTGGTCTTTTCCCCAACAACTGATCCAGAAAACCACAGAACATTGCTCCAGAATATTTACCCTGTTGTGGCCTATAATAGCCGTATAGACTGACGTGGCTGAGCAGAACAGAACTGCTTGTTTGATTATTTGTATTTCTGACAGTGTTTTCCTCCCATAGTTTTAGCCAATTTAATGTAGCCGATTTTTGATTTCTGTTTTTAATTTTGTTTTTAATGGTTGTACATCGCCCCAGAGCCTTACATTGTGGGGGACAGGCAATTCATAGATTGAATAGATTAATAAAATTACACAAATCAAACCTTTCAGAGTAACTAATATTTTAGGGGTGTCAGAATCGCAAACAGATGGAAAGGCACTTTTCTCATACATCCATGAAATCTGCCAGCTATGCAGAATGTTACTCAGACCATAAACAACCATATAACTATACAATATATGTAATATCTTCAAACTCTATAGGGTTTCAAAAATACTTATGGACAAACTACTAAGATTAGAAATATAGCAAGAAATGGATTGTACTTAAAATGTTACCTAAGAGAGAGAAACGAAAAAGGAAAATGTTTTAATAGAAGAGTTGATTACTGAGTAAGTGTTTATTGTAAGACAATTGTCAGGTAGCCCTGCCATGATGGATGGAGGGGAGGGGAGGATGGCTATGGGCGCCATAGTGGCGTGACAGGCGGGAGGTTGGAATCCGAGGGGTGTTGATTTATGCCTAGGGTGTGAGAATGGAATGTGGCTCTGGTAACCCCTATCTCTCGCAGACTGGACGTTCTGACCTTGAGGAGTCAAGCTGCGAGCTTTACTATCGCTTTCAAAGCTGCAGCTTTGCTGAGAATAATGGGGGCGTTGGGAACTTCATTAGCGTAGTAACTTTCGATTCCCAGTCGCATGTTATTCCCTGATTGGTAGAAGGGGGGGTCCCCATTCACCCCCTTCCCTGTATAACCGTCTGCTTTCTGTAACCAAGTTATTCTGAACAATGTACCTGCTTCATTGACCTTTCTATTGCAGCTCTATAATAAACGCTATTCTTGTTTGAACCGCAAGGCATGGTGTTTGGCTGACTAGGTTAGGGCTTCTGACAACAATGTTGACTGAAATGATAATGGGGTGGAACATCATTGGAAGCCGGGGGGGGGAATTGTGGAAAAGGATATCTTAAGAAATTGTCTTTAATTATGGACCATGTTAAAATATCCTGTTAATAAAATTTCTTTACAAAAAAAATACATATGGACATACACCGTCCTCATGTTTATTATTCCAAAATATAATTACAAATGTCCAATACGTCACAAATTTGGCCTCATACAAATTCTCACCATCCAAGATACATTTGTAATATGTTAATTTAGTAAAATAAGCATTCTTCCAAATTCTATAAAGCCATTCAGATATTATTTTAACATGGAATATGTACAATACCACTGTTATATAGCTCATATCCTTGCCCCTGGGCAGGACCATAAAAATCATGGATTTTTGGCGGTTCATGGCCTACACAATTTGGCACCACTGACGGTCTTATGCAACTGCTCGACTTTGGGTGCCTTCATTTTCTGAGATAAGGCAACCCGGTAAAAGGGCCTTTTTGGTCACGGCACCGAAGCTCTAGAACTCATTCCTCTGGAAGAGTCGTCAGTCCCCTTCTGTTGCCATCTACCCCCAGCAAGTGAAGGCTTTTTTGTTTCTCTTGGCATTGCCTCAGTGACCCCTCCTCCCCAACCAGTGTTTTCACAGATGTTCCTTATATATATATATTTTTATGTATTTAAGCTCTCTTTTTTAAAAAAAATTGTTGGTGTTCAAGGTGTGTGTTGATTTCCGTGGTTTTAAAATGCAGTTTTATCATCTTTGCTTTAAATTGTTAAGTCACCTTGAGGGCCCTTGTGAGAGGGCAAAAGGGTAATAAGTACATAATGAAATCACTGCAATGGCACAAGAAAGCAGACAGCAAAACAAGGACGGTCCTGAATTTTTAGGTACAGGAGCAAACGCGGCTTTTAAATTGCAAGTTTCCTCACCGTTTCCCTGCCCCAGTCTTCTGCAAATGGCACTCACCCATCCCCTGGATCAACAGCGCTTTCGGAATTTTAAACAAAAAAAAATAATAACTTGCAAACCAGATATTTCTGTCATTTTTTTCCCTGGCTCTTTAATGCTGACCAGGCTGGTTAGTAGCCCTGAAATTGCCTTCTTTGCTACCTGGACAGTGTGTGCATATGAGTGTTTCTTTTTTTAAAAAAAAAATTATTAGAATTTTATAAGTAAACAGCATAAAGTACTGCCTAAAATAGAGGCCATAAACCGACAAATGTACACATCCAGATAACAATATATAGTAATTAATTAATTAATTACATTTGTATCCCACCCTCCCCGCAGGCTCAGGGCGGCTCACGTTTTCCGGCCACTGGTGCCGAGTTAATATAAAACATTCAAAAACCAATTAAAACAATCAAAGACATAAAACATCATAAAACAATAAGACAATTTGGTGCTCAGAATAGAGGTCAATCTATCCATAAATCAGCTGAGGCATGTTATAACATAATTCTAAATCCCGGTTCAGTGGTTTTTCCGGCTCGATCTCCCTGCAGGGCCAGCCCTCCACCAAAGATGATACTTATAGTAATGGTTGATGGTCAGAGTAACAGTAGCAATGGTGGTGGTGGTGGTGACCGCATCAACAAAACCACTATAGAGTAACCTGGAATGTATTATAATGCTAAAATATTAAAGATCTACTGTTATATCAAATTTGGCGAGTCAGTCGGAGAATCAGCATAACTGTCCATCAAAAGGGACCCGACAAGCGGATAGATCAAAGGATCAATCAAAAATGAATCTATGAATGATAAGATAAATTTGAGGGATGTAGGTCACATTCAGCCATGCACTGGAGCACCTGTGTCCAGGTGTTAACAAATCTAGTGGATGACTTGACTGAATCTGCCAAAGTTTGTTGTAAGACTTTTGTGATTTTGGCCATAACAAACTGGTCCTATATGAGTGCATTTCTTGCTTGGTTCACTAAAATGGGTATTAAGCAACATTTAGAAAAAAACAAACTGAAATGTGCGTTAAGGAAGGATATTCACTTCAGAACCATGAAGGAGCTCACTGGACCAGTCTCGGAACCACCATTTAGTTTCCCAGTACAAGCTGGTGGAGAATCCTTGTCTGTGGTCTCTTGGATGTGCCTGATACTGAATCGGACCTTGGGTCCATCAAAGCCAGTATTGTTCACTCAGCTCTCCAAGGTCTCAGGCAGAGGTCTTTCACAATACCTACTGCCAAATCTCTCTTTTTTAATTATTATATAAATTTTTATTTGGTTTAACACATCATAGGACAGGAAGGGTCCAAGGGTAGAAGGGTACAAGGGAATGGGGTAAGACACAAAGGGGAGTTCCATCAAGTTTATATAATAGCTGTTACAAATTTGCCGTCTTAATTCTTTGTTTCCAAGTCTCCTTCTTTTAAATACTTACTAAAGCTGGTGACGCTTATTTAGATCGCTGAAATCTTCTATAATGGTTCCTGAAAAAAGGTTCTATGCCATTCAAGTTAGAGTCTCTCCAAGTTAATGATAGTTATATTTATTGTTCGCGGTCTTCAAAGTTTCTTTCCACCCAGTATCCAGTTGTCTCTCACTTTTTGTTTACTTCGGTCTTTTAACAAGTCCGACAATATATCCATTTCGGCTGTTTCAAATTTTTTTGTCAAAAGTTCATTTTCTGTTGGTATCTCTGATTTCTTCCAGTACTTAGCATAAAGAATTCTTGCTGCCGTAACAATATGTATTATTAAGTGCTTCATTTCTTATCTTTTACATCAGGCATAATATTAAGTAGAAACGTTTCAGGTTTGAATGGCATCAAATCTCTTTTTTTAACTGGAGGTTCCGGGGATTGAACCGGGAACCTTCTGCATACCAAGCAGATGTTCTACCATTGAGCTGTAGCCCCACTGCTCATTCTGGGGTGGAAGAGGGCATCTTCAAGCCCAGTCTCCATCCTGCCAGCCTCAGAAGATGCCCTCTGTTAATACAAGACCAATGTTGCTGTTTCCACAGAGTCCCCGACGGTGAAAGTGGCACGCAAGAAGGGCGACAACAGCCTGGAGACCCTCTTCTGCCAGGTCTACGGTTTCTACCCCAAGGAGATCAATGTCACTTGGTTGAAGGATGGGAAGCCAGATTTATTTATTGAATGTGAATTGAATGTAAGAAAATTTTGATAGAAATGTTAATGGGGGTGGAACATCGCTGGAAGCCAGGGGAGGGGGGATACAATTTTTTAGAAAAGGATATGTTAAGAATTGGTTGTTAAATATGGAACGTGTTATTTTATCCTGTTAATAAATTTTCTTTTTAAAAAAAAGAAGGATGGGAAGCCAGACAACCTTACGGGGTGTGTCCTCCCCAACTCAGATGGGACTTACTACATCTCGCTCAGCATCAAAGTGGAGCCCGAGGAGACGTACCGCTACCGGTGCCGGGTGGAACACAGCAGCCTTCTAGGCCCCCTGGATCTGGCCTGGAAGGAGCCAGGTGAGAGCCAGTGGGGACGGTGTGGCTGGCCCCCTTGGGGGTGGGGTCTTGCTTAGTGTGGAAGGTGATTTTCTGAAGGGTGTGTGTGTGCTATGGAAGGAAGGGGGGAGGTGCCTTTCCTTGCTGGGGAACTCCCCTAGACCAAGTGTTCCCTAGAAAGCACCCTGGTAATCAGCTGCCACCACCCAGGGACCTCTTGAGAACATCCAGACTGACCTGCTGAGAAGGTAACCCTCTAACCAGTTCTAGAGCAATAACAGACTATACAGCATTTGTGCATTCTAGCATGTAGGGAAGAGATTCAGAGAAATAACCCAGAAAAATAGATTGAACTAAGCAAAGGCCCCCCAAAGAGTCTTAATAAAAAAGGTTTCTTATGAAAGAGATGAAACAAAAGGGAAAGGGTGGTTGGATGGAAATAATGGTGGAAGAATAGGGTTGCCAGGTCTCCTCACTGCACTGGTTGAAGGATTTGGGGGGCATTCTGGGATGTCCCTGATGTGATGACATCACCAGGAAGTGACATCATCATGCTGCGGGGGGGGGGTTGCACGGCGACACTGGTTTGAGGGCAAAACTCTATGGTAAAACTGGCTTCAAACCATAGAGTTTTGCCCTCAAACCAGAGCATCACCGCATGGTGTGATGATGTAATTTCTGGGTGACATCATCACGTTGGGAACGTTGCATAGCAACGCTGCTGTTTGGGGGCAGGGTTTCCCTGCTGGCCAGCGATGAGCAAAAGCCCTGAAAACCAGGGTAAACTCTGCCGGGACCTGGGGATTGGTAACCCTATGGAAGAAGGGTATGTTAGGGTTGGTTAGCATAGTTAGGCCTTAGGTGGTTGCATTCTGGGTAAAAGAACAGCTCATTTCTCCTCAATCAGTGCATTCTGTAATGTTTAACACCAACTTAACAGGAACACTAGAAATATGCAGAAGTGGGAAGAGGAGAACTGTTTTTCTTCCGCTTCTGTACTGATTCAGGCTCACTGTCTTCCAGTGTTGTTATTGGGAGGGGTGTGTGTCAAGGAGTCTGGGACTGAACCAATGTTCCCCCTAAGCTGTGGAGTCTTGTGAGGAAAAATTCTGCTTTGTGAGCGACTGGCATTAAAGTTGTGAGCGACTGCTTTGTGAGCGACTGGTATTAAAGTTGTGAGCAAGCAATTTGGCCACTGCATAACTTAGTTTGCTCTGGAGCCCTCCTTCCTGAGCTAAGACAAAAATGTGTGAGCCGGAGGCTACAAAACTGTGAGCTAGCTTACACTCACTCAGCTTAGAGGGAACACTGGCCTGAACCTTGCGGGTTCCCAGGGCAGTGTACACAGGAAACCAGTCCTTTGTAAGAAGAAGAGGAAGAAGGAAGAAGAAGAAGAAGTTTATTAACTACGTTCAAAATTAGTTTTTGTTTCTAGGGAGCACCACACTCTAAAAATCCTGCACTGGAAGGAAACAAGAAAAGCTGACCTTTACTATCTAACATATTTATACTTTGCATTGGACAGCACAGTCTTAATGTTCCACAAGGTGGAGGCGAGGGCTTAAGTGTTCTCTACTTGGTCATGCGTTGCAGGGTGAGCACATCATAGTCTGGGGCCTCGACTCACCCCAAATCCCCAGAGTTAGCCTCCTTCGCTCAGACTGGCTGTGTTCAGACTGGCAATTTGCCCTGCTATAGCCACGTTTCAGCCACATTTCCCAAGCGGATTAAAGGGGGCGTTCACACAGGGACATCTGCCTGGCGTTCCCCACCTGTAGTTAACCCGTGCTGTTCCGCTTTGCTCCCGCGTTTAAAAGATACCTGTTGAAAGCAGTAGCAGATCCCGGAGAGTGCCTTTATCCTGTTTCATTCCATTTCCCGGAAGTGTGGCTGCCGACCTGAAAAGCTGGGAGCAACCCACGTTGCGCATAAGGCAGCAGCGATATGATTGGCTGTGCTCTGCTCTACCGCCCAATGCAGTGCTGCCACAACAGGAGCCTCCCCAAATCGTCCTGATGCGCAGGAGCACTCGTGCACACGTACAAAAATAGCCGAATTATCAGGAAAAAGCTGTTTACAGCCACGCCTCCGGGCCAGCAGTCAGAACGCTCCCATGCGCCTCCTCCCTGTATGCTCCCGCATCAGTCTGCACGGTGTGACCGGCTTTTTTGCCACAACTGGCTCCCACTTCAAACTGTCAGGCCAAACCACGGCTCGGGAGCTGCATGTAACTCTCTCACACAGTCTAATTTAATGTTAATAAGGAGCAAATTTTCATATTTTTGAATAAAACCATCTGTGTAATATTGGTTCATGTCCTGCAGCTTTCAAACATCTGACATTTATTCTATGTGGCTGTTATGTTAAGCAAGTTGGGCCGCCCCTGCCTGCAAGACTACATGATCGCTCCTGATTCCCTCCTCACATCTGCTGGGCCACCAGGTTCTCAAGAAGAGCCAATTATCACATTCCTTTTACAAAAAAAAATTAAAAATATTTTCTAAAAAAAGTGGGATAGAAGGAAAAAAAGGAGGAAAGAAGGGGACATGATTGCAGTCTTCAAGTATTTGGAGGGCTGTCCTGTAGAAGATGGAGCAGATCTGTTCTCTCTTGCTCCGGATTGGAAGACTAGATTGAATGGGTGGAAATTACGAGGGAGTCGTTACCGGCTAGATATCAGGAGAGTGGTTGTAACCACTGTAAGAGTGGTTGAGCGGAGGCTGGACAACCGTCTTTCGGGTATGTTGTAGGGCTATCTTTCGGCTACGCTCCTGCAGAGTGCAGGGGGTTGGACTAGATGATCTGCAAGGTCCCTTCCAGTTCTAACATTCTATGATTCTAAGGGGTGGGGAGAATGTAGATTCATCACATTTGTCAAATATTGTGAGTTGTTACATACAACAAATAAAATCAGATGTATTAACAAATGTATTACGTATTTCAAATATAGAAGCAGACAATAAAACATCCATATGACAGAATTTTGGGACAGATTCTCTCTTTAAAGAATAAACAAGAACTTTCATAAAGTTAGTGATAATCTATTAACGATAAAATAGATTACGTCTTTAACAGCTGAATGAACTTCTACGCTAAAATTAAATCATTGTAAAAACCTAAATATTGTCTTAGGGTATACCTGCTTAGATATACGTTGACAGCTGCCAGAGTAATATTTGAAATGAAATGGAAGACAGAACACTGTCCCACAATAGACATCTGGAAAGAGAAACTAGCTGAGTATGCAACATTGGCAAAACTAACTAATTATATATCAATCAATCAAAACCTTTATTGGCATATCAACAAAACAAAACACCAGCCATAGGGAGACAAGGATATGTCCTTTACCCCTGCATCTGAAACAATCTTCTCTTAGAGGCACAACAGAAATTTAATGATCTCTGAATTATGGGAAGATAATAATGAAACAATCTTATAGTCACCTTGACACAGAGAGCACTCCATCTTTCTGTGTTGTACCTCTGAGGATGCCAGTCACAGCTACTGGCTAAACATCAGGTCCTACAATGCCAAGGCCACGGCCACACAGCCCGGAAAATCTACAGCAACTGATCTTATAGTCATCAGATTGCCCTACTTGGCTTTGATGAAGAGATTCTAGAAAAACAGTACAAATATCACAGTAAAAGGAACAATACAGAAGAACATGTTTGATACTTTCAATCTCCTCCAAGCCACTGGCACAAAACCTAGATGACTATGGGATTTTCTTAAACCTCCCGTACAATACAGCAGAAGGGGGAACATTAAAGAGAGCTAATTATATAAGCAAAAGACCATTGAAAGAATTTCAGCAGAAGTGGCAAGCTTATTATTCATAGTATGGGAATAGTTAACTTTTTTTTTGAGTTCTGGAATTATCTGAATATCACATTAAAGGTGCTGAAGATATTGGTGATAGCTTCAATATAAGTACTCTGTATTCCACCAGTATTTAAATAATTAGTAAGAATAAAATTTAGATTTAGATAAACAGTTAAGCCAATTATTACATTCCTATCTCTGGCCTTGAAGATGATAAGGGCCATGTAGGCAGAGAGGCCCAGTTGCTAGCCTCTGCAAGATGGAATGTGTTCATTGATATTCACATTAACCTTTCAGGTTATCAGGGGTGCTTTGCCTCACGGGGGGGATCTCCTCTCTCCAGACTTCAGTGTAGGAGTTCATTTTGTGGACTTTGCCTTGAAGCTGGCTGTGGTCAGGCTATAGGGGCCTAGCACTCTCCACAGCTATTCAGCCCTCCCAGCTCTCAAGTATCTCCCACCTCCTGAGGGAATTCTCTGCTGCAGGAATCCAGATGTTCAGCTCTGTCCCTGTTTCCTGAAGTCCTTTTCCTCTCTTCTTCCCTGGCTGACTAAGCTCACTCTTAGAATCATAGAATCATAGAATGTTAGAGTTGGAAGGGACCTTGCAGGCCTTCTAGTCCAACCCCCTGCACTCTGCAGGAACACAGCCGAAACCCCTACATACCTACAACATACCCAAAAGATGGTTGTCCAGTCTCCTCTTGAAAACGTCCAGCGCAGGAGCATCCACCACCTCCCGAGGCAGGCTGTTCCACTGCTCAACCACTCTTTCAGTCAGGAAGTTTCTCCTGATATTAAGCCGGTAACGACTCCCTTGTAATTTCCACCCATTAGATCTAGTCTTGCAATCCGGAGCAAGAGAGAATAGATCCACTCCATCTTCTACATGACAGCCCTTCAAATACTTGAAGACTGCAATCATGTCCCCTCTAAACCTTCTCTTTCCCAGGCTAAACATACCCAACTCCCTCAGCCTTTCCTCATAAGACTTGGACTCCAACCCTCTCACCATCCTGGTCGCCCTCCTCTGGACCCGCTTATACATGGAAGGGGGAAGACTCTAGCTTTTATTTGGCTCCCATAAACGCTTGCTAACCGGGCCAGTAGGCCTCTGCACTTCCATGACCAGTAGGGGGCCTGGTCCAAACTGGATTGTCCTTTGTCCAGAAGGGATGAACTCTGCCAGGATGGTCCAAAGTGGAATGAAAACGAAGGGGTCACTCTGATATAAAACCCCGTGAGTCCCAAATCCCAGATGCTCTCAGTGGCTCTTCTTTAGCCCTAGTAAGGTTTTAGGGTTTCTGTCACAGGAGGAACTCCAAGGAAAGATCCCTCCCTCAGCAATATCACAATTTCCAGCAGCATCTCCCAGTTGGTCCCTGTGCTCGCTTGGAGGTTACTAACCACTTGCTTCTGCCCTATGTTAAAGGGGCTGGGGGCAGAGTGTCCAGGGGGCCTCTGGGGGCCCATCCCTGGTGGGTGGGAAGCAGGAATTATATGTAGGGTGGGTAGCTGCATGCAGAAAGTCCTAAATGCAGTGCCTGATGCCTCCACTGACCTGAGATTCTTTGACTGGAAAATCCCTGCCCAAGGCGTTGGAGTGCAGCAGCCAGGCTGAATAATGATATTTGTTCCTCCCTTTCATCTTCAGGGTCCAACTTGGGGCTCGCTCTGGTAATCTCTGGGAGCACCGTGGTGGTTGTCATCCTGGTGGTGGCTGGGGTCATTTTCTACATCTGTAAGTAAACAGGGAAGGCCTTAGTTGGGCAGAGTGTGTATGTGTGTGTGTGATTTTTGTGGATCCCCACTGTGGGTTGTGGGGGTGGAAGAGGGCCTCTGGCACAGAAAACCGTTTGGCACTTGAATGGGAAACCACCAAGGAAGTTCAGGGTCCCTACCCCAGAGGCAGCCGTTTTCAAACCACCTCTGAACATCTCTCATCTTGAAAACCCTGTGGGGTCTACATAACCCTACAGGTCTCACCCTACTGGGGAAGAGGGGCAGTGGCTCACAGGCAGAGCCCCCGCTAGGAATGTAGAAGGTCCCAGATTCGATCTCTGGTGTCTCCAGCAAAAAGGATTAGTTAGTAGGTCATGGGAAAAATCACTGCCTGAGACCCTATAGAACTGATTGTCATACTTAAGGGTGTGCATTTGGTATATAGCGAGCCGAATAAATACCCGAATAATACCTTATTGGTTTCGTTTGGGTATTTATTAAGCCGAATTAGATTCTCTAATCTGATATCGCTACTGAATAGAGAGTCCTGAATAAAAGCCGAAATTACATGGCTTTTATCTGGGTGCAGACTGGTGAAGCGGAATCGCACCATTGCAGCAGCATGGGCCAGCTTGGAGAAGGGATTTAAACAGTGCAGGATGGGGGCACTTTCTTTGGGGGCCCATAAAATTGGAACCCCAGTCCAATCTTTTTGGAACTGGGGTGGGGGTTGAGGAGCTGCATTAGCAGCTATCCTGCAGATTTGGTGCCTTTACCAAAAAAAAAAAAAAAAAAAAAGCCCCCCCGCCCCAGATACCCGCAGATTGATTCTCCTTATCCTGAGGTTGTTAGGAAGAGAGACAGGGGAGCTTCTAACAGGGAAGGTCTGAGACCCCCTTCCTCAGTATCGTTGAGCCAGTGAAACTGGATGATCTCTGGGGGTCCCTTCCAGCTCTGACTTTCTGATTCTGTCTCTGTAGATAAACGACGACCAAAGGGTGGCAACACATCAACACCGAGTGAGTAACTCTCCCCTCTTGAAATATTGTTTCAACAAGGGGGGGGATGGGCGGACGAAGAAGTATTCACGGGGTCCGGAGAAGCAGATTTTCTGAGCTTCCATCTGATGGTTGATTTGTACGCTTCGTATCATGTTAACTGAGGGAGAAAGAGGGTTTTTGAGAGGGAAACATGAGGGCAAAAGGGGGCTGTGGCAGTTGGAGCCCTCTCCCCACAAGCCCCCCAGTGAACCTGCCTCCCTCTCTCTCTGCTTCCTTCAGGAGATAGCGGCCATGTGTCTTACTGCTCTGGAGATTGATTGAGTTGGTTGATTGATTAGATATCTACCCTGCCCTCCCAGCCATGGCGGGCTCAGGGCGGCTTACGCAAACAGTATAAAATGACAACACACCTAACATAAGTTGAAACAACAACATTTAAAGATTTAAACAATTCTAAAACCAGTTAGCCATAAAATGGAATAAAGTGCTAGTATCAGAAATTTCACAGCGGTGGTTGTTCCTCTCTTTGCAGGCAGCTCCTTGTTCAAAGGGGTTTTTTTTGGGGGGGGTTAATGGGAGTTCAGAAGGGGCCATGGTAACTGGAGCCCCCTCCCCACAAGCCCCCCCCCAGTGAAGCTGACTCCCCCTCTCTCTCTCGCCTTCCTTCAGGAAAGAGTGACCAGAAGTCTGACAGCTGCCGCAATGGTAAGTATGGGATAGCTGGGACCCCCGTCTCAAAGATGGAGGGGTCACTCTGTCAACAAGTTTGTACCTGCTTCTGTGGGGAATGGCGAAGTAAAAGATTTTCCAGACTTCTGTTTAATCTCCAAGTAATGGTTGACATGTTTGTTTTATGTCATGTTAACTGACGGGGAAGGGGGGTATGTGTGTGGGGAGGGGGGTTAGTGAGAGTGCAGAAGAGGCCGTGGTGATCGGAACCCGCTCCCCACAAGCCCCCCCCCCCAGTGAACCTGACTCCCTCTCCCTCCTTCCTTCAGGAGATAATGACCAGAAGTCTGACCGCTGCCGCAATGGGGAGTATGGGATAGTTGGGACCCCCGTCTCAAAGGTGGGGGGTCACTCTGTCAACAAGCTTGTACCTCCCTCTGTGGGAAATGGAGAAGTAAAAGATTTCCCAGGCTTTCATTCATCTCCATGTGACGGTTGATATATATGTTCTATGTTACATTGACTGAAGGGGAAGGGGTTTTTTTTGGGGGGGGGTTAATAGGAGTTCAGAAGGGGCCATGGTAACTGGAGCCCCCTCCCCACAAGTCCCCCCAGTGAACCTGCCTCCCTCTCTCTCTGCTTCCCTCAGGAGATAGCGGCCATGTGTCTCACTGCTCTGGAGATTGATTGGTTAGATTTCTACCCTGCCCTCCCAGCCACGGCAAACAGTATAAAATTACAACATACCTAAAATAAGTTAAACAACAACATTTAAACAATAACATTTAAAGATTTAAACAATTCTAAAACCAGTGAGCCATAAAATATAATAAAGTGCTAGTATCAGAAGTTTCACAGCGGAGGTTGTTCCTCTCTTTGCAGGCAGCTCCTTGTTCACCCTGTTCATCAAAGGGGTTTTTTTTTTTGGGGGGGGGTTAATGGGAGTTCAGAAGGGGCCATGGTAACTGGAGCCCCCTCCCCACAAGTCCCCCCAGTGAAGCTGACTCCCTCTCCCTCCTTCCTTCAAGAAAGAGTGACCAGAAGTCTGACAGCTGCCGCAATGGGGAGTATGGGATAGCTGGGACCCCCGTCTCAAAGATGGAGGGGGCACTCTGTCAACAAGTTTGTACCTGCTTCTGTGGGGAATGGCGAAGTAAAAGATTTTCCAGACTTCTGTTTAATCCCCAAGTAATGGTTGACATGTTTGTTTTATGTCATGTTAACTGACAGGGAAGGGGGTATGTGTGTGGGGAGGGGGGTTAGTGAGAGTGCAGAAGAGGCCGTGGTGATCGGAACCCACTCCCCACAAGCCCCCCCCCCCGTGAACCTGACTCCCTCTCCCTCCTTCCTTCAGGAGATAATGACCAGAAGTCTGACCGCTACCGCAGTGGGGAGTATGGGATAGTTGGGACCCCCGTCTCAAAGGTGGGGGGTCACTCTGTCAACAAGCTTGTACCTGCCTCTGTGGGAAATGGAGAAGTAAAAGATTTCCCAGGCTTTCATTCATCTCCATGTGACGGTTGATATATATGTTCTATGTTACATTGACTGAAGGGGAAGGGTTTTTTTTGGGGGGGGGGGGTTAATAGGAGTTCAGAAGGGGCCATGGTAACTGGAGCCCCCTCCCCACAAGTCCCCCCAGTGAACCTGCCTCCCTCTCTCTCTGCTTCCCTCAGGAGATAGCGGCCATGTGTCTCACTGCTCTGGAGATTGATTGGTTAGATTTCTACCCTGCCCTCCCAGCCACGGCAAACAGTATAAAATTACAACATACCTAAAATAAGTTAAACAACAACATTTAAACAATAACATTTAAAGATTTAAACAATTCTAAAACCAGTGAGCCATAAAATATAATAAAGTGCTAGTATCAGAAGTTTCACAGCGGAGGTTGTTCCTCTCTTTGCAGGCAGCTCCTTGTTCACCCTGTTCATCAGAGGGGGTTTTTTTTTGGGGGGGGGGTTAATGGGAGTTCAGAAGGGGCCATGGTAACTGGAGCCCCCTCCCCACAAGTCCCCCCAGTGAAGCTGACTCCCTCTCCCTCCTTCCTTCAAGAAAGAGTGACCAGAAGTCTGACAGCTGCCGCAATGGGGAGTATGGGATAGCTGGGACCCCCGTCTCAAAGATGGAGGGGGCACTCTGTCAACAAGTTTGTACCTGCTTCTGTGGGGAATGGCGAAGTAAAAGATTTTCCGGACTTCTGTTTAATCTCCGCATAATGGTTGACGTGTTTGTTTTATGTCACGTTAACTGACGGGCAGTGTTCCCTCTAAGCTGAGTGTGAGCCAGCTCACAGTTTTTTTAACCTCCGGCTCACACATTTTTGTCTTAGCTCTGGAAGGATGGCTCCAGTGCAAACTAATTTGTGCAGTGGCCACATCATCTGCTCACAACTTTAATGCCAGTAGATCACAAAGTAGAATTTTTCCTCACAGGACTCCATCAGAACCCGCTCCCCACAAGTCCCCGCGGTGATACTGACTCCCTCTCTCCCCTTCCTTCAGGAGAGAGTGACGAGAAGTCTGACAGCTGCTGCAATGGTATGTATGGGATAGTTGGGACCCCCGTCTCTAAGGTGGGGGGTCACTCTGTCAACAAATTTGTAGCTACCTCCATGGAGAATGGAGAAGTAAAATATTTATCTGCAAGTGATGGTTGATTTATATGTTTTATGTCACATTGACTGAAGGGGAAGGAGGTTTTTTTTGGGGGGGTGAATGGGAGTTCAAAAGGGAGGGGCCATGGTGACTGGACCCCCGTCCCCAGAAGCCCCTAAGTGAAACTGACTCTCAGTCTCTTCTTCCTTTAGGAGACAGAGGTCAGGTGTCTGTCTTCTTCCAAAATGGTAAGTATATGGGATAGTTGGGACCCCCATCTCAAAGGGGGAGGGAGCGGTCTTTCCACAAATCCCTCTGTGGGGATTGGAGAAGTAAAAGGTTTTCCCAGCTTCCCTTTAACTCTTTGCGATGGTCAAGGTCAATTTGTATATTTTGTGTCACATTAACTGAAGGGGAAGGAGGATTTGAGCCAGTTTGGTGTAGTGGTTAAGTGCACGGACTCTGATCCGGGAGAACCAGGTTTGATTCCCCACTCCTCCACTTGCACCTGGCTGGATGACCTTGGGCAAGCCATCGGTCTGTCAGAGCTGTTCCCTCAGAGCTCTCTCCACCCCACCTACCTCACAGGGTGTCTGTTGTGGGGAGGGGAAGAGAAAAGAGTTTGTAAGCTGCTCTGAGACTCCGAGTGAAGGGCGGGGTATAAATCCAATCTCTTCTTTTTCCTCTTCTTCTTCTGCCTCCTCCTCTTCTTCCTCCTCCTCCTCCTCTTCTTCCTCTTCTTCTATTTGTGAGAGTGCAAAAGGGGTTGTGGTGACTGGACCCCCCTCCCCAGAAGTCCCCCAGTGAACCTGTCTCCCTTTCTCTTCTTCCTTCAGGAGATAGCGCCCAGGTGTTTTACTGCTCTGGAAATGGTAAGACACCCATCTCAAAGACAGAGGGAGCACTCTGTTGACAGGTTTGTACCTGCCTCTGTGGGGAATGGCGGAGTAAAAGATTTTCTGGGCTTCTGTTTATCTCCATGTGATGGTTGAGTTGTATGTTTTATGTCACGTTAACTGAAGGAGAAGGAGGGTTTATCTTTTGGGGGAAATGGGAGTATAAAGGGGGCTGTGGTCACTGGAGCCGCCTTCCTGCAAGTCCACCCGTGAACCTGACTTCCTGTCTCTTCTTATGAGGAGATAGCGACCAGGTGTTTTGGCACTCAAAGAGCAGGGGATGGCCAAACTTGCTTAGCATAAGAGCCACATAGAAGAAATGTCAGATGTTTGAAAGCCACAAGATGTGAGCAAATATAACCCACACATTTTTATTGGAAAATACGCAGATTTGCTTTTTATGAACATTAGATTAGACTCCCCAAAATAAAAACAGATAATGATAATGATATTTAACTTTAGATGGGGAGGGAGGGGAGAAATAGAGAGAGAGAAAGAAAGGTGGAAAGAAAGAAAGGGAGGGAGGGAGGGAAGGGAGAGATGGAAAGAAAGCAAGGAGAAGGGATAGACCGGGCAGGGAAGCATAGCTCCCCTCCACTTTCCCAGCCAACCTGTCGGGAGCCACAAAATATGTGTGAAAGAGCCACATGCGGCTCCTGAGCCACAGTTTGGCCACCCCTGTCAAAGAGGGAGGGGGCACCCTATCAACAGACGGCCCCTTTCACCTGCATCTGTAGTGAATGGAGAATTAAAAGATTTTCTGGGCTTCTGTTTATAGCCATATAATGACTGATTTGTCTGTTGTATATCACTTTTACTGATAGGGAAGGAGGGTTTGTGTGTGTGTTCATGGGAGTGCCAAGTGGGCTGTGACGTTTGGCACCCTCCGCCCCGCAGTGAACCCGACTCCCTCTCTCTCCCCCCTTTCCTTCAGGAGAGAGCGGCTAGGTGTATTTATTTTATTCAGTTTATACCCCGCTTTTCCCACAAGCAGACTCAGGGCGGCTTACACAATTGGTACAGAATACCAGGAAAAAACGCATAAAAACGCATTAAAACAATTTAAATACAATAGTCTCAAAATCAAAGGTGCTAATAATCCTTAGAGTGATTAACATATGGAATTCACTGCCACAGGAGGTGGTGGCAGCTGCAAACATGGACAGTTTCAAGAGGGAATTAGATAAACATAGGGAGTAGAAGTCCATCAGTGGCTATTAGCCACAGGGTATAGATGGGAACTCTCAGTCTGGGGCAGGTGATGCCCTCTATTCTTGGTGCTGGAGGGGGCAGCAGTGGGAGGGCCTCTGGTGCCCTGGCCCCACTGCTGGACCTCCTGATGGCACCTGGTATATTTTGTCCGCTGTGTGACAGAGTGTTGGACTAGATGGGCCATTGGCCTGATTCAACATTGGCTTCTCTTATGTTCTTATGTTCTTCACTGGTTAAATTGAGATGGCATGCGGAAATTATTGCTTGCAGTTTTCTCTCTCCAGACATGGGGAGTACATTTGAGTGGGGACCACTGTTCCCTCCCAGCTGAGTTAGTGTGAGCCAGCTCACAGTTTTTAGCCTCCGGCTCACACATTTTTGTCTTTGCTCAGGAAGGACAGCTCCAGAGCCAACTAATTTATGCAGCAGCCAAATTGCTCTCCCACAACTTTAATGACAGGAGCTCACAAAGTAGGATTTTTGCTCACAAGACTCCACAACTTCTGTCTCGGAGAGGGGGGGGGTCAATCTGTCAGCAGGCTTGCCCCTACCTTCAATGCTCCCTCTAAGCTGTGGAGTCTCGTGAGCAAAAATTCTACTTTGTGAGCTACTGGTATTAAAGTTGTGATCAAAAAATTTGGCTACTGCATAAATTAGTTGGTTCTGGAGCCCTCCTTCCTGAGTGAAGACAAAAATGTGTGAGCCGGAGGCTGAAAACCTGTGAGCTAGCTCACCCTATCTCAGCTTAGAGGGAGCACTGTCTACCTTTGCTGGGAATGGAGAACTAAAAGATTTCCTGGGCTTCCAGTTTGGTGTAGTGGTTAAGTGCATGGACTCTAATCTGGGAGAACCAGGTTTGATTCCCACTCCTCCACTTGCACCTGCTGATGTGACTTTGGGTCAGTCACAAGCTCTGGCACAGCTGTTCTTGAAAAAGAGCAGTTTCTGTCAGAGCTCTCTCAGCCCCACCTACCTCAGAGTGTGTCTGTTGTGGGGAGGGGAAGGGAAAGGAGTTTGTAAGCCGCTCTGAGACTCCCTTAGGTAGTGAAGAGCGGGGTATAAATTCAATCTTCTCCTCCTTCTCCTCCTCTTCCAGTTTGGTGTGGTGGTTAAGTGCGCGGACTCTAATCTGGGAGAACCAGGTTTGATTCCCCACTCCTCCACTTGCACCTGCTGATGTGACCTTGGGTCAGTCACAAGCTCTGGCACAGCTGTTCTTGAAAAAGAGCCGTTTCTGCCAGAGCTCTCTCAGCCCCACCTACCTCAGAGGGGGTCTGTTGTGGGGAGGGGAACGGAAAGGAGTTTGTAAGCCACTCTAAGACCCCCTTGGGTAATGAAGGGCGGGGTATAAATCCAATCTCCTCCTCCATCTCCATGTAGTTCCTGATTTGTATTTTTTTGATGTCACATTAACTGAAGGGGAAGGAGGGTTTGTGTGTATGTGGAAATGGGAGTGCAAAGGGGGCTGTGGCAACTGGAGCCCCCTCCCCACAAGCCCCTCCAGTGAACCTGTCTCCCTCTCTCTTTCCTTCAGGAGATAGCTGCCAGTGTGGTCTCCGTGCTCCACCGCTTGGAACCCCACATCTGTAGGAGCACCTCTCTCCCAACACTCCACCCTCCGGTTTAGCTCATCTGAGGAGGGCCTTCTTCAGAAGCCAACCTGCCAGTGGGCAAAATCCCCAAACTGCCATCTTTCTTGTGGCCTCCATCTTGTGGAGACTTCAACTTGAGGAGGCCAGGAAGTCACCTGCGCTCCTGGCCTTCTACAAACTGTGCCAAAGTGAATCATTGAAGAAGGTTTTTCTATGCAGGTAACCGAGAGAGGACCGGACAAAATGATTCAACAGTGCAATCAGCCGCCTGGGGAGGTGGTGAGATCCCCCACTTTAAGCAGCGTCTGGACAAACCCTTGTCAGGGATGCTCTAGGCTGATCCTGCATTGGAATGGACTTATATGAACTTTATTTGTGCTTTGGTATTTATAGGGCCATCACTAAGTATATATGTTATTGATTTCTTATACTTGATGTTTTGTATGTAACTTAACTTTTGGCATAGTGCCAGTTTGGTGTAGTGATTAAGTGCGCCAACTCTAATCTAGGAGAACCGGGTTTGATTTCCCGCGCCTTCACTTTGCACCTGCTGGATGACCTTGGGCAAGCCATAGTTCTGTCAGAGCTGTTCTTGAAAAAAGAGCAGTTTCTGTCAGAGCTCTCTCAGCCCCACCTACCTCACAGGGTGTCTGTTGTGGGGAGGGGAAGGGAAAGGAGTTTGTAAGCTGCTCTGAGACACCTTTGGGTAGTGAAGGGCGGGGTATAAATCCAATCTCTTCTCTTCTTCTACCTCACAGGGTGTCTGTTGTGGGGAGGGGGAGGGAAGGGAGTTTGGAAGCCGCTCTGAGACGCCTTTGGGCAGTGAAGGGCGGGGTATAAATCCAATCTCTTCTCTTCTTCTTCTTCTACCTCACAGGGTGTCTGTTGTGGGGAGGGGAAGGGAGAGGAGTTTGTAAGCTGCTCTGAGACACCTTTGGGTAGTGAAGGGCGGGGTATAAATCCAATCTCTTCTCTTCTTCTACCTCACAGGGTGTCTGTTGTGGGGAGGGGAAGGGAAAGGAGTTTGTAAGCTGCTCTGAGACACCTTTGGGTAGTGAAGGGCGGGGTATAAATCCAATCTCTTCTCTTCTTCTACCTCACAGGGTGTCTGTTGTGGGGAGGGGAAGGGAAAGGAGTTTGTAAGCCGCTCTGAGACGCCTTTGGGCAGTGAAGGGCGGGGTATAAATCCAATCTCCTCTCTTCTTCTACCTCACAGGGTGTCTGTTGAGGGGAGGGGAAGGGAAAGGAGTTTGTAAGCCGCTCTGAGACGCCTTTGGGCAGTGAAGGGCGGGGTATAAATCCAATCTCTTCTCTTCTTCTACCTCACAGGGTGTCGGTTGTGAGAAGGGGAAGGGAAAGGAGTTTGTAAGCCGCTCTGAGACGCCTTTGGGCAGTGAAGGGCGGGGTATAAATCCAATCTCTTCTCTTCTTCTACCTCACAGGGTGTCTGTTGTGGGGAGGGGAAGGGAAAGGAGTTTGTAAGCTGCTCTGAGACACCTTTGGGTAGTGAAGGGCGGGGTATAAATCCAATCTCTTCTCTTCTTCTACCTCACAGGGTGTCTGTTGTGGGGAGGGGAAGGGAAAGGAGTTTGTAAGCCGCTCTGAGACGCCTTTGGGCAGTGAAGGGCGGGGTATAAATCCAATCTCCTCTCTTCTTCTACCTCACAGGGTGTCTGTTGAGGGGAGGGGAAGGGAAAGGAGTTTGTAAGCCGCTCTGAGACGCCTTTGGGCAGTGAAGGGCGGGGTATAAATCCAATCTCTTCTCTTCTTCTACCTCACAGGGTGTCGGTTGTGAGAAGGGGAAGGGAAAGGAGTTTGTAAGCCGCTCTGAGACACCTTTGGGCAGTGAAGGGCGGGATATAAATCCAATCTCTTCTCTTCTTCTACCTCACAGGGTGTCTGTTGCGGGGAGGAGAAGGGAAAGGAGTTTGTAAGCCGCTCTGAGACGCCTTTGGGCAGTGAAGGGCGGGGTATAAATCCAATCTCTTCTCCTCTTCTACCTCACAGGGTGTCTGTTGTGGGGAGGGGAAGGGAAAGGAGTTCGTAAGCCGCTCTGAGACGCCTTTGGGCAGTGAAGGGCGGGGTATAAATCCAATCTCTTCTCTTCTTCTTTTACTGTACACCAGTACATTTGGAGGGGGAAAGCTCAGGAAAGCTTAATGTCTGAGTGTCAGCACTAGCTGAATTCTGTGTTTGTTCACTGTCACCAGAACTTGTACTATTTGACCTCTGAAGATACATTCCAGAGGCTTTGTTATGACAATAAAAATGGATTTTTGTATTGTTGAATGTTTTTGTACATTTCTATGTATTGATTCACTTTATAACATTTTGTTTGGGAATAAGCTGTTATTGCAGTTGGAATTATTAACATATCTCATTGCGTTAACGTCTCCCCGCCTGTTCTTCTGTCTCCTTTTGTGCATTTGTCACTTTGATTACATTATGAGGCCTTATTACATAGGCCCCTACAAGGTTTTTAACTGTTTTTGAAACAAACACGTATACTTTTTGTCTGTAATGATTGATGTTTTTATTTTTTGGCCCCTTACTAGTTTTCTAAACTTTCTTTGGAGGTTTTGGCTCTTGCTTGGTTGGTTTAGTTTCCCTTCCCCTTTTTTTCCTGGGAGAAATCTTAACAGGTACAGGAAAGCTGACCTTGCACCACCCCCACCCTGTCGCTGCGGATACGGCTTGGCTAAAAGGCAGGAAGTCCCTGTTGGAGGGAGCCGCTCAGCTTACCTGGACATTGGGGGGATGGGGGGCACTGCCTCACTCTTAAGTTTATATTTATTTATTTACAGAAAGAATAAAACCGCAATAGTTTAAGCATAAAACAATTCAGCATTAAAAGGCACTTAGAACTGACATTTCAAGCTAAATTTACATTTAAGTTTAAGATGGCGGTCAGCTTTCATTACACCATCCTAGTGATCGACCCAGATCTGACATTGTGCGGCTGATATGGGAACATGGTTCTCCTTTGGGGTGGCTCCTAATGAAAAGCATGGCGGAAGAGCTCTGTCTTGCAGGCCCTGTGGCTTGGTGTTCTCTCCTTGAATGGGATGCCCGTCTCTTAACCTGGGAGCTGCCCTCTGACCCCTCCTGTCCCATCTCCATCCACATGGCCTTCCATGGAGACACGTCTCTCTGCAAGTGGCATACGGAAGCCAAGTCTGACTCATGGGGGGAATGTTGGGTGAGCGGGGAGGGGCCTCCGCAGTCCCCCCCCCCAAACAGTGCAAGGCACTAACAGGAGGGAGTCCAACAAAATGTGTCCTCTCTGCCCTTCCTTTCCCTCTTCACATTTATTTTCTCTTCTTTCTTCTTGTGTTTGGACCGGGCACCGCTGCATGTCTCCTTGAAGGTGACAGCCTCCAGAGCATGGGATGTGTCACTTGGGGTGGTCTAAAGATTGTTTTGGGGGTGCAGCCAGGTCACAGTGTCTGCCTGTGTGACTGTGCTGGGGACACCCAGTTTTGGAGCAGCTGGCACAAGAACCGCTCTTTGGACCAGGAAACAGTTCGTGTCCCCCAGAAGGGGAGAGTCCCGTGAATGTGGGGGTGTATGATAGATTGTGGTCCAGACTTTGTTTTGGAGTTCAGCTTTCAGACTCTCCTCAGTGTTTTTGGCTGAATTCATTAAGAAGTCATGGGTTAGAATGGATAAAAGGAAGTCCTGCTTCACCCAAAGAGTGATTTACACATGGAATTCACTGCCACAGGAAGTGGCAGCGGCTACAATCATGGACGGCTTCAAGAGGGAATTAGATAAACATATGGAGCAGAGGTCCATCAGTGGCTATTAGCCACAAGGTATAGATGGGAACTCTCAGGCTGGGGCAAGTGATGCTCTGTATTCTTGGTGCTTGGGGGGCGGGGTCAACAGTGGGAGGGCTTCTAGTGTCCTGGCCCCACTGCTGGACCTGATGGCATCTAGTATTTCTGGCCACTGTGTGACAGAACGTTGCACTGGATGGGCCATTGGCCTAATTGAACATTGGCTTTCCCTTATGTTCTTATGAATAAGGAATGCATAAGGAACTGGGAATAAGAATTGGACTGTTGGACTGGATGGGCCATTGGCCTGATCGAACATTGGCTTCCCTTATGTTCTTATGAATAAGGAATGCATAAGGAACTGGGGATAAGGAACCAACTTCATCCTCCTCAACAGAAAGTCAGTTTTGTACATTTAACTTTTCTTGTACTGAAAGACACTGATTATCCCCTAACCCCAAACTACAGATTCATAGTGGCACAACCTCTGGGCAGAACCTGAAGTTCTCCCAGCATTACCACTGACCTCCAGTTCCCCTGAGAAAATGGCTGCATTTGGAGGGGAGGTTCTATGGCCTGGTTCCCATCTGAGGTCCTCCCCCCAGATTTGGCCGTTCTCAGTCCCCCCCTTCCAAAATGTGCGGGAATTTTCCATCTGGGAGTTGGCAACCCTATGACAACCGATGGCTGAGGTAATGATTTCAGCCTTCCTCCCAAGAACTCAAAGCTTATTACCTCAATGGCTTCCTTGTGAGTAAACCTTCCCAGGATCCAGTTGCAAGGCTTTCCCCCTGATGTTGCATATCTGAAGCCCTTCCTGTCTGCTTTCTTTTTCTTTTATAACTATTTATTAATTTTTTTTTTAATTTTATAACAATTTAACTGCAATAAAATTACAAAAACACTAAAACTACAAACATACAACTAGGAAAAAAGCACACTATTAGTTTTCTAATATACAATAAAAATGGCATAAACATATCTGCAATTTTTAATACCATACAAAGTCAAGGTATTTGTTAGGCAAAGCATTGTCGTCATTTGCATTTGTTTCAGTATAATGAAAAAAAGAGAACCATTTTTCTAAGAAATTCGATTGCTTCAAAAGGGTTTCCAGCTATCTGCAATTGCACTGCTATTTTGTCATAAACAATTATGCCCCAAACCTTTTCACTGTTGGAATTTTACCTATTTTCCAATATTGTGCTATTAATGTCTTAGCTGCTATCAATAAAAGAGCATGTGTCTTTGTAAGCGTTGTATTTTCCCAGGGATTCAACGAGAGATCTAGGGGTATTTGGAATGTTTCATGCCACTATGAATGGTAAGATGGAATCACAAAATTTATATATATGTGGGCAAGACCAGCAACAATGTAGAAAAGATCCCATTAACCTACAACCCTTCCAACATTGAGGGGTTTTCTTTGATTTGTCATAAAATAATATGTTGTCGAAGGCTTTCACAGCCGGAATGTATTAGTTGCTGTAGATTGCTGTGTGGCCATGGTCTTGGCATTGTAGCACCTGACATTTCGCCAGTAGCTGTGACTGGCATCCTCAGAGGTATAACAGAGAAAGATGGAGTACTCTCTGTGACAAGGTGAGCAGAAAAATGGTAGGCAGGTAATTTATATCTATCCTGGGCACTACAGATAAGATTAGAGTTTCAATAGCCATTCCACACACAAAAGAACCTCCTCAAGAAACAGGAAACCTCTTCAGGAAACAATCCATAGACAAAAGAACCTCCTCAGGAAAGCTCCTCTATTAGCATGTTCATAGCCTGGAGAACTCCTACAAGATAATGACTCAGCCCTACCCCACCTTCCAGGGTAGATAGAAATTACCTGCCTACCATTTTCCTCCTCACCTTGACACACAGAGTCCTTCATCTTTCTGTGTTATACCTCGAAAGTGCAACAGCTTGTTTCTTTTGAAGAGCATTAGGCTTGTATTTTAACCATTCAAACCAGATTACGAGATGGATCGGAGAGGCAGTGGGTCAGTGTCCATGGGGGGAACGGAGTTGCAAGCAGAGGTCTTGCTTGTTCTCCCAGGGGGTGATGGGAGTTGTAGTTTCCTCTTCTGTGCGCAGCAGATCTGTTTTGAGTCTTCTAAAAGTCTAAGGGCCTGCGGCAGATCATATCCAGAGTCTTCATCCATGGCATGGAAAGTATTGTCTTGATGGGAAACTGGTAGTTTTCCTGAAAGCAGCCATTTGTATCTGATGTTGGCTAGTTGCAAACATGATGTGATGGGCTTCAAAGCCTGATGAACACAGAGAGCTTCTTGAGGTATATCTGGGAAGACTAGAATCTATACATCATTGAATAAAAGATGGCCCTTTGTTCTAGCTTCGTCTTGGATTCTTTTTTTAGACCTCCAGTCCTGAAATTGTACTAACAAGTCTCTAGGACCTTTCCACGTTGGATTTATGGGAGGGGGCAATTCTGTAAGTCTGCAAAATGGCCGACGCCACCCCAGTTTCAAGCATCAGAACAGAAGACAGCCAGTCTGAAATAAAACATACCTGTTGTTTCCTCCACTCCCTCAGGAAAGCCTCTAAATTTTAAGTCCAATTGTTTAGCTTGAGCTTCCATTGCAGATAAACGGTCCCAGGTCTGCTCTTCAAATATTTGCAGTGGGTCCTGGCCCCACTGCTGGACCTCCTGATGGCACCTGGTGTTTTTGGCCACTGTGTGACACAGAGTGTTGGACTAGATGGGCCATTGGCCTGATCCAACATTGGCTTCTCTTATGTTCAGACTTTTTACATCGTCTTTCATTCCCATTCCCATGTTACGAGCTGTTTCCACAATTTGTGAGGTCTGCACTAGAGAGATTTGAATCCCTTCAAGTTGATCACTTGCATCTGTTCTTTGAGAAGCACTTCCATTTTTTTGAACAAAGACAGTAAGCCCTGTTTGTGTAGTACAGTCTCTAAAACTTGTGTAATGGAGATCTTGTCCGTCAATATGTTTTTTCAGTGCCCGGGGCCTTTGATGCCACTCTGAATTCCCTTGGGGAGAAGAATGCTGGTGGCATTTTTGGTGATGGTTTCAGCAAAGATGTAGTAGTCCCGTTATTTTTGCCCATGAATGGTTTAAAGGTGGTTATCGCCTGGGAAATAGCTCAAGAGGAGGAAGGGTTGAGGAGCTGAAGGATCAGATGACCACCATCTTACACAGCATCGGCATGCCCCCCGAACACAGTCTTTTCAATGAATGAAGTGTACCGTGTATCAAAGTAGAAATAAAATATTTTTACTTCATTTTATGTCTCTCTACAATGATAAAAACTGTAAAATGTTTGAGAAAGGAAACACTTTTGAACATGCTGTACTTAACAAACATGTAGAAGAAGGAGAAGGGAAGAAGAGATTGGATTTATATCCTGCCCTTCACTACCCAAAGGAGTCTCAGAGCGGCTTACAAACTCCTTTCCCTTCCCCTCCCCTGTGAGGTAGGTGGGACTGAAAGAACTCTGACAGAAACCTCTTTTTCAAGTACAGCTCTGACAGAACTATGGCTTGCCCAAGGTCATCCAGCAGGTGCAAGTGGAGGAGTGGGGAATCAAACCCGGTTCTCCCAGATTAGAGTCCACGCACTTAACCACTACACCATTTATACTCTCAAATGTCCTTGATAAATGCAAATCTTCCTTTAATTTTTCAACTTCCCTATCTCCTTTTTTCTGTACCCTAATTTTTTTTCCAAAATAAAAAAGGGGAAAAAGAATTGCCTCTCAAGAACTGCTTGTCAGATAAAAATGTTTGTGAACTAAGGATGCCAGCTGGTCACTCAAGGTTTATGCCAGTTGCAGAGAGGCTGTAGATATCTGTTACCCTCAACTTCTCTATTTCTTCACAGGATTTGGGGAAAGAAATGGTTTTGCCAATTTTGGGGGTGTCAGAAAGACTTAGCTTGGCAGATAACCCAAAGTAGCGAGTTTCACAGAGGAGGGCAAACACTAAACGTCTCTTCTCTATGTCATTTCTTTCTGAGTTAGGAAAGTTTCACGCTTATATGGATTCTCTGAGGAACATGAAAACCGGATCTCTGTCTCAGGCTCTTGCCACACACAGAGCATTGATGAGGTTCATCCCCTGGGTGGACTACTCGATGCTTAAGGAGATATCAGCTGATCCTTCAGTCCACAGAGCCATTCTCCATCCTTGCTTTCTTCCCTGTGGAATCTATTTGAGGTTTCAAATGCGGCTAAAGTGCTTTCCGCTGTCCAAGCACTTATAACATTTTTTCCAAATTAGGGTAAGGTTTCTGTGTAGATTTAGGCTCTTTGTGACCGTTTACACTGTTTCAGTGCTTTGTATGATCTGTGGTTGTCGTTAAGGTGTGAAATAGAAGAAAAGCTCTTTTCACAGGCTAAGTGGATACATGGTTCCTATTGTGTGGGTTCTTGGATGTCTTTGAAAAGTGCTACTCCAACTGAATCTCTTTCCACGCTCTGAGCACTCAAAAGGTTTTTCCCCGTGTGTGTTTTTTGGTGCAGCTGAAGTTTGCCACTCTGACTGAATCTCCTTCCACACTCAGAGCATTCAAAAGGTTTCTCTCCTGTGTGGGTTCTTCGATGCACTCGAAGAGTGCCACCATGACGGAATTTCCTCCTACACACTGAGCATTCAAAAGGTTTCTCCCCTGTGTGGGTTCTTCGATGCAGATGAAGAGTGCCACTCCGACTAAATCTCTTTCCACACTCTGAGCATTCAAAAGGTTTCTCCCCTGTGTGGGTTCTTCGATGCAGATGAAGAGTGCCACTCCGACTAAATCTCTTTCCACAGTCTGAGCATTCGTAAGGCTTCTCCCCTGTGTGGGTTCTTTGATGCAGTTGAAGAGTGCTACTCTGACAAAATCTCTTTCCACACTCTGAGCATTCAAAAGGTTTCTCCCCTGTATGGGTTCTTTGATGTAGTTGAAGATTGCTTCTGTGCCTGAATCTCTTCCCACACTCTGAGCATTCAAAAGGTTTCTCCCCTGTGTGGGTTCTTTGATGCTGTTGAAGAGTAGAACTGTCACTGTATCTCTTTCCACACACTGAACATTCAAATGGCTTCTCCCCTGTATGGGTTCTTTGATGTCGTTGAAGACTGCTAAGCCGACTGAATCTCTTCCCACACGCTGAGCATTCCAAAGGTTTCTCCCCTGTGTGGGTTCTTTGGTGCCGTCGAAGAGTAGAACTGTCACTGAATCTCTTTCCACACTCTGAGCATTCAAATGGTTTCTCCCCTGTGTGGATTCTTAGATGCTGTTTAAGACTGAAACTCCCACTGAATCTCTTTCCACACTCTGAGCACTCAAAAGTTTTATCTGCTCTGTCGGTTCTCAGATGGTGTTGAAGGCTGTCACTAAAACCGAATTTCTTTCCATGGAATTGATATTGGGTTTGTTCTGTGAAGACCATTCTATATTTTGAACACTTGTATCTATTTTCTGCCGTATGAATGACTTCTTGGAAATCCCCCCCTTGGCAAGGAATGGGTTGATCCCTCTTCTTGACCATTTGGCTTCCTTCCTGACTCTTGGCTCTGCCTTGGATGCTGAACTTCTCTTTGAAGTCTTCATTTGGCAATTGCTGATGAAGCTCCTCACCCTCCTCATTCCTCTGATCAGCCTCTGCTGGAAGAAAGAGAAAGACCCCATTAGCACCCCAGAGGGCAGGTAAAGTCCAAAGGCATCTGTGTGATTGCAGTAGGAAAGGGTTGACAGCCATTCGGCTTCGTCCAACTCAACTAACTAATTCCCACTCACTTTTCCCCATAATATCCAGTACTTAAGGATGCCCAGAAGGACCTTCTGAGCCTCCAAATCCCTAAGTCCCAGAAGGCCTCTCTAACTCCTTGCCCAGTGGGCTTTATAATTCTACCAAACTAAGAGTTGCGTAGAAATGAAGTAGAAAAGGCCCATGGTTAGTCCTTGCCCGTTCCCTTGACATAAGCATGAAGGATACCCACTCTCAACCAGCTCATTTGGGAAGGAAATCCTCTCCTGTGATCCTCCTGAGAAGCTCCCCAGCCCTTCTTCGGAAGCAAGGCCTCCGTCTGTCTCCACCACAGTCTCTCTGACATTCCTCTCTTCTGTGGCGGAGAGAGAAGGAGATCATTCTCATATCGGGAAGAGAAGAAATCCAAGCAAGAAGAGAAAAATCTTCTGAAGAGAAGGAAGAGTTTGAGAAAGAGGAGTGACTGAGAGTGGAAGAATGTGATACCTCAGTCAGAAGTTTTTAGCATACTCTTTTATTCACTGAAGAGACGTAACAAAACATCTTGTAACCAATACGCTTCTTGCGCAAACAAAGTTTTATCTAGTTTATTGTTAACCCAGAGTCATAAGCTGTTTAAAATATAAGACTCTCACCCACAGGCCCACGTAGTCCAACAAAGGAGCCTTAGAGCTTGGGCACAACACTGCGGGAAAGGTTAATTAATAAGACTGGAATTAAATTCTTGGTGGCAGTGTTACATACCTCGAGTGAAAGAAACAACAAGAAATTTAAAACCACATCATACCTAACCAAACAAATTAAAAGAGAGGTAGCATGACAGATACCCACTCTCAGTCAGCTCATTTGGGAAGGAAATCCTCTCCTGAGATCCTCCTGAGAAGCTCTCCGGCCCTTCTTCGGATGCGAGGCCTCTGTCTGTCTCCACCACAGTCTCTCTCACATTCCCTTCTTCTGTGGCGGAGAGAGAAGGAGAACATTCTTATATTGGGAAGATTAAGAAATCCAAGCAAGAAGAAAAATTCTTCTGGGAGGACAGAAACGTGGTCAGGATCAAAGCCCACAATCCCAAGCAGTATAAGGGGGAGGAATCCATTCCAGATCAGAGCCACGGAAGATGACACTCATCAGTTCTGGAGGAAGGGTGTGTTGTCAAGGTTGAAAACAGAAATTAGGATCAGGCCCCTTCCAGAGTCTTTCTGAGGGCCTCTCAGCCCTCCCTTGGAATCAAGCCAGAACACCTTCCCTGGCTTGGGCGGTGGCCGCAACACTGGACACAGTTGCCCTGGACAAGTAGCAAGATAGGCCTCAAAATGGTGTCCTGCTGTTCAATATTTTCAGACGTGCCTCATCCCAATGGCAGCAATTCACACCTTTGGGCATCTGTGAATGATCCTTACCCAGAGAGGCCACGCTCCCATAATTCTCCAGCATGACTTCCCTGTAGAGAGCTCGTTGGCCTGGATCCAGCAGGGTCCACTCTGCCTCAGTGAAGTACACGGCCACCTCCTCAAAGGAAAAGGGATGCTGAAAGAGAAGAAGAAGAAGAGTTTGGATTTATACCCTGCCCTTCACTGCCCAAAGGCAGAGCAGCTTACAAACTCCTTTCCCTTCCCCTCCCCACAACAGACACTCTGTGAGGTAGGTGGGGCTGAGAGAACTCTAACACAAACTGTCCTTGAGAGAACAGCTGTGCCAGAGCTTGTGACTGACCCAAGGTCACATCAGCAGGTGCAAGTGGAGGAGTGGGGAATCACATAGTGGGGAATCAAACCCGGTTCTCCCAGATAAGAGTCCGCGCACTTAACCACTACACCAAACAAGCATATTCCCTTGTTAGAAACCATGCCAGGCAGAGACTTAACACTGGGAGGGATGCTGGATGTAGAGCTTCACATGAGCAAACACAGCCCTTCTCGCCTGGGCATCTTCCAGCCACTGCAGGAGGAAAAGTCCCCCTGAGAAAGGAGAAGGGACACAGGCTGCCCCCTGCTCATCTCTCCTACCTGGACTGGAAGTGCAGCAGCCGTTTCCACACCTCTGAAAAGACAAGGGCTCAACAGCATCTCTCCAGTGCCTGTTAGTGAGACAAAGGAGGAAGGAAGGGTGTTTGCCATGACTTTCTATTCCATTGCATTGTTTGTTCTCTACTTCACACACCCCCTTCCCAGGCTTATGAAACCTTGTTCTGTGTACCCTCAACAGTTTTGTAACACTTATTAGTAAATTGTGGGAGAGACAAAAATGAAGCACAAGGTACCCATGTGTTACCAAAAGAGGCAGTCTCCAAGTAGTTGGTGGAATTAGCATAAAGGAGACAGAGCAAGAGGCGGGTAACTAGGATCTCCACCAATGTATACAGGGATTTTTCCCTATGAGAACTCTCAAAAATAGCCAGGCAGTTGTTCAACACGCAAGGTTTCTATTAAAAGAAAAGGAGAAATCAAGAATGCATACATATCATAAAACACGTGCAAGTAGGAAAGGGGAAAGCTTTTAAGGGAACGTTGATAATTACCGATCCTGAGGAGGTCCATAGAAGCAGAAAGTCGAAGGAGGAAATGGCCAGCGTTTTGGAAAGTGAAAGAGAGTCCGCACTCAAGTGGGGGTGTGAAGAGGGATTCAAGACACACGAACACACTGCTAGGTGGCATAGTTATAGTGCAAAATGTACCCTAATTTGGGTTGACGTACTGCTAAAAGATAATAACTTAATGGTTCTATTGGAGGTAAACAAAGGTGTAGGAGAGGCATGGTTGCTCTTCGAGCACTGGACAGGAAGGGTAATGGGGGAAGGTGAATAGATTAATTGTTGATTAAAAGTTTAATCACTGATTATTCATTGCTTGAATAAGGTAAGTGGGTGCAGAGGAAGCAGGCTTCTGTGTTGAGGGGATTATCCCTGAGTGAATCAACAGGTCCTGGGTGACCCATTGTTGTAAAGTATGCATCTCTTCAGGGTGAGCAGGGGGCAGTAGCAAACCAGCTGCTCACACTAGGGATGGGCACGAACCAGGGGGTTCTCTTCAAACAGCTTTCGTAAGCGGCGTGTACACTCAGAAGTGAACACGCATGAGTGACTGTATGTGTGTGTTGGGGGGTGGGGGTAATGCTGAAAGTCAGTTGGACTCCAACCAACCTTTAGCATTACCCTCCCCCAACACACACATACAGTCGCCCGCCTGCATTCACTTCTGGGTGTACACACCACTTATGAAAGCCATTTAAAGTTTGTGCCCATCCCCAGTTCGGACTCATGCTTTGAAACTACTTTCCCAGGTTTTTACCTGGCTGGAATCCATCTTGTTTACTTTGGCCTAGGCAGTGTCCTGTACTTAGGGTTCTGGGGTGATATTAAGAGGGGTGTTTCTGTCTCACTCTTGACCTATAAACTGCCCCTCTGAGGGAGGAGGGGTCTGACTACTAACACTGAACCTCAGGGGTTAGAAATGCTTCCAACGTATTTCAGACTTCTCTGAGACCTGAAAATATGGCGCTCCACAGTTTACAGCATCCCTGCTGGATCAGACCAAAAGCCCAAGCCTGCTGTTCTCCTGTTGGCTGGGCCCTCCCATGGGCCCTGAAGTCTGGGCTGATGGGAGAATAAGAGAAGGATGGGTGGACATGTCAACGTCACATTTGGCCAAAACCCAGGCATGACTTGCGTGCACCTGGAGACTCGAGGGTAATATCAATGAGCTTTCAGAGCATCTGTTGTCATGCTAACATCACAACCAGGATTTCAGCCATCAACATGATGTCACATCCGCCCTAAGACCCACCCCAAAGCTCCTGGGGGGGGTGCCAGGACACAGCCTGCCATCCCTACTCCAGCATTACCTTTCCCACAGTGGCTCAACAGATGCCCCTATAAGCACAGCCACAGAAGCCAAATTATTCCATTATTATTGGCCCCCAGGAACTGGTTTTCAGAGCTCTGCTGCCCCAGAAAATGGAGGCTCCCTTGATTCACCAAGTTGAATAGCTCTGCCGTGGTTTGTCTACCTTTTCCTTTTTGAGCCACCTTCTCTTATGGAAGGAAGGTGAGAGAGGAATATTTTAATTCATGGGAGGAATTACCTACCTTGAATTTGTCTCATCCCCTTTCAGAGGAACCACAGTTAGTGGACACTGAGTGTCGCAGATTAACTCAGTGTTGTGTGAAGAAGTATTTACTTCTTCTCCTGACCTGAACTCCCTACACATTCAATTCACAGGGTGCCTCAATTGCATCCAGGCACAATGACTCCTTACCGCATGAGAGGGCATCTTGGGTATAATCCTGGGCCCGCGCTCTTTGCCCTTGCTCCAAAGAAGCTCCTTCCACCTCAGAGAATGTAGCTGCTTCTGTCTTCATGGATGGTCCCCATGTCTGAAACAGCAGCAAGGGAGACAGGTAAGAGATAGAATGGAACAGGCCAAGGAATAGATCCTGCCCCACGCCTAGACTCTGTCTGCACCCTTTTGTCAGCAGGCCCGGTGAGTTATCTGGAGGGATCAGAAATTCTCTAGCAGAAGAGGCTGCTGAAGGAAAGTGTTAAATATCCCATTTGGATGATTAAACACTTGGGACAAATCTCTCTCAGGGACACTTTAGGAGAAGGCCAGATGTCCTTGCTTGAATTGGACATATCTGGAGGGAATCCCCTCACCTGTTTTGCATGCCTCTTCTCCTCCGCCTGACTCAGGAGGAAACCTTCGGCCAGGGCCACCGCCTGGGAACTGGTCTCCGGCCCACATCCTCGGACCCAGCCCTGCATTTCCTGGGGCAGGAGGGTCAGGAACTGCTCCAGGATCACCAGGTCTAGGATCTGCTTCTTGGTGTGTCTCTCTGGCTTCAGCCAGCGGTTGCAAAGTCCGTGGAGCTGGCTGCAAACCTCTCGGGGTCCTTCGGCCTCATGGTAGCAAAATTGCCAGAAGCCTCGGCAATGTCTATCTGAGTTCATGGTGTCCTTAGCCAGAATCTCTGGGGCAGATGTGTCCCAGAATGCAACACCACTTCCAGCTTGGAGGAGAAGGGGGCCTTCGCTTGCTGTCTTGCCAGTTCCGGGTCCTTCTGGGTCCTGCTCTTCCATCTCCTGCCCCTTCTCTTGAGTCACCTCTGACTGAAAAATGCCTTTATTCACTTGGCTATGGAGAGAGGCTTTTCCCTGGGGGGAGAGCGAGAGACAGCAATAGTGTCAAAAGGAAAATAAAAGAATGGAGATACACCACTCAACATCACAAACCTTCATATCCTTAGGATGGGTAGCCGCGGTAGTCTGCTTGTCACTATAGAAAAGAGTAGGAGCCCAGCAGCACCTTAAAAACTAACCAAATATGTGGCAGGGGCTTAGCCCCGAAACCGTTTCTTACTCATGGGACCAAAAGAAAGAAGGGCCAGGTTTTCTTTGTTTGCAAGATGCTCACGACCAGCAAAAGATTAAATTCCCTAAATTCAACCCTACCTGTACTAAAAGGCATTGATTATCATCTCCACTTCCCCCCATAAAACAAACTCCACTTAAATAGAGGTGCAAAAATGCTGCCTAACAGGTTTGCCAACCTCCAGCTGGGACCTGGAGATCCCCGCCCCCCCCCCCCCAATTACAACCAACCTCCAGCTGACAGAGATCAGTTCTCCTGGAGAAACTGGCTGTATCGGAGGGAGGACTTAATAGCTTCGTTCTCATCTCAGGTTACCCTCCCTCCATCCCCAAACTTTTCCCAATATCCACGCCCCCAAATGTGCAGGAATCTGCCATCCGGGAGTTGGCAACCCTGTGCCAACTGTGGTCCGGAATGATCGCCGCCTTCCTCCGCTCCAGGATTTAAAAGTTTATTCCCCCCCCCCATCACCTTACTTCCAAGGAAACCTTCCCGAGATCCGGCTGCACGGCTCTCCCTCCCGCTGCAAATCGGAAGCCCCTCCTGTTCTGTCTCCCCATTCAGGAGCAAATCCTGACCCCCCCTCCCCAAATGAGCCTTCCCTCCAACCCATCCTTGCTCGGCCTCTCCAGCAAACGGCTCTGTCACTTTAACCCTTCCAGTGCTGCAGCCAAAGGAAAAATGTTTCCCGTCCTCTCCATGAGGAGTATCAGCCTGGCTGCCGTCAGCGACGCCCCGTGCATCTCAATAGGGCTGCTCTGGAGTAACCCCGCACGGGGCTGCACTCCCAGAGCATCCCGGGCTGTTCATCCATCTCAGAAAAAAGGAGGCTGAAGGTGGTTCCCGGCTCCTTATTTGCATTTCCTTGTTCTTTTTTTAAATCTCTCTAGTATTAGAAGAAGAAGAAGAGGAGAGATTGGATTTATACTCCACCCTTTACGACCCAAAGGAGTCCCAGCAGGCCCGTAGCTAACAACTTTTTGCTCAGGGGGCCCACCACCAATGTTCCCTCTAAGCTGTGGAGTTTTGTGAGCAAAACTTCTACTTTGTGAGCTACTGCCGTTAAAGTTGTGAGAGAGCAATTTGGCTGCCGCATAAATTAGTTTGCTCTGGAGCCCTCCTTCCTGAGCTAAGACAAAAATCTGCGAGCTGGAAGTTAAAAAAGTGTAAGCTAGCTCACACTAACTCAGCTTAGAGGGAACACTGCCCCCCCCCTTCCATTGGGGAACCATGACTGCAAGGGGAAAAATATAGACCAAATTCAATCTCGTCAGACAAATTCAGTACAATTGAAAGAGAGATTTGATTTTATGTTTTTAAAACCGGACAGCACAATCACAGCAGTATTAATCTTTGTGTAACAGAACTAAGTTTTCAAAAAGTTTTCATTGAGACCTGATACTGAAAGGCATGCAAAGCAGCAACAGAAAAAAGGAAAAATATTTTATTAGAGAGCAGAGAAGACTATTAAGCCAAAACCAGAAATAGCTTCCCCCCCCTGGAATTCAGTTTCATCCTTCCTTATATATAAAAGGATTTTCGTCATACCTTATATGGTGAAAATGCGCGCCGGAATCAGTTGGCTGAGGGACCTGTCAGTCAGAGACAGGGTCCCTTGCCACTGGCTGCCTTGCTTGCCTGCGTTGCTGACATTGGCCCGCCAGCTGCCGCTCAAGACTGCTGGTGTGCCATTGGCTGGGAGGCGGGAGGCGAACGCTGCGAGCGAACACCGCCACCAGGAGCCAGGGAAGGGAGGCTGCGATGCCAGCCGACGGTGCTGGCCGGGGAGCGAGGCAGGGCCAGTGCCAGGGGGACGTTGCAGCCCCGGAGAGACGGAGTCTCAGCGAGAGGGACAGCGGAGGCTGGGGACGGCGGGTGAGCTCCTTCCCCAATGGCCGCCAGATACGCCTGCCTCCAGCACCTTCTTCGCGGGAAGGGGGCCTGTCTAGCGCCCGTTGTCTCGGTTCCACAACGGGCTTCCCTTCCTAGTTTTACAATAAAAAAATACTGAACTTCTTCCTGCAAGGGGCTGCTACTTTGATTTGAACTTGTGGGCATTTTTTGGAATTTTAAGAAAGGGCAGGACCAATCACAAAATGGCTGCTAAAATATTGGGAGGTTTCAAGCAGAGCATCCACCTTTGATCAGGACAACTGTGTCCAAATGTGGACGCTCTGTAAGACCAAAAGTGATTTTCCTTGGGGTCTTCAAAAACACCTCCTGCTTTACTGAGGTGAAAGATAGTCAGAACTGGCTGTTTGCTTTGGTGAAAAAGTGCTGGGTAAGAAGCAAGTAGCCACCAGCAAACACATTGTTGGGCACCACATTGGAGTTTACCACTCTAGTCACTACGTATATATATATATATATATATATATATATATATATATATATATATATATATATATATTTCTACGCTTAAAATATAGGAACATTCTTAAAAAGAAGAGAAATGTTGATTGAAAGCCTTCCCATTTAACAATGGGAACCACAATTAAGACCTTATTGGAAGCAGGGGTCTTTTCGTAGAAAAACAGCTGCAGGAGCTCATTAGAATATGGTATGCTAATGAGCTATTTGGCTATTAGCATATGCCACACCCCCTGACATCACTGGAAGTGATGTCAGAAGGGGAAGCAAAGGGGGGGGCATCTTCAAAAGCCTCCTCTTCCTTTCCTCAGCTGGCCTGGGTGGGGGAGCTAAGAGAGAAGGGGTTTAAAGTTTAAACTCCTTCTCACTAGAGTTGGGCCACAGAAGGAGGAAAGAAGGAAGGAAAGAGAGAGAGTAGAAAGAAGGAAAGAGGGAAAGAAAGAGATGGAAAGGGGAGGGAAAGAAAGAGAGGGAAGATGGAGGGAAACAGGGAAAGGAGGAAAAAAGAGAAGAGAAAAAGTTGGGAAAGAAAGAAAGAGAGAAGAGAAGAAGGAGGGAAAGAGGAAAAAGAGAGAAGGAAAGGAGGGAATGAAAGAAATTCAGCAGCAATTTGGCCCCATTATATCCTATGGGCCATTGAAGTCAATGGTGAAAACATAGGGTATATTCTGGGGGCTGGAGGGGAGGGGGTTTGAAGGAGACGCTCCAAACTCACAGGGTAGCTGGTAGAGCCTCTCTCCAAGATACCCACGAAGTTTCAAGAACATTGGACCAGGGGGTCCAATTCTATGGGGCCCCAAACAGGTTGCCCCTATTCCCTCCATTGTTCTCTATGGTGGGAAAAAAGTTACTTTTCTGCTATTTCTGAATGCCGACTTCTAACACTAGTCTGCCGATCTCTAATGACGATTGCAGTTTAGGAGATCCAAAATACCGCAAATATTGCCGGTTTCAAACTGATAATAGGGAATAGGAGAGAAAGAATCTGTGGTTGGCTAATCTTATTGACAGGTCTTCCTTGTCTTCGCTGCCCCTAATATTTTCAGAACCCCCATGGACAGGTTATCAATCAGTAGGGTCACCTGTCAGTCAGGTCTCCCCCATGGGGATATGTATGGACAGAGAATTAAATTCTCTCCTTCCCTGGCATTGTTCGCTCCACTGGGAGATAGGACTGGTGCATTTAAAAGTATTCCTTTCCAGGTTGCCGTATTCCCTAGAAGTCCCCAAACCCTTTTTCAAAGGGGTACAGACTGGTCTCTGGAGTCATTCTTATGTGATATCATTTGTACTGGCAGCGAATAGGCTATACCAGTTAGAGCAGGGGTGTCGAACTCTTTTGTTGTGACGCCTGGATCTGACATAAATGAGACCTTGTTGGGCCGGGCCATGTGTGTCATAAAATGTAATGCCAGATAGCTTATAGCTACACAGGAGGCGGTGGCAGCTATAAGCATGGACAGTTTCAAGAGGGAATTAGATAAACATAGAGATGGGTAGAGATGGGAACTCTCAGTCTGGGGCAGGTGATGCACTCTATTCTTGGTGCTGGAGGGGGCAGCAGTGGGAGGGCTTCTGGTGCCCTGGCCCCACTGCTGGACCGCCTGATGGCACCTGGTATATTTTGGCCGCTGTGTGACAGAGTGTTGGACTAGATGGGCCATTGGCCTGATTCAACATTGGCTTCTCTTATGTTCTTATGTTCTTATGTTGCTCGGTCTGGGGCTTAATTCTGTTTGCTTCTCCTCCCCCCCCCTAGTTTTTGGGAGGGCGGAACAGCCTGGGATTCCCCGGGGAGCGCAACCCCGGTGCAGAGTTACTGCAGAGCCATCCCGGAGCGCTTCTGAGGACAGCCGGGCCGAAGTCCAACCCAGCAGGGGAGGGCGGGGGGTCTGGGCGCTGCTCTCGACGGAGAGGGCGGGAGGTGGAGCCCCTTCTTGCCTGTATTTGCAGCTCTGAAAGGGTTAAAGCAGCCGAGCTGTTGGCTAGAGAGGCTGAGCAAGGGGTGGGGGTGGTGGAAGGGGTCTCGTCTGCCTGTGGGGGAGGAGGAGAACCGGGAGGGCTTCCGGAGGGTGCAGCAGCAGCAGCAGAGACAGACCTTTGCAGCCGGATCCCGGGAAGCTTTCCTCTCCAGTAAGTCATCTCAGCCTGGGAAGACGGACGTTCCGCTCTCGTGTGGCTTGTTGGGGCGGGGAGGATTTCAGTAGTTTTAAAAGGGGATTTTTTCTGCTGGATTGTTTTCCTTTGCTAGACCCCACCGGTGGTGATCCTGGCAGGGTCTGGGTAAAAGTCGGATTTAAATGGATCCTCATGTTCCAAAGGGAGGCTCTGAATCTGGGAGATCAGAATAAACTCTCCTTCAGGGAGGTCGGAGGGAAGAAGTCCCAGGCAGGATCCCAGGGATGGGGAATCGTTCCTGCCGAGGGGGCTGCCCAAACCCCTCGCCTTTTGGGCCGGTCCTCTCCCCCCCATCTGCAGTTTCCCGAGGAGGGTGTTATCGACCTTATTTTATTCATTTGCATTAATTATACTCCGCCCTTTAGTGGGACTGTCTGTGCAATCACTGCATTCAGGAAACCAGGCAATAGAATGTGGGTTGGGGAACCCAGCAGAAATCTGGAAAAGGGTACTGAAGGAAAGCATCGATGTTAAGGTGAGCCATGAAATTCTGCAAAAGGGCATGGTAGGATCCGACCTGCAGCGAACTAAACACAATAATTTAGACCCCCGTGCTGTAATGATGTACCCAAGAAACCTCCTGAAGCCTTTTGTCCAGGGCCACCCCATTGCTTGCTTAGAAAAGCCCTCTTGGATGATTCAGTTTTGCTGTGGAAAGGCAGGTGAGTGGGTGCCATCCTGACCCCCTCAGGCAGGCCATTTGTGGGGGGCCAGAGCGGAGAAGGCCCCTGTCCAGGCCGGCCAGCAGAGGGACTGCAGAAGGGCAGTAATTCACCTGCTCCATCTAGCCCCTGATGATGGTGGAGCCCAGGCGTTCTGCACTAGCTGGAGTATCTGAGCCAGTTTTATGTAATGTGCATTAATCTAGTCTAGTCTCCATGTCACCCTGGCGTGGATCCTGGTGGCCGGATCAAACTCTATCAAGGGAAGGGGCCATTTTTCAAGCTAGGCTGAGTCGGGAGAAAGCCTTTTTTGCAACTGCAGTCATTCGCTTCTCCCGCAATAATAAGGTTGGGTCCAGTATAACGCAGAGGCTCTTAACTGAGTTGGCGAGAGTTAGCTGAACCCCATCGAAAGCTAGGAACAGAATGTCCTTCAAGGCTTCTGTTTTCCCAACCAGGACGACTTCTGTATTTCCAGGGTTCAGTTCCAATTTGTTCACTCCTAGCCATTTGGCCACAGCAGCCAAGAAGTGGTAGAGGACCTCTGCCCCATCCCTGCCTCCTCCTCCTGCTCCTGTCTGCCCCCCAGCAGCCCCTCTGCCCTGGCCCGGAGAGGCCCCTCTGCCCCTTCCCCTCGGCTGGCTGCTTGGGCAGAGCTCTTGCCCAGCCCTCCCGGCCTATGGAGGAGCTCTCTGCAGTGTTTAAGCCCTTCCCTGTCGCTTTTTCCTAGGCTCCAGTTTACCAGCAGATTCACTGACTAGACAGACTGGTCCCCAGAAATTGGAAGCCAAGCTCATAACATCCACAGCAGGATTTTTAAGAGCCCAATAGAGATGTTTTTCTTTCCTGAAGGACCAAACAAGCATATCTTTAAAAATTTTATACTTAATATAACCCAATGACATTAATCCTGATCCGCAAACTACAACACAGACACTCCCTCTGATCTACTTAGGTGTCTCTTGACCAGGGTCAGTGATGGAACTCCATTCTCTTTTGGTTTCTTTCTACCTTTTGGATGTCTTTCCCTCTCCCTCTAGGCAAGTGAATGAGAGTGTGTTTCCACAGTCAGAGGCAAACCAAGAGACAGGAGAAGGAGATGGAAGAGGAGGACCCAGAAGGCCTCGGAACTGGCAAGAGATCGAGGAAAGGTCCCCATCCCACCCAAGCAAGGAGTGGTGTTGCATTCTGGGAGACAGCTGTGCCAGAGATCTTGGATCAGGACACCATGACCACAGATGTACGCAGCCGACGCTTCCGGCAGTTCTGTTACCATGAGGCGGATGGGCCCCGAGAGGTTTGCAGCCGGCTCCATGGACTTTGCAGCCACTGGCTGGAGCCGGAGAGGTACACCAAGAAGCAGATGCTGGACCTGGTGATCCTGGAGCAGTTCCTGACCATCCTGCCCCAGGAGATGCAGGGCTGGGTCCGAGGATGCGGGCCGGAGACCAGTTCCCAGGCGGTGGCCCTGGCCGAAGGCTTCCTCCTGAGTCAGGCAGAGCAGGTGAGGGGGTTTCATTCACTCAGTTCAGGCAGTGACCCTGTCCTAAGGCTTCCTGTCAGATAATTCTGTCTGTAGTGCGTGTTAACTGCCAGCAATTTGCTTCCGACTTCTAGCGACCCTGTGACATCCTATCATTAAGAGCCTTGCTCAGGTCTTGCAAACTGAGGGGTCCCATGGCTTCCTTGACTGAGTCAATCCGTCACATATTTGGTCTTCCTTTTTTCCTTCTGCCTTCAAGTTTTTCTAGTATTATTGTCTTTTCCAGTGACTCTTGTCTTAATGTCACCAAAGTACAATAGCCTAATTTTAGTCATTTTAGCTTCCAGGGAGAGTTGAGGTTTGATTTGATGTAGAACCCACTGATTTATCTTTTTGGTGCTCCACTGTATCTGTAGAAACTCTGAACTATTGAGGCAGACTCAGCATGGGTTCTGTAAGGGAAGATCTTGTCTCACTCACCTGTTAATGTTCTTTGAGGGGGTGAACAAACATGTGAACAAGGGGGACCCAATAGATAAGAATAGAAGAGAAGTCAATGTTAGATCAGGCCAATGGCCCATCCAGTCCAACACTCTGTCACACAGTGGCCAAAAATACCAGGTGCCATCAGGAGACCCAGCAGGGGGGCCAGGACACCAGAAGCCCTCCCACTGCTGCCCCCCCCAGCACCAAGAATAGAGTGCATCACCTGCCCCAGACTGAGAGTTCCTATCTATACCTTGTGGCTAATAGCCACTGATGGACCTCTGCTCCATATGTTTATCTAATTCCCTCTTGAAACTGTCCATGCTTGTAGCTGCCATCACCTCCTGTCATAGTGAATTCCATGTGTTAACCACTCTTCAAGTGAAGAAGGACTTCCTTTTCTGTGTTCTAACCCGACTGCTCAGCAATTTCATGGAGTGCCCACGAGTTCTTGTATTGTGAGAAAGGGAGAAAAGTACTTCTTTCTCTACCTGCTCTACACCATGCATAATCTTGTAAACCTCGATCGTGTCACCCCTCAGCCATCATTTCTCCAAGCTAAAGAACCCCAAGCGTTTTAACCTTTCTTCACAGGGAAAGTGTTCCAACCCTTTGATCATTCTAGTCGCCCTTTTCTGCACTTTTTTCAATATATAATATACCTTATGTTTGTATGTATGTATATGTGTGTGTGTGTATAAATAGGTAGACAGATAGATTTTTTTAGGATCAGAAAACCTTGAGCAGTTTCTAGTTCTTCATAATTAACCCTACATTTGTGTAATTCCAGACTGGTGATTACTTTTGTCTTCTTGATGTTTGGCTGTAATCCCGCTTTGGCGCTTCCTGTTTTAACCTACATTAATAGTTGCTTGAAGGCTTCACTATTTTCTGCCAGTAATGTGGTGTCATCTGTGTATCTCAAATTGTTACTGCTCCTTTCGCCAATTTTCACTCCACCTTCCTCTGAATCGAATCCAGTTTTCCTCATGATATGTTCTGCGTTTGGACTGAAGAGGCAGAGGAAGTAAGAATACATCCTCCTCTGGCACCCTTGCCAATTGGAAACCGTTCCGTGTCTCCATATTCTATCCTAACAGTGGACAGAGTATAGGCTGGTCATCCAAACAAATCAGATGTAGTGTGACACCCATTTCTTTTAAAACCAACCATAGCTTTTCTTGATCCCCACAGTCAAAAGCGCTGATGTAATCAATAAATCTAAATTCTGAAATTCTATCGTATGCTCCAATAACCAACATAAATTTGTGATATTTGTGGCTCTCAGGGCAGTTTTCCCTTCACTTTCTAAAACTGTTGATTCTTCAAAAGATTCTTCTGGAAAGGAGTCTGTCACCTTTTCACCTCTTTTGTATAATTCCTCACTGTGCTGTTCCCATCTTTTCTTAGGTATTTCTACCTCTTGATATTGTACTGGGCTGGGAAGAAAACCCGACCCTGATCCTTGCCTCTGTGGTTGAAGCATCTCTGATGGGTGGATGCAGGGGTGAGGAGACTGGGAGTGGGGCGGGGTTTGTCTCCTCAGCCCGTTCCATTCCTTCTTTTACCTGTCTCCCTGGCTGTTGTTTCAGATGTGGGGAGGATCCGTGAAGATGGAAGCAAAGCTTTCTGAGGAAGGAGAAGAGAGGGCCCAGGCCCAGGAGGATGCCCGAGATGCCCTGTCAAGTGGTAAGGGTGCCTCCTGCCCAGATGGGATCGGGGGATCTGTCTGCCTGTCTATCATCTACCTACCTACCTACCTACCCTGTATCCCACCCTTCCTGCATGCGGGCACAGGGCGGGTAACGTCAAAATTTCTTGTACAATATAATCGTCAGATTAAAGTTTGACTAAAAACTGGCGACATGGCTTTCTATACTAGCTCCAACAGCTGGGTAGGTGGTAATCACAGGCAATTTCAGTAGGACCGCTTTGCAGGGAAGGCCATGTGATTGAACGTCCATCTCCTCAACCTGTCAAAACTCAGACCCTCATTTGCCATGAGTTTTGTGTATTCTGTTTCCACTGGCTGTAATCATTCTGTTTGCTTTTCTTGTGGGGAACAATGGGGGGGGGGTTGGAGAGAGTGTGTGTGTGTGTTGGAACATGCTTAGCTGCTTTGCAACTGTTTTCTTAAGAAGCCTCCCAACATGGGAAGTATGTGCAATGACCTTGAATGCCTGTCTCTGCTAGCTAGCTTGTCATAGATAAACTATTATAGGGTGCAAGTGGGGGAAGGAGGGCTAACAGTGCATACTAGATTTAGGCAGGCTGAGTGAAATGAATGATTGGACGGGTCATGGGGGGCGGCTTGTTTGAACCGTGCATAATTTTTGAACTGGCACCAACCTGGTCAGTTCTGACACAAGATGGTCTTAGCTGGAGACATGCTGATCTCTCAATAAATGAATCACTGCCAAGAGAGTGTTGCTGAGAGTATGTTTGTTCAGGTTGTCAGGCAGGAGGTCTGAACAGGAGAAAAAAATAATACTTTTTCCTTTTCTCCTGTCCTGAACCTTCTGCCCAACAACTTGACTAGGTCAGACTTTCAGTTGTGTCAGACTCTTGATCAAACGTACTCTTAACAACACTCTCTTGGCAGCGATTTCTTTATTGAGAGGACAAAATGAAGGAGACTTTGAGAATACGCGGTAAAGGTTTACAAATGAATGGAAGAGTATAACAAATGAATCATATGGACATACAACCGAGGCACAAGAAAATATGAACTATAATTTTCTTTTTAATTATGAACAAAGATTTAGTCAAAAATACAGGGTGTAAAATAATAAAAAAATATGACTTGTTAATGCATGAGGTAACTTAATACACAAAAATAATGTTGTAAATGGAACCCTTCTAATTTGTATATATGTTTCTTTTCTTTTCTTTTTTTTGTTTGTCTTATATAAAATAATTTTTTTTAAAAAAAAAAGGGACAGGAGAAAAGGAGAATACTTTTGCAGACTATATAGAATGGATTTCTGGGACACAAAAATGCCACAGGATGCCATGATGGCCACTCCACGTTAAAGGGGAGCAGATGGATCCATGGAGGGCAATTCCGTCCTTATTTACATTAATTACAATCTGCATATCTCACCTTCCTTCCATTAGAGGTTCTCAAGGTGACTCGAAAAAGGAAAGGAAGAGAAATCTGGGTGCAGCTATTAGCCATGGTGAATAAATGGAAAGGCTACGTTCCCGTTACCTGAATGGCCGATCTCCTCAGAACTCAGAAGCTGAGCAGGGTCAGCCCTGGTTTATTCTTGCACGGGAGACCACCAAAGAATTTCAGGGTTGCTATGCAGAGGCAGGCAAGAGCATACCACCTCTGAAGGTGGTGGCGGCAGGAGGTGGTGGCAGCTACAAGCATAGACAGTTTCAAGAGGGAATTGGATAAACATACGGAGCAGAAGTCCATCAGTGGCTATTAGCCACAAGGTATAGATAGGAACTCTCAGTCTGGGACAGGTGATGCACTCTATTCTTGGTGCTGGAGGGGGCAGCAGTGGGAGGGCTTCTAGTGTCCTGGCCCCACTGCTGGACCTCCTGAGGGCACCTGGTATTTTTGGCCACTGTGTGACAGAGTGTTGGACTAGATGGGCCATCAGCCTGATTCAACACTGGCTTCTCTTATGTTCTTATGAAGGTCTCTCACCTTGAATAACTGTGGGTTCACCGTAAGTCGCCTGTGACTTCACAGCACTTTACAAACACCCGCCCCCGCCCCCCCGTCCAGCATACCTCTGAAATCCCATTGCTAGTGGCACTAATTTGGTTCTACTTAAAGGCTTTCCAGGGTGATCTGGCAAATCAAAGTCAGAAAGAGGATACTGGACTACGGTTGCTATGGCATAACCTGGTACCTCCACGAGGCTTGAGGATGGAGCATGGGGTGGACATGAGGTCAAGTTGATGTCTTACATAAGAACATATGAGGAGCCAATGCTGGATCAGGCCAATGGCCCATCGAGTCCAACGCTCTGTCACACAGTGGCCTGATACCTGGATGTGAAGTCAGAGCGTCAGCAGACGCCCTGGAAACCCATTGGTAGTACCGTAAAGTTTCTAGAGCATTGGCCCTGCAGGTGGGAGAATGGCAGGTCTGGGCTTTTGGTCTCATCCGGCAGGAATGCTGCAGCCTTTGGAGTTCCAGGGTTCACAGGGCACACTTCAAGTCTCACAGAATGGGTCGGCAGCATTTAAAACACCCCGAGGCTCATGGGTATTTGGGGTGCTTCTCTCCCACCTCTCCCACGCCTTACTAAAAACCATTACAAGTTTTCTTGAGCGTAAAGGAGACAAGGTGTCACAGCCCTGGGGATGCGTGAAGTAGAATTCAAAGAAGCAAACAAAATAGGAACTTGAGGTTCACATTCATCTTTCCAATTTCGCCTCCCTTGCAGGCAGTGAAGAGACGTTGTCGAGCTGTCGCCTTTGCAGAGGAGCGGAAACGACTGCTCCACCTCTGGTCCAGGTAGGGGGGGGGAAGAATGGGGGATAGTCAGGTCCCCTCTCCTTACTCAAGGAGGCTTCTGGTCCTGACTGAGGAGAGACAGGCTCTGAACCCCACCCTCTTGACGCATGCCAAACGCTACATCCTGCACCCTCCCAGAATGCCCCTGTGGAAAGTGGAGTCTCTGCCTGGACTGATCTCTGACAAGGGAATCTCCCTTTCCTTCCAGGCTCCCTTTTCCTTTGAGGAGGTGGCCGTGTATTTCACCGAGGCCGAGTGGGCCTTGCTGCCTCCGGGCCAAAGAGCTCTCTACAGGGACGTCATGCTGGAGAACTACGGGAACGTGGCCTCTCTGGGTAAGGACATTTCATGGGTGCCAGAGGTGCGACTTGCTGCCACTGGGACGATGCATGAATCAAAATATTGAAATGCATCATGTGGTTGTGAGGATTGCCTAGCTACCTTCTATTCTCCCCCCTGCTGGGGGCCGCAAGGAGTTGGGGTGTCAGTGAAAACGATGGTTTAGCACGGCCAGTGTGGGGGCCCTCACCCAAGCAAGAGAGGGTGTCCTGGCCTGTGGCTGAGTCGCGGTTGAGAGGCCCTCCGGAAGACTCTGGGAGGGACCAGATCCCAATTTCTCAGTTGCCAGCCTTTGCAACATGCTCTTCCCATAGATTGGATTATGGCCATCCGCTCTGACTGTGATCTGTAAAGGATCCATCCCCCTCATACTGGTTGGGATTGTGGGCTTTGATCATGACCATGTGTCCGTCCTTCCAGAAGAATTTTTCCTCCTCCTTGGATTTCTTTCCTTCCTCACATAGATATGATCTCTCTCTCTCACTCTTTCTCTTTGCCAAAGGAGAGAGGAATGTAAGAGAGACTATGGTGGAGATGGACCAAAGCCATGTGTTCGAAGAATGGCTGGAGAATTTCTCAGGAAGATCTCAAGAGACTATTTCCTTCCCAAATGAACTACCTGCAAGTGAGTAGCCTTCACAGTTATGTCAAGGGAATGGGCACGGAATACCCATGGGGGCATTCCTCTTCACTTCTAAGTGACTCTTGGTTCGGTGGAGTTCTCAAGCCCGCTGGGTAAGGAGGGAGGGAGGCCTTCTGGGGCTGGGCTCTGCTGTGGCTCTTGAGTGGCTGCACTACCCTTAAATCCTGGATATTCCAGGGAAGCGGGGTTGTTACCTAAGAATAGCCCTGCTGGACAAGTCCGAAGGCACATCAACCCTTTCCTACAACAGTCCCCTGGATGTCTTCAGGCTTTACTATTAGCTGGAGATGGGTTTGAGTGCTTTCTTTGGAGCTGTTCTACCTTGCAGAGGTGGCCTGCAGCGAGTAGTCCCACCAGTTAACACTGCCACCCAAGGGGAACTCACTTAAGCCAAATCATAAAGCACCCTCTGTCGTGGTGATGGGAATCATTGCTCATCCCGTGAGGGCAGAATTGTGTGTTATTGAAAATATTCCTACTGAAATTGTCAGCCCTCACACAGACAAGCACACGCACACACACAGAAAAGCCAGGTAGACCTGTCCAATCAGTGTGCTCTGATGCCTGGGTTGCTCCAAGGCCGGACGTCAAATTCTCCCCAGGGAAGAGGGTTGAAATGACCAACCTCTGCTGCTCGAAGGGTGTGCCAAACTAATTTTCCCACGCTTTCATTCCATCTCCCTGTTCATGCTGAATGCATACGTATCTACACATTTACTGTGTATTTGCTGCATGTTGCTGTATCAAGTTCCTCAGATAGTCAGTCAAACACCAGGCTTCATAAGAAGATAGTATTTATTAAAGACCAGTCTTAGAGATGCATGAACTAGCTCTTTGTCAGTGATGCCCGGCACTACGTTACATGATCAATTATAGTTCATTCAAACTAACCGCCCCCCCCAGCTACAAGCCAATGAATACATTTCGCGCGCGTGCCCAAAAGTGAAAGAAAATACCCAGACCAGTATATCTCCAGCCACCAAGGCGGTGTGGGACCCAAGGTCAGGCGAAATGATAAGACACACTACAGAGACAGTAAATTACCTAAGCTTGAGACTCTGTGTTCCTCCCGCATTCCAGAACTGTGAAAGATGTCTCCTCCCCACCCCCACTTCCAACTATGGCAGGGTTACCTGACATGCTGGTGTTTTGGGAGGATGGAAGAGGACAGACTCTTCTGGGTTCTTGTCTGGAACTTTCAAAACTGTGTGTTCCCCTGCGATGGGCTTCCAGAGGGCCTTCCTCTATAGTAACAAGTTAATGACCTTGAGGGACAATAACGAGTCTTATGGCTATCTTTTCCTGGCAATAAGGTACACACCTTCCCAAAGAGACAGGCTGACTCTATCCTTCTAGGCAGAACTGCCTGGATGATTCAGACATGGCTGCGCATTAGACAACAGACAGGCCCAGCTAAGGTGCAGAGGACGGCTCAGGAATAGCAAGGGAAGGGCTCTGACCTTGAGAGAGGTGGCCTTCCATGCCCCCCTAAGAACTGGCACCTTTTCCCTAAAGGCTATGGGGGTCCCCTTTGTGGTTCACTTGGGGAGCTCCTGGCTCCTCCCCCCCAAGAAGACATGCATTTTTGGGAGGCCGAACAACAGCTCCTCCTGGCTCTTTTTACTATTGGAAGTGCAGTCGCAGGACTGGATATCTTGATAAGCTCTTGTATTGAATCAACAGAGACTCAAAAGAGCTGCACGGCAGGTCAACTGGGAACAGTGTGGGAACGATTCTTTGCCGCTTGGTTATTTAAAATACATACAGGGAGTCTGGGGAGAGGAGGGAGAGGCAGAATATAAAAACAGCTCTACAGGGAGGGCCTGGCAGGGATAAGATGTGACCAGTGTCTCGGTGTAGGAGGAAAGAAGATCTGATAAAAGAAACGCACACTTGTTCCTGAGCAGTGCCTGGCTGGTGCCTTGGCTTCTTGCATGGGCGCTGATTGAAGCTCTTTCTGTATTCCAGCAGCAGATGCAGAGGAGGCAGCTGGGGAATTCCAGGGGTTCTCTTTGGAGAAAGTCAAGAATGAAGATGCTGAAGGACACTTCGGAGATGGAGATGGACCCCAGAGGCAGGAGGGAAGCCACGCAGGTAAGAGGAGGGACAAGCCCGTTCCTTAGCGAGGAGGGGGCTTCCGTGAAATCCCAGTCCAAGAAGAAAGGTCAGTCAAAACATGAACAAAGGCCTCCATCGTATTCAGAGAATCCACTGTAGGAAAAATGAAAATGAAAGTGTGGCCTTTGCAAAGACCCTCAATTAGAGAATTAACATCACTTTGCAGACACAAATACCCTGAGCAGACACAAATACCCTGAGGAGAGAAACGGTATGATTGCTTGGAGTGCAGAAGGAGCTTCAGTTGGAAAAGAGCCCTTGCTTCACATAAACAAAATCACACAGGTGGGGACCCATATAAGTGTTCAGAGTCCAAACCAAGCATCTCTCATGCAGGAGGCTCAATGGACTTTTACAGTGAATATGATTGTATGCTTCAGTGTCCAGCAGGAAGAAACCTCTGGAATGTTTGGATTGTGGATGGAAATTCAGGCACAGATCAGACTTCCTTGCGTGGGTTCTAACCGGATCTCTTTCTTTATTCCAGCAGGGGATGGTCAGAGGAATGAGGAGGATGAGGAACTGCATCATCTCTTGCCAGATGAAGTCAAGAATGAAGATGTGAGAGGAAACTTCAGGAACCAAGTTGGACCTAAGAGGCAGAAAAGAAGCCACATGGCCAAGAGGAGGGGTAAACCCATTCCTTGCCAAGGGGAGGATTTCCAAGAAGTAATTCACACGGTGAAGAAAACGTACAAGTGCTTGGTGTGCGGAATGAACTTCTCAGATCAGTGCCAGTATAATATCCATTTACGAATGCACAGTGGAAAGAAAACCCATCAGTGGCTGGAGGGTGGAAAGACCAGGATTCGCAGAGCAGAGCTCCTTGGACACCAAAGAACATGTAGAGGAGAGAAACCATATAGCTGCTCAGACCGTGGCAAGAGATTCTCAGAGAAATCAGACCTTGTTGGACACAAAGAGATTAGCTCAGAAGAGAAGCTGTTTATTTGCTCAAAGACTGGAATGGTGATCTCTGAGGGAGGAAAAGGTAATATACATTTTCCAAAGCACAGTCTAATGAATGCATGTAAATGCTTTTGGTGCAGAAAATACTTCAGGTGCAGATCACAGCTCCTTGTGCACCAAAGAATCCACACAGGGGAGAAGCCTTTGAAATGCTCGGAGTGTGGGAAGAGATTCAGTCAGAGTGGCAATCTTCGACTGCACCTAAGAACTCACACAGGGGAGAAACCTTTCGAATGCTCAGAGTGTGGGAAGAGATTCAGTCACAGTGGCCATCTTCAGAATCATCTAAGAACCCACACAGGGGAGAAGCCGTTTGAATGCTCCGTGTGTGGGAAGGGATTCAGACAGAGTTCTCATCTTCAAATTCATCAAAGAACCCGCAAAAAGGAGAAGGCTTTTGAATGTTCAGGGTGTGGGAAGAGATTCAGTGGCAGAAGCACTCTTCAAAATCATCTAAGAACCCACACAGGGGAGAAGCCTTTTGATTGTTCAGTGTGTGGGAAGAAATTCCGTCAGAACTTCCATCTTCAAATTCATCTAAGAACCCACACAGGGGAGAAGCCTTTTGAATGCTCAGTGTGTGGGAAGAGATTCAATGCTAGCGGCAGTCTTCAACTGCATCAAAGAACCCACACAGGGGAGAAACCCTTCGAATGCTCAGAGTGTGGGAAGAAATTTAATAGGAGTGACCATCTTCAGCGGCACCGAAGGACCCATACAGGGGAGAAACCTTTTGAGTGCTCAGAGTGTGGAAAGAAATTCCGCCAGAGTGGCACTCTTCAATTGCATCAAAGAACCCATACAGGGGAGAAGCCGTTTGAATGCTCAGAGTGTGGAATGAAATTTAGTAGGAGTGGCCATCTTCAACTACACCAAAGAACCCACACAGGGGAGAAACCTTTTGAATGCTCTGAGTGTGGAAAGAAATTCAGTACAAGTGGTAATCTTCGATTGCATCAAAGAATCCATACAGGGGAGAAGCCATTTGAATGCTCAGAGTGTGGACAGAAATTCCGTCGGAGTGGCCATCTTGAACTGCACCGAAGAACCCACACGGGGGAGAAACCTTTTGAATGCTCAGAGTGTGGAAAGAAATTCAGTACGAGCGGTGGTCTTCAAATGCATCAAATAACCCATACAGGGGAGAAGCCTTTTCAATGCTCAGAGTGTGGGAAGAGATTCAGTCGGAGTGGCCATCTTCAACTGCACCAAAGAACCCACACAGGGGAGAAACCTTTTGAATGCTCGGAGTGTGGAAAGAAATTCAGGTTGAGTGGCCATCTTCAAAATCATCTAAGAACCCACACACAGAGAAACCATGTAACTGCTTAGCCCAAATATGTCAAATTAATTTCTTACAAGGGCCGGATCTGACATAAATGTCACTTTGTTGGGCCAAGCCATGTATGCCATAAAATGTAATGCCCAGGTACCAGAGATAAAAATTTCAGAAGGGACACAGGCAAACTCAGTTAACGATATTATGTTTACTCAAAATACAAACATGTATTTCCTTTAACAGTCTTTGATAATTGAGACCTCTTGCTCTGTATTATTGGATCTGGAATCAATATCTGTGCTATAGCAATCTTGAGTATGCTGTTTAGGTGTGCGTCTGTAAGCTGAGAACGTACTTTTGATGTATGGGCTTTTATTACAGAAAAGAGCTGCTCACAGACGTATGTTGTTTCAAACAGAGACAGAATTTTAGGAGCAAAAGCCTTAAAGTGGGGGTAATCCAGACCCCCAAACTGGTAAAATGTATTACCAGGAGGTGGTTGCAGCTACAAGTATGGAGAGTTTCAAGAGGGAATTAGATAAACATATGGAGCAGAAGTCCATCAGTGGCTATTAGCCACAGGGTATAGATGGGAATTCTCAGTCTGGAGCAGGTGATGCACTCTATTCTTGGTGCTGGAGGGGGCAGCAGTGGGAGGGCTTCTGGTGTCCTGGCCCCACTGCTGGACCTCCTGATGGCACCTGGTATTTTTGGCTGCTGTGTGACAGAGTGTTGGACTGGATGGGCCATTGGCCTGATTCAACACTGGCTTCTCTTATGTTGTTCTTAATACCTGTAGAAAGATTATCCTTCAACGCAGCATCACCCTGCTCCCCCACCTACCTGCGATTTGTGGCATCCGTTCATTGGTAGGTGGTGAGAAGAAGGAAAAGGGGCTGTTCAGCAAAGAAGAAGATGAAGGAAGTCCTGAGGGTGGGTGAGATGGTCATAGCATGTCAAAGACTTTGTCCCATGAGGCACCTGTTTTAAATAGAAATATAAGATGCCCTTTAAAACGATGGGTATGGAGTTTATATATACCCTCTCTAACTCCCCAACAGGAACTCAAAGTGACTGATGATATTTTATAAGGTTGAGCGAAAGCAGTGGGCCCAAGGTCACAAGAAAGTTTTCCGGCAGAACGGCATTTGAACTTGGGTCTCCCAGATCCTAGCCAAATGCTCTAACTCGGGGTGTCAAACATATGGCCTGGGGGCCAGATGAGGCCCCCAGAGGGCTTCTATCGGGCCCACAGTGGAACTGGCTGTCTTCTGCTTCTTCTTCCAGTTCTGCTGCTGCGCCATCGTAGCTTTGCAGCTTACAGATACACACCTGAACAGCATACTCAGGATTGCAACAGCACAGACCTTTTGATGTAATAATTCAGAGCAAGAGGTGTCAGTTATCAGACACTGTTAAATAAACAAAATATTGCAAGAGTGCTAATGTTTTAAGCATGTTTTTATTTTAAGTAAAAAGAACCCTTTGTGTTTGTGTCCTTTATAAAGTTTATATAAGAACATAAGAGAAGCCAATGTTGCATCAGGCTAATGGCCCATCTAGTCCAACACTCTACCACAGAGTGGCCAAAATATACCAGGTGCCATCAGGAGGTCCAGCAGTGGGGCCAGGACCCTAGAAGCCCCTCCCACTGCTGCCCCCCCAGCACCAAGAACAGAGTGCATCACCTGCCCCAGACTGAGAATTCCTATCTATACCTTGTGGCTAATAGCCACTGAGGGACCTCTGCTCCAGATGTTTATCTAATTCCCTCTTGAAACTGTCCATGCTTGTAGCTGCCACCGCCTCCTGTGTAGCTGCCACCGCCTCCTGTGATCTCTGCTATCTGGCATTACATTTTATGACACACATGGCCCGGCCCAACAAGGTCTCATTTATGTCAGATCCAGCCGTCACAACAAAAGAGTTCGACACCCCTGCTCTAACTGGTATAGCCTATTCGCTGTCAGTACAAATGGCATCACCTAAGAATGACTCCAGAGACAGTCTGAACCCCTTTGAAAAAGGGTTTGGGGACTTCTAGGGAATACGGCAACCTGGAAAGGAACACTTTTAAATGCACCAGTCCTATCGCCCAGTGGAGCGAGCAATGCCAGGGAAGGAGAGAATTTAATTCTCTGTCCATACATACCCCCATGGGGGAGACCTGACTGACAGGTGACCCTACTGGGGGGGGGGGGCTGATTGACGAGGTGTCCATGGGGGTTCTGAAAATATTAGGGGCAGCGAAGACAAGGAAGGCCTGTCAATAAGGTTAGCCGACCACAGATTCTTTCTCTCCTATTCCCTATTATCAATTTGAAACCGGCAATATTTGCAGTATTTTGGATCTCCGAAACTGCAATCGTCATTAGAGATCGGCAGACTAGCGCTTGAAGTCAGCATTCAGAAATAGCACTAAGAAGAATACTTTTTGATAATTGGTTGCCAATATGGAAAACAAATGTTAAAATAACAAAACCGGTTTCTCTTAAAGAGAATTTATATAAAATGTTCTATGGTTGGCAAGTAACGCCAGAGAAATTAGCCAGGATGTACCCTAGAACATCTGGCAAAAGCTGGAAATGTAAGATGCGGGTGGGAAGTTTTTATGATGTTTAGTGGAAGTGTAAAGAGGCGATGTTATATTGGAGAAGGGTTCATGAAATGTTACAAAAAATATGTTCGATATCGTTACCGTTTAAACCTGAAATGTTTTTGCTCAATATTATGCCTGATGTAAAAGGTAAGAAAGTTAGGCACTTAATTATACATATAGTTATGGCAGCAAGAATTCTTTATGCTGAGTATTGGAAGAAATCAGAGATACCAACGGAGAATGAACTTTTGACAAAAAAAATTTGAAACAGCAGAAATGGATATATTGTTGGACTTATTAAAAGACTGAAGCAGACAAAACGTGAGAGGCAATTGGATACCATTCTATGACTGGGTGGAAAGAAACTTCGAAGACCAGGAGTAATGGATACAACCAGGGCTTTTTTGGTAGAAAAAGCCCAGCAGGAACTCATTAACATAATAGGCCACACCCAACAGCAGAAACTTATTAGCATATTAGGCCACACCCCCATTTCCCCAGAAGTGTGGTCATCCCGCCACACCCACCTTTTGCTTCTTATTCTGTTTACTTTGTTTGTTGTTGAAACCCAGGGCTTTTTTTTTTTTTGCAGGGACTCCTTTGCATGTTAGGCGACACACCCCAAATGTAGCCAATCCGAATGAGTTTCTGCTGTTGGGTGTGGCCTATTATGCTAATGAGTTCCTGCTGGGCGTGGCCAACTCGGGAGCCAGCTGGAACTCCGTTCCTGTGCGTTCCTGCCCAGAAATAGCCCTGGATACAACTATTATAGGCTTGGAGAAACTCTTAACTTAAAACTGTAAAGAATTTGACTTTTTTCAGGAATCACAATAGAAGGTTTTACCGATTTGATGAAGTGTTACTCGTTTTAGTAAATTATATAAACGAAAGAGATCCGGAAATAAAGAACGAAGATGGAAAATATGTAACAGCTTTTATATAAATGTGATGGAATTCCCCATGATGTCTTATCCCATCCCTTGTACCCTTCCTGTCCTATAAAGTATTAAAACCAAATAAAAATAATAATAAAAAAAGAAATAGACGCAGGGTCTCACTTGCCTGTCAGGTGGCCCCCTTACAGAGCAGATGGTAAGGACTGTTGGCAAAGGGAATAGGAGGGAGAAGTCAGAGTTAAATCTGCCTTCATCACTCCAGTGGGTTTTAGGAACTCGGAGACATCTCTTCCGAAGCTGGCAAATAACCTGTGGAGTGACAGGTCCAAATTGGGAGTGACTTACATGGATTACATCAGGGCTTTGTGTGGGGACTTGGGTTTCCCTTTGGAGCAGTTAGAGTGCTAAGTTCCATTGAGGGAGCAGATCTCAGTATCAAGCTGGAAGAATGGCTGTTTACAATGTCACGGGTGGTCTTCGTGGGATACCCCACCAGTGAGGGACAAGATAGAAACAGTCCAGAATCAGGAACCCCTTAAGACCAAGACACAAGTTGGGGCTTTTAGGGGAACTGGACAGACTCGGACCTTATGGGGGGGGGGCAAGAGTTCACCCTCCTAACTGACCCCACATCTCTACAATGGCTGCAGACTGTGAAGAACCCGAACACCAGACTTCAGAGGTGGTCCTGGGAGACGGAGAAGTTCAACATAAAGACAGAATGTGCAGTTGCAGGTTTCATGTAGATTCTTTACTGTGTGCTACGTAACTTGTAAACTCCTTTTAACTGATTTGTTTGGATTCACTGCAGAGCAACCTTCTGTAAAAGTTGGATTCTTGGTAGGGGGAGATGTGACAAAATGCATTTTCTCCTGGGAGGTTGGCAAGCAGCAAACCTCCACTTGGAATTTTAAAAGGTTTGTCCCTGTGGGCAGAGAACAGGATGGGAAGGAGGAAGTCCATCAGTGGCTTTCCCGGCTCATCTCTCAACAAATGCTAATGGATTTAGACAAAGGGGTGGTCAAGCCTCCCCCTTCTCTGACCCTTCCTTAAGCAGGGAACAGAGATTTGGGGGTGTTGGATTGTAGAGAGGTTGGAGGAAGGAACTTTCTGGAGAGGACAGGAAAAGATGCTTTGACCTGGGCTGACTGGGGTCAAAGGGGAAGGGGAACAGAGATGATAAAGCATCCTTGGAAAAGGAAGTGTTTCTCTTTCCTTTGGGGCTGTGCCTGGGGAGGCACAGGCACATCTCCTTGGGGCAGCCAGGCATTGACCATTTGCTTGCCTTCAGAGCTGGGGAGACCTTCAAGGTAATAGGGACTCTGCAGAACTAGAACAGCTGTCCTTTATTTTACTATCAGTTAGGGTATGTATAGAGAAGAGGCCGAGGATTTGTGTTTCTTACCAATTTCTTTTGTTTTCCCTTGATCAATCTGGTGCTGTGCTAAAAGTATGCTTGTAAACATTTTCTTTTTAATAAATAAACTTTTGATGTTGGGAGTGGTTTTCTGTGCCACATAGACACCCCCCCCCCATTTCAGACATGCTATTTTAAAAGAGGCTCTGGGGGGTTGGCAAGTGGCTGTTCTTCCAAAGGGAATCCAAAGCAGTAAATGATCCGCATGTTGACAAGGTGCTGGGCAGCAGGAGACACAGAGACAAGGCCTCAGCACTTGGAAGGGGAGCGGGGGGTCCCAATCCAGTGGGAGACCCCTATATTTATCTGGTGGTGGTGGAAGGCTACTTGAGAAAGAAAAGCCCCTCCAGGAAGATGGGAACTCCCTAGGAGGGCAGGGTGGAATGAGACCCACAGGCCAGAGCGGCCACATTTTGCCACAACTATTTTTTCAAACTAAGGACGAGATTAAACGTGCCCTTTAACTGCCAGTTCCAGGGTTATAAAGCCTCCCTGTGGTTGCTCAGTGGGGCTGGCAAGACACTCTGCTCGTGCTCAGATGCACTGTCAGCCAATGGAAAGCTAGGCAGGAACAAAAGGGAGTAAAAAATCAGCCCAGTAAAGTCAGGGAACGTTCCCCCAATTCTTAGAAAAGAATAAGTTGTTCCAGAAAATAACAGCATTTTGTAACTAAGGAACGAATATCTTGGCAATGCCAAAATGGCGGTCGACATTTAACCTGAACATTCATCATGCTTTGGAAACTGCCACACTGACCTGATATTGTATGGGCCACGGCACCCATCCACTATGAATTTTGCGAAACAAGAAATCTTTAGAAACGGAAATGCTTTAGCAGAAAAAGTACTGGAAATATTTTCCAAACCCAACTCTCCATCATCCTTCAACAGGGCAGTCCAAAGGAAAGTTTATTTCAGTGGATTTAGGAAAATGTAACTCCCCTCAGCCTTGCTTGGTCACTCTTCCAGCTCCAGGGTAAACATTGAAGCTAGACAGACTCCTGTTTGAAGGAGGAGGACACCTGAAAGCAATCCTATCCAATATCTGGAGGAGTTTCACATTCCAAGTTCTGAACAGAGACTCTAGCAGAGATACCTTGGAGATGCTCAAAATCCCCCAGAGTATTCCAGAATCCAAAGCATGGAGCATAGGGAACTCAGGGGACCCCCAGGCCCACTTTGGGGGCCAATCAGCCAGATAGTTCTGGAACCACCAGGGGATGATGCCACCAGTCACCATCTTGCCTACTTGCCAGAGAAGAATACCACTGTCTATGGTATTGATAGTCAGCAAGGATGCTCTGCACCGCATCATTCCCAGAACAGATCTCCCCTCATGCCACTGAAGCAGTTGCAACTCCGAAAACACTCCTGAAACTCGGGATAGGGAAGGGAACCACATCCAGATGTTTAAACCTAGGGACTGATGCCACATCTCTATTAGATTTTCTTTCTCCTATAAATGGGAGGTTCCTACACTTCTAGACAAAAGAAGAACTCAAAAGCATCACCACGATAACCAAAAAGAAGAAGGAAAAGAAGAGATTGGATTTATACCCCGCCCTTCTCTTGGGAGTCTCAAAGCGGCTTACAAACTCCTTTCCCTTCCCCTCCCCACGACAGACACCCTGTGAGGGAGGTGGGGCTGAGAGAGCTCTGACAGACATGGCTTTTTCAAGGATAGCTCTGACAGGACTATGGCTTGCCCAAGGTCATCCCGCAGGTGCAAGTGGAGGAGTGGGGAATCAAACCCGGTTCTCCCAGATTAGAATCCACACACTTAACCACTTCACCAAACTGGTAAAGCTGATATTCTGGCACACAACCAATCTAAGACACACCGTTTACCAGGGTGAGTGGGAGCCCTCCTCGGAGATCTTCCAGAGGCACTGCAACTGTTGTTCATCGAGTTGTCTTCAACACATTCCCTCCCTCCTGCCCCACTGCGAGTGAGTTGAGTGTTACTTCAGGGCTCGCAGCTACTTGGGGGGGAACGTTTGCTAGTTCTGAGGGGCTCCCCTGAAGTTCTATTCGGCTAAAGAAGTTGCTAGAAAAGTCCTCTGGTGGCCGGCCTGTGCAAACGCAGACCCGATGTGTACCTGCAGAGAAGACCAAAGTGAAGCTCCGTTGCCGCTCTGACCTTTACAGCAGCAGTGAGAAAAACCTATGCCGACGATTCTCTCCCTGTGGAAGGAGCCATTGTGAGCTTTCCTGCCCGGCCCTTTCCGCCTGCTGTTGCCTGTCATGGGCAGTCTTCTTTCAGTATTTGCAGGAGAACCGACCCCTTTTGATCTGTTTTTTTCTCTAAAGAACTTCTATATCTTTTTAAACTGTCAAAGCAAAGCAGTATAACTTCTGTAATGACACTAATCAGTGATGAAAGTCACTCCATTATCCCTCCCTCATCGTCCCCCCGCAAAGCATTATGCTTTCATTATTTTATTATTATTATTTTATTTTATTGGGCTTCTAGCTCACCCTATCCTGCAAGCAGGCACAAGGCGGGTTACAACAAGCGTTGGGCACAAAATCCGCTTTCTAAAACATCCAGTCAATCATTAGCAATAACAACAACGTAATAATAAAATCACATTGATAAATACATCGATCACAGTTGATGGCATTGTCCGGTTTTGTTTTGAATCTGAAGAAATCTATGGGCTCTGATTGCCTGCTCTTATTTCCAAGATAGCTTTGTTTGGTTCGAGATGCCATGCAACAGGCAATAATCCATCATGTAAAGCTCTCTATATGGACTGCGGTGGCTCAAGTGGTTAAGACACTGAACTGCAGGCTGTGGAAGGTCAGTAGTTCAGCAGTTCGAGACCCAAGAGTGCTGCATGACAGAGTGAGCTCCCGTCTCTGGTTCCAGCTCCTGCCAACCTAGCAGTTCGAAAGCAAGAAATTGCAAGTAGATAAATAGGTACCACTTCGGTGGGAAGGTAACAGCGTTCCGTGCGCCTTGGTGTTTAGTCATGCCGGCCACGTGACCACGGAAACGTCTTCGGACAGCGCTGGCTCTTCGGCTTTGAAACGGAGATGAGCACCGCAACCCTAGAGATTCGACTGGCTTTTGAGCAAGGGAACCTTTACCTTTATAAGAACTAAACTTTGTTGGTCTTAAAAGGTGCCACTGGTCTCAAACTTTGTTTAGGTGAGTAGGAAGAGGTGTTCTTTGCCCGCTTTGGACAGTGTGGGCCACTGCTCATCCAGAACAAGCGGTTGCATGGCTGCAAGGAGGGAGATGATTTGGTACGCTTGGGGCAGGAGACTGAGAAAGAGGGAAGGCTAATACGGTAAGTTCAGTTGATGCTCCTTGAAGGTGGAATGTGCATAACCCCCAGCTGCTGTGTACATGCATTGGGCCTTGTGGGAAAGTACACACAATAGTAGGCAGGATAGATAGGAAACTCTGTGTGCCATCTTGCCCATCTGCGCATACTCCTGGAGATTTATGTCATACTCCTGTGGATTACAACCATATCAAAACAATGCAGCCTAACTGGTGGAGTGCATGCAGTCAACAATGCAATGAAAAGGGGCCACAAAAGTTGAAGAACGATACAATTGAACAGTATGACACAGATCGGTCTGAGGCAGCAGAACAAAGTTTTGAGTCCGGTGGCACCTCCAAGACCAACAAAGTTTAATTCTGGGGATAAACTTCCATGCGCATGCCCACTTCTTCAGGTACACTGAAACAGACTTCCTCAAGCCTTACATAATATACATGTTGTCAGGGCTCTTTTTGTAGCAGGAACTCTTTTGTCTATTAGGCAACACACCCCTAATGTAGCCAATCTTCCAAGAGTTTACAGTAATCCCTGTAAAACGAGCTCTGTAAGCTCTTGGAGGATTGGCTACATCAGGGGTGTGTCGCCTAAAATGCAAAGGAGTTCCTGCTACAGAAAGAGCCCTGAATATTGTGGGGTTAGTTGCCAGGAAGGGCTAGTTAGAGTCAAGATGCATAAGTAATTGAGCAATAATAGCTGAGATTGGATTAAACAGCTTGGTAAGACCTGTGAATAGCAGTAAATTAGCATACAAATAAAAGACTTAACAGAAGAATACATAAGAACATAAGGGAAGCCAGTGTTGGATCAGGCCAATGGCCCATCCAGTCCAACACTCTGTGTCATACAGTGGCCAAAAAGACCAGGTGCCATCAGGAGGTCCAGCAGTGGGGCCAGGACACTAGAAGCCCTCCCACTGCTGCCTCCCTCCAGCACCAAGAATAGAGTGCATCACCTGCCCCAGACTGAGAGTTCCCATCTATACCCTGTGGCTAATAGCCACTGGTGGACTTCTGCTCCAGATGTTTATCTAATTCCCTCTTGAAACTGTCCATGCTTGTAGCTGCCACCACCTCCTGTGGCAGTGAATTCCATATGTTAATCACTCTTTGGGTGAAGAAGTCCTTCCTTTTAACTGTTCTAACCCGACTGCTCAGCAATTTCATGGAGTGCCTACGAGTTCTTGTATTGTGAAAAAGGGAGAAAAGTACTTCTTTCTCAACCTGCTCAATCCCATTCATAATGTTATAAACCTCAATCATGTCACCCCTCAGCTGTCGTTTCTCCAAGCTAAAGAGCCCCAAGCGTTTTAACCTTTCTTCATAGGGAAGGTGTTCCAACCCTTTTATCATTCTATTTGCCCTTCTCTGCACTTTTTCCAATGCTATAATATCCCTTTGAGATGTGGCAACCAGAACTGTACACAGTATTCCAAATGAGGTCGCACCAATGATTTATACAGGGGCATGATGATACTGGCTGATTTGTTTTCAATTCCCTTCCTAATAACCCCCAGCATAGCGTTGACCTTCTTTATTGCAGTTACACAGTGTCTAGACATTTTCATTGCGTTATCTACTACGACTCCAAGATCTCTCTCTTGGTGAGTCTCTGCCAGTTCAGACCCCATCAACATGTATTTATATTTAGGATTTTTGGCTCCAATGTGCATCACTTTGCACTTGGCCACACTGAACCCCATTTGCCACGTTGATGCCCACTCACCCATCCTCGACAGATCCCTTTGGAGTGCCTCACAATCCTCCCTGGTTTTCACCACCCTGAACAACTTCGTGTCATCTGCAAATTTAGCCACTTCACTGCTTACTCCCAATTCCAAATTGTTAATAAACAAGTTAAAAAGCATTGGACCGAGTACTGATCCCTGTGGTACTCCACTGCTTACCACCCTCCACTGAGAAAATTGCCCATTTATACTCACTCTCTGTTTCCAACTAATTAGCCAGTTTTTGATCCACAAGAGGACTTGTCCTTTTATCCCATGACTATTGAGCTTACTTAGGAGCCTTTGATGAGGTACTGTATCAAAAGCTTTCTGGAAGTCAAGGTAAATGATATCTATTGGGTCCCCCTTGTCCACATGTTTGGTAAGTGCTTGGTAAATCCTGTGAATAGCAGCAAATTAGCATACAAACAAGAGTTAACAAACGCATGTGAGGCCCATACGTAAGGCTTGAGGAAGTCTGTTTCAATGGATTTGAGGAAGTGGGCATGCACACAAAAGCTTATGCCTGGAATTAAACACTGTTGGTCTTAAAGTATGATATAGGTCGTCACGGAAAAGCCAGTTTATGCTGCCAGATTGGGCACATCTTGAAGAGGCTCTGCCCACTGACTGTCCAAACAGCAGTCAAGTCCTCTCAATGTAACTGGGATTTAACACCCTCAGCTGGAAACTGAGAAGGCCGATCAGGCTGGACATAGATCGAGACGGGTAGCCATGTTAATCTGCCTGCAGCAGAAGAAAAGAGGGAGAGTCACCTGACTCTCCCTGGCCCGAGGTTGGCCATTACTAGAAACAGGGCCTTTTTAGTGGCAGCTCCATACTGGTGGAACGAGCTCCTGGATAACATCAGGGCCCTGCAGGACCTTTTACAGTTCTGCAGGGCCTGTAAAATGGAGCTCTTCCACCAGGCTTTCGATTAGGAGCCGCCACGGATGAAAGAGTCACCGGAACATACTATGGCTCGTATGATACATCGGCAAACACTGCCTGCCACTTATCCTGAACGCCGCCATCATTTGTACAGTGATAGTTTTTACGGTGTTCTGTAGGTTGCTTATTTGTATTTTATTGTATTTACTGCTTTATTGTATTTAATGCTTGTTCGCTGCCTTGCATTTACTATTTTATTGTATTTAATGCTTGTTTGCTGCCTTGCATTTACTGTTTTATTGTATTTAATGCTTGTTTGCTGCCTTGCATTTACTGTTTTACTGTATTTAATGCTTGTTTGCTGCCTTGTATTTACTGTTTTATTGTATTTAATGCTTGTTTGCTGCCTTGCATTTACTGTTTTATTGTATTTAATGCTTGTCTGCTGCCTTGCATTTACTGTTTTATTGTATTTAATGCTTGTTTGTTGCCTTGTATTTCCTGTTTTATTGTATTTAATGCTTGTTTGCTGCCTTGTATTTACTGTTTTATTGTATTTAATGCTTGTTTGCTGCCTTGTTTTTACTGTTTTATTGTATTTAATGCTTGTTCGCTGCCTTGTATTTACTATTTTATTGTATTTAATGCTTGTTCGCTGCCTTGTATTTACTGTTTTATTGTATTTAATGCTTGTTCGCTGCCTTGAGCCAGTTCGCCAGCAAGGCGGGATACAAATTGACAATAATAAATAAATACCTTCAAGACTAACATTTGTTGCAGGGTAGGAGCTTTCGTGAGCCACTGTTCACTTCTTCAATGACTCACGGAAGTCTGTACCCTGCCACAAATTTCATTAAGTCTTGAAGGTTCTACTGGACTCTCGCTCTTTTCCACAGGCTGCCTATTTCTGCTTAGCTAGGATGTGGGGCTGGAAAAGGACTTCTGTGGCAGTAGAAAGCCTGCCTACTCCTTAAAAGGTCAAATCAAATCAGTGATGTTGCCTTTAAGTTTTCACGATGGCCTTATAACCATCAGCCTGGAGTTACCTTTCATGGACTTGAAAATGTGCTAGGATTTGGTCTGGAGTCTGTCGTGTTCAAGGGCACACCTGGTATTGACTGACCAGGTACGCAACCACACAATTCGCCTCTGGTATGCAACCTGAGTGTTCCGTGGAAGGCCAGATACTGAAGCTGAAGCTCAAATGCATGGGCCACCAAATGAGAAGGGAGCCCTCGCTGGAGAAGACCCTGATGCTGGGAAAGACTGAAGGTCAAAGAAGAAGGGGATGGCAAAGGATGAGATGGTTAGACAGTGTCATCGATGCAACAGACGTGATATTGAGCAAACTCCGGAGAACGGCGGAAGACAGGAGGGCCTGGCGTGATGTGGTCCATGGGGTCACAAAGAGTCGGACTGAACAACAACAACAAAATGCAACCAATTAGCTTCAGTGACGGAATGTCACGTTCAGGGCACAGCCTGATGCTCTTGCTCTATTTGGAAATTCTGGGAGGCACCAACGCAAACATAACCAATGGGCAAGAGATAAGATCAAAGTCATGAAACAGTTCCAAGTCAGAAAGACAAGGGTTCTGTCTACGGGTCGGGGGAAGGCAAAGGTGGCAGGAATTCAGAAGCAAGGCTTGGGATTTAAATGCAGCAGGCAAGACCTGAAAAACTAACACAAGTTAGCAAACTGGGAGCCAGTTTGGGGTAGTGGTTAAGTGCGCGGACCCTAATCTGGGAGAACTGGGTTTGATTCCCCACTCCTCTACTTAACAGCTGCTGGGTGACCTTGGGCAAGCCACAGTTCTGACAAGAGCTGTCCTTGAAAGGGCAGTTCTTGAAATAGCTCTCTTAGCCCCACCGACCTCACAGGGTGTCCGTTGTGGGGAGGGGAAGGGAAAGGAGTTTGTGAGCCGCTCTGAGACGCCTTTGGGCAGTGAAGGGCGGGGTATAAATCCAATCTCTTCTTCTTCTCCTCTTCTCCACCTGCCTCACAGGGTGTCTGTTGTGGGGAGGGGAAGGGAAAGGAGTTTGTGAGCCGCTCTGAGACTCCTTTGGGTAGTGAAGGGCGGGGTATAAATCCAATCTCTTCTTCTTCTTCTTCTTCTTCTTTTTCAGAACAGGATTTCAAAGCAGCCAGGGTCAGACAAGGCAGATGTCTATTTGCTGAGTTATCACCTCACAGCCGGGGATGGCAGGGAAGTTGCTTCCACACTGACTGCTAGTGCGTGTGTTCCTTTTTATCAGCCTAATGACCCACAGGTGTTACTTCTTCACTAGCTCCTGTTAGTGCTAAGTCAGAGACCAGCAGCACCTTTTAAGACCGACAAAGTCTTATTCAAGGTGCGAGCTTTCGTGTGCGTCCACACCTTGTCGACTTCTGGACTGCCATTTCTGTCACTCATTTGTCCCTACTGCTTACATAAGAACATAAGAGAAGCCAATGTCGGATCAGGCCAATGGCCCATCTAGTCCAACACTCTGTCACACAGGGGCCAAAAAATACCAGGTGCCATCAGAGGGTCCAGCAGTAGGACCAGGACACCAGACACCCTCCCACTGTTGCCATCTCCTCCCAATCACCAAGAATACAGAGCATCACTTGCCCCAGACCAAGAGTTCCTAAGAACATAAGAGAAGTCACTGTTGGATCAGGCCAATGGCCCCTCCAGTCCAACGCTCTGTCACACAGGGGCCAAAAATACCAAGTGCCATCAACAGGTCCAGCAGTGGGGCCAGGACACTAGAAGCCCTCCCTCTGTTGAGCTCCACAAGCACCAAGAATACAGAGCATCCCTTGCTCCAGACCGAGAGTTCCTAAGAACATAAGAGAAGCCAATGTTGGATCAGGCCAGTGGCCCATCTAGTCCAACACTCTGTCATACAATGGCCAAAAATACCAGGTGCCATCAAGAGGCCCAGCAGTGGGGCCAGAGTGTTGCCCCCCCCAGCACCAAGGTTACAGAGCATCACTTGTCCCAGACCGAGAGCTCCTAAGAACATAAGAGAAGCCAATGTCGGATCAGGCCAAGGGCCCATCCCATCCAACACTCTGTCACACTGGGGCCAGAAATACCAGGTGCCCTCAGGAGGTCCAGCAGTGGGGCCAGGACACTAGAAGCCCTCCCACTGTTGCCCCCCCAAGCACCAAGAATACGGAGCATCCCTTGCCCCAGACCGAAAGTTCCTAAGAACATAAGAGAAGCCAATGTTGAATCAGGCCAATGGCCCATCCAGTCCAACGCTCTGTGTCACACAGGGGCCAAAAGGACCAGGTGCCCTCAGAAGGTCCACCAGGGTTATCCCCCCATGTGTTCTGCTCTCTCTGGTAGTCCCAGAGGGCAGATAACACATGTGGAAAAGGTGGGGGACATACCCCCAAAGCAATAGGGACAAACGAGTGACAAAAATGACTGTGCAGAAGTGGCCACAGTCAGACGATGAAATTGAATTACTGATCATAGTTATTATTATTATTATTATTTTCAATTTATATCCCGCCTTGCCGGGAGCCACCGGCTCAAGGCGGCGGGACCACATTAAAACAATAAAAAAATCAATGCAAGAAAATACAATAAAATATACATAGACAGATCCCTAACATCATAAAAGCTAACAATACAGTGCAAATGATGGCGGCCTCAGTATACAATCCCCTCACAGGAAGCAGTATCCAACCGATTATTCATGTAGGCCATAGTGTGTTCCAGTGGCACAATGGTCAGTGGCGGCTCCTAGTTGGAAGCCTGGTGGAAGAGCTCTGTTTTACAGGCCCTGCGGAACTACAAAAGGTCCCGCGGGGCCCTGATGTTATCCGGGAGCTCGTTCCACCAGTTTGGAGCCACCACTGAGAAGGCCCTGGCTCTGGTAGCAGCCAACCCGGCATCTCTCGGGCCAGGAAGAGCCAGGAGACTCTGAGTCCCTGACCTCAGTGCTCTCTGGGGCACATTATGGGGAAAGGCGGTCCCTCAAGTAGGCAGTCCCCTGACCATATAGGGTTTTAAAGATCTATATAGGTCTTCATATAGAGGGTGGCTTGTTAAATCAGTATGCAAAATAGTGAAACCCGCATGCTAATTTAACAAGCCGCCCTCTATATGTACACGACTATGATCTGTAATTCCATTTCATTGTCTGACGAAGTATTCGTGCACACGAAAGCTCAGACCTTCCATAAAACCCTATTAATAAAACTTTAAGACCTTCGTTGGTCTTAAAGGTGCCACTGGACTCTAAATTCGTTCTACTGTGTCAGACCAACTGACCATCTGGATCTATTTCCCTGTCAAGATTGGGCTTCCACCTGTTCACATGAACATCCTTGGTCACTTCCCCTGACCTTTCCACAGAAACAGTGCACCTGACATTGCCTAGCCAATCCATAACCACAAGAGGTTCTTCCCATGTCGTTAGCAAATTGCCAGTGCACGAAGGCAGAAAAACCATCCCCTTGTCTCCTAGCTCAGAAGTCAGAGGCCCGGCTGTTTTATCCTGCCTGCCGCTCTGATTTCCCTTGGCTTTAGCCAAATCCTCTCCAACATTCGCAATCTTGTTCAACCGCTCTCTAGAGTAAACCACCCGGTCTACCACTGACTCCTGAGTCACGTCTCTCTGAATGCCCTGAATAGTCTTCAGGGATCTTTTCTCTGAACCTCGAATAGTCCTTTGAGTTCTTTCTTCAGATGGTTGCATTTGGCGCATCAATAGTTGTGATCATTTCCCCATCAGTTCTTCAAGTCTCTAGCCTACATCTCTTTCATCTACACTCTTTTTTCCCTTTGATGGGCTCCTGTTGCCATTCTTCTTCTCGCGATTCTCTTCGCTGTTCTTTAAAAATATATATTATACACAGTTCCCATATATTATTTCCATATATAGTTTTCTAAGCAAGTATCATGTACGCATCCATCAAAATTTATACTACTAAAAGAACACAGATGAAGTGTGTGTCCCTTAAAGCACCAAGTGGTATTATCTACAATTCTTATTTTAAGAAAAGAAATGGATGCGGCAAATAATGAACATTCTGAGTGAATATAGAATCAGTAAATTAAAAAAGGGCAGCTTATCTTCTAATCATTAAGTCACAAACATCAGTGTATTACCCAAAGAGCAATCTTTCTTTTTCCTATTAGAATTTAATAAAACGGGGAGAATATAATACATGAGAGGAAAGGGACGGGAAGGAGGAGAAAAAACAATGAAGGTAAACTGTATGTTGATTCATCTAAGGTGTTTTTTTAAAAAAGTAAACAATTTAATCCAGCATCTTTTTGTTGCTTTTTATTCTGAAGAAGAGATTGGATTTATACCCCGCCCTTTACTCGGAGTCTCAGAACAGCTTACGACCGCCTTCCTTTCCTCTCCCCACAACAGACACCCTGTGAGGTAGGTGGGGCTGAGAGAGCTCTGAGAGAACTGCCCTTGAGAGAACAGCTCTGACAGAACTATGAGTGACCCAATGTCATCCAGCTGGCTGCGTGTGAAGGAGTGGGGAATGCAACCCAGTTCTCCCAGATTAGTGTCCACCACTCTTAACCACGATGCCAAACTGGATTTCCAAGAAAGGGAAAAGTGCACCATCCTTCCATTAAGCAGACTGTTAAGTGAAATGATCAGTCTGGTTTTTCCCCTCCACTGTACCACATCCCATCTGGAACACAAAACCCTTATATATTCAACACCAAAAAAAGGATAAAGATTGTCAGTTAGTATCTTCGATTTGTTGTGACAGCCAGTTTGGTGTGACAGCCAGCTGTGGTTAAGAGTAGTGGATTCTAATCTGGAGAACCAGGTTTGATTCCCCACTCCTCCACACGAAGCCAATTGGGTGACATGCTATGACCATTTCACCCACCCACAGGATTCCCTTTGCTGAACAGCCCCTTTGTACATTCTCAGGTTACAGATAGACACCTAAACAGCATACTCAAAATTGCTACAGCACAGACATTGACTCCAGATTTTGATGCAATAATTCAGAGCAAAAGGCGCTAGTTATCAAACGCTATTAAGGAAATATTCTTAATGGTTTACGCACATTTGTATTTTGAGTAAAAAAAATAATACCGTTAATTGGGTTTGCCTGTCTGCTTTCTGAAGTTTATATCTCGGGAACCCAGCAATACACTTTATGGCACACAGAACCCAGCCCAACAAAGTGACTTTTACATAAGATCCGGCCCTTGTAACAAATGAGGTTGACATCTCTGGGCTAAGCATTTACATAATTTCTCTTTGTGTGGGTTCTGAGATGATTTCGAAGATGGCCACTCAACCAGAATATCTTCCCAATCTGAGCATTAAAAAACCTTCCCGCCTGTGTGGATTCTTAAATGCTTTCGAAGAGCACTACTCTCAATGAATCTTTTCCCACACTCTGAGCATTCAAATGGTTTCTCCCCTGTGTGGATTCTTTGATGCTGCTGAAGATTGTCACTCCGACTGAATCTCTTCCCACACTCTGAGCACTCAAAGGGCTTATCCCCTGTATGGGTTATCAGATGCTTTCGAAGAGCACCACTCTCACTGAATCCCTTCCCACACTCCGAGCATTCAAATGGCTTCTCTCCCGTGTGGGTTCTTAGATGTTGCTGAAGATTGTCACTCCAACTGAATCTCTTCCCACACTCTGAGCATTCAAATGGTTTCTCCCCTGTGTGGATTCTTTGATGCTGCTGAAGATTGTCACTCCGACTGAATCTCTTCCCACATTCTGAGCACTCAAAGGGTTTATCCCCTGTATGAGTTCTTAGATGCTTTCGAAGAGCACTACTCTCAATGAATCCCTTCCCACACTCTGAGCATTCAAATGGCTTCTCTCCTGTGTGGGTTCTTCTGTGTACCTGAAAACTACCACTATGACTGAATCTCTTCCCACACTCTGAGCATTCAAAAGGCTTTTCTCCTGTGTGGGTTCTTAGATGCCGTTGAAGATGGCCACTGTTCCTGAATCTCTTCCCACACTCTGAGCATTCAAACTCCTTCTCCCCTGTGTGGGTTCTTCGGTGCAGCTGAAGAGAGCTACTCTGACTGAATCTCTTCCCACACTCTGAGCATTGAAAAGGTTTCTCCCCACTGTGGGTTCTCTGATGTAGTTGAAGATTGCCTCTGTTCCTGAATCTCTTCCCACATTCTGAGCATTCAAACGCCTTCTCCCCTGTGTGCGTTCTTCGGTGCAGCTGAAGAGTGCCACTCTGACTGAATCTCTTCCCACAGTCTGAGCATTCAAAAGGTTTCTCCCCAGTGTGGGTTCTTTGATGCTGCTGAAGATTGTCACTCCGTCTGAATCTCTTCCCACACTCTGAACACTCAAAGGGCTTATCCCCTGTATGAGTTCTGAGATGCTTTTGAAGAGCACTACTCTCACTGAATCCCTTCCCACACTCTGAGCATTCAAATGGTTTCTCTCCTGTGTGGGTTCTTCGGTGTACCTGAAAACTACCACTATGACTGAATCTCTTCCCGCACTCTGAGCATTCAAAAGGCTTTTCCCCTGTATGGGTTCTTAGATGCCGTTGAAGATGGCCACTGTTACTGAATTTCTTCCCACACTCTGAGCATTCAAATGCCTTCTCCCCTGTGTGGGTTCTTTGGTGCAGCTGAAGAGTTCCACTCTGACTGAATCTTTTACCACACTCTGAGCATTCAAAAGGTTTCTCCCCTGTGTGGGTTCTTTGATGTAGTTGAAGATTGCCTCTGTGCCTGAATCTCTTTCCACATTCTGAGCATGCAAAAGGTTTCTCCCCTGTGTGGGTTCTTCGGTGAAGGTGAAGACTACCACTGTTACTGAATCTCTTTCCACACTCTGAGCATTCAAATGGCTTCTCCCCAGTGTGGGTTCTTAGATGCTGTTGAAGATGGCCATGCTGACTGAATTTCTTCCCACACTCTAAGCATTCAAAAGGCTTCTCCCCTGTGTGGGTTCTTTGGTGCAACTGAAGATAGCCACTATGACTGAATCTCTTCCCACACTCTGAGCATGCATATGGTTTCCCTTCCGTGTGAGTTCTTTGATGCTGCTGAAGATTGTCACTCCTATTGAATCTCTTGCCACACTCTGAGCATTCAAAGGGCTTCTCCCCTGTATGAGTTCTTAGATGCTTTTGAAGAGCACCACTCTGACCGAATCTCTTCCCACACTCTGAACATTCAAAAGGCTTCTCCCCTGTATGGGTTCTTAGATGTTGTTGAAGATGGCCACTGTGACCAAATCCCTTCCCATACTCTAAGCATTCAGAAGATTTCTCCCCACTGTGCATTCTTTGGTGCACAAGGAGCTGTGATCTGTATCTGAAATACTTTCTGCACTGAAAGCCTTTATATGCGTTCATTATACTGTGCTTTGGAAAACATATATTATCCTCTCCTCTATCAGAGAAAGCCATTGCAGTCTCTGAGCAAATAAATAATTTATCTTCTGAGTGAATCCTTTGGTGTTGAACAAGGTCTGATTTCTCTGAGAACCTCTCGCCACAGTCTGAGGAACTATAAGGTTTCTTTGCTGTATGTGTTCTTTGATTTCTAAGGAGCTCTGCTCTGAGAATCATGGCCTTTCCACCCTCCAGCTGTGGATAGGTCTTCTTTCCATTCTGCATTCCTAAATCGACATTATACTGGGATTGATCTGAGAAGTTCACTCCGCCCGCCAAGCACTTGTATGTTTCCTTCACCGTGTGAATTACTTCTCGGAATTCCCCCCCTTGGCAAGGAATGGGTTTACCCCTCTTCTGGACGATGTGGCTTATTTTCTGCCTCTTAGGTCCAGCTTGGTTTCTGCAGTTTCCTCTCCAGTCTTCATTCTTGGCTTCATCTGGCGATGGAGGATGCAGCTCCTCATCTTCCTCATTCCTCTGATCATCCCCAGCTGGAATAAAGAAAGAGATCCAGTCAGAACCCACGCAAGGAGATCTGACCTGCACCTATATTTCCATCCGCACTCCAAATATTCCAGTGGCATCTTCCTGCTGGACACTGAAGCATACAACAATATACTGTAAAAGTAGTAGTAGAAGAAGAGTTTGGATTTATACCCCGCCCTTCACTGCCCAAAGGCGTCTCAGAGCGGCTTACAAACTCCTTTCCCTTCCCCTCCCCACAACAGACACCCTGTGAGGTAGGTGGGGCTGAGAGAACTACCGACAGAAACTGTCCTTGAGAGAACAGCTGCGCCAGAGCTTGTGACTGACCCAAGGTCACATCAGCAGGTGCAAGTGGAGGAGTGGGGAATCAAACCCGGTTCTCCCAGATAAGAATCCGTGCACTTAACCACGACACCAAACTGGCTCTCATTGAGCCTCCTGCATGAGAGACACTTGGTTTGGACTCTGACAAATTCTATGGCTCATCCACACCTGTGTGATTTTTTTTTAATGTGAAGTAAGGGCCCTTTCCAACTGAAACTCTTTCCGCACTGCAAGCAATTATGCAGTTTCTCTCCTAAGGGAATTAGTGTCTGCAAAATTACGTTCATTCTCTGACTGAAGGTCTTTGCCAAGGCCACACTTTCCGTTTCCCTGGAGTGGATTCTCTGGTTACTATGGAGGCCCTTGTCCCTTCTCTTTTTGATTGACCTTTCTTCTTGGACTGGGATTTCACGGAAACCCCTTCCTTGGTAAGGAATGGGCTTATCCCTCCTCTTACCTGCGCGGCTTCCCTCCTGCCCCTGTGGTCCATCTCCATCTCCAAAGTGTCCTCCGGCATCTTCATCCTTGACTTTTTCCAAAGAGAACCCCTCGAATCCCCCAGCTGTCTCCTCTACATCCACTGCTGGAATAAGGAAAGAGTTTCAATCAGCGCCCATGCAAGAAGCCAAGGCACCAGCCAGGCACTGCTCAGGAACGGGTGTGCGTTTCTTTTGTCAGATCTTCTTTCCTCCCAAACTGAGAAGCTGGTCACACCTTATCCCTGCCAGGCCCTCCCCGTAGAGCTGTTTTTATATTCTGCCTGACTCTCCTCTCCCCAGACTCCCTGTATGTACTTTTTAAATAACCAAGTGGCAAAGAATTGTCCCTCCCCACTGTTCCTATTCGACTTGCTGTGCGGCCCTTTTGATTCTCTGCACTCGATGATTAAATACAAGAGGTTATCAAGACATCCAGTCCTGCCACTGCACTTCCAATAGTGAACGGAGCCAGAGGGAGCTGGTGTTCAGCCTCCCAAAAATGCCTGTTTCCTTGGGGTTTCCTTGGGGTGGAGGGGAGAGAAGCCAGGAGCTCACCAAGTGAACCGCAGAGTTCAATGGGGAAGCCCCATTTTTTGGGAAAGGTGCCAGTTCTCAGGCCTCCTTTCTCAAGGTCAGAGCCCTCCTCTTGCTCTTCCTGAGCCGTTCTCTGCACCTTAACTGGGCCTCTCTATTGTCTAAGGCACAGCCATGTCTGAATCGTCCAGGCTCTTCTGCCTTTCCTAGAAGCACAGTGTCAACCTGTTTCTCCGGAAAGTAGCGTATCTTACTGTCAGCAAGAGACAGCCAGGAGACTGGTCATCGGGCCTCAAGGTCATCAACTTATTACTGCAGAGTAATATTTATTACTTATTTATTGTTTCAATTCATACCCCGCTGTCCCCGCGAACAGGGTCAGGGCGGCTGGTATTAATTGGTACTAGTACCATAAAACCATATACAAGATTAAACCATCTGAACATTAACGTTAAAACATTAAACCAATCCAATACTTAACAGTGCTAGGGATGGTAAGCGTCTTTCAACAGTTAAGATGGCATACTATACAGTACACTCAGAGCTGTTTCCAGCTCAGTGGTCTTCGGCGTCGTGCGATGGTACGGCACAATCTCCAGGCCCTCTAATGCCCTCTGGAAGCCCGTTCCCAGAGGAACCACGCAGTGTCAAAAAGTCCAGACAAGACCCCCAGAAGAGTCTGTCCTGTTGCAACCTCCCAAACACCTGCAATATGCAGGGGGCATGCAGCAAGGGTGCAGATATGCACGTGTTCAGCGTGACCAAGGAGACGTGATGGAAGCGTGGGGAAGTTAGTTTGGCAGGCCCTTACATAAGCAGCCGGTTGGCAACGATGACAACCCTCTTCCCTGGGGAGAAGTTGACGGCTGGCCGAGCACCAGAGCGCACTCATTGGACAGGTATACCAGGCTTTTCTGTGTGTGTGTGTGTGAGAGAGAGAGAGAGCGAGAGAGAGACAGACAGACAGAGAGTGCATGAGTGCTTTTCTTTGGCAGATGGTTTCCTGCCTCAAGGGACTGGAAGGGACTTAGCCTTTGGGAAGGAGTTGGTCGCTTGCCTCCTCGGGACACAGAAGGTTTCTCTGTCCTGTTGTGGCTCAAACAAACTGTGCTTCAACTGAGCACCTGACTCTGTCTTTACTGGGCTGACAGTTTCAGTGGGAATCTCTTTGGTGTAGTGGTTAAGTACGTGGATTTTAATCTGGGAGAACCAGGTTTGATTCCCCACTCCTCCACTTCCACCTGCTGGATGACCTTGGGCAAGCCGTAGTTCAGTCAGAGCTGTTCTCTCAAGGACAGTTTCTGTCAGAAGTTCTCTCACCTACCTCACAGGGTGTCTGTTGTGGGGAGGGGAAAGGAAAGGAGTTTGTAAGCTGCTCTGAGACTCCTTTGGGTAGTGAAGGGCGGGGTATAATTCCAATCTCCTCCTCTTCTTCTTCTTCTTCTTTCTTCTTCTTCTATAACACATGATCCCTCTCTCTTGGGGAGAGGAACGATCCCTCTCACCACGACAGAGGGTGCTGTGTGATTTGGCTTAAGTAAGTTCCCCTTGGGTTGAAGTGTTAACTGGTGGGACTACCTGCTGCAGGCCAACTCTGCAAGGTAGAACAACTCCAAAGAAAGGACTCAAACCCATCTCCAGCTAATTGTAAGCCTGAAGCCATCCAGGGGACCACTGTAGGAATGGTTGGGTGTGCCTTTGGCCTTGTCTAGCAGGGCTGTTCTTAGGTCCCTTTGCCTGGAATATCCAGCGTTTAAGGGTAGTGCAGCCACTCAAGAGCTACAGCTGAGTTCAGCCCCAGAAAGAGCTTCCGGGCCTCCAGATCCCAGGCCCCAGAAGGCCTCCCTCCCTCCTTACCCAGCGGGCTTGAGAATTCCACCAAACCAAGAGTTGCTTAGAAATGAAGAAGGTCCCATGGGCTTTTCTTACCTGTTCCCTTGACATAACAGTGAGGGATACTCACTTGCAGGTAGTTCATTTGGGAAGGAAATAGTTTCTTGAGATATTCCCGAGAAACCCTCCAGCCATTCTTCGAACACAAGGCCTTTGTCTGTCTCCATCATAGTCTCTCTTACGTTCCTGGCTTCTTTGGCAGAGAGAGAAAGAGAGAGAGAGAGAAAGGGAGAAAGAGAGAGAGAAAGAAAGAAAGAAAGAAAGAGAGAGAGAGAAATATTCAACATTGGTTTCTCTTATGTTCTTATGAGGGAGGGAGAGAGAGAGAGGGGAGGAAAGAGTGGGGAAAGAGGGAGAGAGATCATTCCTGTATTTTTTTATTTATTTACTCAATTTATACCCTGCCCTCCCTGCTGAGGTAGGCTCAGGGCGGCTTACATAAAAAGTATATGTAAATACAATTAAAATCCATCATAAAAACAACCAGAAACCATAAAACATAAAGGGGAAGGAAAGAAATCCAAGGAAGAAGAATTCTTCTGGAAGGATAGAAACACAGTCCTGGTCTAAGCCCAGAAACCATTACAAGGGGGATGGATCCTTTCCAGATCGCAGTCAGAGCAGATGGCCGTAATCCCATCGTGAGGAAGGGCATGGTGTGAAGGCTGGCAACTGAGTAATTGGGCTCTGGTCCTGTTCAGAGACTTTCTGAGGGCCTCTCAACCTGGCCTTAGCCACAGGCCAAGACACCCTCTCTGGCTCAGGTGAGGGCCACCACACCGGCCATGCTGAACCATTGTTTTCACAGCCACCCCAACCTCCTTGCGGCCCCCAGCGGAGGGGAGAAGAGAAGGTAGCCAGCCTCACAAACACATGATGCATTTCAATATTTTGATTCGTGCAATTCGCACCTTTGGCACCTGCAATAGATCCTTACCCAGAGAGGCCACACTCCTGTAGTTCTCCACCATGACGTCCCTGTAGAGAGCTCTTTGGCCAGGAGCCAGCAAGGCCCACTCGGCCTCGGTGAAGTACACGGCCACCTCCTCAAAGGAAAAGGGAAGCTGGAAGGAAAAGCAGATTCCCTCGTCAGAGATCAGTCCGGGCAGAGGTTACAGTCTCAACAGAGGGCATTCTGGGAAGGTGCAGGATGTAGAGTTTGGCATGCGTCAAGAGAGTGGGGCTCAGAGCTTGTCTCTCCTCAGTCAGCAGGACCAGAAGTCTCCTTGTGAAAGGAGAAGGGACCTGAATATCCCCCAATCTTCCCCCCCTACCTGGACTAGACGTGGTGCAGCCGTTTCCACTCCTCTGAAAAGACGACAGGTTGACAACATCTCTTCACTGCCTGCAAGGGAGGCGAAATTGGAAGGATGAACGTGAACCTCAAATTCCTATTTTGTTTGCTTCTTTGAATTCCTCTTCACACACCCCTGTTCCCAGGGCTGTGACACCTTGTCGTCTTTACGCTCAGGAAAACTTGTAATGATTTTTAGTAAGGCGTGGGAGAGGTGGAAGAGAAGCATCAGGTACCCATGAGCCTCGGGGTGTTATAAATGCTGCCGACCCATTCTGTGAGACTTGAAGTGTGCCCTGTGAACCCTTTAGCTCCAAAGGCCCTGGCATCCCTGCTGGATCAGACCCAAAACCCAAGCACACCATTCTCCCACCTGCACACAAAGACCACTCGATGAACAACAGTTACAGGTCAATGCAACCTTGTTTTCATCGTCGTGGCTTCCCTGCAGTCCCACATGGGAAAAGATTTCCGGCAAAAAGAGAATGGTAGAGAACTGTGCAGTCGCAGGCCAGCCACGGAAAAGATTTCCAAGCTTTCTAATGGACTAGGAGTGCCTCTCCTCCCTCGGGGGAAACTGGTGACCAGTGTTCCCTCTAAGCTGAGTTAGTATGAGCTAGCTCACAGTTTTTTAGCCTTTGGCTCACACGCTTTTGCCTTTGCTCAGGAAGGGATGACTCCAGAGCAAACTAATTGATGCAGCAGCCAAATAGCTCGCTCACAACTTTAACGCCAGCAGCTCACAGAGTAGAATTTTTGCTCACAGCATAGAGGGATCTTTGCTGGTGACAGCAAGAGCAGGCAGCTCTGCTGTGAGAACCCCTAGACAGCCAAGGCACAGAGAATGGCCGTTGAACAGCACCGTTTTTAGTCATGATGGCACAGCGGAAAGCCACAAAACACTTTTGTCTTTAGACGTATTCCATTGTTCACCAGAATAAAAACGGTTGAGAGAAAAAAAGAATCTCCTCAGCCTCAAAACTGAGGTGAGGAAAAAACACAGAGAACAGCAGTGGAGATCCTCTCTCCACGATGGCAAAAAAGAGAACGGAGAGAATAGCGCCCTTCCTCCTGGTCATGTGAGCGTTTTGGCGGGAAAGCGCCAGAGGGAAGAAGAAAGCCTGGAAATCTTTAGGGTACCAATGGTGGGTTTCCGGGGCATCTGCTGATGCTCTGACTTCACATCCAGGTATTAGGCCAGACGAGACACTGATAGGACTTCACATCCACCTCATGCTCCACTCTCAGACCTCATGGGGGTACCTGGCCATGGCCTGTCACCCCTGGCGAAGAAGAAGAAGAGGAGGAGGAGGAGGAAGAGGAAGAAGAAATTTATACCCCCACCCTTCCTTCAGAGTCTCAGAGCGGCTTACAAACTCCTTTCCCTCCCCCTCCCCACAACAGACACCCTGTGAGGTAGGCGGGGCTGAGAGAGCTCTGACAGAACAGCCCTTTTTCAAGAACAGCTGTGCCACAGCTTGTGACTGACCCAAGTGGAGGAGGAGCGGGGAATCAAACCCAGTTCTCCCAGATTAGAGTCCGCACCCTTAACCACTGCACCAAACTGGCTCTAGTATCCTCCTTCTGACTGTGGTTTGCCAGATAACCCTGGAAAGCCTTTAAGGAGAACCTACTGCCTCTAGCAATGGGGTTTGAGAAGTATGCTGCCCCAGAACATGGGCATGTGTGTGTGTTTGTAAAGTGCTGCTAAGCCACAGCAGACTTACAGTGAACCCACAGTTATTCAAGGCGAGAGCCCTTCAGAGGTGGTCTGCCTTTGCCTGCCTCTGCATAGCAGCCCTGGACTTCTTTGGTGGTCTCCCATCCAAGAACAAACCAGGGCTGACCCTGCTTAGCTTCTGAGGCCTGATGAGATTGGACTAGACTCGGCCATTCAGGTCTGAGGAACGTGAACATTCCATTTCTTCACCATGGCCAGGGCTCTTTTTGTAGCAGGAACTCCTTTGCATATTAGGCCACACACCCCTAATGTGGCCAATCCTCCAAGAGCTTACAGTAGCCCCTGTAAGAAGAGCTCTGTAAGCTCTTGGAGGACTGGCTACATTAGGGGTGTGTTGCCTAATATGCAAGGGAGTTCCTGCTACAAAGAGCCCTGACCATGGCCAACAGCTGCACCCTCATTTCTCTTCCTTTCCTTGTTTGAGTCACCTTGAAAACCTCTAATGGAAGGAAGGGGAGAGATTCATTATCTTAATGAATGTAAATAAAGATGAAATTCCCTTCCACGGATCTCTCTACTCCCCCTCAAAGTGGAGAGGCCATCACGACATCCTGTGGCACTCTGTGTCCCAGAACTCCATTCTATGTAGTCTGCAAAATGATTCCCCTTTTCTCCTGTCCTGGACCTTCTGCCCAACAGCTTGACTTAGGTACCCCGATCCCACCTGGGCAGGAGGCACCCTGACTACTTGGCAGGGCATTTCGGGCATCCTCCTGGGCCGGGGCCCTCTGACTTTCCTCTGACGGAGCCCCTTCTGCCTCAGAGAACTTCGCTTCCATCTTCACGGATCCTCCCCACATCTGAAACAACAGGAAGGGGGACAGGTAAGAGAAGGAACAGAACAGGCTGAGGAGACGTATCCTACCCCACTCCCAGACTCCTCACCCCTGCATCCACCCATCAGAGATGCTTGAACCACAAAGGGAAGAATCAGGTTCGGGTTTTCTTCCCAGCCTAGTAAAATATTGAGAGGCAGAAATATCTAAGATGGGAACAATACCCTGAGGCATTATACCAATGAGATGAAAGGGTGACAGATTCCATTCCAGAAGAATCTTTTGAAGAAGAATCAACTGTTTCAGAAAGTGATGGGAAAGCTGCCCTAAGAGCAATGGGGAGAAACGGATCACCAGGAGGAGACGGGATATCAACAGAGATATTCCACAGCACGGAAAAGGAGTCCCTCAAAATCTTAACCAGAATCTGCTAACAAAGATGGAAAACAATATAAAAAAAATGGCCCACAGACTGGAAACACTCCTTGTACATTCCGGTTCTGAAGAAAGGAGACATCAAAGGCTGCAGCAAATGTTGGACCTTTGCATTAATTTCTCATGGGAGTAAAGTGATGCTCAAAATCATGCAAGAAAGACTGTTACCGTGCATCAAAAGAGAAATGCCAGAGATTCCTGGTGGATTCCGAAAAGGAAGAGGTACTTGAGATCATACTGCAAATTGACATTGGTTAAGAATGAGAAGAAGAAATTGGATTTATACCCCGCTCTTCACTTGGAGTCTCAGAGCAGCTTACAAACTCCTTTCCCTTCCCCTCCCCACAACAGACACCCTGCGAGGTAGGTGGGGCTGAGAGAGCTCTGACAGAAACTGTCCTTGAGAGAACAGCTGTGCCAGAACTATGGCTTGCCCAAGGTCATCCAGCAGCTGCAAGTGGAAGCGTGGGGAATCATACCTGGTTCTCCCAGATTAGAGTCTGCGCACTTAGCCACTACACCAAATTGGGAGCATAGGAAAGAATTTCAGAAGAAGATCAGCTTGTGATTCATAGATTATATCAGCGCTTTTGACTGTGGGGATCAAGAAAAGCTTTGGCTGGTTTTAAAAGAAATGGGCACGCCACAACATCTGACTGTTTTGACGCGCAACCCGTACTCTGGGCAAGAGGCCACTGTTAGGACAAAATATGGAGAAAGAGAACGCTTTCCAAATTGGCAAAGATGTCAAACTACAATTTATTTTATCTCCCCGTCTCTTCAGTCTACACGCAGAACATATTATATGGAAAGCTGAATTAGACTTAGATGAAAGAGGAGTGAAAATTGGCAGAAGGAACAGTAACAATTTGAGATATGTGGACGACACCACATTACTGGCAGAAAATAGTGAACATAAGAACATAAGAGAAGCCAATGTTGAATCAGGCCAATGGCCCATCTAGTCCAACACTCTGTCACACAGTGGCCAAAAATACCAGCTGCCATCAGGAGGTCCAGCAGTGGGGCCAGGACACTAGAAGCCCTCCCACTGCTGCCCCCCCAAGTGAAGCCTTCAAACAACTACTAATGTAGGTTAAAGCAGAAAGCGCCGAAGTGGGATTACAGCTGAACACCAAGAAGACAAAAGCAGGTAATTACAGAAATTTAAGGTTGAAGAAATTGAGATTAAGATTTTCTGTCCTGTGGCTCCATCGTCAACCAAACGGGAGACAGCAAGCAAGGAATCAGGAGTCTGAGGCTGGGAAGGGCAGCCAAGGAGAAGCTAGAAAAGATTCATTAGCGTAAGGATGTGTTAATGGAGACCGAGATCAACTTAATTCATGCCACAGAACTTCCCATTCACGGGTATGAATGTTGGACAGTGAAGAAAACTGACAGGAAGGAAGTTGAATCTTTCGAAATGTGGGGTTTGGAGGAGAGTTTAGAGTTTCTACAGATACTGTGGACCACCAGAAAGACAAATCAGTGGGTTCTAAAGCAAATCAAACCTCCAAGTAATAAAATCTAAAATGGCTAAAATCAAGGTATTGTATTTTGGTGAAATTACGAGAAGACGGGAGTCGCTGGAAAAGGCAATAACGCTAGGAAAAGTTGAAGGCCGCAGGGAAAGAGGAAGTCCAAACATGTGATGGGTTGACTCAATGAAAGAAGCCACCAGGGCCTTCAGTCCGCAAGACCTGGGCAAGGCTGTTAATGATAGGCCGTTCATAGGGTCGCCGTAAGTTGGAAGCAGCTCAAAGGCAGTCGACATGCACACACAGAGAAATATTCAACAGGAAGCCTTAGGATAAGGTCGCTGCTTGAATGGAATGAATGAAACCCCCTCACCTGTTCTGCCTGCCTCTTCTCCTCCGCCTGACTCAGGAGGAAGCCTTCAGCCAGGGCCACCGCCTGGGAACTGGTCTCCGGCCCACATCCTCGGACCCAGCCCTGCATTTTCTGGGGCAGGAGGGCCAGGAACTGCTCCAGGATCACCAGGTCCAGCATCTGCTTCTTGGTGTTCCTCTCCGGCTCCAGCCAGTGGTTGCAAAGTCCATGGAGCCGGCTGCAGACCTCTCGGGGCCCATCGGCCTCGTGGTAGCGGAACTGTCGGAAGCATCGGCTGCGTACTTCTGCGGTCACCGTGTCCTGAGCCAAGATCTCTGGCACAGCTCTTTCCCAGAATGCAACACCACTCTCTGCTTGGGTGGGATGGGGACTTTTCCTCGATGTCTTGCCAGTTCCAGGGCCTTCTGGGTCCTCCTCTTCCATCTCCTTCCCCTTCCTCTTGGGTTGCCTCTGACTGTGGAAACAACAACTCTTATTCACTTGCCTAGAGTGAGAGGGGGAAATATCCAAAAGGCAGAAAGAAACCAAAAGAGAAAGGAGTTATATATCACTGGCCCTGGTCAAGAGAGATCTAAGTGGATCAGAAGGAGTGTCTGTGCTGTAGTTGCGGATCAGGATTAAATGGCACTGTGCTGTATTACATTAGCAAGCTTTCAAAGGCATGCCTCTTTGGTCCTTCAGGAAAGAAAAACATCTCCATTGGGCTTTTTAAAAATCTGCTGTGGATGTTATGAGCTTGGCCTCCAATTTCTAGGGGCCAGTATGTCTAGTGGGTGCTTCTCCAGGTAAACTAGTGCTTAGGACAAAGCTAAACCACTGCAGAGAGCTCCTCCATAGGCCGGGAGGGCTGGGCAAGAGCTCTGCCCAAGCAGGCAGCCGAGGGGAAGGGGCAGAGGGGCCTCTCCAGGCCAGGGCACGGGGGCTGCTGGGAGGGGCAAACAGGAGCAGGAGGAGGCAGGGATGGGGCAGAGGTCCTCAGTGGCTTCCTGGCTGCTGTGGTCAAATGGCTAGGAGTGAACCAGTTGAAACTGAACCCTGGAAAGACAGAAGTCGTTCTGGTTGGGAAAGGAGAAGTCTTGAAGGAGAAGTCTTGAAGGCCACTGTGTGACAGAGTGCTGGACTAGATGGGCCATTGGCCTGATCCAACATTGGCTTCTCTTACGTTCTTATGTTCTTTAGGACGTTCTGTTCCTCACTTTCAATGGGGTTCAGCCAACCCTCGCCGACTCAGTTAAGAGCCTCGGCGTTATACCGGACCCAACATTACTGCCGGAGAAGGAAATGAATGCAGTTGCAAAAAAGGCGTTCTCCCAACTCAGCCTAGCTCGAAAAACGGCCCCTTCCCTTGATATAGTTGATCCGGCCAGCAGGATCCATGCCAAGGAGACTAGATCAATGCATTGTACACCGGTCTCCCCACAAAACCAGTTCAGCAACTCCAGCTGGTGCAAAACACCAGGGCTCTGCCATTTTTAGGAGCTGGATGGGGCAGGCGAATTATTGTCCTTCTGCAGTCCCTCTGTTGGCTGGCTGGACAGGGGCCTTCTCTGTTCTGGCCCCCAGGAATGGTCTGCCTGAGGGGGTCAGGAACCGTGTTCCCTCTAAGCTGAGTCGGTGTGAGCTAGCTCACAGGTTTTTTAGCCCCCAGCTTACCCATTCTTGTCTTGACTCAGGAAGGATGGCCCCAGAGCAAACTAATTTATGCAGTAGCCAAATCACAACTTTAATGCCAGTAGTTCACAAAATAGGATTTTTGCTCACAAAATTCCACCGCTTGGAGGGAACATTGGTCAGGAAGGCACCCACTCGCCTGCCTTTCCACAGACTAAGCAAAACTGAACTATCCAAGAGGGCTTTTCTAAGCAGGCAATAGGGTGGCACTGGACAAAAGGTTTCAGAAGGTTTCTGAATGACTGTGTTTAGATTGCTGCAAGTTGGATCCCGCTATGCCATTTGGCAGCATTCCGTGGTTCATATTAACATCTATGCTTCATTCAATACTGTTTTTCAGATTCCGGCTCGGTTCTATAAGCCAAATTCTATTGCACAGTTCATTGAACGCATGGATTGTAATGAGTCCCACTCAAGGGCGGACTCTGTTTAATGCAAATAAATAAAATAACGTCAATGACACACACACCCCTCCCTCCCCGGGAAACTGCAAGTGGTGGTGGGGAAAGCACCAGCCCAAAAGGCGAGGCATTGGGGCAGCCGTTCTGCACAAAGGGTCCCTAACCTGCGATTACACCCGGGGCTTCTTCCCGGGCCTCCCCCCGACCTCCCTGGCAGGGGATTCAACGTCGATCTCCAAAATTCAGATCCTCCCTGTTCAGCCCCTGCCAAGGTCACCACGGGGGCTAACAGAGGAAAAAACAGCCCATCAGAAAAACCACCTTTTTAAAACTATTGCGTTCCGTGCGCCTTGGCGTTTAGTCCTACCGGCCACATGACCACGGAAACATAAGAACATAAGAACATAAGAGAAGCCAATGTTGAATCAGGCCAATGGCCCATCTAGTCCAACACTCTGTCACACAGCGGCCAAAATATATCAGGTGCCATCAGGAGGTCCAGCAGTGGGGCCAGGACACTAGAAGCCCTCCCACTGCTGCCCCCTCCAGCACCAAGGATAGAGTGCATCACCTGCCCCAGACTGAGAGTTCCCATCTATACCCTGTGGCTAATAGCCACTGATGGACTTCTGCTCCATATGTTTATCTAATTTCCTCTTGAAACTGTCCATGCTTGCAGCTGCCACCATCTCCTGTGGCAGTGAATTCCATATGTTAATCACTCTTTGGGTGAAGAAGTATTTCCTTTTATCTGTTCTAACCCGACTGCTCAGCAATTTCATGGAGTGCCCACGAGTTCTTGTATTGTGAGAAAGGGAGAAAAGTACTTCTTTCTCAACCTGCTCAATCCCATTCATAATCTTATAAACCTCGATCATGTCACCCCTCAGCCGTCGTTTCTCCAAGCTAAAGAGCCCCAAGCGTTTTAACCTTTCTTCATAGGGAAGGGGTTCCAACCCTTTTATCATTCTAGTTGCCCTTCTCTGCACTTTTTCCAATGCTATAATATCCTTTTTGAGATGTGGCGACCAGAACTGTACACAGTATTCCAAATGAGGTCGCACCAATGATTTATACAGGGGCATGATGATACTGGCTGATTTGTTATCAATTCCCTTCCCAATAATCCCCAGCATAGCGTTGGCAACGTCTGCGGACAGCGCCGGCTCTTCGGCTTGGAAACGGAGATGAGCGCACCGCAACCCTAGAGCCGGATTCGACTGGCTTTCGAGCAAGGGAAAACCTTCGCCTTTACTAAAACTACGGAACCCTTCCCCGAGCCATGTGACACAGCGGACTGCCTGCCTTCCAAGGCAGAGAAGGTGACTTACTCGTGTGCGCAAACCTCCCCAGGCTCCGGCTGCAAGGCTTCTCCCGACTGTCGCCAGCCTGAAGCCCGTCTCCTCCTCTTTCCCCATTCAGAAGCCCCCCCAAAAAACCCACATCCGGAAGAGCCCCCCCCTTTCTCGGCCTTTCTAGCAAACAACTCGGCTGTTTAACCCTTTCAAGTGCAGGAGCGGCTGGAAAAAAAAATGCTCCCCGCCCTTCCCATCGACGGCAGCGTCCAAACCCCGCTGGGCTGGGCTGGACCTGGGCCCGGCTGCCCTCCAAGGCGTCCCGGAAAGCAGCAGCTCGGCGGGATTGCTCCGGAGTAACTCCGCACCGGGGTTGCGCCCCCGCCCCCGGGGGAATCCCAGGCTGTTCCGCCCTCCCAGAAAACGGGGAACGGGCGGAGAGGAGGAAAAGCAAAGCGCACGCCGAGCTCAGGCCGAGCAATCCCAAGCAGGTCCGAGCAGAATCCTCCTCCCGGCCTCTTCCGTGGGGCTGGCTTCCTCCCAGGTAAGTGGCTTTGGGATTGCATTGGAAATCGGGGCCTCTTGTAACCGAGGAACATATAAGAGAAGCCAGTGTGGGATCTGGCTAATAATGGCTCATCCAGTCGAACACTCTCTGCTGTGTCACACAGTGGCCAAAAAATGCCAGGGGCCATCAGGCCAGAACTCCAGAAGCCCTCCCACTGTGCCCCCCCCCCCAAGAAGAAGAAGAAAAAGAGAGGAGATTGGATTTATACCCCGCCCTTCACTACCCAAAAGTGTCTCAGAGCGGCTCACAAACTCCTTTCCCTTCCCCTCCCACAACAGACACCCTGGGAGGTAGAAGAAGAGAAGAGATTGGATTTATACCCCGCCCTTCACTGCCCAAAGGTGTCTCAGAGCGGCTTACAAACTCCTTTCCCTTCCCCTCCCCACACCCTGTGAGGCAGAAGAAGGAGAAGAGATTGGATTTATACCCCGCCCTTCACTACCCAAAGGTGTCTCAGAACGGCTTACAAACTCCTTTCCCTTCCCCTCCCCACAACAGACACCCTGTGAGGTAGAAGAAGAGAAGAGATTGGATTTATACCCCGCCCATCACTTCCAAAAGGTGTCTCTGAGCGGCTTACAAACTCCTTTCCCTTCCCCTCCCCACACCCTGTGAGGCAGAAGAAGGAGAAGAGATTGGATTTATACCCCGCCCTTCACTACCCAAAGGTGTCTCAGAGCGGCTCACAAACTCCTTTCCCTTCCCCTCCCCACAACAGACACCCTGTGAGGTAGGTGGGGCTGAGAGCGCTCTTGACAGAAACTGCTCTTTTTCAAGAACAGCTCTTATCAGAACTATGGCTTGCCCAAGGTCATCCTTGGGCAAGTGGAGGAGTGGGGAATCAAACCCGGTTCTGACAGATTAGAGTCTGCGCACTTAACCACTACACCAAACTGGCTCTCGGAAGACAGAGCATCACTGCCCCAGATGGTGTGTTCCATCTGTAAAGGTTTCCCTTGCTTGAAATCTAGTCGAATCTGACTCTAGGGGGCATCTCCGTTTCCAAGCTGAAAAACCAGCGCTGTCCGAAGACATTTCCCGTGGCCGTGTGGCCAGCGTGACTGAACGCCCGAGGTGCATGGAACGCTGTTACCTCCCCACCGAAGTGGTACCTATTTATCTGCTTGCAATTTCTTGCTTTTGACCTGCTAGGTTGGCAGGAGCTGGGGCCAGAGACAGGAGCTCGCTCCGTCATGAGGCACTCGGGTCTTGAACTGCCGAACTACCAATCTTCCGGTCTGCAACTCAGCGTCTTAACCTCTAAGCCACCGTGGCCTGTTCCATCTATAAATTGTGGCTAATGGCCACTGATGGGCCTCTGCGCCGTATCGTTATCTAATCCCCACTTGAAGCTGTCTATGCTTGTAGCCGCGCCACCTCTTCTCTGTGTTAATTACTCTTGCAGTGAAGAGGGTACTTCTGCATCGGCAGGACTAACTAACACTCGGAAGTGGCGGCGGCTGCAAGCATAGACAGCTTCAAGAGATACATGAAGCCAGTTTGGTGTAGTGGTTAAGAGCGCGGACACTAATCCGGAAGAACCGGTTTTAATTCCCCGTTCCTCGGCATGCAGCTGCTGGAGTGACTCTGGGTCAGTCACAGTTCTCTCAGAGCTGTTCTCTCAAGAGCAGTTCTTGAAGAGCTCTCAGCCCCGCCTACCTCACAGGGTGTCTGTTATGGGGAGGAGAAAGGGAGATTGTAAGCTGCTCTGAGACTCCCGAGTGAAGAGCGGGATATAAATCCAACTCTTCTTCTTCAGAGTAAAAAGCATATCAATCCAATCTCCTCTTTCTCCTCCTCTTCTTCTTGAAAGAAAGCACTTGAAAAGTACTTCTTTCTCTACCTTTTCTATCCCATTCATAGTTTTGTAAACTTCAATCATGTCACCCCTCAGTCATCATTTCTCCAAGTTAAAGAGCCCTTTCTTCTTTAGCCTTTCTTCATCGGGAAGGTGTTCCATCCCCTTAATCATTTTAGTTACCCTTTTCTGTGCTATTTCTATTGCTATAATATCTTTCTTTGTGGTGCAGTGACCAGGACTGTACACATCAATTTTATACAGGGGCATTATGATATCGGCAGATTTGTTTTCAGTTCCTTTCCTAACAACCCCCGGCATAGCAATGACCTTTTTTTATTGCCGTTGCACAGTGAATCGACATTTTCAGTGATTATCTACCATGAGTTCAAGATCACTATCCTGGTCAGTCTCCACCAGTTTGGACCCCATCGATGTGTACTTATAGTTTGGATTTTTGGCCCCAGCGTGCATCACTTTGCACTTGCCCACACTGACCCTCATTTGCCATGTTGATGCCCACTCGCCTATCTTCGACAGATCCTTCTGACGCACCCCACAATCCTCCTTGGTTCATAAGAACATAAGAGAAGCCAATGTTGAATCAGGCCAATGGCCCATCTAGTCCAACATTCTGTCACACAGCGGCCAAAAATACCAGGTGCCATCAGGAGGTCCAGCAGTGGGGCCAGGACACTAGAAGCCCTCCCACTGTTGCCCCCCAAGCACTAAGAATACAGAGTATCACTTGCCCCAGCCTGAGAATTCCTATCTATACCTTGTGGCTAATAGCCACTGATGGACTTCTGCTCCATATGTTTATCATGTTTATTTATACGTCCTTACCATTCTGTCCTGCCAACCTAGCAGTTCGAAAGCAAGAAATTGCAAGTAGATAAATAGGTACCACTTCAGTGGGAAGGTGACAGCGTTCCGTGCACCTTGGTGTTTGGTCATGCCGGCCACATGACCACGGAAACGTCTTCGGTCAGCGCTGGCTCTTCGGCTTTGAAACGGAGATGAGCACCGCAACCCTAGAGTCCGATTCAACTGGCTGTCGAGCAAGGGGGACCTTTATCTTTACTTACCATTCTGAACAGCTTCATGTCATCCGCAAACTTAGCCACTTCACTAGTTATTTCCAACTCCAAATGATGAATGCACTGAGCCATGTGGTACTACCCTCCACTGCGAAAACTGCCCATTTGTATTCACTTTCTGTTTCCTGCTAATTAACCTGTTTTTAATCCACAAGAGGACTTGTCCTCTTATACCATGACTACAGAGTTTACTTAAGAGCCTTCGATGAGGAACTTTATTAAAAGCTTTCTGGAGGTTTGTTCACCTCTAACAGGTTAGTGAGGAGCTGCGGTGGCTCAAGTGGTTAAGATGCTGAACTGCAGGCTGTCGAAGGTCAGTAGTTCAGCAGTTCGAGACTCGAGAGTGCCGCATGACGGAGTGAGCTCCCGTCTCTAGTTCCAGCTCCTGCCAACCTAGCAGTTCGAAAGCAAGAAATTGCAAGTAGATAAATAGGTACCACTTCGGTGGGAAGGTAACAGCGTTCCGTGCACCTTGGTGTTTAGTCATGCCGGCCACATGACCATGGAAATGTCTTTGGACAGCGCTGGCTCTTCGGCTTTGAAACGGAGATGAGCACCACAAACCTAGAGTCGGATTCGACTGGCTTTCGAGCAAGGGAATCTTTACCTTTACCTAACAGGTTAATGAGAGAAGATTTTCCCTTACAGAATCCATGCTGATTCTTCCTTGTTTTTCGTTATCAGTGTGCCCACTAATAACAGATTCTGCCAATTTACCCGGTATTGATGTTAGACTGACCAGATTATAATTTCCTGGCTCTCCCCCGGAACCTTTTTTAAAGATGGGGGTTACATTAGCTATCTTCCAGTCCTCAGGAACAGAGGCAGAGGACCCTGGTAAATGACCCTGTCTGTCAGGATGAGATGTAATCTGGGGACAGGAGAGAGCTGAGCACGGGTGGAAGCCAGAAGAATTCCCACAGAGTTGCAGGTCCACTACCCCACATCAGATTCCCCAGAGGGAACGTTTCTGTGCCTCAAGATTCTTGATCCAAATCTCATCCGAAGCCTATCTGCCTTTCTCTTCTGATCTCAGGTGCCTATTCTTCCCACAGAATTTGGAATACTGTGTACAGTTCTGGTCACCACATCTCAAAAAGGATATTATAGCATTGGGAAAAGTGCAGAGAAGGGCAACTAGAGTGATAAAAGGGTTGGAACACCTTCCCTATGAAGAAAGGTTAAAATGCTTGGGGCTCTTCAGCTTGGAGAAACGGCGGCTGAGGGGTGACATGATCGAGGTTTATAAGATTATGAATGGGATTGAGCAGATTGAGAAAGAAGTACTTTTCTTCCTTTCTCACAATACAAGAACTCGTGGGCACTCCCTGAAATTGCTGAGCAGTCGGGTTAGAACAGATAAAAGGAAATACTTCTTCACCCAAAGAGTGATTAACACTTGGAATTCACTGCCACAGGAGGTGGTGGCAGCTGCAAGCATGGACAGTTTCAAGAGGGAATTAGATAAGCATATGGAGCAGAAGTCCACCAGTGGCTATTAGCCACAGGGTATAGATGGGAACTCTCAGTCTGGGGCAGGTGATGCACTCTATTCTTGGTGCTGGAGGGGGCAGCAGTGGGAGGGCTTCTAGTGTCCTGGCCCCACTGCTGGACCTCCTGATGGCAGTTGGTATATTTTGGCCGCTGTGTGACAGAGTGTTGGACTAGATGGGCCATTGGCCTGATTCAACATCGGCTTCTCTTATGTTCTTATGTTCAGACATAGTCCAGCTCCTTCCCCTCAGCTGGGTGCTTGAACGGAGCTCTTGCCTAACTCTCCAGGCCCATTGAAGAGATGCGTACAATGGCTAAGGGGTCAGCAGTCCGTCTTCTCCTTTTGGGTCTCCACTATACTGTGAGAATTAGCTCCTTGGACAGGCTGAACCAATGTAATGAGAAAGGCTGAGCTTGTGACGTCCTTAAAGAACCAAACAGAGACGCTTAACTTTCCCAGAGAACCAAGGAGGCATACCTAAAACAGCTTGGTACGTAATATGGCAGAATGATATTTAAACCTGGTCTACAAACCGCAAGAAGCCCTTTTTGTTCTCATCCACCAGGGCAGTTCTCACTGGTCTCCTGAGGAAATGAAGTAGAAAAAGAATAAGAGTCCTGTAGCACAATGAAGCTCAATGAAGACTTAACAAAATATGTGTCAGGGTAAGAGCTGTCGTGAGTCACTGCTCACTTATGAAAGCTCATCGCCTGCCACATATTTTGTTAGTTTTTAACATGCTACTGGACTGTTTTCTATGGCTACAGGCAGACTAACACGGCTACCCATCTTGAGGATATGAAGGTTTGTGATGTTCAGTCGTGTATCTCCGTTCTGTTTTATTTTTCTTTTGACATGTTGCTGTCAATGTTCCCTCTAAGCTGTGGAGTCTTATGAGCAAAAATTCTAATTTGTGAGCTACTGGCATTAAAGTTTTGGCTGCTGCATAAATTAGTTTGCTCTGGAGCCATCCTTCCTGAGCGAGGACAAAAATGTGTGAGCCAGAGGCTAAAACTCTCTGAGCTCGCTCACACTAACTCAGCTTAGAGGGAACACTGGTTGCTGTCTGTCTCTCACTCTCCCCCCCAGGGAGAAGCCTCTCTCCATAGCCAAGTGAATAAAGGCATTTTTCACAGTCAGAAGTGACTCAAGAGAAGGGGCAGGAGATGGAAGAGCAGGACCTGGAAGGACCTGGAACTGGCAAGACACCAAGCAAAGGTCCCCTTCTCCTCCTGGCTGGGAGTGGTGTTGCATTCTGGGAAAGAGGTGTGCCAGTGGCCCTGGCTAAGGACACCATGACCTCCGATGTACATGGCCAACACTTCCGGCAGTTCCGCTACCATGAGGCCGATGGGCCCCGAGAGGTCTGCAGCCGGCTCCATGGACTTAGCAACCGCTGGCTGGAGCCGGAGAGGCACACCAAGAAGCAGATGCTGGACCTGGTGATCCTGGAGCAGTTCCTGGCCATCCTGCCCCAGGAAATGCAGGGCTGGGTCAGAGGATGTGGGCCGGAGACCAGTTCCCAGGCGGTGGCCCTGGCCGAAGGCTTCCTCCTGAGTCAGGCAGAGGAGAAGAGGCAGGCAGAACAGGTATGGGGATTTCCTCCAGGTATGTCCAGTTCAAGCAACGATATCTGGCCATATCCTAATGTTTCCCTGAACAATATTTGTCCCGAGTGTTTAATCATCCAAATGGGAGATTTAACACCTTCCTTCAGCAGCCTCTTCTGCTAGAGAATTTCTGATCCCTCCAGATAACTCACCGGGTCTGCAGACAGTCTAGGCGTGGGGCAGGATCCATTCCTTGGCCTGTTCCATTCCATCTCTTACCCCTCTCCCTCACTGCCGCTGTTTCAGACGTGGGGACCATCCATGAAGACAGAAGCAGCTACATTCTCTGAGGCGGAAGGAGCTTCTTTGGAGCAAGGGCAAAGAGCGCAGGCCCAGGAGCATACCCAAGATGCCCTCTCGTGCGGTAAGGAGTCATTGTGCCTGGATGCAATTGAGGCGCCCCGTGAATTTGATGGGTAGGGAGTTCAGGTCAGGAGAAGAAGTAAATACTTCTTCACACAACACGGAATTAATTTGCGGCACTCAGTGTCCACGAACTGTGGTGCGTCTGAAAGGGGATGAGACAGATTCATGGAAAATAATTCCTCCCATTAGTTAAAATACTCATCTCCTACCTTCTTCCATGAGAGGCGGCTCAGAAAAGAAAAGGGAGACAAACCTTGGAAAGGGCTATTCAACTTGGTGAATCAAGGGAGCCTCCATTTTCTGAGGCAGCAGAGCTCTGAAAGCCAGTTCCTGGGGGCCAATAATAATGGAACAATTTGGCTTCTGTGGCTGTGCTTATAGGGGCATCCGGTGGGCCGCTATGGGAAAGGTAATGCTGGAGTAGGGATGGCAGGCTGTGTCCTGGCACCCCCCACCCCCAGGGTCTTTATGGTGGGTCTTGGGGAGGATGTGATGTTATCTTTTTTTTTTTGCAGGTGCCCCAAGGGGCGTTTTTATTTCTATTAAACACACATTAAAGTAAAGGTTCCCTTGCTCGAAAGCCAGTCAAATCCGACTCTAGGGTTGCGGTGCTCATCTCCGTTTCAAAGCCGAAGAGCCAGCGCTGTCCGAAGATGTTTCCGTGGTCATGTGGCCGGCATGACTAAACACCAAGGCGCACGGAACGCTGTTACCTTCCCACCAAAGTGGTACCTATTTATCTAGTTGCAGTTTCTTGCTTTCGAGCTGCTAGGTTGGCAGGAGCTGGAACTAGAGACGGGAGCTCACTCCGTCATGCGGCACTCTCGGGTCTCGAACTGCTGAACCACTGACCTTCTTTCAGCGTCTTAACCACTTGAGCCACCGCAGCACATTACACTACAACAATACAACACATCCTAACCTCTACAACATACACCGAACAAAACATAGAACATCTAACATTTAACATTTATGGGGAGGTTACAGATTCTATATCATTCACAATCTATAGTTCTTTGCCACTAATTAATTCTTATATGAATATCCCTAAGCTCTTTCTAAATGACAAATACTTAGCCTTCCATCCTGTCATTTACTTCCATCCTCTCTTTCTAAGTTGTACCATTCATATAAACGATACCATGTATTTTGAAAAGCTGAATCTTCATAACCTTTCGTAGTCAAAGTTAATTTATCCGTCTCTGCTGCCTCCAGTATTTTCGCAATGTATTCTTGTTCCGATGGTATCCAGGTTGTTTGCCAATATTTTGCATATAAAATCCTGGCCGCCGTTGATGTTATCTTGATGTTGTGTCTGGCTGAAAACCTGATTGTGATGTTAGCTCATTGAAATTACCCTCGAGTCTCCAGATGCACTCTAGTCACATCTGGGTTTTTGGCCCCTCTGCATTCACTCCTGGGTGAACTCACCTCTTACGAAAGCCGCTTAAAGAGAACCTCCCGGTTTGTGCCCATTCCTAATGGGAGCAGACTGGTTGGTTACTGCCCCCTCCTCACCCTGGAGGGACCTATTGGTTCACTCAGGGATAATCCCCTCAACAGACAAGCATGCTTCCCCTGCACCCGCTTGCCTTGATTAAGCAATGATGAATCAGCAGTTAATCTATTCCTCAACAATAAATCTATTTACCTTCCCCTATTACTTTTCCTGTCTGGTGCTTATAGAGCCATCATGCCTCTCTTTCTTTACCAGATGCACTCTAGTCACACCTTTCTTTACCTCCACTAGAACCATTAAGTTATTGTCTTCTGGTACTGCATCAACCCACCTCAGGGTACATTTTGCCCTATAACTATGCCACCCAGCAGTGTGTTCCTGTGCCTTGAATCCTTCCTCACCCCCCCACTTGAGTGCGGACTCTCTTTCGCTTCCCAGATTGCTGGCTGTTTTCCTTATTTGACTTGCTGCTTCTATGGACCTCTTCAGGATTGGTAATTATCACCCTTCCCTAAAAAGCTTTCCCCTTTACTCCTTGCATGTGTTTTATGGTAGGTATGCATTCTTGACTTCTCCTTTTCTTTTAATAAAAACCTTTCCCCCAACTACTTGGAGACAGCCTCTTTGAGTAACACATCAGTACCTTGTGCTTCACTTCTGCCTCTCCCACAGTTTACTAAAAAATGTTTAAACATTTGTTGATTGTACAAAGGCAAGGTTTCACACCCCTGAAAAGAGGGTGTGTGAAGCAGGGAACAAACAAGCCGACGGAGTAGAAAGTTGTGGCAGACAGCCTTCCTTCCTCCTTTGTCTCATTAATAGGCTTTGGAGAGATGCTGTTGAGCCCTTGTCTTTTCAGAGGTGCGGAAATGACTGCTGCACTTCCAGTCCAGGTAGGAGAGATGAGCAGGGGGCAGCCTGGGTCTCCTCTCCTTTCTCGGGGGAGCTTTTCCTCCTGCAGTGGCTGGAAGATGCCTAGGCGAGAAGGGCTGTGTTTGCCCATGCAAAACTCTACCTCCAGCATCCTCTGGGAAAGCTCCCTCCCAGTGTCAAGTCTCTGCCTGGCATGGTCTCTGATGAGAGAATCTGCTTTTTCTTTCAGTGTCCTTTTTCCTTCGAGGAGGTGTCCGTCAATTTCACTGAGGCAGAATGGGCCCTGCTGGATCCAGGCCAACAAGCTCTCTACAGGGAAGTCATGCTGGAGAACTATGGGAGCGTGGCCTCCTTGGGTAAGGGTCTTTCATAGGTGCCCAAAGGTGTGAATTGCTGCCATTGGGATGAGGCACGTCTCAAACTATTGAACAGCAGGACACCATTTTGAGGCCTATCTTGCTACTTGTCCAGGGCAACTGTGGCCAGTGTTGTGGCCATCACCCAAGCCAGGGAGGGTGTCCTGACTTGAGACCAAGGAAGGGCTGAGAGTTCCTCAGAAAGACTCTAAAAGGAGCCTGATCTTAATTTCTCTGTTTTCAACCTTCACAATGTTGGAAATGTGTGTTGCAGGATCTAAAATTCAGTCATTATAGGGTTAATGTGTGCTTGTGTGCTATTGTGTGCTGTTATTTAGACTAACCTGGAAGGGAACATTGGCACAGAGCCAATGGGTAGAAAGTTCGGGAAACTGAAGCCTATTTACTAACAATCATTGGTTAATTCATTCAGGTGATTTACTTCTAGGGGTCAAGAAGAAGAAGAATCTCCATTGTTGTTGCAGACCATGTGGTCAAAGTGTAAAGATATAGTCTTAGGTGCCTTTGTTGTTTTGTAGATTTCCTGTGAGCCCTCCCCTTAGAAATAAAGATTTTTACATGCACAACACACTTTTCCTCCAGAGGAGATGACTGTCATCTGCCCTGACTCTGCTGTGGAATGGATTCATCCCCTTTATACTGCTTGGGATTGTGGGCTTTGATCTTGACCATGTTTCTGTCCTTCCAGAAGAATTTTTCTTCTTGCTTGGATTTCTTCTCTTCCCAATATAAGAATGTTCCCCTTCTCTCTCCGCCACAGAAGAAAGGAATGTAAGAGAGACTGTGGTGGAGACAGACAGAGGCCTCGCATCTGAAGAAGGGCTGGAGAGCTTCTCAGGAGGATCTCAGGAGAGGATTTCCTTCCCAAATGAGCTGGCTGAAAGTGGGTATCCTTCATGCTTACGTCAAGGGAACAGGCAAGGACTAACCATGGGCCTTTTCTGTTTCACTTCTACGCAACTCTTAGTTTGGTAGAATTATAAAGCCCACTGGGTAAGGAGATAGAGAGGCTTTCTGGGGCTTTGGGATCTGGAGGCTCGGAAGCTCCTTCTGGGCAAGAGCTCACCTTTGGCTCTTGAGGGACTGTGGTATCCTTAAGTACTGTCAGGTTTGGACCTTTCTACTATGAGCTGATGCTTGTATTTGCACCGTGATCAGTATCCCAATGTCTGTACCCCAGTGCTTTATGCTACTAATGCCATTATTCTTTCTTGCTTTTGTAATCCCACTTGCTTGCCCATCTGCCTAGTACCTTTCTCAGGGGACAGGAGCGTGTGAATGAATGGAAGGAGTGTTGTGGCGGCTGAATGGAATGAAAGGAGTGTTGTGGCGGCTGAATGGAATGGAAGGAGTGTTGTGACAGCTGAATGGAATGGAAGGAGTGTTGTGGAGGCTGAATGGAATGGAAGGAGTGTTGTAGCGGCTGAATGGAATGGAAGGTATGTTGTGGCAGCTGAATGGAATGGAAGGAGTGTTGTGGCGGCTGAATGGATTGGAAGGAGTGTTGTAGCGGCTGAATGGAATGGATGGAGTGTTGTAGCGGCTGAATGGAATGGATGGAGTGTTGTAGCGGCTGAATGGAATGGATGGAGTGTTGTGGTGGCTGAATGGAATGGAAGGAGTGTTGTGGCAGCTGAATGGAATGGATGGAGTGTCGTAGCGGCTGAATGGAATGGAAGGAGTGTTGTAGCGGCTGAATGGAATGGAAGGAGTGTTTTAGTGGGAGACGAGAGCCTTAAGATAGCTAGTTAGGTCGTGTATTCTCTCATGACCTGTAGTGGCCTAGGTGCCTGTGTATGACATATGCTTGAGGGTGGTATCCTAATCCCTCATCCTATGTCCGTATACTATTGAACACCAGTTCTGGCAAAGGTGCTCACCTGTCCAGAAGCCATACTTTGCCAATAAACCTGTTAAAGGACTATTGTGTATTGAGTGGTTACTGCAGGACCTGACAAGTACTGGATATTCTGGGGAAAGGTGGGCGGGGGTTAGTTAAGATCAGTCAAGCCGGGTGAAGATGGATGGCCATCAACCCTTTCCTACTGCATTCACATAGATGCCTTTGGACTTTACCTGCCCTCTGGGATGCTAATGGGATCTTTCGCTTTCTTCCAACAGAGGCTGATCAGAGGAATGAGGAGGGTGAGGAACTTCATCAGCAATTGCCAGATAAAGTTAAAAATGAAGACTTCAAAGGGAAGTTCGGCATTCAAGGCAGAGCCAAGAGGCAGAAAGGAAGCCAAATGTTCAAGAGGGATCAACCCATTCCTTGCCAAGGGGGGGATTTCCAAGAAGTCACTCATATGGCAGAAAATAGATACAAGTGTTCGGAATATGGAATGGACTTTTCAAAACAAAGCCAATATCAAGTCCAATTCCATGGAAAGAAATTCAGTTCGAGTAGCAATCTTCAAAACCATCTAAGAACTAACAGAGGGGATAAATCTTTTGAGTGCTCAGACTGTGGAAAGAGATTCAGTCGGAGTTTCCATCTTAAACAGCATCTAAGAACCCACACAGGGGAGAAACCATTTGAATGCTCAGAGTGTGGAAAGAGATTCAGTGACAGTTCTACTCGTCAACAGCACCGAAGAACCCACACAGGGGAGAAGCCTTTGGCATGCTCAGAGTGTGGGAAGAGATTCAGTCGGCTAAGCAGTCTTCAACTACATCGAAGAACCCATACAGGGGAAAAACCTTTTGAATGTTCTGAATGTGGAAAGAGATTCAATCAGAGTAGCCATCTTCAACAGCATCAAAGAACCCACACAGGGGAGAAACCTTTTGAATGCTCAGAGTGCGGAAAGAGATTCAGGCACAGAGGCAATCTTCAACTACATCAAAGAATCCACACAGGGGAGAAACCTTTTGAATGTGCTGAGTGTGGAAAGAGATTCGGGCACAGAGGCACTCTTCAACTACATCAAAGAACCCATACAGGGGAAAAACCTTTTGAATGTTCTGAGTGTGGAAAGAGATTCAATCGTAGTAGCCATCTTCAGGAGCATCAAAGAACCCACACAGGGGAGAAACCTTTTGAATGCTCAGTGTGTGGAAAGAGATTTGGGCACAGAGGATATCTTCAACTACATCAAAGAACCCATACAGGGGAAAGACCTTTTGAATGTTCTAAGTGTGGAAAGAGATTCAGTCAGAGTAGCCATCTTCAAGAGCATCAAAGAACCCACACAGGGGAGAAGCCTTTTCAATGCTCAGAGTGTGGAAAGAGATTTAGTCGGAGTGGCAGTCTTCAACTGCACCAAAGAACCCATGCAGGGGAGAAACCTTTTGAATGCTCAGAGTGCAGAAAGAGATTCAGTCAGAGTGGCAGTCTTCAGCTGCATCTAAGAACGCACACAGGGGAGAAACCTTTTGAATGCTCAGAATGTGGAAAGAGATTTAGTTGGAAAGGCAGTCTTCAAGTGCACCTAAGAACTCACACAGGGGAGAAACCTTTTGAATGCTCAGTGTGTAGAAAGAGATTCTGTCAGAATCGCACTCTTCAACTGCATCAAAGAACCTGTAGGGGAATTTTAGGGGTCCAAGCCTCTACCAGGGATCCCCAGTCCCATTAGGGTTCTTTTGTATGGGTGTGCGCAGTCTGGCTAGGGAATTTAGGCCTCCAGAAGGAGAGAAACACAGAGAGAACAGTTGCCTTGAACTAGAAACATATATTCTTCATGTTTGGTGCAAATACAGTCAAATCTTCATGAAATCTATATGAAAAATCAGCTCAGATGTTATCTCCCTTCCCTTCAGCATGGAAGACATCGAAGAAGTCTGGTGTGTGTGTGTCAAAGTTCACTTCAAGACTTTACGATTTCTCTACTTTCATCCAGTGTCTAGATCATATTGGGTCAAAACAGTTCTATCTGGACAATCACAGCATAACATATCCCAATGTGAGACTTGGCAATTGAACATGTTGTTGGGCACGCTGATTTTCAAACAACTCACTGTGCTCTTCAACAGGAAAGAAGGGTTTTACTTGCACCCTAGGTATTCGACTGCTCCTTGCCTCCACCCATCCCTTCTCTCAACCTACTTAAAGGGACAGTTTCAGCAAAGCCAGCAGATGAATTTATATCTCCAGGTCCACATAACAAGTCATCAACACCCTGAATCCTCCCTTGTTTGGATATCTTAAGCAGTTACCCTCTTGCACCCTTTGTTTACAATCCAATGGTAGCCTTTCCCTTGTTCCCTGAAGTTGGCGCCCTCATATCTCAAAAGATATTCACTTTGAGTTCCAAAGGAGAAAAGGCTAACTCTTTGTAGCCATGGGCTACTTTCTTCCCCACTCTGCCCCTCCTTCTCCTGGCTAACAGAGGGAGGAACATAGGACAAGTCAGAACTGCAGACTCTCCTTTGCTTTGGAATTAACTCCTCCTGTTCTGAAACAGCTGGCGTTTTAGCTTCTCCTTCAGGGGTGCCAAACATGTGGCTTGTGGGCCAGATCAGGCCCTTGGAGGGCCCCAATTAGGCCTGCAAGGCCCTAGGTGTTTCCTACTTCCAATTGCAGTTCTGCTGCTGTTGCCACGTTAGAGCTTGCTTTACCAGTCTCTCTGAATTGCACAGGAGAGATCGATAGGCAAGGTTCTCCTGTGCGATTGAGAGAGTCTGGTAAAGAACTGGCTGAGGCTCCTCCCCCTCTTCCTCCCAGGGGGAGGGAGGGAATAGCCAGAGCTGGCTTCCTGGCCGAGCTGTAGGAGACAAAGGGCAGCCTTTTTTCCCTTCCACTGGCTGAGGCTCCTCCCGGGAGGGAGGGAATGAGGGAGAGTTTGCTTTGCTGGGCTGCCTCAATCGCATGGGAGAAATACCAAGCACCTTTAAGACGACGAGGTTTTGTTCAAGGTATCAGCTTTTGTGTGCCTTGCTGCTGTGTGTGTGTTTTGTTGGGCTCCTTATGCCAGGGCTCTCCTGGGTGCAACTGGGTTCCCTCCCCCTTTCACTGTATTCATGGCCTCATGATCCAGTCTTTCTCATTAAGAAAGCAATGTGAACTATTTTAGAGGAGGAATAACAACAAGCCAGTGAGGTGGATTAGACTGAGAGTGTATGTCCAGACCAAGTTCACTCCCTTTGTAGGAAGTTATAGTTATTCCTCTGGGGAAGAGTATAGTTTTGTAGACACACATATGGCCTTCAGTCTGTGTTGGGATGCCTTCTCATGTTCTTGACTAGCACATGAAGCAACTTATGTACAAAAGCTTGCAATGCCCAACCATTTCATGTTTTCCCCTGGATCCTTGGCTATGAAGACTAAGAGATTTCTGTAATAAATGTCAATAAATCAAAAGTAGTTTGCAGCTTACAGATACACACCTGAACAGTATACTCAAGACATTTTGATGCAATAATTCAGAGCAGAGGTGCCAGTTATCAGACTGTTAAATAGACAAAATATTGCAAGATTGCTAGTGTTTTAAGCATGCTTTATTTAAGGTTTAAAAAAACCTTTATAAAGTTTGTATCTGCTACCTGGCATTACATTCTATGACACACATGTGGCTTGTTGGCCCATCAAGGTCTTATTTATGTCAGATCTGGCCCTCGTAACAAATGAGTTCAACACCCCTGTTCTGCATCCTGATCTTGATACTCCATGTGCCCCAACAGCTTTTCAGTTTATTTGTTCATAATTTGCACACTGACGGGGATGCTCTCTGGGCAACCTGGCTAGTTTCCTTTGCAGCTACATCAGTAGCAGAATTCCTAGGGACATGAAGATCCTGAGTTTGATGTACTTTTATGGGATAAACATAAAGTTGCTTCCTCTCGTAGAGGTGAGCTCATCGTTACCAGATCTGTTTGGCTTTCATTGGCTTGCCCCTGGGATCACGGAAGCCATATTGCTTACAAAATGTAAGATCGGGGGGGGAGCCCCATAAGTATAGTGCTGATCTGTATGGATTGCTACAAGGCGGCCTGACGGGGCAGTTTTCGCCACTTCCAGAACCGCCAACAATTCAGCTTGCCAGGCTGTAACATCTCCTGCTGGAGAAATTTTATTTCCAGTAGAACAAATTCCCCTGTGTGAGTAAAGACACACTTATTATATGCGTATCCAGCAGAATATGCGTGCTTTGTTCCTAAGGCTTGGATGTCGCTGCCATCTGTATAAAGGACATTTTAAAACTGCCATGAGGGAACGACTCATCCTCTCCATTTCTCCAGGGAGATCGACTTTGGGAGTCTACTTAAGGGGTGAGAGGCCGGGTCACTAATAAGAGAGAACATCTCTTGAGCACTCCTTTGCCCTGCCCACGAGGATCCAGCGGGAATGCAGGACCCTATGGCCTGATTCGGAGACTGCCGAAGGCGCAGGGATCGCTGTGTGGAAAAATACGTGCTGCCCTGCCAGGTAAAGGTTCCCTTGCTCGAAAGCCAGTCGAATCCGACTCTAGGGTTGCGGTGCTCATCTCCGTTTCAAAGCCTAAGAGCCAGCGCTGTCCGAAGACATTTCCGTGGTCATGTGGCCGGCATGACTAAACACCAAGGCGCACGGAACGCTGTTACCTTCCCACCGAAGTGGTACCTATTTATCTACTTGCAATTTCTTGCTTTCGAACTGCTAGGTTGGCAGGAGCTGGAACTAGAGACAGGAGCTCACCCCGTCATGCGGCACCCGGGTCTCGAACTGCTGAACTACTGACCTTCCACAGCCTGCAGTTCAGCGTCTGAACCACTTGAGCCACCACAGCTCCGCTGCCCTGCCAAGAGATCTCTAAATTAAGTCAAGCGTCATTCACAGCGGTGAGGGTCTGCTCTTCTCGAATGATTTTGAATTCAGGTTTTGTAAAAACATGGGCTGAGAAGAGGAGTGTCTGCTTTTCTTCATAATGGGGGCATTGAAGTGTGAATCCTTAGAGGCATGGGTTAACAGAGCCTTGCAGTTCTCAGTGACTCCTTGCAAAAGGAGTAACGTATCCGGAGAGTATCGTGCCTTTCATTTGGGGTTGTTTGGACCTCTTCTGCCCCTGAAGTGGGTGGAGTTTTTTGTTCTTGCTAGCTGTTTTCCAAGAAAACAAAGCAGTTATGCTTCAGGTCTTCTGAGCTTCATTTTCTGACTCACTCTCTTGGGATTGCCTCGGTTCCAAGGGTCAGAACTGATTCTCTGTCTAGCTCGGCTCCAAGCCCCTCTGGGTAATGCCTCGTTCTCAAGGCCGATCCAGTTGTCAAACGCAGAACCTCGTTTGCCGTGGGTTTCGTGTATTCCATTTCCAAGGCCTGTAATCATCCTGTCTGTATACGGAATGGTAAGTAAGAAACACCAAAAATCAGCAAATACCGTGCTACAGACGATTACAAAGTTTCTGGAGTAAATTTTATATATTTTTTCGTTTTTATATTTTTTTATTTTTTCTATATTTCTTATAAATGATTCATCATTATATTAATTACCACATAAACATTAACACATAGAAAGAATCATATATCCAGACATCTAAGTATCGTCTTTTTATATAACAAAAGATATTGCACAACCCCTTTATTAATACCAGTCCTCCTTAATTGCACAAACGTTTTAAGAAGGACTCCTTTAAGTCTGTTTTGAATTAGTGCTCATTCTTCCTCCAACAGAGGTCCGGATATCCTCCTGTTTCAGGGTCTTCCTCAGGGAGTTCAACAGATATTTCCAAGCATAAGGCTGCCAAGTTCTGATAAGAGCTGTTCTTGAAAAAAGAGCAGTTTCTGTCAAGAGCTCTCTCAGTCCCACCTACCTCACAGGGTGTCTGTTGTGGGGAGCAATGTTCCCTCTAAGCTGAGTTAGTGTGAGCTAGCTCACAGTTTTTTAGCCTCTGGCTCACAGATTTTTGTCTTCGCTCAGGAAGGATGGCTCCAGAGCAAACTAGTTTATGCAGTAGCCAAATCGCCTGCTCACAACTTTAATGCCAGTAGCTCACAAAGTAGAATTTTTGCTCACAGGACTCCACACCTTAGAGGGAACAGTGGTGGGGAGGGGAAGGGAAGGGAAGGGAGTTTGTAAGCTGCTCTGAGACACCTTTGGGTAGTGAAGGGTGGGGTATAAATCCAATCTCTTCTCCTCTTCAAATACCAAAACATTTATCCAAATTTCACCAATGAATGCTGCAAAAAGTCTCTCTTAGGGTGCATTCAGATGGCGTGCCGGGAGCAGTGTAAACTGCTCCGGTTCCAACTGGACTAATTTGATCCGGGACAAGCATGGTCACATGTACCTCTCTCACCGCGCAGCACATCGCTCCTGGGCATCCACACTAAGCGCACAGCAGTGCATGTCGGCGGGTTTTTAAATTTTTTTTACAGTTTGCGCATGCGCATAGGCAATCTTTCATATAATTGAGATCCTCACGCATGTGCAGAACACCGTATCCTGAAGAGCATGCCTTTAAGAGACTTCCCTTTAAATTTTCACACTGAAACCAGCCACCGTGAGGTCCTGAACTCCTCTAAAGCCTTAAACTAGGCACTGTTTAAACTTTGTTTTTGTTAACGCCGGGCGAAGCTTCACCCAAGCGCACATTGCCAACACTAAAATGGAGGATGAAAAGCAGAAGCCTTGGGCTTCCAAGCGAAAGTGGCTCTACACCGACAAAGAGCAATCAGACGGGAAAAGCGGCTAGAACCTGAGCACTCAGGATAACACCACTTGGGTACCTAGTGGCAAATTACACCCATTTAAGGGGTGTTTGCGATGATTGGCAACAGTTAGGGACAGAAGGCAGATGCTATGCGTGTGATCGTGCATAAGTACTCTGTTTCTAACCAGCTTCTATACCAGCTTAAATGCCCCATCTGAACGCAGCCTTAGTGAGCTCAAGGCACGTGCTTTTCACTTTGGAGGAAGCCTTGCAATTAAGGAGGACTGGTATTAATAAAGGGGTTGTGCAATATCTTTTGTTATATAAAAAGATGATACATAGATGTCTGGATATACGGTTCTTTCTGTGAATGTTTGTGATAATTAACATGATGGTGAATAATTTATAAGAAATATAGCAAAAATATATATAAATGAAAAAAAAATATATACATTACTTGAGATACTTTGTAATCGTCTGTGGCATGGTATTTGCTGATTTTTGGTGTATACTGAATGGGGCATTCAGGGGAGGGGGGCTGGTGACAGTGAATGTGTGTGTGGGAAAATGCTTAACTGCTTTTTGCAACTGTTTTCTTAGGAGGCCCCCCGACACGAGAAATATGTAAAACCTTGGATGTCTATGTCTGTGCTAGCCGGCCTGTTGTAGATAATATACTGTAGAATGCAGGTGGGCGAAGGAGGGCTAATGGTGCTGAATGGAGTGATTGGACGGGTCGCTGGTGGGGGAGGCTTGTTTGAATCATGTATAATTCCTGAACTGGCGCCAACCTGGTCAGTTCTGACACAAGAAGGTCTTAGCTTGAGCCATCCTGATCTCTCAATAATCAAATCACTGCCAAGTGAGAGTGCATTTGTTCATGAGTCTGACACCCAGTGCCCCAAATGCCTTGGTTCCACCACTTTGCTGCAGTCCCCCAGCACTAATACTTGGGTCTTTTCAGCACAGGTGTTGTTTCAGTCAGAGGCAAGGCTTGCTATTGCCATCTCTGTGGGGAACTCAAAATCATTCAGCAATCATGCTTTTTGGAGGCCAGCCTAAGCAGCTTGTCTCTCCTCTCGGTTCCATGGTAGCCTTTGGAATCCTCAGTAATCATTTGGAGGTTCTGTTTTTCAGTGTCAATGATAAACCTGAACCTTTTTCTTTCTTTCTTTTTAACAGTCATCTTTATTTAGGAAAGCAGTAGGGATACAGAAAAGAAAAAGGAAGGGGTAAAAAAGAAGGGCTATACAACATAATTGTATTTGTCAAGAACAACTGACAATCATAAAATGCAAATTGTATGGAACAGAGGATGTTTTCCCTTACATCCCCTTAATTGTAATTTTTGGGGTATTACCCATAATATACAATAGTTCTTACTTCTGTTAAAATATGATTATACTCAATCTTTTAAAATTGAGTTTCAGACTGCACTGTTGATCTACTTTGACTGCATCATTAGTTTCATCATGACTGCATAGTCAGTATTACATATTTTCACCACATATTCATTAGAACCTTTTGTTTAAAAAAAATCAATTTCCAAAGACAGGTCTATTATATTTCTCATATGAAGAACCTATTTACATTCCAGATGTTACATTTAAAATAGATTTTAATTTTATTTCTGTTTCACTACTACATATTTATATTAGACCACTTATCATCTAAGTTTGTCTCCTACTAGCATAGTACATATAATACAAACTCCGTCTCCTCAGATTTCATATTAGACCTGTTCCTCAGGTAGGTTGTTCATTTCAATATTATGCATATTCCGCAAGTATATTTTCCCATTTTTCTAAACGTGGTAAAGGTAAAGGTTCCCTTGCTCGAAAGCCAGTCGAATCCGACTCTAGGATTGCGGTGCTCATCTCCGTTTCAAAGCCAAAGAGCCAGCGCTGTCTGAAGACATTTCTGTGGTCATGTGGCCGGCATGACTAAACACCACGGTGCCCGGAACGCTGTTACCTTCCCACCAAAGTGGTACCTATTTATCTACTTGCAATTTCTTGCTTTCGAACTGCTAGGTTGGCAGGAGCTGGAACTAGAGATGGGAGCTCACTCCGTCATGCAGCACCCAGGTCTTGAACTGCTGAACTACTGACCTTCCACAGCCTGCAGTTTAGCGTCTTAACCACTTGAGCCACCGCGTGGACAACGTGGACGGACAGCTAATTTCTATTTTGCTGGGGGAATACTTCTAGGCGCTGTCACCATATATTTGACTCTCTCTTCTGGAATTTTTGTTACGTTGTTAGGCAGAACACCTAATAAGCACGCTCAGTATAGAATAAGCAATTTTTTAAAAGGTAGCGTATCTTATAATCATTAAGTCACAAACACCAGTGTATCACCCATAATCTTTTTTTCTATTAGAGTTTAATAAAACGGGGGGAGAATATAATAAATGAGAGGAAGGCGGTGGGAAAGGAGGTGAAAAAAACCAAGGTAAACTAGTGTTTTTACTTGTGTTTGCCAGGACGCCATTTCATCTAAGGTCTTCAAAAAAAGAAAAGGAAATAAATTTATTCCAGTTGCTTTTCATTCTGAAGTATTCCAAGGAAGTTGTCCAAGTAGAAAAAAATATATAACAGGGAACAGTACATCTTATTTTTCCATTAAGCAGACTGTTTAGTGAAACGATCAGTCTGTGAGTCCCCGTCCCCCCACTGCACTACATCACAGCCGCAACACAAAACCCTTCAGATAAGCATCTTTCATCAAAAATAGGAGAATATATGTTTTTTTTTAATATAGCCAATTATATATTGCACAAAAAAGAGACAAGATCTTCATTTAGTATTTCCGCCCTCATTATTGACGCTAAGACTCCCCTGGAAAGCAGCCAAGTGGAATTCAACTAAATGCATTCCTTGAACTGGCCACAGAAATTAAATTCCCTCCTTTCCTGGTGTTGTTCGCCCCACTGCAAGACAGGACTGGTGCATTTAAAAAGTGCCCCTTGTCAGGTTGCCATATGACCTGGAAGTCCCCGAACCTTTTTTCAAAGGGATTCAGACTGTCTCTGGAGTCATTCTTACGTGACACCTTTTGTACCGACAGCGGGTAGGCTACACCAGTTAGAGCATGCGGCTAAGGTCTGGGAGGCCCAAGTTCAAATGCCATTCTGCCGGAAAACTTGCTTGTGACCTCGGGCCCGCTGCATTCTCTCAACTTTACAGAGTAGCCTCTTTGAATTCCTGCTGCGGAGGAACCAGTTGAACCAGTGCTTCCCCTAAGCTGTGGAGTCCTGTGAGCAAAAATCCTACTTTCTGAGCTGCTACTGGCATTAAAATTGTGAGCGAGCGATTTGGCTGCTACCTAAATTAGTCTGCTTTGGAGCCCTCCTTCCTGAGCGAAGACAAAAATCTGTCAGCCAGAGGCTAAAAAACCCTGTGAGCTAGCTCATACTAACTCAGCTTAGAGAGAACACCGAACTCCATCGTTTTAAAAGGCAGCATGTTCCTATTTAAAACAGGTGCCCCATGGGACAAAGTCTTTGACATGCTATGGCAATTTCACCCGCCCACATGATTCCCTTCATCTTTTTCTTTGCTGAGCGGCCCCTTTTTTCTTTCTTCTCTGCATCCACCAATGAAAGGATGCCACAAATCGCAGGTAGGTGGGGGAGCAGGGTGATGCTGTGTTGAAGGGTAATCTTTTTGAAGTTGGCATTAGCAAGTTTTACCAGTTTTGGGGTCCAAATCACCCACAATGTAAGGTACTTGCTTCTAAAATGCTGCCTCTGTTTGGGACAACGTATGTCCGTGAACAGCTCTTTTCCGTAATAAACGGCCATAAATCAAAGGTACATTCTCAGTTTACAGGTACACCTGAACAGCATACGCAAGATTGCTACAGCACTCCAGAAGCAATAACCCAGAGCAAGAGGTGTCAGTTACAAAAGACGGTTAAATAAAGGAAATACTGTTAATATTTTAAGGATGCTTGGATTCTGAGTAAAAAAAAATAATACTGGTAATTGGGTTTGCCTGTGTCCTTTCTGAAGTTTATATCTCTGGTACCTGGCATTACACTTTAAGGCACACATAGCCCAGCCCGAAAAAGTGACATCTATGGCAGATCTGACCCTCATGACAAATGAGTTCGACACCTCTGGGCTAAGCAATCACATATTTTCTCCTTGTGTGGGCTCGTAGATGTTCTTGAAGATTGCCACTGAATGACTTCCAAAGTTCTGAGCACTCAAAAGGCTTCCGCCTGTGTGGGTTCTCAGATGCCTTTGAAGATCGCCCCGCTGACTGAATCCCTTCCCACACTCGAGGCATTCAAAAGGCTTCTCCCCTGTGTGGGTTCTTCGGTGCTGCTGAAGGTTACCACTCTGACTAAACCTCTTCCCACACTCTGAGCATTCAAAAGGCTTCTCCCCTGTGTGGGTCCTTAAATGCAGGCGAAGACGGCCGCTGTGAATGAATTCCTTCCCACACACTGAGCACCCAAAAGGCTTCTTCCCATTGTGGGTTCTCATATGCTTTTGTAGATCACCACTCTGTATAAATCCCTTCCCGCACTCTGAGCATTCAAAAGGCTTCTCCCCTGTGTGGGTTCTTAGATGCACCTGAAGCGTGCCAATGTGACTGAATCCCTTACCACATTCTGAGCATTCAAAAGGCTTCTCCCCAGTGTGGGTTCTCAGATGTTGTTGCAGATTGTCACTCTGAGTGAATCTCTTCCCACACTGTGAGCATTCAAAAGGTTTCTCCCCTGTGTGGGTTCTTCGGTGCTTCTGAAGATTACCACTCTGAGTAAATCTCTTCCCACAGTCTGAGCATTCAAAAGGCTTCTCCCCTGTGTGGATTCTTAAATGCAGACGAAGACGGCCACTGTGACTGAATTCCTTCCCACACTCTGAACATTCAAAAGGTTTCTCCCCTGTGTGGGTTCTTAGATGCCGTTGAAGATGGCCACTCACACTGAATCTCTCCCCACATTCTGAGCATTCAAAAGGCTTCTCCCCAGTGTGGGTTCTTAGATGCCTTTGAAGTGCACTATGTTGATTGAATCCCTTCCCACACTCTAGGCATTCAAAAGGCTTCTCCCCTGTGTGAGTTCTTAGATGCCGTTGAAGATGGCTACTCCGACTGAACCTTTTCCCACACTGTGAGCATTCAAAAGGCTTCTCCCCTGTGTGGGTTCTTTGGTGCTCCTCAAGATGGTCACTCCAACTGACTCCCTTCCCACACTCTGAGTATTCAAAAGGCTTCTCCCCTTTGTGTGTTCCTTGGTGCAACTGAAGACTACCAGTGTGACTAAAGCTCTTCCCAAACTCTAAGCATTCAAAAGACTTCTCCCCTGCTTGGGTCCTTATATCATTCTGAAGAGCATCGCCGTGAATCAATCTCTTCCCAAAATCAGAGAATTCAAAAGGCTTCTCCCCTGTGTGGGTGCTTTGGTGCAACTGAAGACTACCGGTGTGACTAAAGCTCTTCCCAAACTCTAAGCATTCAAAAGATTTCTCCCCTGCTTGAGTCCTTATATCATTTTGAAGAATGTCACTGTGACTCGATCTCTTCCCAAAATCAGATAATTCAAAAGGCCTCTCCCCTGTGTGGGTGCTTTGGTGCAACTGAAGACTACCAGTGTGACTCAATCTCTTCCCAAACTCTAAGCCTTCAAAAGACTTCTCCCCTGCTTGGGTCCTTATATCATTTTGAAGAGTGTCACCGTGACTCGATCTCTTCCCAGGATCAGAGAATTCCAAAGGCCTCTCCCCTGTGTGGGTTCTTAGATGCTTTCGAAGGCAGCCACTGTGACTGAATCTCTTCCCACGCTCTGAGCATTCCAAAGGCTTCTCTCCTCTGTGGATTCTTCGGTGCACAAGGAGCCGTGATCTGTATCTGAAGTACTTCCTGCACTGAAAGCATTTATATGCATTCATTATACTGTGCTTTGGAAAATGTATATTACCTTTTCCTCCCTTAGAGAACGCCATTCCAGACTCTGAGGAAATAAACAGCTTCTCTTCAGAATGCATCTTTTTGGGCCCAACAAGGTCTGATTTCTCTGAGAACGTCTTGCCACGGTCTGAGCAGCTAGGAGACCTCTCTCCTCTGTGTGTCCTTCGAAGTCTAAGGAGCTCTGCTCTGCGGATCCTGGTCTTTCCACCCTCCGGGCCTTCACGCGTCTTCTTCCCAGTGTGCATTCGTAAATGAAGTTGATGTTGGGTTTGATCTGAGAAGTTCATTCCACACACCAAGCACTTGTGTTTTTCTTCCACCACGTGACTGACTTCACGGAATTTCCCCCCTTGGCAAGGAACGGGTTTAACCCTCCTCTTGACCGTGTGGCCGCCTTTCTGTCTCTTAGGTCTGCCTCGATTCCTGACGTTTCCTCTCAAGTCTTCCTTCTTGACTAGAGCTGGCAATGGATGATGCAGCCCCTCATCCTCCTTATTCCTCTGATCATCCCCAGCTGGAATAAAGAAAGAGATCCTGTTAGAGCCCATGCAAGGCGGTCTCATTCGCATCTGAATTTCCACCCACAATCCAAGCGGCTTCTTCCTGCTGTACACTCCATAAGAACATAAGAGAAGCCAATGTTGAATCAGGCCAATGGCCCATCTAGTCCAACACTCTGTCACACGGTGGCCAAAATACACCAGGTGCCATCAGGAGGTCCAGCAGTGGGGCCAGGACACTAGAAGCCCTCCCACTGCTGCCCCCTCCAGCACCAAGAATAGAGTGCATCACCTGCCCCAGACTGAGAGTTCCCATCTATACCCTGTGGCTAATAGCCACTGATGGACTTCTGCTCCATATGTTTATCTAATTCCCTCTTGAAACTGTCCATGCTTGTAGCTGCCACCACCTCCTGGGGCAGTGAATTCCATGTGTTAATCACTCTTTGGGTGAAGAGGTCCTTCCTTTTATCCGTTCTAACCCGACTGCTCAGCAATTTCATGGAGTGCCCACGAGTAATTATATTGTGAGAAAGGGAGAAAAGTACTTCTTTCTCAACCTGCTCAATCCTATGCATAATCTTATAAACCTTGATCATGTCACCCCTCAGCCGTCATTTCTCCAAGCTAAAGAGCTCCAAGTGTTTTAACCTTTCTTCATAGGGAAGGGGTTCCAACCCTTTTATCACTGAAGTATATACAATAATGTACACTGTAAAAGTACATTATGCCTCCTGCATGAGAGATGCTTTTTTTGGACTCTATTTATTTGGCTCACCACCTGTGTGATTTTCTTTTTAATGTGAAGGAAGGATTCTTTCCTGACTGAAACTCTTTCTGCATTACAAGCAAATCTGCGGTTTCTCTCCTAAGGGAATTTGTTTCTGCAGAATGATGTTCATTCTCGGACTGAAGGTCTTTGCCAAGGCCACACTTCCAGTTTCCCTGGAGTGGATTCTCTGATTAGGATGGAAGCCTTTGTCCCTTCTCTTTTTGATTGACCTTTCTTTTTGGACTGGGATTTCACAGAAACCCCTTCCTCGGTAAGGTATGGGCTTATCCCTCCTCTTACCCGCCTGGCTTCCCTCCTGCCCCTGGGGTCCATCTCCTTCTCCAAAGTGTCCTCTGACATCTTCATTCTTAACTTTTTCCAAAGAGAACCCCTGGAATTCCGCAGCTGACTCCTCTACATCTGCTCCTGGAATACAGAAAGGGTTTCAGTCATGGCCCAGGCAAGAAGCCAAGGCACCAGTCAGGCACTGCTCAGGAATGGGTGTGCATTTCTATAATCAGATCATCTTTCCTCCCACACTGAGAAACCAGTCACATCTTATGCTGGCCTGGCCCGCCAACAGTGTTCCCTCTAAGCTGAGTTAGTGTGAGTTTTTTTAAGCCGCAACAGGGTAGAGAAAGTACCTCTAAGCCTCAACAGGGTAGAGGTTCCCTCTAAGCTGAGTTAGAGTTTTTAGCCTCCAGCTCACACATTTCTGTCTTAGCTCAGGAAGGGAGGGCTCCAGAGCTAACTAATTTATGCAGTAGCCAACTTGAATGCCAGTAGTAGCTTGCAAAGCAGCATTTTTGCTCACAAGACTCCACAGCTTAGAGGGAGCGATGCCCACCAGCAGAGCTGTTTTTGTATTCTGCCCATCTGTCCCCTCCCTGGACTCCCCCATAGGACTTGCCGTGCAGCTCTTTCGATTCTCCACACTTGATGATTAAATGCAAGAGGTTATCAAGGTATCCAGTACTGCAACTATTATTATATTGCTACCGCCTTTGGCCTCGTGCAATAAAATTCTACCTACCTACCACTTTTAAAGTACATCAAGCCTCCTGCAACAGAGTCACCTGGTTTGGACTCTGACCATTTATATGACTCCCCACCAGTGTGATTTCTTTGATGTGCTCTTTTCCAACTGAAGCTCTTTCGGCACTCCCAAGCAATTATATCGTTTCTCTCCTAAGGAACTTTGCGTCTGCAAAATTATGTTCATTCGCTGGCTAAAGGTTTTTTGCTAAGGCCACACTGTCACCTTCCCCTAGAGTGGATTCTCTGTTTAGGGTGGAGGCCTTTGTTCCTTCTCTTTTTGATTGACCTTTCTTCTTGGACTGGGACTTCACAGAAAATCCCTCCTCTTACCTGCTTGGCTTCCCTCCTGCCCCTGGCATCCATCTCCATCTCCAAACCGTACTTCAGCATCTTCATTCTTGGCTTTTTCCATAGAGAAACCCTGGAATTCCCCAGCTGCCTCCTTTACGTCTGCTCCTGGAATACAGACAGAGTTTCAAGCATCACCCATGCGAGAAGCCAAGGCACCGGTCAGGCACTGCTCAGGAATGGGTGGGCGTTTCTGTTATCCGATCGTCTTTCCTCCCTTACTGAGAAACCGGTCACACCTTATCCCTGCCAAGCCCTCCAGTAGTGGTACAAAACACAAGAGAACGCTGGCTGAAATCACTTAAAGGGAACAAAATATGGATAATATAAAAATAATATTTAATGCCGAGTTCACTAACAGTATAACTAGAAGAAGAAGAGATTGGATTTATACCCTGCCCTTCACTACCCAAAGGAGTCTCAGAGTGGCTTACAAACTCCTTTCCCTTCCCCTCCCCACAACAGACACCCTGTGAGGTAGGAGAAGAGAAGAGATTGGATTTATACCCTGCCCTTCACTACCCAAAGGAGTCTCAGAGCGGCTTACAAACTCCTTTCCCTTCCCCTCCCCACAACAGACACCCTGTGAGGTAGAAGAAGAGAAGAGACTGGATTTATACCCTGCCCTTCACTACCCAAAGGAGTCTCAGAGTGGCTTACAAACTCCTTTCCCTTCCCCTCCCCACAACAGACACCCTGTGAGGTAGGAGAAGAGAAGAGATTGGATTTATACCCTGCCCTTCACTACCCAAAGGAGTCTCAGAGCGGCTTACAAACTCCTTTCCCTTCCCCTCCCCACAACAGACACCCTGTGAGGTAGAAGAAGAGAAGAGATTGGATTTATACCCTGCCCTTCACTACCCAAAGGAGTCTCAGAGTGGCTTACAAACTCCTTTCCCTTCCCCTCCCCACAACAGACACCCTGTGAGGTAGGAGAAGAGAAGAGATTGGATTTATACCCTGCCCTTCACTACCCAAAGGAGTCTCAGAGTGGCTTACAAACTCCTTTCCCTTCCCCTCCCCACAACAGACACCCTGTGAGGTAGAAGAAGAGAAGAGATTGGATTTATACCCTGCCCTTCACTACCCAAAGGAGTCTCAGAGTGGCTTACAAACTCCTTTCCCTTCCCCTCCCCACAACAGACACCCTGTGAGGTAGAAGAAGAGAAGAGATTGGATTTATACCCTGCCCTTCACTACCCAAAGGAGTCTCAGAGTGGCTTACAAACTCCTTTCCCTTCCCCTCCCCACAACAGACACCCTGTGAGGTAGAAGAAGAGAAGAGATTGGATTTATACCCTGCCCTTCACTACCCAAAGGAGTCTCAGAGTGGCTTACAAACTCCTTTCCCTTCCCCTCCCCACAACAGACACCCTGTGAGGTAGGAGAAGAGAAGAGATTGGATTTATACCCTGCCCTTCACTACCCAAAGGAGTCTCAGAGTGGCTTACAAACTCCTTTCCCTTCCCCTCCCCACAACAGACACCCTGTGAGGTAGAAGAAGAGAAGAGACTGGATTTATACCCTGCCCTTCACTACCCAAAGGAGTCTCAGGAGTGGCTTACAAACTCCTTTCCCTTCCCCTCCCCACAACAGACACCCTGTGAGGTAGGTGAGGCTGAGAGAGCTCTGACAGCAAGAGACAGCCAGGAGACTGGTTATCGGACCTGTCACGGGTCCAGTGGGGTGTCACCTGACGCTGCCACCACTCTGGTTTTAGGTTTCCTTGAGAAGGCCCAGAGCACCCTCCCAAGACCTTCAGACCTGCCTTGTTTGGCCAAATAATAGGCGTGAGGACCAGGCAGAGTAAACAACAAGGAAAAGGTTTATTTTCACAGCCCAATATGGGAAACAAACAAGGCTCAAGAACAATAACGATAAGTGGGTGAAGAGAAAAGAAACCAAATGCCCTAACGTGACTAGACTCACGGTCCCTAGTCCACTGTCTCCGTTGGGCCTGAGTCTACTCACCCTTCCTCTCAGGGTGAGGGCCTCTCCCAGCAGCAGCCTTCCCTCTGGCCCTGCTCTCTTGGAAGAAAAGAACCAGCTCTTCTTCTGTACCAGCTCTTTTGTTATAAGTCCCCTTTCTCTGTGATTGGCTAAAATTGGCGCCAAAACTTCTCAGGAGCTTCTGGGAGTTGTAGGCCTGGCCTCCTCCCACTGCTACTTAGGCTCCCTAGGCCTGCTAGGCCTTTGCTTGCACAGCCCAAATCGTGACAGGGCCCCAACGTCATTAACTTGCTACAGTAGAGAAAGGCCCTCTGGAAGCCCATCCCGGAGGAACACGCAGTGTCAAAAAGTTCAGATAAGACCCCAGAAGAGTCAAAACACCTGATGTATGCAGAAAGTACGCAGCGAGTGTGCAGATATGCACCCGTTCAGCTTGACCAGTGTGATGTAATGTAAATATGAGGGAGTTAGTTTGGCAGACCCTTAGAGCAGCAGACGGTTGTCATGGATCCTCAACTCTCTTCCCTGGGGAAAGGGGGAGATGGTACCAGCAGGCCTGGGAGAACCCCAAACATCGCAGCACGCTGAATAGACACATATACTGGCTTTTCTGTGTTTTGTGTGTATTTTCCTGAGGTAGACAAGGGGCTGGAAGGGACTTCGCCTTCAGGAAGGAGTTGGTCGCTTGCCTCTTGGGGCGACGGAAGGTGGCTACGGTGCTTTCTCTACCCTGTTGCGGTTCAAGCCAACTGCGTTTCAACTGAGAAGCTGATTCTGTTTTTACTGGGCTGCGGGAATCTCTTCAATAGCACACGATTCCTCCCTCCTGGGGTGAGGACTGATTCCCCTCACCGCAACAGAGGGGGTTGTGTGGTTTTGGCCTAAGCCACTTGCCCTTGGGTGGCAGTGTTAACTGGTGGGACTACCCGCTGCAGACCACCCAAGAAAGATAGAACAGCTCTGAAGAAAGCACTCTTAACGCATCTCCACCTAATAGTAAGGCCTGAAGGCATCCCGGGGACCGCCGCAGGAATGGTTTGGTAAGTCTTTGGCCTCGACCAGCAGGGCTGTTCTTAGGTAACCCCACTCTTTCCCTAGAATGTCCAGTACTTAAGTGTAGTACAGCCACTCAAGAGCCAAAGCTGAGCTCAGCTCCAGAAGGAGCTTCCAAGCCTCCAGATCCCAGGCCCCAGAAGGCCTCCCTCCCTCCTTACCCAGCGGGCTTGAGAATTCCACAAAACCAAGAATTGCTTAGAAATGAAGAGGAAAGGTCCCGCGGCTATTCCGTGCCCGTTCCCTTGACACTACTGTGAAGGATACTCACTTGCAGCCAGCTCATCTGGGAAGGAAACAGTCTCTTGAGATCTTCTTGAGAAACTCTCCAGCCATTCTTCGAACACAAGGCCTTGGTCTTTCTCCACCACAGTCTCTCTTATATTCCCGGCTCCTTTGGCAGGCAGAGAAAGAGAGAGTGAGGGAGAGAGATCATTCCTATATGAGGAAGGAAAGAAATCCAAGAGAAGACGAAAAAAATCTTCTGGAAGGACGGAAACGTGGTCAAGATCAAAGACCAGAGTCCTAAACAGTGTAAGGGGAATGGATCCTTTCCAGATCACAGTCAGAGCTGATGGCTGTAATCCCATCTTGGGGAAGGGCATGTTGTCAAGGCTGGCAACTGAGAAATTGGGATCTGGCCCCTTCCACAGAGTCTTCCTGAGGGCCTCTCAGCCCCGCCTCGGCCACAGGCCAGGACACCCTCTCTGGCTTGGGTGAGGGCCCCCACACTGGCCATGCTGAACCATCATTTTCACTGACATCCCACCTCCTGGAGGCCTCCAGCGGTGGTGGTGGGGAGGTAACCGGGCAGTCCTCACAACCACATGTTGCTGTTCAGTATTTTGATTCATGCATCACCCCAATGGCAGCAATTCGCACATTTGGCACCCATGAGAGGTCCTTACCCAGAGAGGCCACGCTCCCGTAGTTCTCCCACATGACGTCCCTGTAGAGAGCTCTCTGGCCAGGAGCCAGCAAGGCCCACTCGGCCTCGGTGAAGTACACGGCCACCTCCTCAAAGGAAAAGGGAGGCTGGAAGGAAAAGCAGATTCCCTCGTCAGAGATCAGTCTGGGCAGAGACTACAGCCTCAGAGGGCATTCTGGGAAGGTGCAGGATGTAGAGTTTGGCATGCGTCAAGAGAGTGGGGCTCAGAGCCTGTCTCTCCTCGGTCAGCAGGACCAGAAGCCTCCTTGAGTAAGGAGAGGGGACCTGACTATCCCCCAATCTTCCCCCCGTACCTGGACTAGAGGTGGAGCAGCCGTTTCCACTCCTCTGCGAAGGCGACAGCTTGTCAACATCTCTTCACTGCCTGCAAGGGAGACAAAATGGGAAGGATGAATGTTAACCTCAAATTCCTATTTTGTTTGCTTCTGTGAATTCCGCTTCATGCATCCCTGTTCCCGGGGCTGTGGAACCTTCTCTTCTTTACACTCAAGAAAATCTGTAAAGCCTTTTCGTAAGGCGTGGGAGAGGTAGAAGAGAAGCGCCAGGGACCCGTGACCCTCGGGGTGCTAGAAACACTGCCAACCCTTCTGAGAGACTTGAAATGTGCCCTGTGAACCCTGGAATGCCAAAGGCTGCAGCATCCCTGCTGGATCAGACCCAAACCCCAGGCACGCCATTCCCCCACCTGCTGGGCCTCCTCACCCATCCTGGAGTCTGGACTGGCAGGAGAAAAAGAGAGGGCCGGAAATTACATTGCATGACACGTCGCCATCACACCCAGTCCAAAACTCGGACGATTTTAGAGCATCAGCCAATGAGCTGGTAAATTTAGGGTCCTGCCAATGGGTTTCCAGGGCATCTGCTGATGTTCTGACTTCATGTCCAGGTATCAGGTTGGTCAAGGCATCAACATGACAGTTTGGTGTAGTGGTTAAGTGCACGGTCTCTAATCTGGGAAAACCGGGTTTGATTCCCCACTCCTCCACTTGCACCTGGCTGGATGACCTTGGGTGAATCACAAGTTCTCTCAGAGCTGTTCTTGAAAAAAGAGCAGTTTCTGTCAAGAGCTCTCTCAGCCCCACCTACCTCACAGGGTGTCTTGTTGTGGGGAGGGGAAGGGAAAGGAGTTTGTGAGCCACTCTGAGACACCTTTGGGTAGTGCAGGGCAGGGTATAAATCCAATCTCCTCTTCTTCTTCTTCTTCTTCTTCTTCATGACATCATGCCCACCAGTGTTCCTTCTAAGCTGAGTTAGTGTGAACTAGCTCACAGTTTTTTAGCCTCCAGCTCGCAGATTTTTGTCTCTGCTCAGGAAGGACGCCTCCAGAGCAAACTAATTTATACAGCAGCCATATTGCCGGCTCCCAACTTTAATGCCAGTAGCTCAAAAAAGAAGAATTTTTGCTCACAGGACTCCACAGCTTAGAGGGAACATTGACGCCCACCCCATGCTCCACCCTCAAGCCATGTGGAGGTACCCGGTCATGGCCTGGCATCCCTAATCCAGTACCCTCTTTCTGACTTTGGTTTGGAAGATAACCCCAGAAAGCCTTCAAGCAGAACCAAATTAGTGCCCCTAGTAATGGGGTTTCAGAGGCATGCTGCCCCAGAGCCTGGGGGGGCAAGGTGCTTATAAAGTGCTGCCAAGTCATAGCCAACTTATGGTGAACCCACAAGTTATTCAAGGCGAGAGACCTTCAGAGGTGGTCTGCCTTGGCCTGCCTCTGCATAGTAACCCTGGACTTCTTTGGTGGTCTCCCGTACAAGATAGAACCAACCAGGGCTGACCCTGCTCAGCTTCTGAGATCTGAGGAGATTGGACTAGCCTGGGCCATTCAAGTCTGGGGAATGTGGACGTTCCACTTATTCACCATAGCTAATAACTCCAACAGGATTTGCCTTCACTTCCCTTTTTGAGCCACCTTTAGACCCCCTAATGGAAGGAAGCTGAGATATGCATATTGTAATTAATGTAAATACGAATGGAACGGCCCTTCATGAATCTGTGCACTCCCCCTTCAGGTGGAGGGGCCATCACAACATCCTATGGCACTGCGTCCCACAACTCCATTCTATGTAGTCTGCAAAAGAATGTCCTGAACCTTCTGCCCAACAACTGGAGTAGGTGCCCCGATCCCTTCTAGGCAGGAGGCACCCTTACCGCTTAACAGGGCATCTTGGGCAACCTCCTGTGCCTGCGCCCTCTGACTTTCCTCTGACGGAGCTCCTTCTGCCTCAGAGAACTTGGCTTCCATCTTCACTGCTGGTCCCCATATCTAAAACAACAGCAAGGGAGACAGGTAAGAGACGGAATGGAACAGGGTGAGGAGACGGATCATAAGAACATAAGAGAAGCCAATGTTGGATCAGGCCAATGGCCCATCTAGTCCAACACTCTGTCACACAGCGGCCAAAATATACCAGGCGCCATCAGGAGGTCCAGCAGTGGGGTCAGGGCACCAGAAGCCCTCCCACTGCTGCCCCTTCCAGCACCAAGAACAGAGTGCATCACCTGCCCCAGACTGAGAGTTCCTATCTATACCCTGTGGCTAATAGCCACTGATGGACTTCTGCTCCATATGTTTATCTAATTCCCTCTTGAAACCGTCCATGCTTGCAGCTGCCACCACCTCCAGTGGCAGTGAATTCCATGTGTTAATCACTCTTTGGGTGAAGAAGTATTTCCTTTTATCTATTCTAACCCGACTGCTCAGCAATTTCATGGAGTGCCCACGAGTTCTTGTATTGTGAGAAAGGGAGAAAAGTACTTCTTTCTCAACCTGCTCTATCCCATTCATAATCTTATAAACCTCCATCATGTCACCTCTCAGCCGTCATTTCTCCAAGCTGAAGAGCCCCAAGCGTTTTAACCTTTCTTCATAGGGAAGGCGTTCCAACCCTTTTATCATTCTAGTTGCCCTTCTCTGCACTTTTTCCAATGCTATAATATCCTTTTTGAGATGTGGTGACCAGAACTGTACACAGTATTCCAAATGAGGTTGCACCAATGATTTATACAGGGGCATGATGATACTGGCTGATTTGTTTTCAATTCCCTTCCTAATAATCCCCAGCATAGCGTTGGCCTTCTTTATTGCAGCTACACACTGTCTAGACATTTTCAGCGAGTTATCCACTACGACTCCAAGATCTCTCTCTTGGTCCTCTGCCAGGATCCCGCCCCACCTCCCAGACCCCTCACCCCTGCTTGGTCCATCAGAGCTGCGTCAACCATAAAGGAAAGAATCAGGGTCGGGTTTTCTTCCCCGCCTAGTAAAATGCCGAGAGGTAGAAATACCTAAGAAAAGATGGGAACTATACACTGAGGAATTATACCAAAGAGATGAAAAGATGACAGAATCCTTTCCAGAAGAATCTTTTGAAGAACCACCAACGGTTTTAGAAAGTGACGGGAAAGCTGCCCTGAGAGCAATGGGGAGAAACGGATCACCAGGAGGAGACGGGAGATCAACAGAGGTATTCCAAGGCATAGAAAACGAGTCCCTCAAAATCTTATCAAGAACAGGCTAACAAAGATGGAAAACAACAGAAAAAATGGCCCACAGACTGGAAACACTCACTGGACATTACAATTCCGAATAAAGGAGACTGCAAAGGCTGCAGCTACTATTGGACCTTTAATACATTGTCGAAAGCTTTCATGGCCGGAGTTCATTAGCTGCTGTAGATTTTCCAGGTTGTGCGGCCGTGGTCTTGGCACTGTAGAACCTGACGTTTCGCCAGCAGGTGTGACTGGCATCCTCAGAGGTGTAACACAGAAAGATGGAGTACTCTCTGAGTCCAGGTGAGAAGAATTAGCATACACCTTGACACAGAGAGCACTCCACCTTTCTGTGTTACACCTCTGAGGATGCCAGTCACAGCTACTGGCGAAACGTCAGGTCCTACAATGCCAAGACCATGGCCACACAACCCGGAAAATCTACAACAGCTATTTTGATCTTTGCATTAATTTCTCACGGGAGTAAAGTGATGCTCAAAATCTTACAACAAAGACTATTACCATTCATGGAATGCGAAATGCCAGATGTTCAAGCTGGATTCAGAAAGGGAAGAGGCAACTGAGATCATATCGCAGATTTAGGTCTGTTATTGGAGCGTACGAGAGAATTTCAGAAGAAAATCAGCCTGTGTTTCGTCAGATGACAGAAAAGCTTTTGACTGTGAGGATCATGAAAAGCTAATGGCTGGTTTTAAAAGAAATGAGTCTTCCACAACGACTGTTGGCATTGATGTACAACCTGTACTCTGGGCAAGAGGCCACTGCTAGGACCGAAGGAGAAACAGAATGGTTTCCAAACTGGCAAAGGAGTCAGATCACGACATATTCTGTCTCCCCGTCTCTTCGATCCACACGCAGAACGTATCATAAGGAAAACTGGATTAGATTTAGATGAAGGTGGAGTGAAAACTGGCGGAAGGAACAGTAACAGTTTGAGAGAAGCAGATGACACCACGCCACTGTCGGAAAACAGTGAAGCCTTGAAACAGCTACTAATGAAGGTTAAAGCAGGAAGCGCCAGAGCGGGATTACAGCTGAACATCAAGAAGACACAAGTCATGACCGGAATTAGAGAAATGTAGGGTTACTGATGAAGAACTTGAAATTGTCCAACAACAACAGACAAACCTGATGAAGAAATGGCAAACGGAATGATTACTAGAACGCCGTTGTTTGTCTTGGTTGTTTTTATAACTAATATATTAGATTAGGACCTTGTGCCTAGGATAAAGGTAAAGGTTTCCCTTGCTCGAAAGCCAGTCGAATCCGACTCTAGGGTTGCGGTGCTCATCTTCCGTTTCAAAGCCGAAGAGCCAGCGCTGTCCAAAGACGTTTCCGTGGTCATGTGGCCGGCATGACTAAACACCAAGGCGCACGGAACGCTGTTACCTTCCCACCAAAGCGGTACCTATTTATCTACTTGCAATTTCTTGCTAGGTTGGCAGGAGCTGGAACTAGAGACGGGAGCTCACTCCGTCATGCGGCTGAACTCGGGTCTCAAACTGCTGAACTACTGGCCTTCCACAGCCTGCAGTTCAGCGTCTTAACCACTTGAGCCACCGCAGCTCCTAAGGGCCTAAGATAAGACCACATTATTGGCAGTAAATATTTCTACAGAAGTGACATCATTCTGAACGTACTGTTGCGCGTCACGGTTAATGCTTAAACTGTATTTGTGTTAATGCGTCATTCTAAAAATACTTTTAAAATTCACTCTTAGCGTAACAGAAAAACAGGGGAAAAAATTGTAAAATTATACACGGTGATTTAGTGTTTTACTTCGTTACGTACACCGTGGTCTGGTTTCTTGCAAGGGAAAACTGAAGGCAGCAGGAAAAGAAGATGAGCAAACATGGGCTGCGTGGACTCCGTCGAGGAAGCCACGGCCCCCAGTTTGTAGGACCCAAGCAAGGTTGTTAGCAATAGGACGATTTGGAAGACATTAATTCAAAGGGTCACTACAAGTCGGAAGCAACTTGATGGCAGCTGACATGCACACACACAGAAATATCTGACAGGAAGCTTAGGATAAGGTCACTGCTTGAATGGAATGAATGAAACCCCCTCACCTGTTCTGCCTGCCTCTTCTCCTCTGCCTGACTCAGGAGGAAGCCTTCGGCCAGGGCCACCGCCTGGGAACTGGTCTCCGGCCCGCATCCTCTCACCCAGCACTGCATTTCCCGGGGCAGGATGGCCAGAAACTGCTCCAGGATCACCAGGTCCAGGATCTGCTTCTTGGTGTGCCTCTCCGGCTTCAGCCAGCGGTTGCAAAGTCCATGGAGCCGGCTGCAGACCCCTCGGGGCCCATCGGCCTCATGGTAGCGGAACTGTCGGAAGCGCCGGCAATGTACACCTGAGGCCACGGTGTCCTGAGCCAGGGTCTCTGGCACAACTCTTTCCCAGAATGCAACACCACTCCCAGCTTGGGTGGGACGGGGACCTTTCCTCGATCTCTTGCCAGTTCCGGGGCCTTCTGGGTCCTCCTCTTCCATCTCCTTCCCCTTTCTCTTGGGTTGCCTTTGACGGTGGAAAGACACTCTCATTCACTTGCCTAGAGGGAGAGATATCCAAAAGGCAGAAAGAAACCAAATGAGAAAGGGAGTTACGTCACTGACCCTGGTCAAGAGACACCTAAGTGGATCAGAAGAAGTGTCCGTGTTGTAGTTTGCAGATCAGGATTAATGTCATTGAGCTATATTAAGTATGAAGCTTTTAAAGATAACCTTATTTGGTCCTTCAGGAAAGAAAACCGTCTCTACTGGGTACTGAAAAATCTACAGTGGATGTTATGAGCTTGTCCTCCAATTTCTAGGGACAAGTCTGTCTAGTGGGTGCATCTGCAGGTAAACTGGGGCCCAGGACAAAGCGACTGGGAAGGGCTTAACCACTGCAGAGAGCTCCTCCATAGGCCGGTAAGGCTGGTCAAGAGCTCTGCCCAAATAGCCAGCCGAGGGGAAGGGGCAGAGGGGCCTCTCCAGGTCAGGGCACGGGGGCTTTTGGGGGGCAAACAGGAGAAGAAGCAGGCCATGATGGGGCAGAGGTCCAAAACCGCTTCCTGGCTGCTGTGGGGAAATGGCTAAGAGTGAACAAATTGAAACTGAACCCTGGAAATACTGGTTGGGAAAGAAGTCTTAAAGGACATTCTGTTCATTAGCTGTTGTGGATTTTCCGGGCTGTACGGCCGTGGTCTTGGCATTGTAGGACCTGACGTTTCGCCAGCAGCTGTGACTGGCATCCTGAGGTGAAGGACACAGAAAGATGGAGGACTCTCTGTGTCAATGTGAGAAGAAAAATGGCAGGCAGCTATTTTATATCTACTCAGGAAGGTGGGGTAGGGCTGAGTCATTGTCTTGTAGGAGTACCCCAGGCTGTGAACATGCTAAGGAAGGAGCTTTCCTGAGGAGGTTCTTTTGCATATGGATTAGCCGTTTCCTGAGGAGGTTCTTTTACATATGGATTAGCCGTTTCCTGAGGAGGTACAGCCCAGAAAGTCTACAACAGCTAATGAACTCTGGCCATGAAAGCCTTCGACAACATTCTGTTCCTTGCTTCTGATGGGGTTCAGATAATCCTTGCCGGCCCAGTTAAGACAGAGCCTGGGTGTTACACTGGACCCAGCCTTATTGCCGGAGAAGCAAGTTACTGCAGTTGCCACAAAGGCTTTCTCCCAGCTCCACCTAGCTTGAAAAATGGCCCCTTCCCTTGATATAGTGGATCCGGCCGCCACGATCCAGTGACACAAAGACTAGGCTAGATCAATGCCCTGTACATTACACAAAACCAATTCAGAGTGGTTTTGTGTAATGTACAGGGCATTGATCTAGCCTAGTCTTTGTGTCACTGGATCGTGGTGGCTGGATCCACTATATCAAGGGAAGGGGCAGCTGGTGCAGAACGCCCGGGCTCAGCCATTATGAGACGCTAGAGAGAGCAGGCAAATTACTGCCCTTCTGCAGTCCCTCCACTGGCTGGCCTGGATAGGGGCCTTCTCCGTTCTGGCCCCCCACGAACGGTCTGCCGGAGGAGGGGGTCACAGTCCGGGCTTTCTGCAAACAAAGCAAAACTGATTTATCCAAGAGGGCTTCCCTAAGCAAGCAATGGGGTAGCACTGGACAAAAGGCTTCACAAGGTGACTTGGATACATCATTAGGGCATGGGGGGTCTAAACTTCTGTGTTTAGTCTGCCGCAAGATGGATGCCGCTATGCCATTTTGTAGCTTTGTGTGGGTCAGGGTAACATTTACGCTTCAATAGAGCTGTTTTTTCAGATTTCTAGTCAGTCCCACAACCCAAATCCTGTGGCGTAGTTCACTGAATGCATGGGTTGAAATGAAGTCCCACTAAATGGAGGACTATATTTAATGCAAATAAATAAAATAAGGTTAATAACACACAAACACACAAAATTGCAGGTGGGGGGAGTAAAGGTTCCCTTGCTCGAAAGCCAGTCGAATCCGACTCTAGGGTTGCGGTGCTCATCTCCGTTTCAAAGCCGAAGAGCCAGCGCTGTCCGAAGACGTTTCCGTGGTCATGTGGCCGGCATGACTAAACACCAAGGCGCACGGAACGCTGTTACCTTCCCACCGAAGTGGTACCTATTTATCTACTTGCAATTTCTTGCTTTCGAACTGCTAGGTTGGCAGGAGCTGGAACTAGAGACAGGAGCTCACCCTGTCATGCGGCACCCGGGTCTCGAACTGCTGAACTACTGACCTTCCACAGCCTGCAGTTCAGCGTCTTAACCACTTGAGACAAAAAGGCGAGGTATTTGGGAAACAACTCCACAGGAAGGTTACCTCCCCTGTGAACACACCTGGGACTTCTTCCCGGGCCTCCCTCCGACCTCCCTGGCGGAAGATTTATTTCGATTTCCAAAATCCAGATCCTCCCTTTCAGCCCTGCCCCAGGGTGGGCTAACAAAAGGAAAACAATCAATCATGAAAAAAGTCCTTTTTGAAACTATTAGAACCCCTCCCCCCAAGCCATAAAGGTAAAGCATATCCCTTGCTCGAAAGCCAGCCGAATCCGACTCTAGGGGGCGGTGCTCATCTCCGTTTCCAAGCCGAAGAGCCAGCGCTGTCCGAAGACGTTTTTCGTAGTCGTGTGGCCAGCATGACTAAACACCAAGGCCCACTGAATGCTGTTACCTTCCCACCAAAGTGGTACCTATTTATCTACTTGCAATTTCTTGCTTTGGAACTGCTAGGTTGGCAGGAGCTGGGGCCAGAGACGGGATCCGGCTGCCGGGAGCAGCATTGGGGTCTCGAACTCCGGAGGTACCGGCCCTTCCTCCGGTCTGCGGCTCAGCAGCGTCTTAACCCCTTGCGCCACCGCGCCCAAGCCACGCGACAGCGGCATGCCCGCCTCCCAAGAGGATGAGATGCTGACTTACTTGCGAGTGACCCTCCGCAGGACCCGGCTGCCGGGCTTCTTCCGACTGTTGCCAGGCCGACGCCCTTCTCTTCCGCTTTCCCCTCTCGGAAGCCTCCCTCCCCCACCGGAAGAGAGCGCTCCCCCCCGGAAAGGACTCTCTAGCAAGCAAACTCGACTGTTTTAACCCTTTCAGTGCTGGAGCGCCTGGAAAAAACCAATGCTTCCCCGCCCCTTCCCATAGAAGAGGAGGGGAAGGGAAAGGCGGTCTGAGACTCTACTAGGGCAGGGTATAGATTCAGTCTCCTTCCCCTCCTCTTCTTCTTGGAAGAAAATACTTGCCAGGAGGAGGACGCCACACAGGGCAGCTTTTCCAAAAACCTGTCCCTGGAAGGGTGACTTTCCCCGGGCCAAACAGCTCAGACGGAGGCCAATGCTCCCTTCTAAGCTGTGGAGTCTTGTGAGCAAAAATTCTACTTGGTGAGCCCCTGGCGTTAAAGTGGATTTGGCTGCTGCATAAATTAGTTTGCTCTGGAGCCCTCCCTTCCTGAGCTTAGACAAAAAGGTGTGAGCCGGAGGCTAAAAAACTATGAGCCGGCTCACACTAACTCAGCTTAGAGGGAACATTGAACTGGCCGGATTCGAGGCCAGACTCCTGGCTGGTCTCTTAAGGTCCTGTTGCTGGACTTGAATCTGCGGCTGCTGCGTCCGCAAAAGCATCCACATGACCTCACCGCCCAGATTGTCTCTATATCCTCTGGTGCCGACCAGTGTTCCCTCTAAGCCGAGTTAGTGTGAGCCAGCTCACAGTTTTCTTTAGCCTCCGGCTGACACATTTCGGTCTCCGCTCAGGAAGGGACGGCTCCGAGCAAACTAATCTATGCAGCAGCCCAATCGCTCGCTCACAACCTTTAATGCCCAAAGCAAAGGCAAAGGTTCCCTTGCTCCAAAGCCAGTCGAATCCGACTCTAGGGTTGCGGTGCTCATCTCCGTTTCAAAGCCGAAGAGCCAGCGCTGTCCGAAGACGTTCCCGTGGTCATGTGGCCGGCATGACTAAACACCAAGGCGCACGGAACGCTGTTACCTTCCCACCGAAGTGGTACCTATTTATCTACTTGCAATTCCTTGCTTTCGAACTGCTAATTTGGCAGGAGCTGGAAGTAGAGACGGGAGCTCACTCCGTCATGTGGCACTCCCGGGTCTCGAACTGCTGAACTACCGACCTTCCACAGCCTGCGGTTCAGCGACTTGAGCCACCGCAGCTCCTCTTTAATGCCCAGTAGCACCCAAAGTAGAATTTTTGCTCACAAGATTCCACAGCTTAGAGGGAGGCGCTGGTGTGAAAAGGGTCTGGGTAAAAGTCTCATTTCATTTCAATGAAAAAATCATATGAATTCATGAGGATCCACGTAGATCCGACTTTTACCTTTTTCCACAGGCACCCCAATTTGGCTGCAGGGTTTTCCTAATTTGGGAAGGCGCCTTTGCTTACTGCGTGGGGAAGCAGAATGCACACTTTATTAGTAGGCAGGTCTGGCCCACGTCGGGGCCATTTCCCTCGCTTCAGCCGCCCCCCCACGGCTGCCCATTCTGCCACCCCCATTGCACTAACAACGCAAATAAATAAAATAACGTCAATAAATCTGCTGGGAAACTCCGGGGGGGGGGGGGACCACCGGCCCCAAAAGGGCGAGATACTTGGGCAGCCATTCTGCATAAAGGGCTCCTCCCCCCTGTGATCCCGCCTGGGACATCTTCCTGGGCCGACCTCCCCGGCGGAGGATTTAATGTCGATGTCCCCAATTCAGATCCTGCAAGGAAGCACCAGGGGGAGGCTAGCAAAGGGAAACAATCCAGCATAACCAAACCCCTTTTAAAACCATTGAACCAAGAGGATGAGACGATGACTTACCTGCGAGTAAACCTTTCCAGGATCCGGCTGCTGGGCTTTTCCCGACTGTTGCCGCCGGTCCGAAGCCCTTCCCCGGAAAAATGCCCCCTGCCCTTCCCCTCGACGGCAGCGCCCCGATCTCGCTGGGCTGGACTTCAGCCTGGCTGCCCTCCGAGGCGCTCCGGAATGCAACGCAGTGAGATTACTCCGGAGTAACTCCGCACTGGAATTGCGCTCCGGGGAGGAAATCCCAGGCTGTTCCGCCCTCTCAGGAAATGGGGAGGTTGAGTGGGAGGGGGAAAGAGGAAAAGCAAACTGCAGCCAGCTCCCTCCAAGGAATTATAGATTTTCCGGGCTGTATGGCCCTGATCTTGGCACTGTAGGACCTGATGTTTGGCCAGCAGCTGTGACTGGCATCCTCAGAGGTAGAACACAGAAAGATGGAGGACGCTCAAGGTGAGAAGAAAAATGGTAGGTAGGCAGTACTCAGGAAGGTGGGGTCGGGCTGAGTCATTATCTTGTAGGAGCTCCCCGGGCTCTGACATGCTAATGGAGATTTCCTGAGGAGGTTCTTTTGCATATGGATTGGCTGTTGAAATGCTGATCTTATCTGTCCTGCTGTTGTAAGGTGTGGAGCAGGTTTGACCAGAATCCTCTTCCTGGCCTCTTCAGTGGGGCTTCCTCCCAGGTAAGTGGCTTTGGGATTGCTTTGGAAATCAGGGTTCTTGTAACATAAGAGCGTAAGAGAAGTCAATGTTGGATCAGGCTAATGGCCCATCCAATCCAACACTCTCTGTCACACAGTGGCCAAAACCCAGGTTTCCATCAGGAGGTCTAACAGCCAGAACTCCAGAAGCCATCTCAATGTTGCCCCCCAACCACTAAGAATACAGAGCATCACTGCCCCAGACATAAGAACATAAGAGAAGTCATGTTGGATCAGGTCAGTGGCCCATCTAGTCCAACTGTCTGTGTCATACAGTGGCCAAAACCCAGTTTTCCATCAGGAGGTCCACCAGTGGGGCCAGAACTCCAGAAGCCCTCTCAATGTTGCCTCGCAAACACTAAGGATACAGAGCATCACTGCCCCAGACATAAGAACCTAAGAGAAGCCATGTTGGATCAGGTCAATGGACCATCTAGTCCAACCTTCTGTGTCACAGAGCAGCCAAAACCCAGGTTTCCATCAGGAGGTCCACGAGCGGCGCCAGAACTCTTGCGGTGAAGAGGGTACTTCCTTTTAATATGTTGTCGAAGGCTTTCACAGCCAGACTTCATTAGCTGTTGTAGATTCTCCGGGCTGTATGGCCGTGGTCTTGGTATTATAGTACCTGACGTTTCGCCAGCAGCTGTGACTGGCATCCTCAGAGGTATAACACAGAAAGATGGCGTACTCTCTGTCAATGTGAGAAGAAAAATGGTAGGTAGGCAGTACTTAGGTGGGGTAGAGTTTCCCATGTATTTGACATGCTAATGGAGGAACATTCCTGAGGAGGTTCTTTTGCATATGGATTGGCTGTTGAAATTCTAATCTATATCTGTAGTGCTGTTGTAAGATGCAGAGCAGGTCTGACCAGAATCCTCCTCTGGCCTCTTCAGTGGGGCTGGCTTCCTCCCAGATTAGTGGCTTTGGGATTGTTTTGGAAATCAAGGTTCTTGTAACATAAGAGCGTAAGAGAAGGCATGTTGGAATAGGTCAGTGGCCCATCCAGTCCAACACTCTGTGTTCACACAGTGGCCGAAACCCAGGTTTCCATCACTGCCCCAGACAGAATGCTCCATCTATATTTTGTGGCTACTAGCCACTGATGGGCCTCTGCTCCATAGGTTTATCTAATCCCCTCTTGAAGCTGTCTATGTCTGTAGCTGCCACCACTTCCGTGTGTTAATTACTCTTGCAGTGAAGATGGTACTTCTTCATCCCGAGAATAATTAACCCCACTGCTGGACCTCCTGATGGCACCTGGTATATTTTGGCCGCTGTGTGACAGTGTGTTGGTCTAGATGGGCCATCGGCCTGATTCAACATTGGCTTCTCTTATGTTCTTATGTTCTTAACACACGATAGTGGTGGCGGCGGCTACAAGCATAGATAGATTCAGGAGGTGCTTGAAACCAGTTTGGTGTGGTGGTTAAGAGCACAGACTCTAATCTGGGAGAACCGGGTTTGATTCCCCCACTCCTCCGCACGCAGCTGCTGGAGTGACCTTCGGTCAGTCAGAAGTTCTCTAAGAGCCGTTCTCTCAAGGGCAGTCCTCCAAAGAGCTCTCTCAGCCCCACCTACCCTCACAGGGTGTCTGTTGTGGGGAGGGGAAGGGAAAGGAGTTTGTGAGCCGCTCTGAGACTGAGTGACGGGCGGGGTATAAATCCAATCTCCTCCTCCTCCTCTTCTTGAAAGAAAATACTTGCCAGGAGGGCACCACAGGATTGCTTTCCAAAAACCTGCCACTCGAAGGGTAACTTTCTGCTGCCCAAATGGCTCTGAGGCTCTTTCCGAGGGGAGCCGTCCTGGTCTTCAGGAGAATAGCTGGATTCCAGGACAGACTCCTGGTTAGTCTCTAAGGTCCTGCTGCTGGACTTGAATCTGGCTGCTCTGCGGCTCCTTCCACAGAGGTGGGTTTTTGGAGCATCCACACGGCCTCACCCCCAAATTGTCTACCCTCTGTGCCACTGCACCAACCCTAACCCCAATATCCAGCCAGTATCTTTCTGCCTGTAACATGAGCTCACTACTGTAAGTCCTGTCCTCTGCTGCAGGCAGGTAGCAGCTCCCCGCCCTCCTCTAAGTGTAAAAGTAAAGGTAAAGGTTCCCTTGCTCGAAAGCCAGTCAAATCCGACTCTAGGGTTGCGGTGCTCATCTCCGTTTCAAAGCCGAAGAGCCAGCGCTGTCCGAAGACATTTCCGTGGTCATGTGGCTGGCATGACTAAACACCAAGGCGCACGGAACGCTGTTACCTTCCCACCGAAGTGGTACCTATTTATCCACTTGCAGTTTCTTGCTTTTGAACTGCTAGGTTGGCAGGAGCTGGAACTAGAGACGGGAGCTCACCCCGTCATGCGGCACTCACGGGTCTTGAACTGCTGAACTACTGACCTTCCACAGCCTGCAGTTCAGCGTCTTAACCACTTGAGCCACCACAGCTCCTTTCCTCTAAGTGACAGCCCTTCAAATACTTAGAAGAAGAAGAAGAAGAGGAGATTGGATTTATACCCCGCCCTTCACTTGGGAGTCTCAGAGTGGCTTACAGTCTCCTTTCCCTTCCCCTCCCCACAACAGACACCCTGTGAGGTAGGTGGGGCTGAGAGAGCTCTAAACACAAACTGCTCTTTCAAGAACAGCTGTGCCAGAGTTTGTGACATCAGCAGGTGCAAGTGGAGGAGTGGGGGAATCAAACCCTGTTCTCCCAGATTAGAGTCGATGCACTTCACCACTACACCAAACTGGCTCTCTCTTAAAGAAAGCGATCGTGTCCCCCTCAACCTCCCCTTCTCCAGACTGAACTTTCCCAAGTCCCTCAGCCTTTCCTCACAGGGTCTGGTCTTCAGGCCTCTGATTATCTTGGTCGCCCTCCTCTGCACCCGCTCCATTCTGTCCACATCCTTTTAAAAGTGACGCCTGTACAGAATTGTACACAGAGCTCAGGGTGTGGTGTACAGCGGGACTGTGCAATCTTGTGATTTGGATCTGTTGATACACCCCAAGACTGCATTAGCCTTTTTTGCCGCTGCATCACACTGACTGCTCATATTTTGCTTACAGTCCAATCATAACCCACAGTCTTGTTCACACACACACACTACTACCCAGATGTGTCTCCCATCCAGTTTGCATGCTTCTCATATCACCCAGATGTAGAGCTCTACACTTATTCTTGCTGAACTGCATCTTATTCACACCCATCCAGTTTTCCAACATTTTCAGATCTCATTGAATTAAATCTCTGTCTTCCGGAGTGTTTGCTACTCCTCCCAATTGGGTATCATCTGCAAATTTAATGAGAAGTGTCTCCACACCCTCATCCAGATCATTTATAAAAATATTGAAAAGTACCGGGCCCAGAACCAAGCCCTGCAGCACTCCTCTACATCTCTCTGTCTCCAATCCAATCAAATGTTGTGGACGACGCTTTGGGTGCGGTTCTCCAACCACTTCCCTGTCCACCTAAGTGTTAAAATCATAGAGCTGGAAGGGGCCATACAGACTATCTAGTCCAACCCCCTGCCCAATATAGGACAAATATTCGTCCAGCCTCTTCTTGAAAGCTGTCAGTGAAGGGGAGCTCACCACCTCCCTAAGCAGCTGATTCCACCTTTGAACCACTCTGACCATGAAAAAGTTTTTCCTGATATCCAGCTGATACCTTTCTGCATGCGATTTCAACCCGTTGCTTCGGGTCCTGTCCTCTACTGCCAACTGGAACAGCTCCTTGCCCTCCTTCAAATGACAGCCTTTCAAATATTTAAAGCAATCATGTCCCCCCTCAATCTCCTCTTCTCCAAACTCATTTGGAATACTGTGTACAGTTCTGGTCACCACACCTCAAAAAGGATACTATAGCGCTGGAAAAAGTGCAGAGAAGGGCAACTAGAATGATAAAAGGGTTGGAACACTTTCCCTATGAAGAAAGGTTAAAATGCTTGGAGCTCTTTAGCTTTAGAAACGACGGCTGAGGGATGACATGATCGAGGTTTATAAGATTATGAATGGGATTGAGCAGGTCGAGAAAGAAGTACTTTTCTCCCTTTCTCACAAGACAAGAACTCGTGGGCACTCAATGAAATTGCTGAGCAGTCGGGTTAGAACAGATAAAAGGAAGTACTTCTTCACCCAAAGAGTGATTCACACATGGAATTCACTGCCACAGGAGGTGGTGGCAGCTACAAGCATGGACAGTTTCAAGAGGGAATTAGATAAATATGGAGCAGAAGTCCATCAGTGGCTATTAGCCACAGGGTATAGATAGGAACTCTCAGTCTGGGGCAGGTGATGTACTCTATTTTTGGTGCTGGGGGGGCAGCAGTGGGAGGGCTTCTATTGTCCTGGCCCCACTGCTGGACCTCCTGATGGGACCTGGTATTTTTGGCCACCGTGTGACAGAGTGTTGGACTAGATGGGCCATTGGCCTGATTCAACATTGGCTTCTCTTATGTTCTTAAACTAAACATTCCCAAGGCCCTTAGCCTTTCCTCGTAGGGCTCAGTCTCCAGAGCCCCGATCATCCTTGTCGCTCTCTTCTACACCCTCTCGATTTTGCCCACATCCTTTTTGAAGCGAGGCCTCCAGAACTGCACACAGGACTCCAGGTGCGGCCTGACCAAGGCAGTATTACAGAGGGGGCTACGACCTCCTGCGATTTCGATGCTATGGCCCTTTTAATACAACCCAAGCCTGAATTTGCCTTTTTTGCCACTGCATCAGACGCTGAACTGCAGGCTGTGGAAGGTCAGTAGTTCAGCAGTTCGAGACCCAAGACTGCCGCATGACGGAGTGAGCTCCCGTCTCCAGTTCCAGCTCCTGCCAACCTAGCAGTTCGAAAGCAAGAAATTGCAAGTAGATAAATGGGTACAACTTTGGTGGGAAGGTAACAGCGTTCCGTGCACCTTGGTGTTTAGTCATGCCGGCCACATGACCACGGAAACGTCTTTGGACAGCACTGGCTCTTCGGCTTTGAAACGGAGATGAGCACCGCAACCCTAGAGTCGGATTCGACTGGCTTTCGAGCAAGGGAACCTTTACGCACTGACTGCTCATATTCAGTTTACAGTCTACTCTTACCCCAAGATCTCTTTCACATACCCTACTCCCCAGAAACGTATCCCCCATCCAGTATTTGTGCTTGGCATTTTTGTGGCCCAGATGTAATACTGTGCATTTATCCTTGTTGACTTGCATCCTGTTTGCAACTGCCCACTTCTCCAGAGTATTCAGTTCTTGTTGGATTTTATCTTCTTGGGTTCTAGAGCCCAGTCCGCAGTCCTCCAGTTCACCCATCAGAACATCATGGGGAACCCTGCGAGTATCTTTACTGAAATCCAGGTCAACAACGTGGAGGGCGTTCCCACGATGCAGAGCGGTCTTCACTCAATCACAGAAGGAAATGAAACAGAGGAGGCTTGTAGAGTGAGTGTGGGTAAGCCAACCAGGGCTTTTTTGTAGCAGGAGCTCCTTTGCATATTAGGCGACACGCCCCCTAATGTAACCAATCCTCCGAGAGCTTGCAGAACTCTTCTTACAGGGGCTACTGTAAGCCCTTGGCGGATTGGCTACATTAGAGGTGTGTCACCTAATATGCAAAGGAGTTCCTGCTACAAAAACAGCCTAGCCAAACTCTATTCTCCTGAGCACCTTGGAGGAAGGACGAGGCTTTCAAAGGCCTAAAGAAAGAAAGAAAACTCACTTTCAAAGCCACAACATTGCCAGTGTGGGGGAGGGGAGACCAGTATCCATTTTAGGATCAGCCTTTCCCACAGGGAGGAGTCACCAGATAATGCTTCCTTCTAGCAGGCAGCCTCACTGAGGACTGGCAGCTTGGGAAGGGGGCGGCTTTGCCTTCCAAGGTGCTGGTCAAGCGACCAGGACCCGCCTCACCCCAAACGATGCTCCCTCTAAGCCGTGGAGTCCTGTGAGCAAAAATTCTCCTTTGTGAGCTGCTGGCATTCAAGTTGTGAGCCAGCGATTTGGCTGCTGCATAGATTAGTCTGCTCTGGATCCATCCCTTCCTGAGCGAAGACAAAAATGTGCGAGCCGGAGGCTAAAAAACCCCCAGTGAGCTAGCTCACACTAACTCAGCTTAGAGAGGGAACACTATTCTTCAGCTAAGACAAAAATGTGCGAGCCGGAGGCTAAAAAAAACAGTGAGCTAGCTCACACTAACTCAGCTTAGGGGGAACACTGTTCTTGAGCTAAGACAAAGATGTGTGAACTGGAGGCTAAAAAAACTGTGAGCTAGCTCACACTAACTCAGCTTAGAGGGAGCACTGCCCCAAAACGCATTTTCTTTAAAAAAACAAAACAAAAAACAACCCACTTCTTCTTGCAACATCTCTGGCCAGCTGCCTACAGTTGCCAACTCCCCGGTAGGAAATACCTCCCCCTCCACCGTCCCTCCTCGTCCCTGTTTTTCTCTGCTTCTCCTTCCAAGACAGGGACTTCCCTCTTTCTCCTTCTCTCTGTGGGGCTGAGCAACCACCTGAAGGGGCGGAGTTCGAATCCAGCCCCCGATATCAGAATCCGGGCTCTATCTCTTCTCTCCCGCTGTTCTTTGTTAAAAAATTCCCCCATTCGAGGTCCTGCGTTTTCTCTCCTTGGGCCCAACAGAAAATTATTAACCGACACTCGTCTATTTTTAAAAAAATAGGCTCATCATAACAATGTCTCATTCCCTCTCCCCAATTCAGTTCTACGCTCCTAAGACTAGATGGATTGAAAAAAAGGAACTAGGAAATGCGAATAAAGGAGCCGGGCAGCAGCTTCAGCCTCCTTTTTCTGAGACGGATGAACAGCAAGGGCTACTCTGGGAGCGCAACCCCGTGCAGGGTTACTCCAGAGCAGCCCTATTGAGATGCACGGGGCGTCACCGACGGCAGCCTGGCTGCAGCGCCTCCTACAGAGGACGGGAAACATTTTTCATGTGGCTGCAGCACTGGAAGGGTTAAAGTGACGGAGCCGTTTGCTAGAGAGGCCGAGCGAGGAAGGAGGGAAGGGGGAGAGGAAAGGCTTGTTGGGGGGGGGGGTGGATAATGGTTTGCTCCTGAATGGGGAAACAGAGCAGGAAGGACTTCGGATTTGCAACGGGAGGTGAGAACCGTGCAGCCGGATCTCGGGAAGGTTTTCTTAGATGCAAGGCGCTGGGAGGTAAACTTTTAAATCTTGAAGCGCAGGAAGGCTGGGGTCATTTTTGGCCACGGTTGGCATAGGGTTGCCAACTCCCGGATGGCAAATTCCTGCATATTTGGAGGGGGTGGATTCTGGGAAAGGCCTGGTTTTGGGATGGGGGGGGTAACCTGAGATTGGAACCAGGCCAGACAGTTTTCTCTCCAATGCAGCCGTTTTCTCCAGGAGTACTGGAGGTCAGTGGTAATTTGGGGGGATCTCCAGGCCCCACTTGGAGGCGGACAGTGTTCCCTCTAAGCTGGGTTAGTGTGAGCTAGGTCATAGTTTTCTAGCCTCCGGCTCGCACATTTTTGCCTTCGCTCGGGAAGGGTGGCTCAGGTGGTTAAGACGCTGTACTGCAGGCTGTGGAAGGTCAGTAGTTCAGCAGTTCAAGACCCCGGTGCCGCAAGACAGAGTGAGCTCCCCTCTCTAGTTCCGGCTCCTGCCAACCTAGCAGTTCGAAAGCAAGAAATTGCAAGTAGATAAATAGGTACCACTTTGGTGGGAAGGTCACAGCGTTCCGTGCGCCTTGGTGTTTAGTCATGCTGGCCACATGACCGTGGAAATGTCTTCGGACAGCGCTGGCTCTTCGGCTTTGAAACGGAGATGAGCACCGCAACCCTAGAGTCGGATTTGACTGGCTTTCAAGCAAGGGAGCCTTTACCTTTTACCAGGAAGGGATGGCTCCAGAGCAAAGTAACTTATACTGTAGCCAAACTGCTCGCTCACCAACCAATGTTCCCTTTAAGCTGTGGGGTCCTGTGAGCAAAAATTCTACCTTGTGAGCAACTGGTGTTGAAGTTGTGAGCAACTGTTTTGGCTGCTGCATAAATTCGTTAGCTCTGGAGCCGTCCCTTCCTGAACTAAGGCAAAAATCTGTGAGCTAGAGGTTAAAAAACTGTGAGCTAGCTCACACTGACTCAGCTTAGAGGGAACACTGCTCACAACTTTAAGGCCAGTAGTTCACAAAGTAGAATTTTCGCGCACAAGACTCCACAGCTTAGCAGGAGCACTGGTGAACGGTAACCTGAGATGGGAACGAGGCCATAAAGTTTTCCCTTCAATGCAGCCATTTTCTCCAGGAGAACTAGAGGTCGGTTGTAATTTTGGGGGTCTCTCCAGGCCCCACCTGGAGGCTGGCAACCGTATTGGGCCCCAGTTTTGTGTCTCTATTTAAGTGGAGGTTTTTTCGGGGAGGGGGAGATGATAATCAATGTATTTTAGTACAAGAAGGGTTAAATGTACGGAATTAAATCTTTTGCTGGTCATGATAATCAGCTAACAAACAAAACCTGGCCCCTTTTTTTTGTTACATGAGTACGAAAGGGCATGGGCGAAGGGAACTCCTGCCCGCCTTGGGCTTAGGCTTGTTCCCAAAAGAGTCTGGACTTTGGAAAACGGTCCTTGTGTCAGGATGAGGTGGAATATGGGGCCAGGAGAAAACTCTTTGGGTGAAGAAGGACTTCCTCTTATCTGTTCTAACCTGACCGCTCAGCAATTTCATTGAGTGCCCACGAGTTCTTGTATTGTGAGGAAGGGAGAAAAGTACCTCTCTCTCTCGACCTGCTCTAGCCCATGCATAATTTTCCTTTTGACTCATTGCTGTCTGTCTGTCTCTGTATCCCCAGGGAGTATCCTCTCTCCATAGCCAAGTGAATAAAGGTATTTTTCACAGTCAGAGATGACTCAAGAGAAGGGGCAGGAGATGGAAGAGCAGGACCCAGAAGGACCTGGAACTGGCAAGACAGCAAGCAAAGGCCCCCTTCTCCTCCAGGCCGGGAGTGCTGTTGAATCTCTGGCTAAGGACTCCATGATCTCAGACGTAGATTGCCGATGCTTCCGGCAGTTCCGCTACCATGAGGCCGATGGGCCCCGAAAGGTTTGCAGCCGGCTCCATGGACTTTGCAACCACTGGCTGAAGCCAGAGAGACACACCAAGAAGCAGATGCTGGACCTGGTGATCCTGGAGCAGTTCCTGGCCGTCCTGCCCCAGGAAATGCAGGGATGGGTCCGAGGATGTGGGCCGGAGACCAGTTCCCAGGCGGTGGCCCTGGCCGAAGGTTTCCTCCTGAGTCAGGCAGAGGAGAAGAATCAGGTAGAACAGGTGAGGGGGTTCCCTCCAGGTTTGTCCAATTCCTAATGTTTCCCTGAACGATATTTGTCCCAAGTGTTTAATCATCCAAATGGGAGATTTAACACCTTCCTTCAGCAGCCTCTTCTACTAGAGAATTTCTGATCCCTCCGGAAAACTCACCGGGTCTGCTGATAGAAGGGTGCAGAGTCTAGGAGTGGGGCCAGATCCATTCCTTGGTCTCTTTTCCATTCCATCTCTTACCCCTCTCCCTCGCTGCCGCTGTTTCAGATGTGGGGGCCATCCATGAAGATAGAAGCTACATTCTCTGAGGTGGAAGGAGCTTCTTTGGAGCAAGGGCAAAGAGCGCAGGCCCAGGAGCATACCCAAGATGCCCTCTCATGTGGTAAGGAGTCATTGTGCCTCGATGCCATTGAGGCACTCTGTGAATTTAATGGGTAGGGTGTTTAGATGACAAAGAGTATTCAATACTTCTTCACCCAACACAGAGTTAATTTGCGGCTCTCAGTGTCCACTAACTGTGTTGCCTATGAAAGTGGATTAGACAAATTCATGTTAAGTAATTCCTCCCATGAATTAAAATATTCCTATCCCGCCTTCCTTCCATAAGAGGAATTCAAGGTGGTGTCAGGCTCCTGCAGCAATCAGAATCAACAACCGCCTTCTTTAGAAGTAAAGTTTATTGATCAGTTTTGGCAGTGCGTCTATACTTCAGGATCTGTGTTAAGACTAAGGGGGAAAGTGCAGGTTGGACAGATATACATGGTTCAAAGGGGTCACTGGGCAGCATGGAGACAATCAAGGTAAAAGACCGGACCCGCCAAGAAGTAATGGACCCGCGTTCCCAGGGATGATGTTACAGCTAGGAACCAAGGTCATACACGTAAAACATGCAGATAAAGAAGCAACTCCAAGACAGTGAGAGAATCGAAACTAATACAGGCTGAGTGGTTCATTTCCACACACACACACACACCCCACAGGCCCCTATGGCAACGAGCTCACAGGTGGCTCAAAAAAGAAAAGGTAGGGAAACCTCAGAATAGATATTCAACTTGGTGAATAAAGGGAGCCTCCATTTTCTGGGGCAGCAGAGCTCTGAAAACCAGTTTCTTGGGGCCAATAATAATGGGAAAATTTGGCTTCTGTGGCTGTGCTTATGGGGGCACCTGGCAGGATGCTTTGGGATGGGAAAGAGGGTGCTGGATTAGGGATGCCAGGCTGTGTCCTGCCCCCCCCGAGCTTTGGGGTGGGTCTTGGGGTGAATGCGATGTCATGTTGATGTTGCCTCTGGCTGAAAATCTGGTTGTGATGTTAGCATGACAATAGATGCTCTGAAAACTCATGGATAGTACCCTCTGGTCTCCTGATGCACTCAAGTCACATCTGAGTTTTTGGCCAAATGTGATGTTGACATGTCATGCGATGTCATTTCCACACACATCCCTCTTATTTTCCTGTCAGCCCAGACTCCAGGGCGCGTGGAAGGGCCCGGCCGGCAGGAGAACGGCAGGCCTGGGCTTTTTGTCCAGCAGGGATGCTGTAAACTTTGTCCAGCGGGGATGCTGTAAACTTCGGAGCGCTGTAGTTTCAGGTCTCAGAGGAGTCTGAAATACATTGGCAGCATTTATAACCCCCAAGGCGCATGTGTTAGCAGTCAGACTCTCCTCCCTCAGAGGGGTAGTTTATAGGTTGACAGCGAAACAGAAGCACCCCTCTTAACATCACCCCAGAACCCTAAGTGCAGGTCACTGCCCAGACCAAAGTAAACAAGATGGATTCCAGCCAGGCAAAAGCCTGGAAAAGTAGTTTCAAGGCATGAGTCTGAGCTTGGGATGGGCACAAACCGGGGGAAACTGAGAGGTTTCCCTTTAAACAGCTTTCATAAGCAGTGCGTACACCCGGAAGTGAATGCACGGGAGTGAATGTATGTGTGTGTTGGGGGGCGGGGGTAATGTTAAAGGTTGATTGCAGTCCAACTGATCTTCAGCGTTACTCCGCCCCTGAACACACACGCACATAGAGTCGGCCATGTTAATTCACTTCTGGGTGAATGTGCCGCTTACGAAAGCCATTTAAAGAAAAAAAACCAGTTTGGGCTCATCCCTAGGGTGAGTGGCTGGCTGGCTACTGCCCCCTCCTCGCCCCGGAGAGATGCATACTTTAGAACAATGGGTCATCCAGGACCTATTGATTCACTCAGGGATAATTTCCTCAACACACATGCCTGCTTCCCCTGCACCCACTTACCTTAATTAAGCAATTATTAATCTGCAATTAGTCTATTAATCAACAATTAATCTATTCACCTTCCCCCATTACCCTTCCCGTGTGGTGCTTGTAGAGCCATCATGCCTCTCCCACACCTTTGTTAACTTCTGGTAGAACTATTAAGTTATTGTCTTCTAGCGGTGCATCACCCCATTTTGCTGTATAACTATGCCACCCAGCAGTGTGTTAGTGTGTCCTGAATCCCTCTTCGCTCCCTCACTTGAGTGTGGACTCCCTTTTTCTTCCCAAAATGCTGGCCGTTTCCTCCTTTGACTTGCTGCTTCTATGGACCTCTTCAGGATTGGTAATTATTGCCCTTCCCTAAAAAGCTTTCCCCTTCCGTCCTTGTATGTGTTTTATGGAGTGTATGCCTTCTTGCTTTCTCCTTTTAATAAAAACCTTAACTATTGAAGAACTGCCTGGCTATTTTTGAGAGTTCTCATAGGGAAAAATCACCGTATTCATAGGTGGGGATCCCAGCCTCTTGATTTGTCTCCTTTATGCTAATTCCCCAACTATTTGGAGACTGCCTCTTTGGGTAACACATGGGTACCTTGTGCTTCATTTCTGCCTCTCCCACAATTTACTAAAAAGTATTAAACATTTGTTGAGTGTATAACGACAAGGTTTCACAAGCCTGGGGAAGGGCATGTGTGAAGCAGAGAGCAGACAAGCCAATGGAAGAGAAAGTCATGGCAAACACCCTTCCTCCCTCCTTTTTTTTCACTAACAGGCTTTGGAGAGACGCTGTTGAGCCCTTGTCTTTTCAGAGGTGCGGAAACGGCTGCTGCACTTCCAGTCCAGGTAGGAGAGATGAGTATGGGGCAGCCCGGGTCCCCTCTCCTTTCTCAGGGGGACTTTTTCCTCCTGTGGTGGCTGGAAGATGCCAGGCAAGAAGGGCTGTGTTTGCCCATGCAAAGCTCTACCTCCAGCATCCTCTGGGAATGCTCCCTTCCCAGTGTCAAGTCTCTGCCTGGCATGGTTTCTAACAAGGGAATCTGCTTTCTCTTTCAGTGTCCTTTTTCCTTCGAGGAGGTGTCTGTCAATTTCACTGAGGCGGAGTGGGCCCTGTTGGATCCAGGCCAACGAGCTCTCTACAGGGAAGTTATGCTGGAGAACTATGGGAGCGTGGCCTCCCTGGGTAAGGGTCTTTCATAGATGCCCAGAGGTGTGAATTGCTGTTATTGGGATGAGGCGTGTCTGAAAATATTGAACAGCAGGACACCATTTTGTGGCCTATCTTGCTACTTGTCCAGGGCAACTGTGGCCAGTGTTGCGGCCGTCACCCAAGCCAGGGAAGGTGTCCTGGCCTGATGCCAAGGTGTCCCGGCCTGAGAGGCCCTCGGAAAGACTCTGAAAGGGGCCTGATCCTAATTTCTCTGTTTTTAGCCTTGACAGCCATCCTCCTGAGGGGATAACTGTCATCTTCCCTGACTCTGATCTGAAATGGATTCCTCCCTCTCATACTGCTTGGGATTGTGGGCTTTGATCTTGACCATGTTTCCATCCTTCCAGAAGAATTTTTTCTTCTTGCTTGGATTTCTTAATCTTCTCAATATAAGAGTGTCCTCCTTCTCTTTCTGCCACAGAAGAAGGGAATGTGAGAGAGACTGTGGTGGAGACAGACAAAGGCCTCGCACCCGAAGAAGGGCTGGAGAGTTTCTCAGGAGGATCTCAGGAGAGGATTTCCTTCCCAAATGAGCTGGCTGAGAGTGGGTATCTGTCACGCTACCTCTCTTTTAGTTTGTTTGGTTAGGTATGATGTGGTTTTAAATCTCTTGCTGTTTCTTTCACTCCAGATATGTAACGCTGGCACCAGGAATTTTAATGCCAGTCTTACTAATTAATCTTTCCCACAGTATTGTGCCCAAGTGTCAGAGTCCCGCAGCAATCAGTTCCTAGTAGGGTTGCTAGGAGACTTCGGGGGTGGAGCCAGGAGAGGGCGGGGTTTGGGGAGGGAGGGGCCTCAGCATGGCACAGCGCCACAGAGTCCACCCTTCCAGGCAGCCATTTTCTGTCAGCTGGAGATCAGTTGTAAAAGCGGGAGATCCCCAGGCCCCACCTGGAGTCTGGCAACCCTAGTTCCCAACAACTGTCCTTCAGAATGTTCCAGTTTATTGAGTACAGTAAAGGGAGGTCATCTGTGCGTACATTCTGTGTCAGAACTGATTGCAAGCACGCGCAAGGGGGAGTTATACAAAATTGCCTTCTCTCTCTCCACACACACTTCTTTGTTGTTGTTGTTGTTATTCAGTCCCCATGGACCACATCACACCTGATGGGTCTGAGCCGATCAGGGAATAAGCTAAAGCCCGCCTAAGCTAATGGGATTGCGTTCCCAGCGAAAGCAGCAGCAAGGTACTAAGGTCACCAGCCTAGATTAGTAGATAAGATGAGCCAGGAAGAAACGAAAGTTAAGATTCCATTACAGCAACAGAGTATCCATCAGCTCCCTCCAACTATTGCAGCGGCCTAGCTGACACCAAGCTCTACCGCTCCTTTGTGGGACTATGTGGTCCTGAGGTTGCGACTCTTATTATTTTGAACAGCATATGACTCTGGGTTAACAATAAACTAGATATAAAACTTTGCACAGGAAGCGTATTGGTTACAAGATGTTTTGTGACGTCTCTGCAGTGAATAGAAGTGTACGCTAATAACTTCCGACTGAGATATCACGCTCTTTCGTTCTCAATCACTCCTCTTTCTCAAACCCGTCTCTTCGGAATGTACCTTCTCCGATCTTTATTATACGTTGCTCAGTTAAATCTTTCCCTTTTTGACTCAGGTTTCCGCCAGCTTTTTCCTCTCACACTGTTATAATACTCTGACAATATTAGATCTTGACGCTCTCTAGTTGCTGTTTCCCTTGGACTGCAAGGAGATCAAATCAGTCAATCCTAAAAGAAATCAACCCTGATTGTTCCCTGGAATGCCAGATCCTGAAGCTGAAGTTCAAATACTTTGGCCACCAAATGAGAAGGGAGCATTCACTGGAGAAGACCCTGATGTTGGGAAAGACTGAAGGTCAAAGAAGAAGGGGACCGCAAAGGATGAGATGATTAGACAGTGTCATCGATGCAACGAAAATGAAATTGAGCAAACTTCAGCGGACAGCGGAAGACAGGAGGGCCTGGCGTAATCTGGCCCATGGGGTCGCGAAGAGTCGGACTCGACTGTGCGACTGAACAACAAGTTGCTCATATGACCCCTAAACTATTTTCTTTCTCCTTTAGAATCTTAATGCCTTTCACAGCACTCACATGGGATTCTAATGAGAAGACTGCTTCTCAGACTCCGTAGACTGGCCAAAACCGACAGTTAGCTGTTCACTGAACACATTGCCTTCTCTCTCTCCACACACACTTCTTTGTTGTTGTTGTTATTCAGTCGCACAGTTGAGTCCGACTCTTTGCGACCCCATGGACCACATCATGCCAGTCCCTCCAATCCCCCATCATCCTCTGGAGTTTGCTCAGCCTTGTTAGCTCCGCCCATACACTCTCAGTCACCAACCAATCACCTCACTCATGTATTTCTCTCTTTTATCCCCCTTGTTCTTCTGAAACTTAACCAACCATTTAAAGAAACACGTATTTTTAACTTGAAATCATTCCAGTATCCTTCATGCTTATGTCAAGGGAACAAGAAAGGAATAACCATGGGCTTTTTCTGCTTCACTTGTACGTAACTCTTATTTTGGTAGAATTATAAAGCCTGCTGAGTAAGGCAGTAGAGAGACCGTCTGTGGCTTGGGATTTGGAGGCTCGGAAGTTCCTGGGCAAGAGGATCTGTGGTTCTTGAGGGGCTATGGTATCCTTAAATACTGGATATTTGGGGGAAAGGTGGGTGGGGGTTATTTAAGATAAGTCAAGCTGGATGAAGCCACAGGGCCGTCGTCCCTTTCCTATTGCAGTCACATAGATGCCTTCGGACTTTACCTGCCCTCCCGGGTGCTAATGGGATCTTTCTCTTTCTTCCAGCAAAGGATGGTCAGAAGAATGAGGAGGGTGGGGAGCTTTATCAGCAATTGCCAATTGAAGTTAAAAATGAAGACTTCAAAGGGAAGTTCAGGATTCAAGGCAGACCCAATGGGCAGAAAGGAAGCCAAATGGTTAAGAAGAAGGATCAACCCATTCCTTGCCAAAGGGGGGATTTCCAAGAAGTCAGTCACACGGCAGAAAATGGATACAAATGTTTGGAATATAGAACGGACTTCTCAGAACAAACCCAATATGAAGTCCAATTCCATGGAAAGAAATTCAGTTCGAGTGGCAATCTTCAACACCATCTAAGAACCAACAGAGGGGATAAACCTTTTGAGTGCTTAGAGTGTGGAAAGAGATTCAGTCGGCGTTTCCATCTTAAACAGCATCTAAGGACCCACACAGGAGAGAAACCGTTTGAATGCTCAGAGTCAGGAAGGAGATTCAGTGACAGTTCTACTCTTCAGCAGCAACAAAGAACCCACACAGAACCTTTTGAATGCTCAGAGTGTGGAAAGAGATTCAGGTACAGAGGGCATCTTCAACTGCATCAAAGAACCCATTCAGGGGAAAAACCTTTTGAATGTTCTGAATGTGGAAAGAGATTCAGTCAGAGTGGCCATCTTCAACAGCATGAAAGAACCCATACAGGGGAGAAGCCCTTTGAATGCTCAGAGTGTGGAAAGAGATTCAGGCACAGAGGCAATCTTCAACTACATCAAAGAACCCACACAGGGGAGAAACCATTTGAATGCTTAGATTGTGGAAAGAGATTCAGTCACAGAGGTGATCTTCAAATACATCAAAGAACCCATACAGGTGAAAAACCTTTCGAATGTTCTGAGTGTGGAAAGAGATTCAATCAGAGTAGCCATCTTCAACAGCATCTTAGAACCCACACAGGGGAGAAGCCTTTTGAATGCTCAGAGTGTGGAAGGAGATTCAGGCAAAGAGGCAATCTTCGACTACATCAAAGAACCCATACAGGGGAAAAACCTTTTGAATGTTCTGACTGTGGAAAGAGATTCCGTCAGAGTGGCACTCTTCAACTGCATCAAGCAACCCACACAGGGGAGAAGCCTTTTGAATGCTCAGAGTGTGGAAAGAGATTTAGTCGGAGTGGCAGTCTTCAAGAGCATCGAAGAACCCACACAGGGGAGAAACCTTTTGAATGCTCAGAATGTGGAAAGAGATTTAGTGGGAAAGGCAGCCTTCAACTGCACCTAAGAACCCACACAGGGGAGAAACCTTTTGAATGCTCAGAGTGCGGAAAGAGATTCAGCCAGAGTGGCAAAGTCCAGCTGCACCGAAGAACCCACATGGGGAGAAACCTTTTGAGTGCTCAGGGTGTGGGAAGAAATTCAGTTGGAGTAGCACTTTTCAAAGAGATCTAAAAACCCACACCAGGGGAAACCATTAACTGCTTAGCCCGTGAAAATAACTTTTCTCCTGTTTCACACCTAGAAGACAACCACAGTTCATACAAAGCACTGAAACGATGTAATCTGTCATAAAGAGCTGAAATCTACACAGAAAACTTACCCTAATCGGGAAGAGATAAATGCTTGGACAGTGTAAAGAGCCTCAGCCACATTTGAAACCTCAAAGAGATCCCACAGGGAAGAAAGCAAGGATGGGCAATGGACTCTGTGGGTTGAAGGATCAGCTGGTATCTCCTTAAGGAGTTCACCCAGGGGATGAGCCTCATCAATGCTCTGTGTGCATCAAGAGCCTGAGACAGAGATCCGGCTTTCATGTTCCTCAGAGAATCCATACGAGGGTGAAACTTTCCTAACTCAGAAAGAAATTACATAGAGAAGGGCCATTTCGTGTTTGCCCTCCTCTGTGAAACTCGCTACTTTAGGTTATCTGCCGAGCTAAGTCTTTCTGACACCTGCAAAGCTGCCATTTCTGTTCCCAAATCCTGTGAAGAAATAGAGAAGCTGGCGGTAGCCGATATCTACAGCCTCTCTGCAACTGGCATAAACCTTCGTGTGACCAGCCGGCATCCTTAATTCACAAACATTTTTTATCTGACAAACAGTTCTTGGTGCTGGAGGGGGCAGCAGTGATAGGTCTTCTAGTGTCCTGGCCCCACTGCTGGACCTCCTGATGGCACCTGGTATTTTTGGCCGCTGTGTGAAAGTGTGTTGGACTAGATGGGCCATTGGCCTGATTCCACATTGACTTCTCTTATGTTCTTATGTTCAGTTCTAGAGAGGCGTTTCTTTCTTTCTTTTCCATTTTTTTTAATTTTGGGAAAAAAGATAAGGGATCCATTTATGTACAAAATCACTGACCGTTTACACCGGGCCCAGACTGGATCTCACAATACTTACTCTAAGTTCATTCTCATCTGGGCTCCTGTGCTGCAGTATGATCTTATCCCTTCCAATGTCAGCTACTGTTGGGCTCTCTCTCGGTTAACAGGGCTTCTTTCTTTTACTACCCCACTCTTCTTATTTTGCTTAGTATAATGCTGAGTCAGATTTACTGCTATGTATTGCAACGTTTTATATGGATCCTTCCCCTGTATGAACTGCAGCTTACGTGTTTTAAAACTTTTCCTCACTGTAGGGTATTTCTTTTGTGTGTACCCAAATCAAAACCGTTACTTAACAACGTCCAAAACAATTGTTATGTTATTGCGTTAACACGTTCTTACTTCTGTCTGCATTATCACTTTGATTTGAATAAAAGTTTGAGAAAATTTAGGAAAAGACTGTGTTGGACCAAAACGGATGGCCCCGCGAATATTTAATTTTAAATATTAAGTGTTAAATATTTAATTTTAATATAACGTTTGCTTAATTTTAATAGGACGTTTCTCTAAATTGAAAAATAAGCAAAGCTGTGCACAATATAAGATGCTGAGAGTTGCAAAGCTAATACATACAGTATTGTAATATATATATATATACTAGGAATAAGGCCCGTTGTGGAAATAAATACAACGGGCTCTAGAAAGAGGCTCTGGGAGAGTGCCCCGGTTTTGGGCACTCAGTGACAATTTGCTGTGGCAATCTTAGCAGGGTATAATGACAGAGTCCACCATTTTCTCCAGAGGAACTGATCTTTGCAACCTGAAGAGCAGTAGTAATTTTGAATGATCTCCAGCCCACCCCCAAGATTGGTAACTGTGGTTTCCCAGGAGGGAGTGGCTGGTTTAGAGGGTGGAGTCTATGGTATTGTACGTGTCTGAGGTCCCACCCCTCCTCAACACTCACCCTCTCCAGGTTCGACCCCTCAAATCTCCAGGAATTTCCCAACCTGGAGTTGACAACTCTATCTCCCTCCCAGCCAACCATCAACCTACCTTTAGTTTTCCATCTCCTCCCCCTCCCTCCTAGAGAGCAGTTGTAATTTTGAGTGATCTCCAGCCCCCACCTGGAGATTGGCAACAATGATTCCCCATCAGGGAATGGCTGGATTGGAGGGTGGAGTCTATGGCATCGTACCTGTCTGAGGTGCCACCCCTCCTCAAACCTCACCCTCTCCAGGCTCCATCCCTCAAATCTCCAGGAATTGCCCACCTGGAGTTGGCAACCTGATCAGGACTGGGCCCAATGAGTTTTCTCCCAAAGGCCAACATAGGTGTGGAAAGGGCCTTTTACTGACAGAGGAGAAAGTACAGGTGCCAACTCTGATTAGGGAAATACCTGGCGATTTGGGGGGTGGATCCTGTGGAGGGCAGCATTTGGGGTGTGTGTGGAAGGACTCAGCAGGGTATAATGCCATAGAGTCTACCCTCCAAAGCAACCATTTTCTCCCGGGGAACTGATCTCTGTCATCTGGAGGTCAATTGTAACAGTGGGAGATCTCCAGGTCCCACCTGGAGATTGGCAACCCTAGGGGAAAGTCAGCTGCACAACGGGAAGTTGAAGGAAATGGTCTGATGGTCACTGGCCCACCTCGTTAGCCAGCCAGCCAGCCAGCCATGCTGAAGCTAAGCAGGAGAGAGAGCCTTTTTCCATTTATTCTGACAGGAAAGTGGCCGTTGGGGGAGGGGTGATGGGCGGGGGAGGGGGTGATGCTGAAAGTCCTTTGTTTTTTTACTCACAGAACCAAGCTTGGCTGCCTGCCAACAGCCACCAACAGTCCCTCACAGGAGTCAAGAGAACGGTCTTCCTCAGGAGAGAGAGCTGTCTGCCAGGGGGAGTGGGTGGGGAAGAGGAGCAGACCCAGCACCTGGCCAATGTCATGCAAGTACTCTTGAGTGGCGGCTGATGGGCCAATGGCTGAGGGAGGGCATTTTACAGCCAATGGGAGCGCATGGAATCTTATGAAACCAAAAGATAAATATTATAAGGAGAGATATGGACAGGGATGAGTTACAAACTCCTTTCCCTTCCCCTCCCCACAACAGACACCCTGTGAGGTGGGTCAGGCTGAGAGAACTCTGACAGAAACTGCTCTTTTTCAAGAACAGCTCTGACAGAACTATGGCTTGCCCAAGGTCATCCAGCCAGGTGCAAGTGGAGGAGTGGGGAATCAAACCCGCTTCTCCCAGATTAGAGTCCGCGCACTTAACCACTACACCAAACTGGTTCTGAGTGTGAAAGCTGAGTTAGTGTGAGCTAGCTCACAGTTTTTTGGCCTTCGGCTCACACATTTTTGTCCTAACTCAGGAAGGATGGCTCCAGAGCAAACTAACTTAGGAACAGCCAAATCACTCGCTCACCACTTTAATGCCAGCAGCTCACAAAGTCGAATTCTTGCTCACAAGACTCCACAGCTTAGCGGGAGCATTGCTTACAGGTAGTTCCAACTCTGTTTTTTTGCTACACAGTCAGCAGAATTGAACGCTTTGGTTTGGCCCTTTCAATATTGTTAGCAAGCAGGGCTCTTTTTGTAGCAGGAACTCCTTTGCATATTAGGCAACACGTCCCTAATGTAGCCAATCATCCAAGAGCTTACAGAGCTCTTCTTACAGGGGCTACTGTAAGCTCTTGGAGGATTGGTTACATTAGGGGTGTGTCACCTAATATGCAAAGGAGTTCCTGCTACAAAAAGAGCCCTGCTTGCAGGTAACAAAATAGCCTTTCTGAGTCATGGGCTCACAGTCGCTGCTGATAGGCTCACCGCCACCACTGACCACACAGAAGAAGTAGAGAAGAGATTGGATTTATACCCTGCCCTTCACTCCCCCAAGGGAGTCTCAGAGCGGCTTACAAACTCCTTTCCCTTCTGCTCCCCACAACAGGCACCCTGTGAGGTAGAAGAAGAGAAAGGATTGGATTTATACCCCGCCCTTCACTACCCAAAGGAGTCTCAGAGCGGCTTACAAACTCCCTTCCCTTCCCCTCCCCACAACAGACACCCTGTGAGGTAGAAGAAGGAGAAGAGATTGGATTTATACCCCGCCCTTCACTCCCCCAAGGGAGTCTCAGAGTCCCACACCATTGAGATATCTCTCCTTAAAAAGGAACTGGAGGTGGTTTAGAAAGGGCTAAAGAACTCTCTGGCAGGAGTCTGGAAAGCTGGTTTGGTGACCGGGGAGAGGGATCTGTTAGTAAAAGCCCAAGGAAAACCACTAAAGGAGTGACTGGAGAGTGAGATCTGAAGTGTGTGTTGTGAACTAAGAAACATCTAGGTACTGAACTGAAAGAAATAAACATAGAGCCTAAGTGAACGTAAAGGCAAGAGCTAAAGCCTGAAAGGAAACAAAATATCCTCTGTACAGCTTCCATCCCCCTGTTGTGTTGTTTATGAATAAAGCCCGTTCAGTTTTAAAGTTAACAAGCCGTGGTGACTATCTCTTTACTGGTGAAACAAATACACTTAGCAGTGGTCCTTATAAATATCCCTGACCAAGAAGTAAAACAATTACCCCAAAGAGACTATTGTAGATTTGCATAGTGGACTGGTCAGAAAAATCAGCAGCAGCTCTGACCAGGCACCACACGCAGACCCTCACAGTACTGTCTGTATAAAAGAGGCGTGTGTCATAGCAACATACTAGCATATTAGCCAATCCTCCAAGAGCTTACAGTAACCCCTGTAAGAAGAGCTCTGTAAACTCTTGGAGTATTGGCTACATTAGGGATGTGTCGCCTAATATGCAAAGGAGTTCCTGTTACAAAAAGAGCCCTGCGTGATTTCTAATCTTCTTTGGGAAATCCCACATCCCAGATATTCATTGATGTTTATAATTCATGAGCTGTATTCTTTCATAACATATGGAAAGAGAGAGAGATTCCTTATTATAGTAGACCAGGCAGTTCACTCCAAGGTGATACACATGTTACAATCACTGCCATGGTGGACATAACAGAATTAGAAAGAATGGACTAAAAATCAGAAACCTTCTCTCTTGGTCATTAGATGTTCCTTGGTATTCAGGTTGGGCCTTAGGAGGACAATGTAACATTTCGGGATGAAGATGCAGCTCAGCAAGCCAGCGCTGGAGGCCAAGATGGAGAAGACCTGTACGGCGACCATGTATTTCCCCTTCGTGCTCAGGTAGGTGGGCACAAAGGACACCCACACACTGCAGAACACCAGCATGCTGAAGGTGATCAGCTTGGCTTCGTTGAAGGCTCCGGGAAGCTTCCTAGCTAGGAAAGCCACCATGAAGGAGATGACAGCCAGGAAGCCCATGTAGCCCAGGGAACCATAAAACATGGCAACAGACCCTTCGTTGCATTGGAGTGTGATCTGCCCAGGCTGGGAGTGCATGTCAGAGTCAGGAAAAGGAGGGGAGATGACCAGACAGAAGATGCAGAACCCAACTTGAATACTGGAACAAAAAATGACAATGGAGTTGGCCAGACTCTTCCCCAGCCATTTCCTCATCCTGTTTCCCGGCTTGGTGGCCATGAAGGCCACCACCACCATGATGGTTTTGGCCAACACTGAAGAGATGGCAACTGAGAAGATGGTGTTGAAGACTATTTGTCGGAGAAGGCAGGTCACCTTCCTTGGCTGGCCGATGAATAGAAAGGGGGACAGAAAGGAAAGCGAAAGGGAGAGAAGGAGAATGTAGGAAAGGTTGCGGTTGTTGGCTTTGACCACTGGCGTATCCATGTATTTAATGAAGACCAGCAAAACAAAAGCGGAGATGAAAGTCAAGAGCAGAGCAAAGCAAGCTAGGCTGATGCCCAGAGGTTCTCCATATGACAGGACTGTTACAATCTTGGGAACGCATTGAGTTCTGTCTCTGTTTGGATACTGATCTTCCGGACACTTCTTGCAATGGTCTGCATCTGGAGAGGACAAGAATGACTTCAACATCAGGGACATCTGCCTTACATCTACAGTAATCTCTGTGTTCTAATTTACGCTCAAAAACGACACATCCAGTGCCCAAATATCAAGGACTGGTATATCTCCATGTTCAGAGGTAGTGTACCTCTGAACATCAGCTCCTCAGGGGAGAACTTAAGAACATAAGAGAAGCCGTGTTGGATCAGGCCAATAGCCTATCCAGTCCAACACTGTGGCACACAGTTGCCAAAATCCAGGTGCCATTAGGAGGTCCACCAGCAGGGCCAGAACTCCAGAAGCCCTCCCACTGTTGCCCCCTAAGCGTCAAGAATACAGAGCACCACTGTCCCAGACATAAGAACCTAAGAGAAGTCATGTTGGATCAGACCGATGGCCCATCCAGTCCAACGCTCTGTGTCACACAGTGGCCAAAAAGACCAGGTATCCCCAGGAGGTCCATCAGTGGGGCCAGAACTCCAGAAGCCCTCCCACTGTTGCCCCCCAAGAAGACAGAGCCTCACTGCCCCAGACAGAGTGTTCCCCCTATCCCTTGGGGCTAAGAGCCCCTGATGGACTTCTGTTCCAGATGTCACTAGTCCCCAAGTATTACTTCGTTGCTCTCTATGATCTTGCATAATAAATAAACAGACCAGCATTAATGTCGCTCCAGGATTTGTTGCTTTTCTTTTTCTATAAACAGTCATAGGTCAACACAGTATAGCAATTTAAGAACACAAGGACATAAGAGAAGCCATGCTGGATCAGGCCAGTGGCCCATCTAGTCCAACACTCTATGTCACACAGTGGCCAAAACCCAGGTGCCATCAGGAGGTCCATCAGCAGGGCCAGAACCCCAGAAGCCCTCCCACTGTTGCCCCCTAAGCATCAAGAATACAGAGCATCACTGCCCCAGACATATGAACATATGAGAAGCCATGCTGGATCAGGCCAATGGCACATCTAGTCCAACACTCTGTGTCACACAGTGGCCAAAGCCCAGGGGCCATCAGGAGGTCCAATAGCAGGGCCAGAACTCCAGAAGCCCTCCCACTGTTGCTCCCCTAAGCCCAAAGAAGACAGAGCATCACTGCTCCAAATATAGTGTTCCATTTATATGTTAAGACTAATAGCCACTGATGGACCTCCTGGTGTGGATAGATGGGAGGGGCTTTGGCCCCTCTGACCAGTTTGTGGCTTGTCCATCTGCATGCTATCCTCTGTCAGAATGTGATGAATTACATGAAGCCAGGGCCTTTTTTGTAGAAAAAACTCAGCAGGAACTCATTAGCGTAATAGGCCATACCCAACAGCAGGAACTCATTAACATATTAGGCCACACCCCTGACAGCACTGCTCATTAGGCCACACCCCCATGTTACCAGAAGCGTGGTCATCCAGCCACACCACCTTTTGCTTCTTATTCTCTTTACCTTGTTTGTTGTCAAAACCCAGGGTTTTTTTGGAGCAGGAACTCCTTTGCATGTTAGGCCACACACCCCAATGTAGCCAATCCTAATGAGTTTCTGCTGTTGGGTGTGGCCTATTATGCTAATGAGTTCCTGCTGGGCGTGGCCAACTTGGGAGCCAGCCGGAACTCTGTTCCTGTGCGTTCCTGCCCAAAAATAGCCCTGCATGATGCAGCATTTAGGGTCTGACATTGTGCAGACAGACGGAGATGGGCCAGTTTTCATAGTTGACGGGAAATCCCAGACATTTATTTATGTATTTATGAATTAACCTGTGGAGTCTTGTGAGCAAAAATTCTACTTTGTGAGCTATTCTCATTAAAAGTTGTGAGTGAGCAATTTGGCTTCTGCATAAATTAGTGTGCTCTGGAGCCGTCCTTCCTGAGCGAAGACAAAAATGTGTGAGCCGGAGGCTAAAAAACTGTGAGCTAGCTCACACTGACTTAGCTTAGAGGGAACACTGCTTCTGACCAGTGTTTCTCAAACAGGGATCCAGGGACACTCTTTTGTTGTTGTTCACTCGCACAGTCGAGTCCAACTCTTCGGGACCCCATGGACCACATCACACCAGGCTCTCTGTCTTCCGTCATGCTCTGGAGTTTGCTTAATTTCATTTTCGTTGGATCAATAACACTGTCTAACCATCTCATCCTTTGCCGTCCCCTTCTTCTTTGACCTTCAGTCCTTCCCAGCATCAGGGTCTTCTCCAGTGAGTGCTCCCCTCTTGTTTGGTGGCCAAAGTATTTGAGCTTCAGCTTCAGGATCTGGCCTTCCAGGGAACAGTCAGGGTGGGTTTCTTTTAGGATTGACTGATTTGATCTCCTTGCAGTCCAAGGGACTCTCCAGAGTCTTCTCCAGCACCATGCTTACCAAATACAAAAACAAGGGTAAACCCTGCTAGCAACGCTGGATGGCATACCTTGCACAGGATACTGATGTTATGCTGATCATTTCCAAGGCGGTAGGTGGCAACCCGGCACATATAGGGACCCCACACTGCCCACTCTCCTAAACCCAACACTGTTGCACACTGCAAAAGCTCTGATGGGCCCCCATCATCATGCCACTCCTCAAGGATCTGGGTCTCATGCCAGAGGAGTTCAGGAATGGCCAAAGGATTCTTTCAGATGAATGGAGCTACTAAGAAAAGAGAGAGCCCGGAGTACTTTTGACTGGTCCGAGCTGCAGACGTTACCGGGAGAAAGCCTTGGTGTGGGTGGCGAGGGAAAGACCTACACCCTCCTTTTGTTGGGGGTTGGAGGCAAGGAGGTAGGGAAGTACCCCAAGGTCCCAGGCCAGCAGAGCAGGGCTATTTTTGGGCAGGAATGCACAGGAACAGAGTTCCAGCTGGTTCCCAAGTTGGCCACGCCCAGCAGGAACTCATTAGCATAACAGGCCACACCCAACAGCAGAAACTCATTAGGATTGGCTCCATTAGGGGTGTGTGGCCTAACATTGCAAAGGAGTTCCTGCTACAAGCCCTGGGCTTTGACAACAAACAAAGTAAACAGAATAAGAAGCAAAAGGTGGGCGTGGCTGGATGACCACGCTCCTGGTAACATGGGGGTGTGGCCTAATAATGCTAACGAGCTGTGCTGTCAGGGGTGCGGCCTAATACGCTAAAGAGTTTCTGTTGTTGGGTGTGGCCTGTTATGCTAATGAGTTCCTGCTGGGCTTGTTCTACAAAAAAAGCCCTGCAGCAGAGTATGAGATCGGCCAATGTTGCTGATTGGAACCTGGACTCCCAATAAATTTACGAGAACGTTGTAACTGTGGAGTCCCTGCTTTTGGCTAAGGACAGCAATGCAGGGTTGCCTTGAGTTAGTTGTGACTTCACAGCAAAACGAAAAAAGCTTTTTTGATGCAGACTTGCATGGAAGGGAGTCTGGTTTCCCTTGTTCTTCAGTTGACAGGGCAGTTGGGGAGGGGGGGAGATCAGAGGACAGAAGTCACAAACAGGATAAGGAGAGGGTAGGGAAGGAGGAGGAGGAGATTAGATTTATACCTGTCCTTCACTACCCAGTGAGCCAGTTTGGAGTAGTGGTTAAGTGCGCGGACTCTAATCTGGGAGAACTGGGTTTGATTCCCCACTCTTCCACTTGCACCTGCTGGATGACCTTGGGCAAGCCACAGTTCTGATAAAAGCACTCCTTGAAAAAGAGCAGTTTCTGTCAGAGCTCTCTCAGCCCTGCCTACCTCACAGGGTGTCTGTTGTGGGGAGGGGAAGGGAAAGGAGTTTGTAAGCCGCTCTGAGCCTCCAAGTGAAGGGCGGGGGTATAAATCCAGTCTCTTCTTCTACCCAAGAGAGTCTCAGAGTGGCTTACAATCTCCTTTCCCTTCCCCTCCCCACAACAGACAACCTGAGAGGTAGGCAGGGCTGAGAGAGCTCTGACAGAAACTGCTCTTTGTCCTCTCTGCTCTAGGAGGTGGGAGCCCTTAAATACTTTTGGGGTCTCATTTCCTTTTTTTCTTTTTGCCACCAAGTCACAGCTGACTTATAGCGACCCAATAAGGTTTTCAAGGCAAGAGACATACAGAGGCAGTTTTACCATCACCTTCCACTGTGTAGCAGTCCTGGATCTCCTGGTTGGTTTCCCATCCAAATACTAACCACAGCTGACCCTGCTCAACTTCTGAGATGAGATCCAGCTAGCCTGGGCCATCCTGGTCAGGGTTTTGGGAGCTGATACCAGAGATCTTTCCTATATGGGGCTGTCGAGGATTGAACTCCATGACTGCTATGAGGACTCAAAAGAGACAGCAGGCCCCGCTGGTGGACCTCCTGATGGCACCTGGGTTTGGGCCACTGTGTGACAGAGAGTGTTGGACTGGATGGGCCACTGGGCAGATTCAACATGGCTTCTCTTATGTTATCATGCAATACAGCTGCTGTGGTGAGAGATGGAACAGCCCAGGGTGGAGAAGCTCCTCCCTCCCTCCGTTATTTCTCTGGTGTCACCTACCATCCTCTGTGGAGATCATGCCTTCTGGACATGGGAGACAGTCATAGCAGCAAAACTGCTGTCCTTCCCGAATCTTCTTGGCGTTTCCTGGACGACAGCTCTCAGAACACCGGCTAAGGGGCGCAGACTAGCCAGAGAGGAAATCAGCAGAGAGGAGGGGGGAAAGTATCATTTTTTTGTTTAGGCAAAAGCATTGTATTTGACGAGAGGAAAACAGGGCCTCGGATTGGAGGTCTGGTTTTAGCGCTGGTGATTCTAGGCCCGTATTTTGAAGGCTGTATGTTGGATGCCGACCTGAATAGCCCAGACTAGCCCGATCTTGTCAGATCTGGGAAGCTAAGCATGGGTTGGCCATGGTTAGTACTTGGGTGGGAGATCACCAAGGAATCCCAGGGTTGCTGCACAAAGACAGGCAATGACAAATCATTTCTGAACATCTCTAGGCTTGAAACCCATGCAGGGTTGCCACGAGTTAGTTGTGACTCCACAGCTCCCAACCACTTCTGGGTTGTACATAAACCCGCATCCTTTAAAGGAATCAGGAATTGCCTTGAGTCCTATTTCTGGAGAAAGGTGGCCCATAAGTGTAACAAACAATTTTCCCCCCTCTAGTGATGTACTGGAACTAAAAGATTATTAGGTAAAGATAAAGGTTCCCTTGCTTGAAAGCCAGTTGAATCCGACTCTAGGGTTGCGGTGCTCATCTCCGTTTCAAAGCCGAAGAGCCAGCGCTGTCTGAAGACGTTTCCGTGGTCACGTGGCCAGCATGACTAAACACCAAGGCGCACGGAACGCTGTTCCCTTCCCACCGAAGTGGTACCTATTTATCTACTTGCAATTTCTTGCTTTCAAACTGCTAGGTTGGCAGGAGCTGGAACTAGAGACGGGAGCTCACTCCATCATGCGGCTGAACTCGGGTCTTGAACTGCTGAACTACTGACCTTCCACAGCCTGCAGTTCAGCGTCTTAACCACTTGAGCCACCGCAGCTCCTAAAAGATTATTAGAGTTCAGCAAAAGGAGTAAAATGAACCCAGTAGATTTCCCCACCTGGTTTAACTGCTTGGGCCACAGAAGCGTGTCCCGGTCGATGGTCACCTTCAGGTCTGCGTGTCCCTGTCTCTCGACTCTCCCCACTTTTTCTAAATAAAAAGACGTATTGGAAGACTGCATCCATTTCACAATGTCAAAACCGACGTCCACATCCCCGTTCTCGTCCGACTGCACATCACTCGTGGAAGTATTGAAAAGGGGCAAGTTTCGTAGAGAAGAATGAATCTAGGAGGACAGTGAGAGCACAACCATTTAGTCTTCCAGAAAAAACTGTATTAGACATCTCAGGACTGCTGATATAGCGCTTTAATCTCGGTACTGTTTGGTGATACTGGCAGTGTGATGGGAGGAGGAGGAGGAGGAGGAGGAGATGAAGAAGATGAAGATGAAGATGAAGAAGAAGAAGAAGAAGAAGAAGAAGAGATTAGATTTATACCCCACTCTTCACACGGAGTCTCAGAGCGGCTTACAAACTCCTTCCCCTTCCCCTCCCCACAACAGACACCCTGTGAGGTAGGTGGGGCTGAGAGAGCTCTTTTCAGAACTGCCCTTGATAGAACAGCTGTGACAGAATTATGGCTTGCCCAAGGTCATATCAGCAGCTGCAAGTGGAGGAGTGGGGAATCAAACCCAGTTCTCCCAGATAAGAGTCCGCACACTTAACCACTATACCAAACTGGCTTACTGGAGAAATGAACCCAAAACGACTCCATTTTGTGTGACTTAACACTTAAAATCTTTGTATGCCCTGAATTCCTGAACTCTGCCAGAATTCTGCTAATGCCATTACTTTAGGAGATGTTACATTAGGAATGTACATGCCTGCTTCAAGTAGATCTAGTGCTGTACTCAATAAGAGAAACGGTTACCTGGCAATGTCTGTCCTGAGCCTAGCCTCAGAGACAAGATACGGAGGTTAGGAGATGAAGACGCAAACCACAAACAGTTGCCTGCCACTGAGTAGACGCCTGTTGTCTTTAGGGTTGGGTTGCCTTGGTAACCAAATGCTGGATGTAATTGGTAAAGGTGGTAAATGATAATGAAAACATAGTGAGTACTAGTGAACAGGTCAAAGGGCAGGGCTTTTTTTTGTAAGAAAAAGCCCAGCAGAAACATTTTAGCATAATAGGCCACACCCCTGATGGCACTGCTCATTAGCATACCCAAGTTTCCAGAAGTGTGGTCATCCAGCCACACCCACCCTTTGCTTCTTATTCTGTTTACCTTGTTTGTTGTCAAAACCCAGGGCTTTTTTTGTAGCAGGAACTCCTTTGCATGTTAGGCCACACACCCCTAATGTAGCCAATCCTAATGAGTTTTTGCTGTTGGGTGTGGCCTATTATACTAATGAGTTCCTGCTGGGCGTGGCCAACTTGGGAGCCAGCCGGAGCTCTGTTCCTGTGCGTTCCTGCCCAAAAATAGCCCTGTCAAAGGGTAGCTAGAGACGGAAGATGATACTCGGGGTGTCTGTTAGAATTTTGGAGGATTTATTTTCAGTGTCTGGATAGGATCTCTCTCTGTAGTTTGAGCTACTGAAATAAATTATTTTCTGCTTAAGTCCACTGTCCCCATTTCGAATCCCTCAGTTTTGGGAACCATCGAAAAATTCCCTGTCAAGTGAAACAGGAAACCTGTAGCTGTGCAGATCGCCGAAATGAAGGAAGCCACAGATCTCAGGCACCGTGCAAAGGAACCAGATTTTTACTAGCTTTTCTGCCTGAGGAGTCAACTAGCATGAGCCTCGGCCTGCCTGCCAGGCACCAGCTGTCTTAACAGCTGAAGTCTACGGACTGGTAAATTCGCTGCATTCTCTGCCGCAGCAATACTAAATGTTATTGTCCAAGGAGGGATACGTAGGTGGTAGCCTCCACTGCAAGATTAGTTCCCTTAGATGGAAGAGGGACGTTTGCTCAGGGATTCTGGTACCATGGCGGAGACTGGTCATCCACAAAGCATCCTAGTCAGGCAAAAGAAAGGGATGGGTGGAAATACATTGAACTCCCCTGCCTGTCTCTTGTAGAGACAGGTTCTCCCCCAGCAGTGAAGTAAAGAGACCGGAAAAGACAACAGAGAGATTTCAGCAAGTGATGAAGAAAGTCTCATTTTGACCGAGGAAGTTATAGGGGTCTGGGGGCACCCATAGTGATACTAGCAAAATGCTGTAAACGTGAGACGTCACCATTGATAGGGAATGAACAAAAAAAACTCCATCTTGTGGTGCTTTAAAACTTAAAATCTTTGTATCTCCTGAACTCTACCTTAACTCGACTAATGTCGTAAATGCTGTTAACACGATTTAGGAGATGTTAGGGGAAGAATGTATGTACCTGCTTTTAGTAGGACTGGTGCGGTACTCCATAAGGTAAACAATCGCCTGGGGATGTCTGTTCTGAGCCTAACCTTAGAGGTAAGATACGGAGCTTAGAAGATGAAGACATGAATCATGAACAGTCACCTACCATCAAGTAAGATGCCTGTTATCTTTAGGGTTAGATTGCCTTGGCAGCCAAGTGCTGGAATGAGTGTTAAAGAAATGTCATCGGTAAACATAGTAAACAATCATATGTAGCGAACATGTAATGGACACACATTTGAGAAACTGGAGACAAAAGATGATGATGAAGAAGAAGAGATTGGATTGATACCCCGCCCTTCACTCGGAGTCTCTCAGAGCGACTTACAAACTCCTTTCCCTTCCCCTCCCCACAACAGACACCCTGTGAGGTAGGCGGGGCTGAGAGAGCTCTTTCAAGAACTGCTCTTTCAGGAACAGCTCTGACAGAACTATGGCTTGCCCAAGGTCATCCAGCAGCTGCAAGTGGAGAAGTGGGGAATCAAACCTGGTTCTCCCAGATTAGAGTCCGTGCACTTAACCACTACACCAAACTGGCTCCCTTGATACTATATGCATGATGTTTCTGTTTGAAGAACTTATTTGCAGTGTCTGGATAGGAGCTCTCTCTGTAGTTCGAACTACTTAATCAGTTCTTTTCTGCTGAAATTCACTGTCTCCATTTGAACCCCGTGTGGGACCCTCATTTTTGGACAACTGAAAATTTCCCCATCAACATAGGTAAAGGTAAAGGTTCCCTTGCTTGAAAGCCAGTCGAATCCGACTCTAGGGTTGCGGTGCTCATCTCCGTTTCAAAGCCGAAGAGCCAGCGCTGTCCGAAGACGTTTCCGTGGTCATGTGGCCGGCATGACTAAACACCAAGGTGCACAGAATGCTGTTACCTTCCCACCGAAGTGGTACCTATTTATCTACTTGCAATTTCTTGCTTTCGAACTGCTAGGTTGGCAGGAGCTGGAACTAGAGACAGGAGCTCACCCCGTCATGAGGCACTCTCGGGTCTTGAACTGCTGAACTACTGACCTTCCACAGCCTGCAGTTCAGTGTCTTAACCACTTGAGCCACCGCAGCTCCATCAACATAGCAGTTGTAAAAAGGGGGTCTGTGTTGGGGGAGACAGAGCTACCTCTGAGACAATGGCAACATCTGAAGACAAGATAATAGTATGGTTTAACAACTGAATTAATGCTCAATTGAGCTTATTTAAGAGGGGAAAGGAATACCTGCCATGGCTGCAGCCTGTGCCAGCGGACGTGATTCCTGGCTAACATCCATTTTGATCTTGAGGCGTATGCCATGTGTAAGGCCTGAGCTACACCTTGGATAGCCCTGGAAGTATAGAAGTTGTCTATAGAAAGGATCCTTTTGACTGTATGCTGAGAAAGGGTCTGCACGTCTTCTCTCTCTTGGCATCTTATTTGTTCTTTCACAGTCAATGCAGGCTTGGAATCGAAGCACTGAAATGCCTTCCTCCCAAAGTCCTTCATAACAGACGTATATTTGAACCGTATGTTTTTTTGGGATGTGAGTGAAAAAATGCCATGGGTTATAGGGGAAGTTGCAACATCTGAGAACGAATCGTGGACCTCTATCCTCCGTAAGGCTACTACGATCCAGACTTTCTTTGCATAGGGCCATACCCACCTTCTAAATGATCCATCTATAAAGGAGAGGATATGTCCATAAGTGCCTGTTTCCCTATAAAAGATTAATACGGAGACATTTCTCCACAAGCGAAATACATCAGAGGAACGGAGCAAGTGTTTCATATCTGAAAGAGCAGTCGTTACCGGGATGCTCAACGAGAAGGCAACACAGATGCCCCTATGGTTGACCAGAGGTGGGAAGGTTTTCATGAACTGGTCTCCGTTTTCAGTGTCTGTAGCAATGAGACCAACCCATGCCCATCGGAAATGCTGGAGCAGTTGGGCAATCCCCAGGTATTGTTTTTCTGCATTTGGACCCATTCGGTAGGAAAAGGGAAACTGAGTGGGGTCCTGAAGAACCTGGGAAGTCAACCCATAACTGACCTACGAAGGAAAGGAAGAGATTAGAAGGAGGCTTGTGGAAGTTGCATTTGGGTTCAGAATTGTTTATATTTGTTACCATATCTTTTGGACATGGTGCTGATGTATTCAAGAATTGTGATATAATATGAATTATGCATATACTCCTTTATGTATTTTTTATGTGTAATGAAAGACACAGAGGATTTTACCAACAGAAGTAATTTCTTTATTGCATAATCATAATGGTGGCTGTAATGATTTTATGTTGTGGTGTGTGTGTTTCTTTAAATGTCTAGTTTGACTGCAGTAAGGTAAGAAGGTAAGAAGAGTGATAGACGTAGACATGTGGAATGTGATTGGCTGATGACTGAGAGTGTTGGAGGAGGGATGTCTATGACTTGCCTTTGAGTGCCAGCCGGCCACTCTTTGCTAGTGGCGCTGCCCGCCGCCCCCGCCGCCCCCTCCTCCCCCCCTGGCAAGCTCCACCCCCGCCTCCTGAGCCCCGCCAGGGCGCTCTTCGCTGGCGGCGGTGGCGGGGAGGCAGTGGCGGCAGTGGGCTTTTTGCGGGGGGCGGGGCGCGGTTTGGTGCCCCTGCAGGCCGGCGCCCTAGGTGAGCGCCTAGCTCGCCTACTGGGCGAGCCAGCCCTGTCTATGAGAGTGATTCTGTGTGTGGAGTTTGGAGGGAGAGCATAGTCTGTGTGACTATAAGAGTTTGAATCTATTCTGTGTGAATAAGACAAACAGTTTAGTCTGTGTGAATATGAGTTTTGAGTCTACGCTAAACAATTTAGCCTGTGTGGCTATATAGATGACAGAGAGAGAGAGATTAGACTGTCTATGCCTGTCAGAGTGGAGTTTTGGGAGTCTGAGAGACTGTTTGTGACACTAAGCTTTGCCAGTTATATTTACAAGTTCCTTTCATCAGCAACAGTTCAAAATAACCAGAAACCTATTTTGTTCTTTATTAAATAAATCATTTTTTGTTTAAACTTATCCCAGAAATCAGAATAGTCCTTCCTCAGGGCCACATAGTCCTCTGAAGTGCCCTGACCCTAGGTCATTCTACCAAAAGAGAGAGAATTGTAATTTTAAATTCCTGGTGGCAGCAGAAATCTACCAAGTTCAGGTACACAGAGTGTGTTTTAAAGATAAAAACAGTCCCCTCAATAAGCAAGGACGCCACAATGGCTATAGTTGTTTGGATGTTTATTTAAATCATAATTCAACACAGTGGTATTTCTTGGAAGAAGGTGAAAGAGCAGTCATCAGGAACTGCTAGATCTCAATGAAATCTTTCTCAGGCAAATGTGCCTTGAATGGTTGTGGCTTGGATCGTATCACATAGCGATGACTCAACTGCCCCTTTGTCTTTCTCGGCAAAAACAATGAGATTTTTTTTCAGAAATGGACCATCTGGCCAATGGAAACTGAGAACATTCCAAGAGGGGAGAGAGAAGTCATCCCCCCAAGAAACCAGGTGTTCCGCAAGAGGCACCCATTTCTCTATTCTCCAGCATGTCAGGAGCAAAGCTAGGCATGGCCACGGGTGCCCGCTTCCTCCTTGGCATCTCAGAGGAGGCCCTTTTGCCCTCTGCCTCTTCACTGGTACCATTGATGCTTGTGGGTGAGATAACAGGGCATGTTTTATATCTGCTCGATTTGATTACTTGCTGGAGCTAAAATACTGAACAGAAGTATGCCCTTCTTGACCAATACTCCCTCTAAGCTGTGGAGTCTTGTGAGCAAAAATTCTACTTCGTGAGCTACTGGCACTAAAGTCGTGAGCAAGCGATTTGGCTGCTGCATCAATTCCCGAGCTAAGACAAAAACGTGTGCGCTGGAGGCTAAAAACCCGTGAGCTAGCTCACACTAACTCAGCTCAGAGGGAACACTGTTCTGGACCTCCCCAGAGAGGTTAAGCAAAATTAAAGTTAGCATTCTGCTAATCCTTACCTGTGGGATTTTGTAGATGCCCAACGTATTTGCAATCTGGATGGAGATTTCGGGCCCAGCACCTTCAACGACAGCCGTCAGGTTCCTGTGATTTCTACAGCGATAATTTGGAATATTCTGTTTTCCGGTGGAGAGCAGGTCTAACAAGCCGTCGTAAGTCATCCTTGTCTCAAAATAATTATCATAGATTTCATAGCCCAGAGTGTGGTTGGGCAAGATCCTGGGATTCTCTCTGATCTTCCGAATGGCGAGTAGGAAGGTGACGATTGGATGGTAATTTGTATCTGAAGTACTGCCGTAAGAAGGAACACATTTTCCCCAAAAGGTATCAGGTCAAATCTCTGTGGGCTTTTTGGCCCCCAAAGAGAATAAATCGGTGGATTTTATTATTTCAGCTGTGTTCCCTTTTCTCTAATGGCGAGTGTTGTAAAAAATAAATAAAATAGGTTAAAAGAAATGATCCCAATATCAAACTTTTAAAACTTTTTCCATACAGAGATGTTAGTTTCACATATACAATTGATGGGTATATCTTATGACCAATGCTCCCTGTAAACTGTGAAGACTTCTGAGCAGAAATTCTACTTTGTGAGCTACTGGCATGAAAATTGTGAGCGAGCGATTTGGCTACTGCATAAATTGGTTTGCTCTGGAGCCCTCCCCTTCCTGAGCTAAGACAAAAATGTGTGAGCCGGAGGCTAAAAAGCGGTGAGCTAGCTCACACTAATTCAGCTTAGAGGGAACACTGCTGATGACCAATGATCCCTCTAAGCTGTGGAGTCTTGTGAGCAAAAATTCTACTTTGTGAGCTACTAGAATTAAAGTTAACAGGAGCTGCGGTGGCTCAAGTGGTTAAGACGCTGAACTGCAGGCTGTGGAAGGTCAGTAGTTCAGCAGTTCGAGACCCGGGTGCCGCATGACGGAGTGAGCTCCCATCTCTAGTTCCAGCTCCTGCCACCCTAGCAGTTAGAAAGCAAGAAATTGCAAGTAGATAAATAGGTACCACTTTGGTGAGAAGATAACAGCGTTCCGTGCGCCTTGGTGTTTAGTCATGCCGGCCACATGACCATGGAAACGTCTTCGGACAGCGCTGGCTCTTCAGCTTGGAAATGGAGATGAGCACCGCAGCCCTAGAGTCGGATTCAACTGGCTTTCAAGCAAGGGAACCTTTACCTTTACCTAGAATTAAAGTTGTGAGTGAGTGATTTGGCTACTGCATGAATTAGTTTGCTCTGGAGCCATCCCTTCCTGAGCTAAGACAAAAATGTGCGAGCCGGAGGCTAAAAAAAACTGTGAGCTAGCTCACACTAGTTTATGACCAGTAGACCACACTCAGGGCCTTCCTCGGTGGTCAATATTACTATTGTAAAGCAGCACGCATCCAGAAATAAATATATGAAAAAATATTTTCTTTAGAGCCAGGTGTTGCTTTCTCATGTGGTGTGCAATTGCTAAAAAGTTTATACAGTAGGCCATGGATAATTTCTCATGGTAACTGTACATGCTCTCCAAATTGTTCTGGTAACAAATATCCAATGTGTCTGGATGGGGGTCTCTTCCATCACAGGTTGTGATTATGGCCTTCTGGTCATAAGATATATCCATCAACTGTATATGTGAAAATAACAGCTCTGTATGTAAAAAATTTCAAGAGTCTGATATTTGAATCATTTCTTTTAACCTATTTTATTTTTTACTAACGTGTACACCATAATTAATATCTGTATTTTTATAACAACTTATTTTGTTAATTTGACCCTCATATTTCACAGCCATATCTTGGGTTGAGTCCCCTCTTTTTTCTAATTTTTTTGTAAAAAGTAAATATTCAAAACATATTCAATATTCGAAACAAAAAAATAAATATCCAAAGCAAAACATTCAAAAACACTGCAGACTCATGTTGCTAAACATGAGCCTGCAGTGCGATGTGGCTGTGAAGAAAGCTAATGCAATCTTAGGATGCATTAACGGAAGCCTTGTGTCCAGATCATGGGAGGTGGTAGTTCCGCTCTATTCTGCTATGGTCAGGCCTCACCTGGAGTACTGTGTCCAGTTTTGGGCACCACATTTTAGGAAGGATGTTGACAAGCTCGAGCATGTCCAGAAAAGGGCAACCAGGATGGTGAGAGGGTTAGAACCCAAGTCTTATGAGGAAAGGCTGAAAGAGTTGGGTATGTTTAGCCTGGGAAAGAGAAGGCTCAGAGGGGACATGATTGCAGTCTTCAAATATTTGAAGGGCTGTCATGTAGAACTTTCTTGTAAACTTTCTTCTGTTGACCGCTGTTTTAACTGTTTTAGTGATAATGGATTATTTATTGTTTTATAGTCTTACTATTTATCTATGGCTTTGCCTCTATGTTTTAGTATTGATTATGGCCTTGTGCCTCTTGTTCGCCGCCCTGAGCCCATGTGGAAGGGCGGGATATAAATCGAATAAATAAATAAATAAATAAAATAGAAGCTGGAACAGATCTATTCTCTCTTGCTCCGGATTGCAAGACTAGATCTAATGGGTGGAAATTACAAGGGAGTCGATACCGGCTAAATATCAGGAGAAACGTCCTAACTTAAAGAGTGGTTGAGCAGTGGAACAGACTGCCTCGGGAGGTGGTGGATGCTCCTTCAATGGACATTTTCAAGCGGAGGCTGGACGACCCTCTTTCGGGTATGCTGTAGGGCTCTCTTTCGGCTAGGCTCCTGCAGAGTGCAGGGAGTTGGACTAGATGACCTGCAAGGTCCCTTCCAACTCTAACATTCTATGATTCTATGAAAAGGTCCCTTGAAAGAGCAGCATTGAGAAAGAAAGCTTTGATGCACCGGAAATCATCATGGTGCAAATGCACGTGGGAGCAGGCACGGGGAATTTATTTGGAGACCCTCCTGGAGGATTGTTTCTCAGATATGAAGCAAAAATCCCCATGCTCTGTTGCCAACATATCAGGCAGGAACACACCCACAGCACCACTGTGTTCACATCTGGAATGGCTACCTTCACGGAAAGCCTCCTCCAAATATCCTTCCCCCTCCTGCTGAGGCCTGAAGGCCCTTCTTCGGCAGTTGCCTCTCCTACGCTGGCTCCCAACAACTCAAGACTAATGTTCCCTCTAAGCGGTGGAGTCTTGTGAGCAAAAATTCTACTTTGTGAACTACTGGCATTAAAGTTGTGAGTGAGCAATTCGGCTACTGCATAAATTAGTTTGCTCTGGAGCCATCTTTCCTGATCCTTCCTGAGCTAAGGCAAAAATCTTTGAGCTGGAGGCTAAAAAACTGTGAGCTAGCTCACACTAACTCAGCTTAGAGGGAACACTGCTAGACCATCCCCCGCCCCATTTGCTAAAGGCCAGAGCAGTGTCCCTCTTTGCAATGAAAGAATGCTGATGAAAAATGTTTGGTTTTAGCAAGGAAGACAATTGCATTTCCCCAAAAAGAGGTGCAGCAGAGTAAGAAGAAGAGATTGGATTTATACCCTGCCCTTCACTTGGAGTCTCAGATCCTTTCTGCACTTGGATCTCATCCCTGGTTTTATCAGAGTTCAACTTGCAACACAATACCTGGCATTTATCCCCGGTTAGAACAGCATCTGTTTATCCCAGGACATGTGTGGGGCAAATCTGGGGTGACCTCGATGTAATGTGGAAACAAGAAATAACCCCAAGATAATTACAGGGGTGAACTTGAGTGTAGTGTAGAATGTAAGTTCGGGGACGGGGTTGAACCAGGATTTAAGGTCTAGTGCGGAATCACCTTCAGAGTGGCTTACAAACTCCTTTCCCTTCCCCTCCCCACAACAGACATCCTGTGAGGTAGGGTGGGCTGAGAGAGCTCTTTTAAGAACTGCTCTTTTCAAGGACAGCTCTGACAGAACTATGGCTTGCCCAAGGTCATCCAGCAGCTGCGAGTGGAGGAGTGGGGAATCAAACCCGGTTCTCCCAGATTAGAGTCTGCACACTTAACCACTACACCAAATTGGCTCTCATTACATCACATTTGCAGACTTAACAGGCAGGTTTGTGTGGGAACCTCAGGGTGAAACTGACGTTTTGCATAGTAACAGTACCAAGAAAACAGTCTTCGTGGGTGTCCATATCTGATGACGGGGCTTAAAAGCAAAGAGGGTTTTGTTCTTTTAATTCAGCTTCCCCTTGATAAACCTATTCGGGCTTTCAGTAGCTCCCAATGAAATTCACCAACTCCAGATTTTCCAAAAGAAAAATAAGACAAGTCATTTCACCAGGGACAGGAGTGAGAAGACACCGTGAAACCTGGATGAACTGGAGCTGCCGTAAATGCATTGCCATAAATTACTTACTGATTCTTTGTGGTGTAGGGAGGCTCATTAAACGGGATGAAACCCAGATAAATATAACGTGCACTTATGATCCCGCCGATGACCAGGTCTCCTCGACTGTAATAACTCAGTGGATCATTTTCATCCTTGATCAGATTCAATGGGCATCTTGCCTTTGGCATCCGACAGATTGCATTGTGGGGCAGCAGCAGCAGCAGCAGTACCAGCACTAGAACCAGCGCCAGCATTTTGAATTGGGGCCCTACAGACTTCTCCCTCTTGCCCGCCCATCAGTGACAGACCTGGCCAAGCAGCAGTATCCTGGCTCTGCTTTTTAGACCCCGGCAGCGGAGTCTGTCGCCCGAGAGGCAAAGCTTCAGATCTGGAGGGGATGGCATCGAAGCCCAGAGCGGCATCGTTCCCTCCAGCCCCAAAATCCCAGCCCAGGTGCTTGGAGTCACAGGAGGTATTTATGCACCAGAAGACCTGGTGTTATTCTTCCTCGATTCTGATGATGATGTAGTTTTTGAAGGTTCTGTCGGAATCTCTAGAGGAGGAGCCGAAGACAAAAACACTGTGATATTGATGATTGTAAGGAGAGCTTAGGCAATCTCTTCGTAGACTTCCTGTCATTCTGTGCGCAGCTGGGGAAAAACATGTTTGCAAGAAGCCACTGGAGTGACTCCATATTGTGAAATGAGACGGGGAGAGCCGAGAAGGAGCCGATGAGTATGATTGGCCATTCTCTTGTGAATCCATCTGACCGTACCATAAGATATCTAAAACGCCACGGGGATGTTGTCAATGCCTTGGTGAATCAAGGCAGCTTTTAGTTAGGAGCCGCCACTACCACCAACAACAACTACCTCGCGGGAATAACGGGGTGATTGGGATGGCCCATGACAAGGACTGTGCCATAGTTTTCCGGTAGATTGGTTCCGTCGAAACGGGCTTGGGCAATAGCTACAGGCCACCATCTTGATTTGATTGCATGTTTACCATCTTTGAGCACTTTGTTCTGATAAAATTGTGTGCTTTATGTGTTTTTAATGTTTTTAATGTTTTATGTGTTTTTAATGTTTTATGTGTTTTTAATGTTTTATATCCGGCGCATGGTGCCCTTGCTTGTAAGCCGCCCTGAGCCCGCTTGCGGGGGGTTGGGGTAGAAATGAAATCATAAACCAAATAAATAAATAAAAAGGTATACTGTGTCATCATCACTGCCTGGTCTAGTAGGCCTGTGTAAACTCATCCAAAAATGTGATAGTTATTCTGGCAGTGATTCGCGCTTCAAAAAATAAATAAACAAAAAAGAAAAGAATCATAAGTAGATGCCTTTGGGTGTGTGGAATGAATCAGGGATTTCTGTGGAAGTCACATCAGGGACTGTTTATAGCTAACCAACACTTTAGAATCATAGGATCATAGAGTTAGAAGGGGCCATTAATGTTATGTCCTGAAGCTAGAATCAACCCTATCTTTTCCTATGTTAAGCTTCAGACATAAGAAGGGATTGTAAGTTGTCACATTCCCATTGGTCGGTTTCTGCGAAACCTTGTAAATATCCAACCAGAACTGTACATATACTTTTGGAGGGAACAGACCTCATTGGTCTTTATCCCAGCATTGTTATTGGTTATTGACTATTGCATGGGCGTGGCTTTGACAGCCCGGATCATTTAAAAAGGGAGCTGTGCTCCACTATTCTGTGTGTGTGTTGTTGAGTTGAGTTTGCTGTTACAATAAAGCTGAAATCGCTTTTGCTGAAATCAACCTTGTTGAGTTGCATACTTAACAATTAGAGTTAGAAGGGGTCCTACATAGAATCATTAGAGTTGGAAGGGGCCATACAGGCCATCTAGCCCAACCCCCTGCTCAGTGCAGGACCAGCCTAAAGCATCCCTGACAAGGGTTTGTCCAGCCGCTGCTTATTAAAGACTGCCAGTGAAGGGGGAGCTCATGTCAGGCCCTTGAGTTAATCCACTCTCAGTCTAATAGCCTTTTATGAAAACTTTATTAGAAACAGAGATTTGGATGTGCACAAGAGAGATCTCTTGTTCAGACTAAAGGACAGATCAAGGGTTAGGTATTGTATAGGCGATAGGTCAGTATCCCACAATGCAATGGTCATCCAGTGGGCATGCACTCTCTCCCCCTCTTTCACTCCCCCCTTCATACTACCCAGCACTACAGAAGTTTATTACCCAGCAATCGATGTTTCTCCAAGGATGAGAAGCTTTCGATGGCCAGACATCTTGGGGCCCGTTCTCATGGGAAAGTTGTTACAAGCAAAGCTAACCTAACATACACACAGATATATGGCAATCACACCTACTCCTCCCATCCCTCGGAATTTATGGCAGAGAGGACTAGAAAGGAATGGGACCAAATGTTCCTAACGACCTAAAAATGAAAGTACACTACAAGGTGAAGGTAAAGGTTCCCTTGCTCGGAAGCCAGTCGAATCCAACTCTAGGGTTACGGCGCTCATCTCCGTTTTAAAGCCAAAGAGCCAGCGCTGTTCGAAGATGTTTCCGTGGTCATGTGGCCGGCATGACTAAACACCAAGGCGCACGGACGCTGTTACCTTCCCACCGAAGCGGTACCTATTTATCTACTTGCAATTTCTTGCTTTCGAACTGCTAGGTTGGCAGGAGCTGGAACTAGAGACGGGAGCTCACTCCGTCATGCGGCACCCAGGTCTCGAACTGCTGAACTACTGACCTTCCACAGCCTGCAGTTCAGCGTCTTAACCACTTGAGCCACCACAGCTCCTGTATACTACAAAGACGGAAACAAATGGAAACATTAGTCAACATGACAGTCAGCAGAGCCCGATTCTGAGAGCTCACCACCTCCCTAGGCAGCCGATTCTACTACTGAACTACTCTTACTATTTACACCCAAGGTGGCATCGGGAAGGGGCAGTATTTTGGCTACTGTATTAAATTAGTCATATTATGTTACTGATCTCTGGTATTTTTGTATATTCTGACTTTTTAACCTATAGCTTGTTCACAATTTGTGCTTTGTAATTTTGTAGTGGCCAATGGCTAATTACAATAAACTAAACTGAAACTAGGAGCTGCGGTGGCTCACGTGGTTAAGACGCTGAACTGCAGGCTGTGGAAGGTCAGTAGTTCAGCAGTTCGAGACCCGAGAGTGCCGCATGACGGAGTGAGCTCCCGTCGCTAGTTCCAGCTCCTGCCAACCTAGCAGTTCGAAAGCAAGAAATTGCAAGTAGATAAATAGGTACCACTTCAGTGGGAAGGTAACAGCGTTCTGTGCGCCTTGGTGTTTAGTCGTGCCGGCCACATGACCACGGAAACGTCTTCGGACAGCGCTGGCAATGGAGATGAGCACTGCAACCCTAGAGTCAGATTCGACTGGCTTTCGAGCAAGGGAACCGTTACCTTTACCTAAACTGAAACTACTGTTTACAGAATTCCTGATATCTAGTTGGTACCTTTCCACCCTTAATCTAGACTCATTACTACAAATCCTAACCTCTGCTGTGAACAGGAGCAGCTCCCTGACCTTGGCTAAGCCTTTCAGAGCCATAGAGACAGACATCATGTCCCACCCTCAACCTCCTCTTCTCCAGACAGAACATTCCCAAATGCCTCAGCCTCTCGTAGTAAGGTTTATCTCCAGGTGTCCGCAGCCTTTTGGAAGTGAGGCCTCCAGAACTGCACACAGTACTCTAGGTGTGGCCTGACCAATGGGGTATAGTGTGACTGTGTGTGCATAATAGGTCATAGTCACACTGTGTGCACATAATAGGCCATAGTTAAACTCTGCTTACTTGAGAGGATCCAAGCCGTCAAGCCTGTAAGCTTGACTTCAGATTCTGTGCCCACCTTACGCACCATTCTTTTCCCTCCAGAGTATTTCTGAACAACAACAACAATTTATTCTGCAGCTACAATTTTAAAAATGCACTTTTGTAAATTGGGGTGGGACATCGTTTGTGTTGTAGAAGAAGAGAAGAGATTGGATTTATACCCCGCCCTTCACTCGGAGTCTCAGAGCAGCTTACAAACTCCTTTCCCTCCCCCTCCCCACAACAGACACCCTGTGAGGTAGGTGGGACTGAGAGAGCTCTTTCAAGAACTGCCCTTGAGAGAACAGCTCTGACAGAACTATGACTTGCTCAAGGTCATCCAACAGGTGCAAGTGGAGGAGTGGGGAATCAAACCCAGTTCTCCCAGATTAGAGTCTGCGCACTTAACCACTACACCAAACTGGTAATGTATGGAGGGTGGTGTCCAATTTTTTTAAAAAGTTACACAATTGCCCTATCGCAGCTGTGCAGTAGCATCCAGGAAGCACCTTCCATTTAAATCCTTGTGGTTCAGGTTTTATACATCCATTTTAGCGTTAGTTCATTGAATGAAAGGGAACAGAAAGGAATGCAGGCAAAAGGGGGAAACTCACTGTTGAAACTGACCAGACTTTTTCTGAAATTGACAAGCAGCTATGAAGCCCCATTTTCCATATTGCCAAGCGATACAGTAGACCAAATAAAACAACTTAAAATTGATGTGGCAGACCTCCCAAGATGGCGGCAGAATAGCAGCACTGGTTACAACGCTCCTTAAGTGACCTTACTTTCTTGCTAAAAGCCTTCTGCTTAATAATTTGCAAAATATAATTGTTTCTCCAGTCTGAGATTGAAGCAGCTGCTGTTTTAAAGAAACTGTTCCTTGCAATCAGCCTCAAATTGTTACGAGTTACTGTTGCTGGGATAAGCCTGGAACGCCGAGTCATTATGGCTGCTGCCAACTTCAACCATAAACAATCAGTCTAAATTTCGTAAGCGCTCATTACTTACTACAACACTGCAGAATTCTGTACTTAACTTTTTTAATGCATTTAATAGCTTTCTGTCCCTGCCATTTTTTTGCTCAATAATCTGGTTTATGTGTTAGCCGAGATGTCAATATATGCGGGGGGGGGGGGACTGGAAAGTTTTAGGAAAGAAAACATCCCCCGCTTCCCTTCATACCCATATATATATATATTTTCAAATGTAAACATTGAAATTCTGTCCTGAACCTGAGCTTTACGGATCTAGGACCAGCTGTGTGTGCAGTTGGATGAGATGCAGTATATAACAGGAGGTCACATGGCACAGTCATATGATAGGGAAAGGTTACAGAGAGTTGTGACCAACACTCCCTCTAAGCTGTGGAGTCTAAAATTCTACTTTGTGAGTTACTGGCATTAAAGTTGTGAGCCAGCGATTTGACATAAATTAGTTTGCCCTGGAGCCATCCTTCCTGAGCGAAGACAAAAATGTGTGAGTTGGAGGCTAAAAAACTGTGAGCTAGCTTACACTAACTCAGCTTAGAGGTAACACTGCTCACAACCACCTCTTTCAAAAGTGGTTGGAGCGACACCATCCTGCAGAGAGGCATTTTTCAACTCCTGGACCCACTCAACCACTCCAGCTCAGCACAATACTCTTGGCCGTGAGCTGTAAGGCCTAGATGTGGTAGGCCATATGCTTCTAAGAAGCTTGCTGAACTTCGACAGGCCTCCCCAAATGAAAGGCCTAACTGTTTGGGTTGGGCAGGGTAGGATTAGCATAAGAACATAAGAGAAGTCAGTGTTGGATCAGGCCAGTGGCCCATCCAGTCCAACACTCTGTCACACAGGGGCCAAAAATACCAGGTGCCATCAGGAGGTCCAGCAGTGGGGCCAGGACACTGGAAGCCCTCCCACTGTTGCCCCCTCCTCCCCAAGCACCAAGAATACAGTGCATCACTTGCTCCAGACCGAGAGTTCCTAAGAACATAAGAGAAGCCAATGTTGGATCAGGCCAAGGGCCCATCCAGTCCAACACTCTGTCACACAGGGGCCAAAAATACCAGGTGCCTTCAGGAGATCCAGCAGTGGGGCGAGGACACTAGAAGCCCTCCCACTGTTGCCCCCCCCAGCACCAAGAATACAGTGCATCACTTGCCCCAGACTGAGATTTCCTACCTATACCTTGTGGCTGATAGCCACTGATGGATCTTTCTAGTAATCCCCAGCATAGCTTTGGCCTTCTTTATTGCAGTTACACACTATCTAGACATCTTCATCGAGTTATCTACTACGACTCCAAGATCTCTCTCTTGGTCCGTCTCTGCCAGTTCAGACCCCATCAACGTGTATTTATATTTAGGATTTTTGGCTCCAATGTGCATCACTTCGCACTTGGCCACATTGAACCCCATTTGCCACGTTGACGCCCACTCACCCATCCTCAACATCCTGCAAAACTGCTCGCTGATCTCGATCTCTAAGAAAATATATCTCAGTTGAGGGGCAGTACCCATTCTTATCTTTCAAGGAAAAGGTAAGATATTTGTTTTCTTTATGTCTCTTTTAGGAACGTGGAATGCACTCTAAAGAGAGTGTAGGGTGAATTATGTTTAAGAACAGAATGGTTGAACCTTCCCCACCCAAAACACTAGGCCCTGACCTTTTGCCTGTTTTATCCTATAAAGGAAGAACTTTGAATCTTGTTCAATATGTCAGCTTGTTTGAGTCTTGAGCACTCAAATGAGCTCACTTCAAGAATGATCATTTTAAATACAATTGTATGTTTTGTCAGCCAAACTCTTGAGTGAGTCCTCTTTCCAAGTTTATCTCGGAGAAGGCACGGGGTGTGTGTGTGCTGGGTTTTTGCAAACTCCCCTAACACGCACCAGTTTTCAGCTGTGGAAAACAAATTGCATCATCTTCTTCATTTTGAGGTTTATGTCTTTGAGCTTCGGTGATGATCTCCGGCAAAATCCCTGCAGCTTTGGAGAGAAGAAATAACCATAACTGCTCATTAGAAGAAAATCAGCTCTGCAACACCATGGATGCTACAAGGAGTGGCGTCATGTACAGGTGTTAAGTCAACAGAAAACATGTTTTCAAGAACTCTCCAAAGTGACTCCATAATTAAACATGGGTCAGCAAGCAGGCAATGAGTTTCCTGAAGGAAGAACTTCATGGATGCAAAAACGGAGATGTTCTTTTGGGATGTGTCTAAATGACAATAACACGTGGAAACTACTTCCCAGAGAGGTTGTTGTGCGAGTCAGCTGCAGGGAAAATAAGCAGGAATTTGGTGGTACTTTAAATATTCACAAAATTTTATTCCACCATAAGCTTTCATTGACTAGCGCCTCCTTCATCAGTTGCACGAAGGAGGTCCTCACACAGCAGCCATATATACAAACATAGAAGAATGTAAAGAAGACTCCTGCTGGATCAGACATGTGTTCCATCTAGTCCAGCATCCTGCTTCACATAGTGACCAGCCGGTTGCTACGGAGGGCCAATGAATAGGACCTAGAGGCAGAGGCCTTCCCCTGATGTTGCCTTCCAGGGTTGCGTTTCAGCAGGGCTTTTTTCCTAGAATAAGCGCAGCAGGAACTTATTAGTATATTAGGTCACACCTCTGACAGCACAGCTTGTTAGCATATTAGGCCACAACCCCGTGTTACCAGAAGTGTGGTCATCCAGCCACACCCACCTTTTGCTTCTTATTCTCTTTACCTTGTTTGTTGTCAAAACCCAGGGCTTTTTGGGTAGCAGGAATTCCTTTGCCTGTTAGGCCACAGAGCCCTAATGTTGCCAGTCCTAATGATTTTCTGCTGTTGGGTGTGGCCTATTATGCTAATGAGTTCCTGCTGGGCGTGGCCAACTTGGGAGCCAGCCGGAACTCCGTTCCTGTGTGTTCCCGCCCCAAAATAGCCCATTTCAGGATTACGTAAGAATCAGCCCAAAGATACACCAAGATATAGTCCTATATTTGTTGTGGGGTATACATGAGACATTGGGAAATTAACCGTACCCCGATTAAGAAAGGGAATGACTGATAAAAATTCATGTTGTATTAAAAATTTCAGAAGTAGTGAAGCCAAAAACAATATAGGAATCGAAGTGTTAGAGCCAACGGCATAGCAAGGAGGTGAAGGGTGGGCTCCCCCAATACCTCCGATAAGAGGGAGAAGGGAGAGTGTGGAGCTTTTGGTGCTGAGTGGCATTTATGGTTGTTAGTGCAGTCCCAAATGTTTGCAGGGTCAGTGCTGATGGGCAAATCAGGTAGAGACTTGGATGACCCAACTGTATGCATTATATCATTCCTCAAGAATTCTGCAAATCTCCTGACACACAGATATCCCTTGGCAGACCAGTTGATGCCACACAGGTTATTTTGAGTCAGTTATGACTTCACTGGGTTCGTGTGAGTATATAACAGGTGAACGCCAAGTATGTCAAACTGAATGGTGACATCCATATGTAATATGTAAGTCATGATTTTCTCCTTGACTTACCGTTTGCTTTGCATTTCTTCCGGGACACTCAGCCTTATGCAGAATCTGAGGCTTGTCTAGGCAATCGTCCTTTGATAGCTGTTTTCTAGTATCTTCGGCCCCGTTCACACTGAGCATTTGCCCCGCTGAAGGCACGGGAGCCCTGTGGACTTTCTGTGCATGATCATACGAGCACATCTGGGAGGCGTAGTGCTCCCGTGGCCAACCCGTGGCTTCCCGTGGAAAACGCGGAGTAAAAAACTACTAGGTCCGAAGTACTAGTTTCTGGAAATCCCGGGGCAAAGGCTGGTATCTGATCGCGGGAGCGCCAGTATCCCGCGGCTTCCGAAGCCCACCCATGTCCCCGGGGTTTCCGGATGTTGTAAGTTTCCATGGGATGCGCACCAACGCTGAACAGCGCATGCACGCACACAAGACACCGACAGCGGCCTGCCCCCCCAATGGCGCACGCACACTTTGCTGCTTTTTTGCTGCGCTGCAGCAGCGCGGTGTGATCGGGGCACAGAGCTGGAGTGTGGCAACCCGGTGGCCCGTGTGATCGGGCTACCGCGCCTTATTTAGCTCCGGGGCGAACTGCCACGCCTCTCCCCCGCGTTTTCTGGCCCGTATGACCGGGGCCTTCGTTAAGCATTTGCGAGCATTGGTTGTTGACACTCCTTCAGGTCCTCCGATCAGGTGCTGCAGTCTGTGTAGGAGACCACTAGGATGACTCTTTCCAAAACCAGTTTAGTTTCCCAACATGCTCTTGGTTATATCTTTTCAACTTTTTAAATTTTCTGCTTTGCTCCTGAGGCCTGCTTTATAGGTATCGTTTTGAGTCTGCTGGGATTCTTTTGCCCCTGTTTTTTCAATTTTTAAAAATGGATTGTATTATCAATGATCATTCTTATAACGGTCTTATTATTTTACTGAGCTATGTTTACTCTGTGAATTGCCTCAAGTAGTTCTATGGGAAGATTATAATTTCTACATAAATATATTTTATTATGGTTTTAATCTCTATACTTGTCCTTCATGGCTACAGTTCTCTTTTTATCTCCTTCTGTGTTTTAATATTTGCTTCAAAGGTCTGTTTTTTCCTTTAACTTTGCCTTCATCATCAATCTTTATCTGGATATGTCATGATCCTGGGCCTATAGTGGTGTGGCCTACAGGCAGAGTTGCCAGGCCTGGACTGGAAAATACCTGTAGACTTTGGGGTTGGAGAGGGTGGGGGTTTGGGAGGGGAGGGGCCTCAGCATGGTACCTGGAGGGGTGGGGTTTGGGAGGGGAGGGGCCTCAGCATGCTACAATGCCATGGAGTCCACCCTTCAAAGCAGCCATTTTCTCCAGGGGAACCGATCTCTGTCAGCTGGGGATCAGAGGTAGGAGTGGGAGATCTCCAGGCCCCACCTGGAGGCTGGCAACCTTACCTACAGGCTCTAGGGAGGCCTAGTGGCTCCAGGGAAGCCTGTATTAGAGTGACTACAGGGCCTACATTTCCTCTGGACCCTGTGATTGGCTAACAGGGGATTTGGAGGGAAAACTTACACCAGCAGAGGAGGAGAGGGTGGGGCCTGGGAAGAAGGAATAAAAGGCCTGGCCCAAAGTGGGAGGGGGTTCACTCCCAGGAAGCAGAGCTTGTGTGAAGCTGCTGCAGGCGTAGGGATTCCTTATCCAAAAAGGGTGAGTCAGTCTGAGACCAAGTACCTAGAGAAGGCTAGGACAGTATAGTCAGACATGTTAGGATTTCTTATTTTTCTGGTTTACCTACTTTCACTGTGCGCATTTTTCCTATATGTTACTGGATTATAGTTACTGTTAAATCTCTTTAATAAAACTAGTTTGTTACTCTGCCTGGGTCCTCACACCTCACTCGGTCACTTATAACGGGAAACCTGTTGGAAATGGAGTGTATAAAAGGGTAGGGTGGGTGCTCTGGCCCTCCTGAGGAGACCTATACCAGAGTGGTGGCAGCCATTAGAGGGTAATTGACTGATTTTTTGTGTGTGTGAATGAGATTTACAAGATTCTGAAGTTGTTCTTCTTTGCAGATACAGGAAGTTGTACCAACTGTCCAGAAGATCAGCATCCCAACAAGGACCAAACTCAATGCATTCCCAAGCATGTCATTTCCTATCTTTTCAGGAGACTTTGGGGATTGTACTCGTTTTCTTGGTCCTGTTCTCGTCCACGGTCACAGTGATAATTTCAGGAATCTTCATTAAATTCATTGAGACTCCCATAGTCAAAGCCAACAACCGGGACCTCACCTACATTCTCCTTGTCTCCCTCCTGCTTTCCTTTCTGTCCTCCTTTCTATTCATTGGCAAGCCAAGAAAGGTGACCTGCCTTCTCCAACAAACTGCCTTCAGCTCCATCTTCTCGGTTGCCTCTTCTATGTTGGCCAAAACCATCACAGTAGTGGTGGCCTTCATGGCTACCGAACCAAGAAACAGGATGGGGAAATGGCTCGGGAAGAGTCTGGCAAACTCTATAATCATTTTGTGTTCCACTGTTCAAATTGTCCTCTGCATCACCTGGCTAAGCATCTCCCCTCCATTTGCAGTCTCTGATATGCACTCCCATTGTGAACAGATCACATGGTAATGCAACAAAGGGTCTGTGGCCATGTTTTATGTTGTCCTGGGCTACATGGGCTTCCTGGTATTCGTCTCTTTCACTGTGGCTTTCCTGGCCAGAAAGCTGCCTGGGGCATTCAATGAAGCCAAGCTGATCAGCTTGCTGGTCTTCTGCAGTGTGTGGTGTCCTTTGTGCCCACATACCTGAGCACAAAGGGGAAATATATGGTAGCCGTGCAGGTCTTCTCCATCCTGGCTTCCAGTGCTGACTTGCTGGGTTGCATCTTCCTTCCCAAATGCTACATCATTGTCGTGAGGCCTGACTTGAATACTAAGGAACATCTTATTTCCAAAACTAAATCTGATTCTTAGTAGATTGTTTTCAGCTTTTGCAGTGTTGCATCCAACACATCAGCAATATAGTTGTCTTGGTTTATACTAGTAATGTATTCTTAATGTATGTAATACTAATAGTGTATTCCTATGAAAAATGGTCTTTGACCACAAATAAACATTCATTCATTCATTCATACTAGTCTTGGGAGTAAATTGCTGAGAAGTTATTAAAACAATTTTTTTATTCCTTCCAATTCATTTTGACAGATAGGTCTACATAAGGATATCGAAATGACCAAACCCTATTTTATTGGTTTATCTTTCCACAGTGGTGTCGATCCCCCCTTGCTGCTGCTACGTCAGAAGGACAATGTGTTCAATGCAGTTTCCCAGTCTATGTTAGATTCCTTTCCGTCATCCACATGTTTCTCTGATACAATGAAGGGGATTTTTTAATGCTTGCACCTCATAGGTTTGTTGACTTGGGTTGGGGGATTCCAGGAGATTTGGGTGCTATTCCTGCAGATGGTGAAGTGTCAGGAGGGGTCTCAGCAGGGAAATGACATCCCATTCTGAGATGCCACAACCAGATCAAAGACCCTGCACCTTCTTCCCAGATCCTTCAACTTCCTCCAACTAAAATTCAGATTTTAATATTCGAGTATCTTATTTACCAACCTAGACAGCATAAAAAAATGTTGAGATATCACCCTGCCAACAAAAGTCCGTATGGTCAAAGCAATGGTATTCCCAGTAGAAATGCATGGCTGTGAGTGTTGGACCATAAGGAAGGCTGAGCACCGAAGAATAGATGCTTTCGAATAATGGTGCTGGAGAAGACTCTTGAGAGTCCCTTGGACTGCAAGGAGATCGAAGCAGTCATTCCTAAAGGAAATCAACCCTGACTGTTCCCTAGAAGGCCAGATACTGAAGCTGAAACTCGAATACTTTGGCCGCCAAATGAGCAAGGAGCACTCACTGGAGAAGACTCTGATGCCGGGAAAGACTGAAGGTCAAAGAAGAAGGGGATGGCAAAGGATGAGATGGTTAGACAGTGTTATCAATGCAACAGACATGAAACTGAGGGAACTCTGGAGGATGGCAGAAGACGGGGGGCCTGGAAAGGTATGGTCCATGGGGTTGCGATTAGTCGGACTTGACTGTTCAACTGAGCAACAGCAGCAACATCTTATTTCTCAAGAAGTTTTCCCCTCACATGAATAGAAGTTTGTGGTTTCTCCATTGTTGGTGCACCTGCAGGTGAAATACAGAAGCAAAATGGGGCTTCCTCATGGCAGGTTTCCCCACAGTTTCCGTTCCCCATTCCACCCTCTCCCCCAGTCACCAGGACTTTTTGTGATTTTTAAAAGAAAATGAGCATGAGAATATCATTATACTCAGGGCTATTTTGGGGCAGGAACGCACAGGAACGGAGTCCCGGCTGGCTCCTGAGTTGGCCACGCCCAACAGGAACTTATTAGCATAATAGGCCACACCCAACAGCAGAAACTCATTAGGATTGGCTACATTAGGGGTATGTGGCCTAAAATGCAAAGGAGTTCCTGCTACAAAGAAAGCCCTGGGTTTTCACAACAAACAAGGTAAGGTAAACAGAATAAGTAGTAAAAGATGGGTGTGGCTGGATGACCACACTTCTGATAACATGGGGGTGTGGCCTAATATGCTAATGCATTTCTGCTGTTGGGTGTGGCCTATCATACTAATGAGTTCCTGCTGGGCTTTTTCTACAAAAAAAGCCCTGATTATACTAATATGCCATTGCACCAATAGCTGTAGTAGTAGCTCTGAATTCCTATCTTCTTTTTTAAGTGAGTCTCTAGCCCTTTCCATTTTACTGCATAGATAATTCTAGCTGCTGTCACCATATATTTGAATATTCCTTCCAAAGATTTTGGTAATTTTTAGACAGTATGCCTAATAGCATATTCTTAGCTTCCATGGAGCTGCGGTGGCTCAAGTGGTTAAGACACTGAACTGCAGGCTGTGGAAGGTCAGTAGTTCAGCAGTTCGAGACCCGGGTGCCGCATGACAGGGTGAGCTCCTGTCTCTAGTTCCAGCTCCTGCCAACCTAGCAGTTCGAAAGCAAGAAATTGCAAGTAGATAAATAGGTACCACTTCGGTGGGAAGGTAACAGCATTCCGTGCACCTTGGTGTTTAGTCATGCTGGCCACATGACCATGGAAACGTCTTCAGACAGCGCTGGCTCTTCGGCTTTGAAACGGAGATGAGCACCGCAACCCTAGAGTCGGATTCGACTGGCTTTCGAGCAAGGGAACCTTTACCTTTACTAGCTTCCATGAGAAATTTGAACTTAAATTTATTCTGCATTTCTCCATGTATTTCCCTCATATATAGCTTTTTTACATGTCCACCATATATGGAAGAAGGTTCTATCTATATTTTTACATCCCCGGCTTTTTCCTCTGTAGTTTTCATTTGTTTTCTCTATATCCTTTGGAGTTATATACCTTCAAAAAACATTTTATACCAATTTTCTCTTAACACCTGGCTGGCTTTAAATTTGATTTGATGCATAGCTACCTGTTCTTTAAAGTTCTGCATCCATTTAATCATACTTTTTTCACTTATTCTTCTGTTTATACCTGGAGTAATAATTTATATATCCATCATAGTAAATGCTCTTTTTGTTTTATAATCAGCTCAGTTGCATCTCTTAGAGTTCCACCTTCAGTGTTAATGATCTATCTACCTACCTACCTAGCTATCTATTCATTATCATTTCTGCCTTTCTGTTAATTTTGTATCCTGAAAAGGATCCAAATTCTTCAATATGTTCCATTGCATACTGTAACAATTTGGGGGGATTCAAGACTGTTATAACTAACCCTGACCTGGATAGCCCAGGCAAGCCCGATCTTGTTAGATCTCGGAAGCTAAGCAGGGCTGACTCTGGCAAGTGCTTGGATGGGAGACCTCCTTGAAATACCCGCAGTCAGGAGGACGGGGGCAGGCAATATGCAGCCACCTCTATGAATATCCTCCAGGCCCCCAGTAGGAGTCAGTCACCAGAGGTCACCATGACTTCCAGGTGCACACACAGTCACTCATCAGGGGTTGCCATGACTTCCAGGTGCACACAAACTCGTGCACACAAACACACACACTTAAAAAATACCCCCAAAAAGTCTGTTATAACCACATCGTCTGCATAGCCTTTCATTTTAAACTCTTCATTATCCACTTTTGTTCCTTTAATCCTAGTGTCTGGTCTAATCTTTGTTGCTAGAATCTCTATTGCTACAATAAATAGTAGGGTTGGTAAAGGACTTCTCTGGCATGTTCCTTTTTCGATTGAGATTGCTTCTGTTAATTTCCCCCATTTATTAAAATCTTTGCTTGTTTGTTCAAGTATATAGCTTGTGTCCAGTTCCAGAGATCAGGGCCACAGCCTATATTTTAAAGTACATTCAGTAAGAAAGGCCATGTTAAACTGTCAAAAGCTTTCTCTGCTTTCTTTCCCTTCTTGTTCACAGATTCGATTACATCTATTATGAATTGTATATTATCTCTTATATACCTCTTTGGTACAAAGCCTGTTTGTTCAGTGTTTATTAAATTTGGTATACATTTTCTTAATCTTTCTGCCATTACAGTGGCAAAGATTTTGTAATCTACATTCAACAGAGAAATAGGTGTGTATGCCTGGTAGCATTGCCTCGCTGCCCTCTTTGCCTACTAACGTTATGTATGCTTCTTGCCATGTTATCCCATCCAGGTCTGGAGCTTTGTCCTTGTTCATATTCCTAATTTGCCTAGGAAATTTCTTGAACTGTTATTGTTTGGTTTAATTTTTTTCTATGTTCTTGCAGAAACTTTGTGATCAGGATGTCTTTTAGATATTCTCAGTCCTTTTGAGACAGACTTTTTTCTTACAGTCATGAAAAAACATTAATAAATTGTTCCTGTATTTTTTTTGCCTATGTGATTTGATCTCTTTTCTTTACACCTGTTATTATTCTTTTTCTTTTCAACTTCGTAAGGCAATACACCAAATATCTGCTGGGTTTTTTCACACGTTTGAAATTAATTTGTTTTAGTTCTAACCACTGAACCTTTCTGCAGTAGAATAAAAATCAGCTCTTCTAGGAGTTACTTTCTTGGACTTGTGAATTGGAACTATCTGGTAAAATAGATCTGATCCTCTCTGGTCTAGAGACAAGAACAGAGCCAAGTTGGTGAGTTCTTGCAAACATGTTTTTTCCAGGTCTGCACCTGTGCACAAACCCACAGAGAGAGAGCAGGGAGTTGCAGATTCTTTCCTTTCTAATTATCCCAAACATGGTGATTATTCTTCATCTTGCCATAGCGCAAAGGATTCCCCTGAAGTTCAGTTTCAAAACCAATAACATAAGCATCAAAACCAACCGCAAGATGATTTCTTGCAACAGGTATGGAAAGTCTACTGCTTAAAAGCCTCTGGTTCCAATGAATTCCGGGGACGAGATGGGGCCGCTATGATATTGTGAATCTTGAGATCATCCCCTTTCAATCTGATTAAGGCGAGGCAGAACTGCTGATGTGACTGCAGCCATAATCTTGTCAGTAGATGCTGCAGCTTCTTCTGTCCATCTTTGAAAGCAGCTTCCAAGAAGGGGAAAGTTGCAAGCAGGACAGAGAATGATCCTGCAGCTGCCTCTACTGTTTTTTCTTGCGGTTTGCAAGGTGTGGGGTGCCAAATGCCCATCGACCCTGGCAATGGATGAGGTAGAACCCTTTAATGCCTTCCGACCCGGAGACTACACCATCGCTGGACTCATCTCTTTAATCACTAAAAATGTTGTGTTGCGAACCTTCAGAAAGCCTCCCTTTTTCAGAGAGCAGCGGTAAGTCAGTCCTTGGTGAACTTTTCTGAAATCTATAAGGGGATGAAGCCCTATCCAGTGTAGGTTTACCGGAGGGTAACTTCTGCTAGAAATTGGTGGGAAATCAGAGCACGTTCTTCTTTTAGCTAAATTTCTTCCTCAGTCTATGAGACATCCTCCTTTATGTGGCATGATCTTGTTCCCTCTGGCTTGAATTCTTCCTTTCCTTCTCTTATTACCAGCTGGGCCTGAAAGATGCGACTCAAGACCAGTGTTCCCTTTAAGCTGAATTAGTGTGAGCTAACCCACAGTTTTTTAGCCTCTGGCCCACACATTTTTGTCTTTGCTCAGGAAGGGAGGGCTCCAGAGCAGACTAATTCATGCAGCAGCGAAATCACTCACTCACAGCTTTAATGCCAGTAGCTCACAAAGTAGAGTTTTTGCTCAGAAGACTCCACAGCTTAGAGGGAGCATTGCTCAAGACCAGTAGGTCAGAGGAATTAGAGTAATAAAGAGAGAAAGAATGCTGGGACTGGCACTCCAGATCACGTTTTCTGGATGCTACAAAATCACACCATGTCCAAACAGGACAAATTCCTAAATTCTAACCCTTGCAAGGCACGACAATTGTTTCTACCTATACTATTTCTGGCGTGAGCAAGGCCCAAGTACATGGCCTCGGGAAGAGCTTTCAGTCCCCTGAATCTCCAGGTAAAAGGGCCTGGCAGTAGGTGATGCCCAAGATCTCTCTACTCTGAGACCCTGTAGAGCCACTGCCAATCTGGGTAGACAGAAATGATCTTGAAGCACTGATGGTCTGGCTCACTGTAAAGCAGCTTTATCCCTAGATGGTATCAGTAGCACCTTAATGAAGCAGCTTTATCCCTAGATGGTATCAGTAGCACCTTAATGACTCAGAAAATATATGGGAAGCTAAGAAGAAGAGGAGGTGGAGGAGGAGGAGACTGGATTTATACCCCGACCTTCACTTGGAGTCAAAGCGGCTTACAAACGCCTTTCCCTTCCCCTCCCCACAACAGACACCCTGCAAGGGAGGTGGGGCTGAGAAGGTTCTTTCGAGAACTGCTGTTTTGAAGGATAGTTCTGACAGAATTATGATTTGCCCAAGGTCATCCAGCAGCTGCGAGTGGAGGAGTGGGAAAACCCAGCTGGTCCTCTCAGCCTGCACACTGAACCACTCCACCAAACTGAGATTTTGTGAGTCACGTCTCACTTCTTCAGATGAATGAAGTGAGCAGGGACTCACAAAAGCTCGTCCCCTGTCACGAATTATCTTAGTCTTTAAGGGGCTACTGTACTCTTGCTCTCTTCTACTGCTACGGACAGACTAACACAGCTTGTCATGGTGATCTGTCTAGATGATATGACACCTATTTTGTTGCAGGACAATGCTCATGAAATGGCACCTCTTGTCCCTCTCGCTGGCCGTTCAGGAGATCAACCAGAATCCCAGCCTCTTACCAAATAATATCACCCTGGGCTATACCAACTACGATAATACTTTCCATCCCAGGGTGACGTATAACACTGTGATTGGTCTGCTACCCTCTGGCAAGGAGACCATCCCGAACTACAAATGTGGCAGAAAGAATAACCTGCTGGCTGTTCTTGAAGCAGCTGAGACAGAAACCTCTATCGATGTTTCAACCCTGCTGAGCACTTACAAAATCCCTCAGGTATGAACTGGCCGTGGGGCCGATACGTCTAAACCAGGGGTCCTCAAACTACGGCCCGCGGGCCACATGCGGCCCGCGGAGGACATTTATGCGGCCCGCCGAGTGTTTTGCCGCCCCCCCAAAGCCGCCCCCCGTGGCCTCTTTCTTCCTCCAGCGCCCAGGAGCTGAGGAGGAGGAAGGGGCCAGGCTGGTCGTGGGGGAGGGGGCGAACGCGGCGGCTGGGGGGGGGAGCAGGGGTCTTTTGGGGGGGAGCGCACAGGAGCGCAGCTCCCGGAGCTCAGGAGCCAGGCCCCGCCCCCAGCCGGCGTCCGGGGGACTCTTTCAGGCAGCGGAATGTCAATTTCAGCTCCATTATATCCTATGGGCCATTGAAGTCAATGGTGAAAACATAGGGTATATTCTGGGGCTGGAGGAGGGTTTGAGGAGAGGCTCCAAACTCACAGGGCAGCTGATGGAGCCTCTCCCCAAGATACCCACCACGTTTCAAGAACATTGGATCAGGGGTCCAATTCTATGGGCCCCCAAACAGGTTGCCCCTATTCCCTCCATTGTTCTCTATGGTGGGAAAAAAGTTATTTTTTTCCCACCATAGAGAACAATGGAGGGAATAGGGGCAACCTGTTTAGGGACCCATAGAATTGGACCCCTTGATACAATGTTCTTGAACCTTGGTGGGTATCTTGGGGAGAGGTTCCACCAGCTACCCTGTGAGTTTGGAGCCTCTCCCTCAAACCCCTCCCTTCCAGCCCCCAGAATATATCCTATGTTTTCACCATTGACATCAATGGCCCATAGGATATAATGGGGCCGAATTGCCGCCAAATTTCTTTCATTCCCTCCTTTCCTTCTCTCTTTTTCCTCTTTCCCTCTTTCTTCTCTTCTCTCTTTCTTTCTTTCCCACATTCTTCTCTTCTCTTTTTTCCTCCTTTCCATGTTTCCCTCCTTCCCTCTCTTTCTTTCCCTCCCCTTTCCTTCTCTTCCTTTCCCTTTCCTTCTTTCTACTCTCTCTCTTTCCTTCCCTCTTTCCTCCTTCTGTGGCTCAACTCTAGTGAGAAGGAGTTTAAACTTTAAACTCCTTCTCTCTTAGCTCCCCCACCCAGACCAGCTGGGGAAGGGAAGGAGAGGCTTTTGAAGATGCCTCCCCCTTTTGCTTCTCCTTCTGACATCACTTCCGGTGATGTCAGGAGGTGTGGCATATGCTAATAGCCTAATAGCTCATTAGCATACCATATGCTAATGAGCTCCTGCAGCTGTTTTTCTACGAAAAGACCCCTGGGAGGGAGCGAACGTGGCAGCGGGGCGAGCAGGCTGGTGGGGGGAGGGGCGAATGCGGCGGCCCTCCAACGGTCTGAGGGACAGTGAACTGGCCCCCTGTTTAAAAAGTTTGAGGACCCCTGGTCTAAACAGAACATTGCTGGTCAAGATATGTGTCGTGCAGATTAACATCAACTTGTAGGAGAGCTGAGAAGGCTTTGAGAGAGGACATATTTCCTCTGGTGGTTCATATAGATCTCTGTTTACATGAAGTTCATAAGGTTTTGAAACACTCTTTGTTGAAAACCCGGAAAACACTCGTTGTTGAAAACGTGGAAAATCTACAGCAACTAACTTTTTGTTGACTTGGGGAGGAGCAGGTACATAGCAAGGTAAATCTCTACAAAAAGGGACTGTCTTTCTTACTTGGCCAGTAAATCTCTCTCTCTCTCTCTTTTTTAAGAAGCTGAAAACATTTGGACTGCCTAGCATTTATTTCAGTTACAATATTTGAGCTGGCTTCCTCCCTTGTGGAATGCAAGGCTGTTTCTGATATAAATAGAATGTTATAAAAACATGGGATAAAACCTATTCAAGTCACAGATGAAACATTCCAATTAGGACTGCCAATAAAAAAAAGCTCGCTCAATCACAATGTAGTCCTAAATAAAACTCTTCCGACTGCTTCCTGAACATCGACTAAGAGGGAGTTGTGGTCAGACTCTTGCACAAACTCACTCTCAACAATCGTACCAGTCACTCAGCCCGCCTAAATCTAACGTGCACTTCTTCTCTCCTCCTCCCACCTATGAACCTACAATATTTATGACAGAATGCCTAGATAGAGGTTGAATCTGCATTGGTATCTTCCGCTGCTTTGGCAACGGTCATGCTTCATCTAAAAAAAAAAGATGTCTACATATCAATCGGATTCATTCTCCTACTGTATCATAATTTCTGCTGTCTACATTATTTTATTGCCCTATGCAGGACTCTTTTTGTAGCAGGAACTCCTTTGCATATTAGGTGGCACACCCCTAATGTAGCCAATCCTCCAAGAGCTTACAGGGAGAGCCAGTTTGGTATAGTGGTTAAGTGCATGGACTCGTATCTGGGAGAACCGGGTTTGATTCCCCACTCCTCCACTTGCACCTGCTGATGTGACCTTGGGTCAGTCACAAGCTCTGGCACAACTGTTCTCTCAAGGACAGTTTCTGTCAGAAGTTCTCTCAGCCCCACCTACCTCACAGGGTGTCTGTTGTGGGGAGGGGAAGGGAAAGGAGTTTGTAAGCCGCTCTGAGATGCCTTTGGGCAGTGAAGGGCGGGGTATAAATCCAATCTCTTCTTCTTCTTCTACAGTAGCCCCTGTAAGAAGAGCTCTGTAAGCTCTTGGAGGATTGGCTACATTATCGCCTAATACGCAAAGGAGTTCCTGCTACAAAAAGAGCCCTGGCCCTATGGTTTCAACTCCATTGTGATTGTGATGTCTGACTGCATCAGTTGGATCTGGTTTTAAAGTACTCCAAAGCCCCCTTCCTGCTCTCGATCCGCTGTATGCTACAAGCAGACAATTGAAGCCGTTTCCTCATCAAAACAGTCAACCATTTCCCACCAGGTGGCGCAGGTCTTGAAATCTCTCCTTTTTTGGGGGGGGTTTGGAGGCACACTTTTTTCATGTGTCAAAAATATTTCTTTCTTTCTTACCCCCAGACTATCCCCAGCCAATGTGCCCTCTAAGCTGTGGAGTCTTGGGAGAAAAAATTCTACTTTGTGAGCTACTGGCATTAAAATTGTGAGTGATTTGGCTGCTGCATAAATTAGTTTGCTCTGGAGCCATTTTTCCTGAGCTAAGACAAAATTGTGAGTGAGTGATTTGGCTGCTGCATAAATTAGTTTGCTCTGGAGCCATCCCTTCCTGAGCTAAGACAAAAATGTGTGCGCCAGAGGCTAAAAAACTGTGAGCTAGCTCACACTAACTCAGCTTAGAGGGAACACTGCCCCCAACCCCAACCTCCCTTTTCTTTTGGTATTTGATGGGAGGATATAGGTGAGCTCCAACTCCATGGTGCTTGGATGTACTTCCGCCCATTCCCCCTCGCAGACCCGAGAAACCTCCACCCACCCGCTCTTTTAAAGATTTTTATTGCTTTTCTAAACTACAAATCTACAGGGTCGGGGGAAGGGAACAACCTAAAATATAGAGTAACAAGGATCATTAATACAATGGTTTAAAGTTGATGAAACGTCTCTAATTATCAAAGTAGTAAAATGTGAGAGTTAATAATATAAAAGTATCCAGTTGAGAGGCAAACAATCACTATCATATTTGACTGTGGTGTAAATTTAGCTTTAAATTTCTGCGTTAACAGTAAACATCAGACTATTTTGCTTTTTGCTTTTCTCTAAATTTCTTATCAAAGTCCAGTTTGGTTTTTAGAAGTTTAGGGGCAAGATTCTGCTTCAAAATCAAATGATTCTGCCAAGCTGCTCAAGGTGGTATCAAGAGTTTCCCCTTCTTTATCTTCTTCTTCATCCGCATCTTAGTTGTCCTCCGCTTTCTCAGGATTAGAATTTCAACAGCCAATCCACAGACAAAAGTACCTCCTCAGGAAACAGGAAACCTCCTCAGGAAACAATCCATATACAAAAGAACCTCCTCAGGAAAGCTCCTCCATTAGCATGTTCATAGCCTGGGGAACTCCTACAAGATAATCACTCAGCCCTACCTCACCTTCTGGAGTAGATATAAATTACCTGCCTACCATTTTTCTTCTCATCTTGACACAGAGAGTACTCCATCTTTCTGTGTTATACCTCTGAGGATGCCAGTCACAGCTACTGGCTAAATGTCAGGTTCTACAATGCCAAGAACACGGCCACACAACCTGGAAAATCTACAACTAATGAACTTCGGCCGTGAAAGCCTTCGACAACACATTGTAATACTCTTAGTCATAAGAACATAAGAGAAGCCAATGTTGAATCAGGCCAATGGCCCATCTAGTCCAACACTCTGTTACACAGTGGCCAAAAATACCAGGTGCCATCAGGAGGTCCGGCAATGGGGCCAGGACACTAGAAGCCCTCCCACTGTTGCCACCTTGAAGCACCAAGAATATAGAGCATCACTTGCCCCAGCTTAAGAGTTCCTATCTATACCTTGTGGCTAATAGCCACTGATGGACTTCTGTTCTGCTCCATATTTTTATCTAATTCCCTCTTGAAACTGTCCATGCTTGTAGCTGCCACCACCTCCTGTGGCAGTGAATTCCATGTGTTGGTCACTCTTTGGGTGAAGAAGTGCTTCCTTTTATCTGTTCTAACCCGACTGCTCAGCAATTTCACTGAGTGCCCACGAGTTGTATTGTGAGAAAGGGAGAAAAGTACTTCTTTCTCAACCTGCTCTATCCCATGCATAATCTTATAAACCTTGATCGTGTCACCCCTCAGCCGTCGTTTCTCCAAGCTAAAGAGCCCCAAGTGCTTTAACCTTTCTTCATAGGGAAAGTGTTCCAACCCTTTTATCATTCTAGTTACCCTTCTCTGCACTTTTTCCAATGCTATAATATCCTTTTTGAGGTGTGATGACCAGAACTGTACACAGTATTCCAAATGAGGTCGCACCAATGATTTATACAGAGGCATGATGATACTGGCTGATTTGTTTTCAATTCCCTTCCTAATAATCCCCAGCATAGCATTGGCCTTCTTTATTGCAGTTACACCCTGTTTAGACATTTTCATTGAGTTATCTACTACGACTCCAAGATCTCTCTCTTGGTCAGTCTCTGCCCATTCAGACCCCTCAATGTGTATTTATATTTAGGATTTTTGGCTCCAATGTGCATCACTTTGCACTTGGCCACATTGAACCCCATTTGCCACATTGACGCCCACTCACCTATCCTCGACAGATCCCTTTGGAGTGCCTCACAATCCTCCCTGGTTTTCACCACCCTGAATAACTTTGTGTCATCTGCAAATTTAGCCACTTCACTGCTTACTCCCAATTCTAAATCGTTAATAAACAAGTTAAAAAGCATCGGACCGAGTAATGATCTCTGTGGTACCCCACTGCTTACCATCCCCCACTGAGAATGTTTCCCGTTCATACTCACTCTCTGTTTCCCATTTATAAGCCAGTTTTTGATCCACAAGAGGACTTGTCCTTTTATCCCATGACTATGAGGAACTTTATCAAAAGCTTTCAGGAAGTCAAGGTAAACAACATCTATTGGGTCCCCCTTGTCCACATGTTTGGTGCTGAAAGGCAGCCCAATAGGATATTATGGTTGATAGTATCAAAAGCTGCAAAGAGATTTGGCAGAAGAAGGAGCATGGTCATATTCCCCCTGTTTAGCTCTATATAGGTTTAGCTCATTATACAAGGTGACCAAAGCATTCTCCATTCCAGATTCTGACCTAAAGCTAGATTGAAATGGGTCCAGAAACTCAGTCTCTTCCAAGAACACTTGGAGCTGAAAGGCAATGAACTGCTCTAACCCCTTGCCCAAGAATGGAAGATTGCTGACTGGCTGAAAATTTCCTAATATTGCATATTGCAGCGATTTGCAAGGCCTGCCTGGACACCTGTGTCCATCCATCAGCCAATGGGTTAAATACTGGCTGGAGTGGAGAAGAAGGGAAACTCAAGCAGAGTGACTTGCGGGGCCTCATTTGTGCAGAAGTTATTTCGTGAGGGAGAAATTCATACCCAAATTTGATTTGCATTTTTCAAAATAAACATTAGCGTTGTCCCCCTAAGACTTCAAATGTTATTTCCAGGGGACCTGCCTCATGACCTGGTGAGGATTATAGAGTTTGGGAGGCCTTATGGGGTCAATTCAAGGGCAAAACCTGTCCCCCGTTTTTAGTATACAGAGATCTGGTCTCCTCTGAAAGGACACCACAGTGGGTGAGATTGGTCCTAGAATAGTTCTGAACCTGAAAGAATCCCTGCCAATCAAGGATTTTCTTTTATCATCCTAAAGACTGATGAGGCATTTTGCTCTTCATTGACATTTTGTGTGTGTGCAGACATTCAGACATGTCGGTTCCCCCCCCCTTAGGTCAGCCATGGTTTCCATTTGGCAGTTCTGAAGGATAGAACTCGGTTTCCTTTCTTCTACCAAATGGCCCCCACAGAAGAACCTCAGTACTTGGGAATTGTTAAACTGCTCCTGCATTTCCAGTGGACGTGGGTTGGTCTCTTTGCTCCAGACAATGACAACGGAGACAAATTCCGGAGCACCATGACAGCTCTCATGCTCAAGAGTGGCATTTGTGTTCTCTTCTCAGAGGCTATGTCAGAGCCTGGTGTTTTTAGGTCTGCTTGGTCAGGAGAAAGACAACACCAGCTGATGATAGTTCTCAGTCAACGCCAAGTCAATGTATTTGTTTTCTATGGAGATGTTCCATCCATATTACTTCTTGAACTATTACTATACATAGGATTGCTTGAACATGACGGGAAAGTCTTACCGGGTAAAGTTTGGATCACAACCCTTCTGTTGGACTCCTTTGGGTCTTTGGCATGTTTGTGGGTTCCCGTTGAGATTCCAAGGCATGGATCTCTCTCCATCATGACCCAGGCAAAGAAAAGGGCAATGTATCACCATTCACAAATATGTAACCCTCTTCTCGAGGAGTTTATGGAGCAAGCATTTGATTCTTTCTATACAAAGCCTGTTTTGTCTCGGAGAGGTCACCTGGAATTCAGAGAGAAAGAGGGGCTGGAGGCCAGGCCCTGGGAGGTCCTGAAAGAATACCTGCCTCCAAGGGCCTACAACATTTACACCTGTGTCCATGCGGTGGCCCATGCATTACATGCCGCGTACTCATCCAGATCTGAGCGGAGGATAAGGCTGCATGGAGAGAGCACGAAACATGACCTAATAAAGCCTTGGCAGGTATCCATTTCCCCTGAATTAAAAATCATAACCAGCACTTTTACTTTGGAAGGATTCTTGTGGATCCAGACTAAGGTGGTCATGAGGCAGGGTTGTGCAAATTTTGAGGTACCCTTCCTAATAACACCCCAACATAGCATTTGCCCTTTTTTTACTGCAGTCGCACCCTGGGTCGACATCTTCAGTGAGTTATCTATCAGGACTCCAAGATCTCTCTCTTGGTCAGTCACCGCCAGTTCGGACCCCATGAATGTATATTTATAGTTAGGATTTTTGGCCCAAGGTGTATCACTTTGCACTTAGCCACATTGAACCCACCCCACTACAATGACTTCATAGGAGAGTCTCCTGTGTTCGAAATGCTTCTCTTCCCTCTCTGACTCCAGCTCCATCCTTTCCTGAGATGGTTCCAGGTTCACAACACTTCCGTAGGTGGAGCCCATTTGGATGAGAACGGGGACCTGGCAAACGACTTAAACATTGTGAACATGATGGTGTTGCCCAACGTCTCTATCTGGAGTGTGAAAGTTGGGAGTATAGAAAGACAGGCGTCTGGAGAGATAAAGCTGACCATTGAGCGGGATGCTATTGTGTGGCCCTCATGGTATAAGCAGGTGGGGGAAATAAGACCTTGTAAGGTACTATACACTAAACAACCCTGAGAGTCCTACAGCACTTTCTGTTATAAAACCAATCCGTGTGACTAGCAATAAGCACAAGAAATGTCATTTCCCCAGACAAATGCTCCTTGTCTTTGTGCTTAGATGCTGCCTTCTTCCAGGTGTACCCAAAGCTGCCTCCCTGGACACGTGAAGGTGGTCCTGGAAGGAAAGCCCGTTTGCTGCTATGACTGTTCTCCATGTGCGGAAGGAACCACCTCCACTCAGGAAGGTGGGTGAATAGAGAAAAGGACTGAAGTGAGCACTCAGTGTAAGCTTGGATTCTTCTTCTTATTTTTTTCCGTTTCGAAGGAAACACCTAAGGGGATAAACTACGGAGCTAAAGAGTGTTGAGTATTGCGTTCAGCATTACCAGCCTTTTGTGCCGTCAATGGAATTCATGGTGATTAGCTCAATCCCAGTTGGCGTGTTCCTTAATTTGTAGGGTCAATACTGATGGGTGAATCAGGCTTGACTGGAGCACTGGAGGACCCAACTGTATGCATTATAACATTTCCCCCAAATACTCTGCAGTCTCCTTGGATCCCAGGACAGACATGCAGATGACTTTTGGTAAACCAGTTGATGGCACACAGGTTATAGTGGGGAAATTATGAGCCAGTTATTATTCCCCTGGGTTGGTATGAAGTATGCCAAACTGAAGAGGGGCATCTATATGTAATACTTAAGACTTGATTGTCTCCTTGGCTTTCCTTTACCTCTGGATTTCTACTGGAACACTCAGCCTCATGTTGATTCTGAGGTTCATTTAGCCATCAGTATTCTGACTGCAGCTGTCCCATGTCTCACTGAACTATCCTTTTGGACGCACTGCCTCCATTCACTCCATCAGGTCCTCTGTAGACTTTGGATGGGATCACTCGGAGGGGTATTTCCAAGAGCAGTTTAGTTTCCCAGCCGATCCTTCATTCTGTCTTTTCAACTTTTTAAATGTTCCACTTTGAGTCTGAGGACTGGTTTACTGGTAGTTTTTGAGGTGTCAAAACTCGCTATGCATTTTACAGCTCCTTTGCCATAGCAACCCGGGGAGGGGAGTGGGAGAATGGGGAACCAAAATACTTTCGCTTTTCTACGTTTCTTTGATGTGCCAGACACCTTAACACCTCTGAGAACTTTTAGAGTCCTTGAGTCTCAGCTTTCCATGCTTGCCTCTGTTTTACATGTTGGGGGGATGGCACAGAAAGGGGGATGGCTGGCTGTTACATTTGGTGGGTGAAATCCCAGGGGGTGATTGGTTCTGAAACGCTTAGAGCCCTTGCTTGAACATTGTATATCTATTGCTTTTGCGCCTTTAACCTTAGTCCTAACACAGCTCAGTGTACAGGCTGGATCCTATCAATGTCTCAATAAACTCATCATTCTCCAGAGTGAATGTTGTTGGGAACTGATTTATCCAGGGAGTCTGACATAAGGCTGCTTAAATGGTTTTATGGCATTCTCTTGCCCCTAAGTTTTCTCTCTCTCTTTTTAGTTTCTTGTATTATCATTGATCACTCTTATGTAGCTGTTTTGTCATTTTATTCCGTTATGTTTATTTTGTGAGCTGCCTCATGCAGGTCTCCGGAGAGTTTAGAATTTCTAAACATGTTTTTATTGCTTTAATCTCTGTATGTGTTCTTTATCAGTACAGTATTTTTTAATTTCTGTTTTTATCCTTCTTTAGGGGGAAAAAATAATGTATTTTATTTTATCAGGGTAATGGACTGATTTTTTTGTGTTCCTGCAACCTAATGACTTCATTCCAAGGAGAGGAGGAGCAAAAAGAGTTATACGAGTAGATTTTTTTAAAAAACCCTCACCTTGATTTTATGGAATCTATGACAGTACTCATCATTGAGGATAAGAATGAGATATACTTGATGCTGAAGCTATTCTCCTTCTTTCCAGATGCGGAACGTTGCACCAAGTGCCCAGAAGACCAGCATCCCAACAAGAATCAGACTCAGTGCATTCCCAAGCATATTGCTTTCCTATCTTACGACGAGGTTTTGGGGATTGTCCTTGCTTTCTTGGGCCTCTTCTTGTCCATCTTCACACTTCTAATTTTAGGAATCTTCATAAAATACACCGAGACTCCCATCGTCAAAGCCAACAATCGGGACCTCACCTACACTCTCCTTGTCTCCCTCCTGCTGTCCTTTCTATCCTCCCTTCTATTCATTGGCCAGCCAAGGAAAATAACCTGCCTCCTCCGACAAACCACCTTCAGCACCATCTTCACCGTTGCCGTCTCTTCCGTGTTGGCCAAAACCATCACTGTGGTGGCGGCCTTCATGGCCACCAAGCCAGGAAACAGGATGAGGAAATGGCTGGGGAAGAGTCTGGCCAACTCCATCGTCCTTTTGTGTTCCACTTTTCAAACTGGCCTCTGTGTTATCTGGTTGGGCATCTCTCCCCCCTTCCCCGAGTCTGACATGAACTCCCTTCATGGACCGATCACACTGCAATGCAACGAAGGGTCTGTTGCCATGTTTTATTCTGCCCTTGGCTACATGGGCTTCTTGGCTTTCATCTCTTTCACTGTGGCTTTCTTGGCCAGGAAGCTGCCTGCAGCCTTCAACGAGGCCAAGCTGATCACCTTCAGCATGCTGGTCTTTTGCAGTGTGTGGGTGTCCTTTGTGCCCACCTATCTGAGCACGAAGGGGAAATATATGGTCGCCGTGCAGGTCTTCTCCATCCTGACCTCCGGTGCTGGCTTGCTGGGTTTCGTCTTCCTTCCCAAATGCTACATCATTATCGTGAGGCCTGACTTGAATACTAAGGAGCATCTCACTGCAAAAAGTAAACCTGATTCTTAGTAGACTGTTTTTAATTATTTGCAATGCTGTGTCTAACACATCAGCAACATACTTGTCTTGGGAACAGATCCCTGAGATGTCATTAAAAGAAATTTCTTATTCCTCCAGATTAATTATGAGAAATATGACTACTTCCATGAGATTGAAATGGCCAATTTTTTAAAAAACAAACAAACACCACCACTCTGATAAATGTGCATTTAATTTCATCCAGCTGTCTTATATCGTAATCTTCCATATGGTCAGTTTTTGAGATTTAAAGGTAATTCCACAACTCTACAGGATTATCATAAGGTATGCAATAAGGTGGAAAACTACTTTTTGGATCAAGGATATACTCACCGAGTAGGCTTTTTTATTTGTATTTTTGCACTTTTGTGTGTGTGTGCATGTACCCATGCCCGGAGGTCATGATAACCTCTGGTGACTCCTACTGGGGCATGAAGGACATTGAGAGAAGTGGCTCGATAGCCTACCACCCTTGCCTCCCAACTGTGGTATTTTTTGGAGCTCACCCATTCAAATACTTAGAATCACAGAATGTTAGAGTTGGTAGGGACCTTGCAGGTCATCTAGTCCAACCCCCTGCACTCTGCAGGAGTGTTGTATGTTAATCTCCAGTAGCTAGATCATTAGGATCTAAGTTGACAGCTACCTGTCAGCTAGTGTCAGCTGATGTACTCAGAGGACAAGTCCCAACTTGTTCTGCCTGGCACTGAACAGTGTGCAGTCACTGTGAGTCAGCAGTCCACTGATTGGTGGGGGTTTGTATCTTCCTCCTTCTGTATATTGGATGCCTGGCGTAGCACTTTGCTTGTGAATACTGTGAATAAAACTCTTGTATATAGTGTACCACTGGACTGCCTTCGTGTGGTTATTATAAGAGGTTCCTCCGCTGGATCTACAGTGCAAGCAGGTGAGAGACTGGTTGCTGGGAAGTCCTAGTAAAGGTTGGGGGCTTGAACCGTTAAGACACGCACTCCCCAACAAGGAGCATAGCCGAAAGATTGCCCTACATACCTACAACATACCCAAAAGATGGTCGTCCAGCCTCCACTTGAAAACGTCCAGGGAAGGAGCATCCACCACCTCCCGAGGCAGACTGTTCCACTGCTCGACCACTCTTATAGTTGAAAAAGAAGAAGGAAGAAGAGATTGGCTTTATACCCCGCCCTTCACTTGGAGTCTCAGAGCGGCTTACAAACTCCTTTCTCTTTCCCTCCCCATAACAGACACCCTGTGAGGTGGGGCTGAGAGAGCTCTAACACAACCTGCTCTTTCAGGAACAGCTGTGCCAGAGCTTGTGACTGACCCAAGGTCACACCAGCAAGTGCAAGTGGAGGAGTGGGGAATCAAACCCAGTTCTCCCAGATTAGAGTCCGCACACTTAACCACTACATCAAGCTGGCTAGTTATGAAGTTTCTCCTGATATCTAGCCGGTAACGACTCCCTTGTAATTTCTACTCACTAGATCTAGTCTTGCAATCCGGAGCAAGAGAGAATAGAGAGAATTGCCAGAGTCTGCCCTGCTTAGCTTCCGAGATATGACAAGATCCAGCTTGCCTGGGCTATCCAGGTCAGGGCCCCTCACCAAGTACTTAAACATGTAATTTATCAAGTGCAATGAATTCTGGAAGAGAATTTTTCAATGATAAGCAACCATCAATTTAAAAAGGCATTACATGTGCCTTACAATACACGCCTCTGGCTGCATATATTTAAAAAATGTTTACAGATCAAGGTTTATAAGATTATGCATGGGATAGAGCAGGTTGAGAAAGAAGTACTTTTCTCCCTTTCTCACAATACAAGAACTCCTGGGCACTCCATGAAATTGCTGAGCAGTCGGCTTAGAACAGATAAAAGGAAGTACTTCTTCACTCAAAGAGTGATTCACACATGGAATTCACTGCCACAGGAGGTGGTGGCAGCTACAAGCATGGACAGTTTCAAGAGGGAATTAGATAAACATATGGAGCAGAAGTCCATCAGTGGCTATTAGCCACAGGGTATAGATGGGAATTCTCAGTCTGGGGCAGGTGCTGCACTCTATTCTTGGTGCTGGGGGGGGGGCAGCGGTGGGAGGGCTTCTAGTGTCCTGGCCCCACTGCTGGACCTCCTGATGGCACCTGGTATATTTTGGCCGCTGTGTGACAGAGTGTTGGACTAGATGGGCCATTGGCCTGATTCAACATTGGCTTCTCTTATGTTCTTATATTTGTAAAGAGTTGTCCATTTATAGGCTTTAGGAGAACAAGGACATTTAGAACAATTTTTAACCCATTCTAATATCCTTCTAATAAAGATAAGAGCCCAGTAGCAACTTAAAGGCTAAAGAAGTAAGCGGTGAGCAGTGTTCCCTCTAAGCTGAGTCAGCGTGAGCTAGCTCACAGTTTTTTAGCCTCTGGCTCACATATTTTTGTCTCAGCTCAGGAAGGGATGGCTCCAGAGCAAACTATTTTATGCAGTGGCCAGATCACTCGCTCACAGCTTTAATGCCAGTAGCTCACAAAGTGGAATTTTTGCTCATACGACTCCATAGCTTAGAGGGAATATTGGCGGTGACTCATGAAATCTCATACCCTACCTCAATTTTTGTTAGTCTTTATGGCGCCATTGGAGTTTTAGTCTTTTCTACTGCTGCTGATAGACTAACTTGGCTACCCATCTGGTTTTAATAAGGATGTTCCTCTTGGACATTACAAGCTTGGTGGTGGCTCAGTTTGCCCCTTTTCACTTGAATTACAGAGGTTTTTCTACATCCTCAGGGTCATCATACAATGGATCTACCTCTTTTTCTGATTGCAGGACCAAAAGGGTAGTTTGTGTAATCATTTGCCCTTGTATATTAATCTACCTATAGCCTTTTCTAATGGGTGTGTGTTTTCAAATCAACAAATGACAGCGCCCCTATGGCTTGGCAAACAATTGTGAAAGTGCTTCAAAACTACAGGGAAAAAAGAAACCCATTCAAGGTGTTAAATGCTTTTCAACGTAACAAGCAGGTATTAAAACGCTTTTCAACAGAAACAAACAGTTACAATTACAGATAAAACTGAATGATACAATTACAGATAAAACTGAATGATAACGGCACTGAACAGAGCGGCATTTGAAGAGACTGGCGCTTCAGTGCCCTTCAAGAAGAGCGCTCAGAACAAATGCGTATTTTAGCAAAGGAAACAGAAGGAAAAGAGGAAGTCCAAAATGTTAACTGAAAGAAATGGAGGGCTGCTTCTTCTCCATATTTTCTTCAATGGTGCTTCAGTGGCTGTTCTAGGTCAGAGATGTTGAACTTATTTGTTACGAGGGCTGGATCTGACATAAATGTCACTTTGTTGGGGCAGGCCACGTGTGCCATAAAATATAGAAGAAGAAGAAGAAGAAGAAGAAGAAGAAGAAGAAGAAGAAGAAGAAGAAGAAGAAGAAGAAGAAGAAGAAGAAGAAGAAGAAGAAGAAGAAGAAGAAGAAGAAGAAGAAGAAGAAGAAGAAGAAGAAGAAGAAGAAGAAGAAGAGGAGGAGAGTGGATTTATACTCCGCCCGTCACTACCCAAAGGAGTCTCCGAGCAGCTTACAAACTCCTTTCCCTTCCCCTCCCTACAACAGACACCCTGTGACGTCGGTGGGGCTGAGAGAGCTCTGACAGGAACTGCTCTTTTTCAAGATCAGCTGTGCCAGAACTATGGCTTGCCCAAGGTCATCCGGCAGGTGCAAGTGGAGGAGTGGGGAATCAAACCCGGTTCTCCGCACACTTAACTACTACACCAAACTGGCTGCACCAAACCACTACACCAAAAACTGTAACACGAGGTCCCAGAGATATGAACTTTATAAAGATGATTTCAGATGCCGAATGGCAATAGCAGGCGTGATTGGATTAGGTGTGATATGCAGAGCGGCAGTAGATGTGGAGATATCAGCACTGGTAATGAGGAAGGTTACCTAGGTCTCAGTTTGGTACAGGAGGATTCAGACCAGGAGGATGCAAAGAATAAATGGAAATCAGTCTGAAGAAGTGAGAAGGAGAAGAGGAGGAGGAGATTGGATTTATACCGTCCTTCACTTTTAAGTCTCCGAGCGGCTTACAAACTCCTTCCCCTTCCCCTCCCCACAACAGACACCCTGTGAGGTAGGTGGGGCTGAGAGAACTCTGACAGAAACTGCTCCTTTTCGAGAACAGCTGTGCCAGAGCTTGTGACTGACCCAAGGTCACATCAGCAGGTGCAAGTGGAGGAGTGGGGAATCAAACCCAGTTCTCCCAGATTAGAGTCCGCGCACTTAACCACTACGCCAAACTGGCTCTCCAGTCAGTGAGCAGTGAGAAGTCAGCCGTGACTCATGAAAGCACATACCCAACACAAATTTTGTTAGTCTTTAAGGTGCTACTGAACGCTTACTCTTTCTACTGCTATTAGAAAACACAACATTCAAAAAACGTTTTAACCTTCCAAGAAATTCAGTCGCTGACCCAAGATCAGCAGTTCTCTTACAAAATATATCCTGATGGCACGTGGTATATTTTGGCCGCTGTGTGACAGAGTGTTGGACTAGATGGGCCATTGGCCTGATTCAACATTGGCTTCTCTTATGTTCTTAAAAGAATTTCAAAGGGAGATTAGAAAGAGAGACTGCTGAATTGCAACTGATAACAAAGCTCAAGACAATGTGTCCTCTTGGACTGAATCGAGACCTAGGTTTCTTCTCTCATGACTAATGCCTGCTATTGTTATCTGGCATCTGAAATCGCTTCACTTTCCAAGATATAAGGACAGATGGACTCACATTCTAGCTGTATCTGAAGAAGTGAGCAGTGACTCATGAAAGCACATGCCCTGCCACAATTTATGTTAGTCGTTAAGGTGCGGTGGGACTCTTGCTCCCTTTCCCTAATAAAGAATGCAAGCTGTGCTGTTACATTTCTTCCCCCAGAACTGGAAAGGGGGATCTCTCCAAGTTCCATGGGACACTCTCTCTCTCTCTGTGGCATGTTCTCTCTGATTCTTTCCCTCCCCCTCCTTTCTGAAGATGTGGGCTTGCACACAAAAGCTTACCTGAAGTAAAACATTTTTTTCTTAAAAGTGTCTCGGGACTCCATTTGTCTCTCTCTGGCTCTTTCCCTCCCCTTCCCTTCCCAGAGGAGTGGAAGGAGTCCTCAGCCAATCGAGGGAAGGGAGGCTTCGCTTTCTTTCTCTCCTCTGTGAAGCAGGAAATAGGAGAGACTGGGCAAAAGGAGCTGCGATGCATGGAACAGGAAGCAGGAGAAAGCCAGTTGCTTGCAGGCTGGATAGCAGCCCAGCAGGGGCTGGATCTGGCCCACGGGCTGTATGTTTTACACCCCTGCTCTAGATGCTTGTTCCCCTCTGTCTTGGGACTGCAAAGACATCAGCAGTGTCTCTCAGTCAGGCTTCGGGCCTTTTCTCACCTCTTTCGGGTCACACTGAGTTGGGGGGGGGGAAGAGTTTTAAACCATATCTTTAAGCATCACTCAATGACCACAACTCAGTTTAGAATCACAGAGTTGTAAGGGACCTCAAGGGTCATCTGGTCCAATCCTCTGCACAACGCAGCAAATTCATGAATACCTCCCCCTCCACACCTGCAGTGACCACTGTACCATGCCCAGAAGATGATAAAAAACCTCCAGGATCCCTGGCCAAACTGGCCTGGAGAAAAATTGCTTCCTGACCCCAAAGTGGCAATCAGCATTTCCTTGGGTGTGTAAGACATAGGCTTCCCAAGAACTTACCGCGTGCCGGCGGGGGATGGATATGTCCTCGCAGGACCATCCCCAGGGGAAGGAGAGGCGCGGAGCACCATGCCGTCACCAGGAAGGGACGGTAGGCGACACTCTGGCAATGGGGCTGGGAACTCGATGGTACCATCGAGTTTTCAGCCCCATTGCCAGAGCATCACCTGGTATCACTTCCTGGCAACGGCATGGTGCGTTACCAGGAAGACTGGTCCGGCCGGGGAGCATTCATCCCCCCCAGACGGTAAGTACTTGGGAACCCTAGTAAGACAGGGCCACAAGAACTAAGCACTGAGGCAACTCTTCCTGCCCTCCCTCTCATGATGTGCCTCAGTTCACAGAATCTGCATTGCTGATAGATGGCCATCTAGCCTCTGTTTGAAAACCTCCAAAGAAGGAGAGCCTACCACCTCCTGAGGAGGCCTGTTCCGTTGAGGAACCGCTCTGTCAGGAAGTTCTTCCTAATGTTAAGCTGAAAACTCTTCTGATTTAATTTCATACCGTTGGTTCTAGACCGACCTTCTGGGGCAACAGAAAACAAATCCGTACCGTCTTCTATATGACAGCCCTTCAAGGACTTCAACTTGCTGCGATTGCAGTAGTACATTACTAGGCATGAGCCCACTTGTAGTATTTAATGCAGATTCAGTACTGAATGAGCAATTCTGCAGAGTGTTTCCATCCTCCAGGTGGTGCCTGGGGTTTTTCCTGAATTACAACTAATTTTCAGACTGCACAGATCAGCTCCGCAGGAGAAAATGGCTCACGTTGAGGGTGGTTCTAAACCATTATACCTGACTGGGGTCCTTGACTGCCTTGTACCGCTCTCCCGAGGCTCCATCCCCAAACCTCCAGGAATTTCCCAAGCTGGTATTTACAAGACTATCTCTCTCTCTCTGTCCAGTTTTGGGCACCACATTTTAGGAAGGATGTCGACAAGCTCGAGCGTGTCCAGAAGAGGGTGACCAGGATGGTGAGAGGGTTGGAATCCAAGTCTTATGAGGAAAGGCTGAAAGAGTTGGGTGTGTTTAGCCTGGGAAAGAGAAGGCTTGGAGGGGACATGATTGCAGTCTTCAAGTAGTTGAAGGGCTGTCACGTAGAAGATGGAGCAGATCTATTCTCTCTTGCTCTGGATTGCAAGACTAGATCTAATGGGTGGAAATGACAAGGGTGTCAATACCGGATAAATATCAGGGAAAACTTCCTAACTGTAAGAGTGGTTGAGCAGTGGAACGGACTGCCTCGGGAGATGGTGGATGCTCCTTTGCTGGACATTTTCAAGCGGAGGCTGGACAACCATCTTTTGGGTATGTTGTAGGGCTATCTTTTGGCTATGCTGCTGCAGAGTGCAGGGGGTTGGACTAGATGACCTGCATGGTCCCTTCCAACTCTAACATTCTATGATTCTATGATTTGCTGCAATATGGGAGGAACCCACAGCCTCAGAGATCATCCTTTGCTGGCAAACCGTAGGCAAAATCAGATGTATAACAAATGTCCTACACTACTTTCTTTGCTATGGGGACCCCAAGTGGCTTGTGTTGTTTCTTCCTCCGTTTTATCCTCTGTAACAACCCTGCGAGGTAGCTTAAGCTGAGAATGTGTGCCTCGCTCATAACCAACCACCAACTTTTAGTGTGAAATTGGGGATCTGGACCTGGAACTCCTAGATCCTTGTCAGATGCTCTGCCCACTAAACCTAACTGCCTTCTTTTAAAGGAGGGGATACAGTCCACCCACCCGGTCTGGGAAGCCTTCCTCCTCTATGGGGACACAAAGCAGCTTATATTGTTCTCCTCCCCTCCATTTCCCCCTCACAACAACGGCCCTCTGAAGTAGGCCTTCCTGAGAGGGAGTGACTGGCCCTGTGTCCCCTAGGAAAGAGCCCACGGAAGAATTCTGGGTATTCGAATCTGTGACTCTTAGATCCAAATCTGAGACTCTATCCACTACACCACATCGGATCTGATAGCTCAGGGAAGTTGCCAAATCCCATTAGTAATGTAGAGGGAAGATATTTCCCACCCTCCTTGTCTGTTCCATGACACTTTCCTGTCTTCTGTAAATAAACCTTTGCTTCCATTGCAAACATCAGATGGATGTCTCTCTTTTTTTTTTTTAACAAAACCCTCCTAAAAAGGAGAGGAGTTTATTCTTTTTATAAATGGAAAGAGGTAGGGTATATAGAGGGATTAAGAAAAGAGCCAGACATCCTAGAAAGTGAAGTTAAATGGGCCTTAAAAGACATTACTAACAACAAAGCTAGTGGAGGTGATGGTATCCCAGCTGAGTTATTCAAAGTCTTAAAAGAAGATGCTGTTAAAGTGCTGCACTCAATTTGCCAACAAATTTGGAAAACACAACAGTGGCCACAGGATTGGAAAAGGTCAGTGTACATTCCAATCCCAAAGAAGGGCAACGTCAAGGAATGTTCAAACTATCGCACAATTGCACTCATTTCACACGCTAGCAAGGTCATGCTCAAAATCCTACAAGCTAGGCTCCAACAGTATGTGGATAGAGAACTGCCAGAAGTACAAGCTGGGTTTCGAAGAGGTAGAGGAACTAGAGATCAAATTGCCAACATTCGCTGGATTATGGAGAAAGCAAGAGAGTACCAGAAAAACATCTACTTCTGCTTCATTGACTATGCCAAAGCCTTTGATTGTGTGGATCACAACAAACTATGGCAGGTCCTTAAAGAGATGGGAGTACCAGACCACCTCACATGTCTCTTGAGAAACCTGTATAAGGGTTAGGAAGTGACAGAACCGGATATGGAACAACTGATTGGTTTAGCATAGGAAAAGGGGTACAACAAGGATGTATATTGTCACCTTGCTTATTTAATTTATATGCAGAGTACATCATGTGAAATGCTGGCCTGGATGAATCACAAACTGGAGTTAAGATTGCTGGGGAAAAGATCAATAACCTCAGATATGCAGACGATACCACTCTGATGGCAGAAAGTGAAGAGGACCTAAAGAGCCTCTTGCTCTGGGTGAAAGAGGAGAGCGCAAAAGTGGGCTTGAAGCTCAACATCAAAAAAACTAAGATCATGGCATCTGGGCCCATCACTCCTTGGCAAATAGAAGGGGAAGTCGTAGAAGTAGTGACAGACTTCACATTCCTAGGATCCCAGATCACTGCAGATGGTGACTGCAGCCATGAAATTAAAAGACGCCTGCTCCTTGGGAGGAAAGCGATGGCAAACCTAAACAGCATGATAAAAAGCAGAGACATCACCTTGCCAACAAAAGTCCGCATGGTCAAAGCAATGGTATTCCCCGTAGTAATGTATGGCTGTGAGAGTTGGACTATAAGGAAGGCCGAGCGCCGAAGAATAGATTCTTTTGAACTATGGTGCTGGAGAAGACTCTTGAGAGTCCCTTGGACTGCCAGGAGATCAAATCAGTCAATCCTAAAAGAAATCAACCCTGATTGTTCCCTGGAAGGTCAGATCCTGAAGCTGAAGCTCAAATACTTTGGCCACCAAATGAGAAGGGAGCGTTCACTGGAGAAGACCCTGATGCTGGGAAAGATTGAAGGTCAAAGAAGAAGGGGACGGCAAAGGATGAGATGGTTAGACAGTGTCATCGATGCAACGAACATGAAATTGAGCAAACTTCAGCGGACAGCGAAAGACAGGAGGGCCTGGCGTGATCTGGTCCATGGGGTCGCAAAGAGTCGGACTCGACTGTGCGACTGGACAACAACAACAAAGAAAAGAGTAGAGTGAGTATTCTGAAAAAAAATTAGTTTTAGTCAGTATAAATACAGTTTTTGGCAATCACCGTGATTAGAGAGTCTTCTTTTCATCTAACAAAAATCCAAAATAACTCTGTTAATAAGGTTAGTAATGTCCTTTGGGGTTAGTTGTTAATCAACTCCTTTCTGACGCTTCTCGAACAGTTATTTCTTAGGTTGTCTTCTTTTGGTATCCCTCAGGTTATAAAATGGGCCCTCTTTGACTTTCACGTCTCCCACTCCGGCACCTCCCTCTTCTGAGCCGCTGTCGTCTTCACTGCTCAAATCTGTCCAAGTTGCGAGTGCTGCCTCTTCCTCTGGACTGGCGTGTCTCTTCAGAAATTCTTGTGCTTTGAAGATGGAGTCAATCTTTTCTCTTTTATCCTTATACTTGAACACCAGGCCTTCAGGGAAAGTCCATCTGTAAATAGTCTGATGTCTTTGTAGAAAAGTGGTCAATCCTTTGTATGCCTTCCTTTTCATGTGGATTTCATAAGGCACATCTTTCAATATTCTGATAGTCTGCTCCCCAATCTTCAAGGGCACCGCTGAAACTGCACGCAGAATTTGATCTCTGGTACTCTGCTTAATAAACTTGACAACCACTTCTGCTGGCAGATTATTTTTCTTTGTAAAGGTGGAATAGGCTCTATAGACCTTATCCATCTCTTCTTTTAACTCTCACTGTTCTCTGCCAGTTACGGGTGCCAAGGCATTCGCTAGTATAGATCTGAGATCTTCTTTCTCTTCTTCTTTAATGCCCTGAAAATGGAGAGTCAGATTCGATTTCTCCATTTGCAACATCAAAATTCTTTTTTCTTGCTCATCCTGGTGCTTTTCTAATTTATTGACCTTTTTCTTCACTTTTCCGATGTCTTCCGTCGAGACCAAACATTTCTGTGCGATCTCCTCCATCTTCTTTGACGTTTCTGTTAATTGTTTTTGTTGACTGTTGAGAACACCTTCCATGTTAGTTAAGGTTTCGCTGATTTTCTGTATTTGGACCAGCAGAGGGTGCAGTAGCTCGGTTTTCTGTTGATTGACAGCAGGCTCTGGAGGGGGATTACCCAGACTGGAAGTCCTGCCTCCCTTCTTTTCCGGTTTCAAAGGGACCTTTTTCATTGCCAACATTTCTTTTATTTGTTTACTTTATCAAAGTTCGTGTCGCGTCCCTCCGGAGACCCGCTAACTCCTTAGCTTCAGTAGCACCCCAAAGGTAGTTTCACCAACCCTTTTTCCCTTTCGTCCCCCTTAGCTTTCTTTTATAAGTCCCGCTTCTCAATGGGGGGGGGGGATTCCCCCTCCTCCCAAACGCTTATTCGCTTACGGGGGAAAGGCTCAGGTTTTCGCTTCAAATTTAGACCTCCAACTCACGGTTCGATGCCATTTCTTCTTTTTATTTTAATTCATGTCACTGTTCCTCACTCCTGGAAGTCGGTGGCGCTGCTACGTCCCATACGGGCACTACGCAGCGGGGCCGATTGGGGCGGGGAGAAAGCCTCAATTTCCCGGCTGTGTGCCGGCAAAGAGGCTACTCCCCAAGCGCCCCCGGTTCGGAGCCTTTGTCTAAGGCTCACTAGGGTCTTTCGCACATGCGAAGACCCCCCCAACCGCGCGTGGGCTAACCACCTTCGGGAGTGTCCCGAAAGGTGGCCGCCATTCGCAACGCCGAAACCGAAAACCATCAGATGGATGTCTCGAAGCAATGCTGTTTCTGTGAACTTAGGCACATCAGGAGAGGGAGGGCAGGAAGGGTTGCATCAGTTCTTAGTTCTCATGGCCCTTTCTTACACACCCAGAGAAATGCCAATAACCAGGGCTATTTTTGAGCAAGAATGCACAGGAACGGAGTTCCGGCTGGCTTCTGAGTTGGCCACGCCTACAGCCTCCTCCCCCCTTGAGTTCCCTAGGCACCTTGCAAGCCGATCCAGAAACTGCTTTCATTCCCTCGGGTTCCTCACGTGCCTTGCAAGCTACAGGGCACCTGGGGAAGCCAATCCTGGGAGGGAGAACATAAGAATATAAGAACATAAGAGAAGCCAATGTTGAATCAGGCCAATGGCCCATCTAGTCCAACACTCTGTCACACAGCGGCCAAAATATACCACGTGCCATCAGGAGGTCCATCAGTGGGGCCAAGACACTAGAAGCCCTCCCACTGCTGCCCCCTCCAGCACCAAGAATAGAGTGCAGCATCTGCCCCAGACTGAGAATTCCCATCTATACCCTGCGGCTAATAGCCACTGATGGACTTCTGCTCCATATGTTTATCTAATTCCCTCTGTCCCATTCATAATCTTAAAAACCTTGATCATGTCACCCCTCAGCCGTCGTTTCTCCAAGCTAAAGAGCCCCAAGCGTTTTAACCTTTCTTCATAGGGAAGGTGTTCCAACCCTTTTATCATTCTAGTTGCCCTTCTCAGCTGCGCTGTCAGAGGTGTGGCCTAATATGCTAATGAGTTGCTGCTGTTGGGTGTGGCCTATTATGTGAATGAGTTCCTGCTGGTAACCACTTTGGGGCAGGAAGCAATTTGGGGCAGGAAGCAATTGGGGCAGGATCCCTGGAGAATTTTTGTCATCTTCTGGGAATGGGGGAGGAGATATTTGTGAATTTCCTGCATTGTGAAGGGGGCTGGACTAGATGACCCTAGAGATCCCTTCCAACTCTATGAATCTATGTCATCGAGCTTTTTGTGCCAGGATGGTTCAGTTCCCTTTATTTTTGGCAGTGCAACTCCATCATCATCCAGAAGTGGGTGACCGATATTGAGGTGCCTTGCTTTATTTTCCATTAGTTATGCCTTCCACTGTTGACCACAGCTTTCAATACAAAAAGAATATTGTAGGGGGAGAGTCTGGGGTTTGCACGGTCCAGTATTTTCCAATTCCATCCATGATTGACACAGCTTCTGGAGGGCACCTCATTTCCCACTATATTCCCTCATCCACACTATTCCTTCCTGGCAACTCCCATATCCTCACGTTTTTCTGTCTTCTTCCCATCCTCCAAGCAATCTACCTTCATTTGCCTCCATCTTCACTTTCCCCTTTCTCTTCCCCAACAGTTTCTACCTGAGAAAAATCTTGCCCAGTTATGTTGTGCCAGCCCGGCTACTAGGGTGGGTCTAGTTGTGTGATGTTAGCCAGGCTGGGCCCAGTTGCATAGGGAACCTGCACAGAATTGTGTGGAGTTGCTTATTTTCCCCGGTCCCTCTCTAACTCTTCTTCCCGCTCCTTCCCTCTGATGGGGAATTCAGAAAACACAGCAACTTCCAAAGGGAGACCTAGCTGGCTCCCTAAGGCAGTTAGGAAGGGATCTTGCAGCAAATAGGGAAATCTCTTTCTACACTCTGAGCATTCAAAGGGTTTGTGCCCTATGTGGGTTCTGAGATGCTGTTGAAGATGGCTACTGCTACTGAATCCCTTTCCACACTTTAAACATTCAAAAGGTTTCTTCCCTGTGTGGGCTCTTTGATGCAGCTGAAGATTGCCATTAGTACTGAATTTCTTTCCACATTCCAAGCATTCAAAAGGTTTCTCCCCTCTGTGAGTTCTTTGATGCAGGTGAAGATGGCCACTCTGACTGAATCTCTTTGCACACTCTGAACATTTAAAAGGTTGCTCTGGTGTGGGTTCTTTGATGCCGCTGAAGATGGCCATTCTGACTGAATCTCTTTGCACACTCCAAGCATTTAAAAGGTTTCTCCCCTGTGTGGGTTCTTTGATGCTGCTGAAGATGGCCACTCTGACTGAATCTCTTTCCACACTCTGTGCATTCAAAAGGTTTCTCTCCTGCATGGGTTCTTTGATGCAGTTGAAGATGGCCATTAGTACTGAATTGCTTTCCACACTCTGAGCATTCAAAAGGTTTCTCCCCTGTGTGGGTTCTCTGATGCATTTGAAGATTGCCACTGGTACTGAATTTTTTCCCACACTCTGAACATTCAAAAGGTTTCTCTCCTGTGTGGATTCTTTGATGCAGTTGAAGATGGCTCCTCTCACTGAATCTGTTTCTACACTCTGAGCATTCAAAAGGCTTCTCCCCTGTGTGGGTTCTCTGATGCCTCTGAAGATTGCTACTGCTACTGAATTTCTTTTCACACACTGAGCATTTAAAAGGTTTCTCCCCTGTGTGGGTTCTTTGATGCAACTGAAGATTGCCACTGGTACTGAATTTCTTTCCACACTCTGCACAGTCAAATGGTTTCTCTCCTGTGTGGGTTCTCTGATGCAGATGAAAACTGCCACTGCTACTGAATTTCTTTCCACACTCTGAGCATTCAAAAGGTTTCTCCCCTGTATGACTTCTCTGATGCAGTTGAAGAGTTCCACTGGTACTGAATTTCTTTCCACACTCTGAGCATTCAAAAGGTTTCTCTCCTGAGTGGGTTCTTTGATGCAGATGAAGATTGCCAGTGCTACTGAATTTCTTTCCACACTCCGAGCAGTGAAAAGGTTTCTCCCCTGTATGGGTTCTTTGATGCAGTTGAAGATGGCCACTCTCACGGAATCTGTTTCCACACTCTGAGCATTCAAACGGTTTCTCCCCTGTGTGGGTTCTCTCATGCCGCTGAAGATGGCCACTCTGACTGAATCTCTTTCCACACTCTGAGCATTCAAACGGTTTCCCCTCTATGTGGGTTCTTTGATGCAGATGAAGATTGCCACTCTGATTGAATCTCTTTCCACACGCTGAGCATTCAAATGGTTTCTCCTGTGTGTGGATTCTTTGATGTAGTCGAAGATGGCTACTCCGATTGAATCTCTTTCCACATTCTGAGCATTCAAAAGGTTTCTCCCCTGTGTGGGTTCTTTGATGCATTTGAAGATGGCCACTCTGACTGAATCTCTTTCCACATTCTGAGCATTCAAAGGGTTTCTGCCCTGTATGGGTTCTGTGATGCTGTTGAAGACTGCTATTGCTACTGAATCTCTTTCCACACTCTGAGCATTTAAAAGGTTTCTCCCCTGTGTGGGTTCTTTGATGCAGCTGAAGATTGCCATTAGTACTGAATTTCTTTCCACATTCCAAGCATTCAAAAGGTTTCTCCCCTGTGTGGGTTCTCTGACGCAGCTGAAGATTGCCACTGATACTGAATCTATTTCCACACTCTGAGTATTCAAAGGTTTTCTCCCCCGTATGGGTTCTTTGATGCCGCTGAAGATGGCCATTCTGACTGAATCTCTTTCCACACTCTGAGCATTTAAAAGGTTTCTCCCCTGTGTGGGTTCTTTGATGCCGCTGAAGATGGCTACTGCGACTGAATCTCTTTCCACACTCTGAGCATTCAAAAGGTTTCTCTCCTGCATGGGTTCTTTGATGCAGTTGAAGATTGCCATTAGTACTGAATTGCTTTCCACACTCTGAGCATTCAAAAGGTTTCTCCCCTGTGTGGGTTCTTTGATGCAGTTGAAGACTGCCACTGGTACTGAATTTTTTTCCACACTCTGAGCATTCAAAAGGTTTCTCCCCTGTATGGGTTCTTTGATGCAGTTGAAGATGGCCACTCTCACGGAATCTGTTTCCACACTCTGAGCATTCAAACGGTTTCTCCCCTGTGTGGATTCTCTGATGCCGCTGAAGATTGCTACTGCTACTGAATTTTTTCCCACACTCTGAGCAATCAAAAGGTTTTTTCCCTGTGTGGGTTCTTTGATGCAACTGAAGATTGCCACTGCTACTGAATCTCTTTCCACACTCTGAGCAGTCAAAAGGTTTCTCCCCAGTATGAGTTCTTTGATGCAGTTGAAGATTGCCACTGCTACTGAATTTCTTTCCACACTCTGAGCATTCAAAAGGTTTCTTTCCTGTGTGGGTTCCCTGATGCCGTTGAAGATTGCAACTAGTACTGAATTTCTTTCCACACTCGAAGCATTCAAAAGGTTTCTCTCCTGTGTGGGTTCTGTGATGCAGTTGAAGAGTTCCACTGCTACTGAATCTCTTTCCACAGTCAGCGCATTCAAAAGGCTTCTCTCCTGTGTGGGTTCTGAGATGCTGCTGAAGATTGCCACTGTGACTGAATTTCTTTCCACACTCTGAACATTCAAAGGGTTTCTCCCCTGCATGGTTTCTTTGGTGCTGGTGAAGAACGCCATTGTGACTGAATTTCTTTCCACAGTCTGAGTATTGAAAAAGTTCCTTCCTTGTGTGGGTTCTCTGATGCTTTTGAAGATTCCCCCTCTCACTGAATCTTTTCCCACACACTGAATATTCAAATGATTCCTCACCTCTGCATATTATTTGATGTACAGGGAGCTGTGATCTATTTTCGAAGTACTTTGCACACTGAATGGATTTACTTGCCTTCATTATCCAGTGCTTCGGAATATGTATATTATGCTGTCTTCCATCTCTCTTCTCAATCACATGATCGCCTTTCACTCTCATCGGTTGGCCTCGATTGCTGACATTTTCTTTCAAGTCTTCGTTTTTAACTTTATCTGGCATTTGCTGATAAGGTTCCTCGCCCTCTTCATTGATCTGATCATCCTCTGCTGGAAAAAACAGAGCGATCCTGTTAGCACCTGGGAGGGCTGGTAAGGTCCAAAGGCACCTATGTGACTGCAGTAGATAAGGATTGAGGTCCCTTTGGCCTTGTCCGGCTTGGCTGATCTGAACCACCCCTCCTCCACCTTTCCCCAGATTATGTAATATTTAAGGATACCTCATCCTTTCAAGAGCCACAGCGGAGCTCTTGCCCAGAAGGAGTGTCTGAGCTTCCAGATTTCAGACCCCGGAAGGCCTCTCTCCCTCCTTACCCAGCAGGCTGTATGACTGTACCCTGGGTACCTGATGCAGCTGCGGGATCTTACTCAGTTCCGCAAGGCCTGCAAGACGGAGCTGTTCCACCAGGCTTCTGTTTGAGGCAGTGGGCGTCCACATATGGCTCCCCCGAGTTCGTGGTCTCCTACTTACTGGCCACCCATCTGCCAGCAACCAGCCATAACAATCGGTACTAATGGGCCGGGCTTTGCACCAGCAGCTATGACTATTGATTTTAAATGTTTATAATGTAATGTTTTATTGTGTTTTAAACTTCATTGTATTATTTAAGATGATGTGACCCACCCTGAGCCTGCTCGTGGGTTGGGCGGGATACAAATAAATGAATAAATAAATCAAACATTACTCAGAACCAGTGTTCCCTCTAAGCTGAGTTAGTGTGAGCTAGCTCACAGTTTTTTAGCCCCCGGCTCTCACATTTTTTGTCTTAGCTCAGGAAGGAGGGCTCCAGAGGAAACTAACTTATGCAGCAGCCAAACTGCTTGCTCACAACTTGAATACCAATAGCTCACAAAGTAGAATTTTTGCTCACAAGACTCCACAGCTTAGAGGGAGCGTTGCTCAGAACTGAATAAGAAACCCCCCATGACTATTCCTTGCCTGTTTCCTTGACATAACCTGAAGGGTACTCATTCTCGGCCAGCTCATTTTGGAAAGAAATATGCTCTTGGGATCTTCTTGAGGAACTCTCCAGTCTTTCTTTGGATGTGAGGTCATCGTTTGTCTCCACCAAAGTCTCTCTTATATTTTTGGCTTCTTTGAGAGAGAGAGAGAGAGAGAGAGAGAGAGAGAGAGAGAGAGAGAGAGAGAGAGAGAGAGAGAGAGAATGAATATTCTTATATGGGGAAGGAAAGAAATTCAAGTGGAAAAATGCTTCTGGAAGGACGGAAACACGGTCAAGATCAAAGCCCATAATCCCAACCAGTATAAGGGGAATGGATATGTGAGGCAAAACATCTTAGTTCTCCCAAGGGTTTATTTTATTTATTTATTTCTTATTTTCCATTTGCATCCTGCATTGCCAAGAATCGGCTCAAGGCGGCTAACAACATTCAATCAATAAAACAATGCGTTAAAATACACTAAAAAATACCTCAGGGTTAATGTGATTATTAAGTGGTCTGGTTCAACATGCAAATGTTCATGATTCGAATCTTCCCGCAGCTAACATCTTAATTTTTTTCAAGGCTACAATCCAGAATCTGGTAATTGGTTCATCGTGAGAGCCTGTATCCAGTTGTGTAGCCGGCAATGTTCCCTCTAAGCTGTGGAGTCTTGTGAGCAAAAATTCTACTTGGTGAGCTACTGGCATTAAAGTTGTGAGCCAGCGATTTGGCTACTGCATAGATTAGATTGCTCTGGAGTCATCCTTCCTGAGCGAAGAGAAAAACCTGTGAGCCAGAGGCGGGAAAACTGTGAGCTAGCTCACACTAACTCAGCTTAGAGGGAACACTGGTAACTGGGAGGGAGGGGGAATTAGGAGGGTGCTGACAGCCTCTGGAAAATTTTATCAAGGAGGTCCCTTGATTGGGTCATTAGGACCACCTGACCCTAGAGAGGCAGAAAGTATAATATGGGTGCAGACCAGAGGGAAGCCATGATAACTGAATGCCCATGCCATGATAGTATGCCTTGATATTTTCTTGCTTCATCACGATAGTTTTAACTTAAGGCTACAGCTGGAATACCTACGCTGCAGCCAGAACCTTATTTTTAAAACCTTAATAAACCTTTATATGTATTTTAAAAGGGGTTTAATTTACTTTTAAATTAGTAAATTTTACTACTTTTACTACGCCAGTTTGGTGTAGTGGTTAAGTGTGTGGACTCTAATCTGGGAGAACCGGGTTTGATTCCCCACTTCTCCACTTGCACCTGCTGATGTGACCTTGGGTCAGTCACAAGCTCTGGCACAGCTGTTCTCTTAAGGACAGTTTCTGTCAGAGCTCTCTCAGCCCCACCTACCTCACAGGGTGTCTGTTGTGGGGAGGGGAAGGGAAAGGAGTTTGTAAGCCGCTCTGAGACGCCTTTGGGCAGTGAAGGGCGGGGTATAAATCCAAACTCTTCTACTTGTGGGCACTCTCCTTGTGAACCCACTGAATTGGGTGCTGCTCATGTACAAAGACTAGTGACCCAGGGGGTCCCAGGCTTCAGTTTTCGAAAGGATCATTTCCAGATCACAGGCAGAGCAGATGTTGGTAATCCCATCCAGGGTGAAGGGTGTGTTGTAAAGGATGGCAACAGAGAAATGAGGATCTGGCCTCTTCTAGAGTCCTTCTGAGGGCCTCTCATCCCCACCTTTGCCTCAGGCCAGGACACCTTCTCTGGCTTGGCTGATGGCCACAACACTGGCCTCTGTTGCGCAAGGGCAAGGACACACACGTGAAAAACACAGGAAGCTGCCTCATAACTGAATCAAACCCCTGGCCCATTGAAGCCAGTACTGTCTCCTCAGTCTGGCAGCAGTTCTCCAGGGTCTCTGGCTGAGGTCTTCCACATCAACTCCTACCTGATCCTTTTAACTGGAGATGTTGCCAGGGCTTGAACCTGGGACCTTCTGCCTGCCTAGTAGACACTCTGCCAGTGAGCCACGGCCCCTCCCCGGGTAGCGGGACAGGCCTCAAAACAGTGTATTGCTATTCAATATTTTGATTCATGCCTCCTCACAAGGGCAGCAAATTCGCACCTTTGGGCACCTGTGAGAGATCCTTACCCAGAAAGGCCACATTCCTGTAGTTCTCCAGCATGACTTCCCTGTACAGAGCTCTTTGTCCCGGATCCAGCAGGGCCCACTCTGCCTCAGTGAAATCGATGGACACCTCCTCAAAGGAAAAGGGACCCTGAAAGAAAAAACAGATTCCCTCCTCAGAGATCAGGCCAGGCAGAGATTGCATGCTAGAAGGGAGTAGTCTGGGAGGGTACAGGATGTAAGGCTTGGCATAGGTAAAGGGAACGGTGTTCAGAGGAACTCTCGCCAGGACATCTTGTAGAAACCACGAGAGCACACACCACCCCCCCCCCCGAGAAAGGAGGGGGGACCCAGGCTGTCCCCTACTCAACTCTCCTACCTGGACTGGAGGAGCAGCAGCCGTTTCCACACTTCTGAAAAGACGATGGCTCAACGGCATCTCTTCACTGCCTGTTACTGAGACAAAGGAGGAAGGAAGGGCGTTTGCTTGCTTGTTCCCTGCTTCACGAAAAGGGCTGCGGTGGCTCAAGTGGTTAAGATGCTGAACTGCAGACCGGAAGGTCGGTAGTTCAGCAGTTCGAGACCCGAGAGTGCCGCATGACGGAGTGAGCTCCCCGTCTCTGGCCCCAGCTGCTCCTGCCAACCTAGTAGTTCGAAAGCAAGAAATTGTAAGTAGAGAAATAGGTACCGCTTCGGTGGGAAGGTAACGGCGTTCCATGTGCCTCGGCGTCTAGTCATGCCAGCCACATGACCACGGAAATGTCTTTGGACAGCGCTGACTCTTCAGCTTGGAAACGGAGATAAGCACCGCATCCCTAGAGTCGGATCTGGCTGGCTTTCGAGCAAGGGAAACCTTTACGTTTACTCCCTGCTTCACGGACCCCCTTCCCAGATTTGTGGAGCCTTGCCCCGTGTACACTCAACACTTTCAAAACACCTTTTACTCAGTTCTGGGAGAGGGAGAAGAGAAGCACCTCAGGGGATATAAAGGCTGCCAGCACATTTCAGAGTTCTGTAAGACCTGTATCTGGCCTTGGGGGAGGGAAAGAGGGGGGTGGAAATGATGTTGAAGGACACGTCACCATCATATTCGGTCCAGACGTGACTTGAGACCACCTCACGGGACGTGATAGTTCTGCTCTATTCTGCTATGGTCAGGCCTCGCCTGGAGTACTGTGTTCAGTTTTGGGCACCACATTTTAGGAAGGATGTCGACAAGCTGGAGCGTGTCCAGAAGAGGGCAACCAGGATGGTGAGAGGGCTGGACTCCAGGTCTTACTAGGAAAGGCTGAAAGATTTGAGTATGTTTAGCCTGGGAAAGAGAAGGCTTAGAGGGGACATGATTGCAGTCTTCAAGTATTTGAAGGGCTGTCACGTAGAAGATGGAGCAGATCTATTCTCTCTTGCTCCAGATTGCAAGACTAGATCTAATGGGTGGAAATTACAGGGGAGCTGTTACCGGCTAAATATCAGGACAAACTTCCTAACTGTAAGAGTGGTGGAGCAGTGGAAAAGACCGCCTCGGGAGGTGGTGGATGCTCCTTCCCTGGACATTTTCAAGCGGAGGCTGGATGACTTTCTTTCAGGTATGTTGTAGGGCTATCTTTCAGCTATGCTGCTGCAGAGTGCAGGGGGTTGGACTAGATGACCTGCAAGGTCCCTTCCAACTCTAACATTCTATGATTCTATGGAGCCTCAAGGGTAACATGAATCATCGGTAAGCTATTGACTGTTAACATCAAGCAGTGCCCAAATTGCTCTTGACCCTTGTATGTTTAAAGCGTTTAGTTTATTAGGTCTAGTTAGGTAGAGCTATTGGGGATTAGCATTCTTGCCCATTATATTAGTTAGTTAGTTGCAGGTCAAATTATTTTCTTACTTGAGAGGAGTGGGGGTGGGTAGTAAGATGGGAGGTTTGGGTGGGAGGGAGTTCTTGTGCTAGGAGTTTTAGCTAGTTGTACTCTGCCTGGCAGACTCAATTAGGGTTTTACTGAATTATTGATTGCATTTGATAATTGTTATAATCTCTGTGGTGATACTGTCTGTAAATGTCAGGCTGGGTAAGGTTTGGGTATATAAGGTCTAGTAGGGGATGGTTTGGGTATGTAAGATCTATTAGGGGAGGCTCCTCCACCTGCAGCTGCTGGTGTGACCTTGGGTCAGTCACAAGTTCTTTCAGAGTTGTTCTCTCACAAGCAGTTCTTGAAAAAGCTCTCTCGGCCCCACCTACCTCATAGGGTGTCTGTTGTGGGGAGGAAAAGGGAAAGGAGATTGTAAGCCACTCTGAGACTCCTTCGGATAATGAAGGGAGGGGTATAAATCCAACTCTTCTTCTTCTACCATGGAGTTGGGGATTCCAGTGGTCGTGGGAGGTATGACCACTGAATCTCTTTCCACACTCTGAGCATTCAAAAGGTTTCTCCCCTTTGGAGAATGGAAGGAGACTGAGATGTGGTTATGCTCGGTCCCCTTCCAACCTTCGCCCCATCCCAAGACTTGTTGGTAGTAGAGCTAGGAAGTCATAGCCTTCTCCGACACTGATGTTGTATAATGCCAGGTCCATTAGAAATAGGGGATCCAGAACCTGAAAAGGTTAGTCAAGTAGAAAAGAGGGCCAACAGTAAAAGCTTAATATGTATAGGAAATAAAAAGATACACGTATTTATTAACAAAGAATTTTAAAATATATATAAGGGCCCAATCACACCTCATGTAAAAATACCAGAGTCTAACACACAAGGGCTAATGGACTTGACCTGACATGTTCCGGCCTATATAGGCCTTCTTCAGAGGTCAAACACAGTGAGGAACATATTGGCTTATATAGTAGTGCAGTACAATCATACAAATATAAAATATAAATACAAGATGGACCAGAAAAGAGTTGAAACCACCAGGCTCTGCTCTTTACCTAAGGACAATACTACTGAGGACACTTTGGCTAAACAATCATAGGAAGGCACCTTCTGGACCAGAAACTATTATCAGTGAAACATCACTTGGCATGTCATTGCGTCTTTGGAGGCCTCATTTATACTTTTATTCTGTGCCTAGGGGTTTCATTTTGGAACAACTCTTTTCTGGTCCATCTTGTATTTATATTTTATATTTGTATGATTGTACTGCACTACTATATAAGCCAATATGTTCCTCACTGTGTTTGACCTCTGAAGAAGGCCTATATAGGCCGGGACATGTCAGGTCAAGTCCATTAGCCCTTGTGTGTTAGACTCTGGTATTTTTACATGAGATGTGATTGGGCCCTTATATATATTTTAAAATTCTTTGTTAATAAATACGTGTATCTTTTTATTTCCTATACCTATTAAGCTTTTACTGTTGGCCCTCTTTCCTACTTGACTAACCTTTTCAGGTTCTAGATCCCAGATTTCTAGGTTCAATCCCCCCTCTTTTTGTCCCATTAGAAATAAGACCTCTACTCTGCAAGATTGCTTTGCAGCTCAAAATGTGGGCCTGGTATGCGTTACCGAGACCAGGGTGAGGAGGGCAAGAAGGTTGCCCAGAAACAACTGGTCCTTCTAGGTTTCTCGGTCCTTCATCAGTCCCAGACTAATGGGCGGGGGTGGTGGCAGCGCTTATCCAAGAGTTTTTCCCCTTCAGGGCACTCCTGGCACCAGAAATTGCCAGGGTTGATTGTGTAGGCAAGGCATGGAATGCTGAGTAGAGTTTGGTCTTCTGGCTGGTGTACCAACCTCCTAATGCACTGACAGATACCTTGTCAAGCCTGCTGGAGATGGTAATCGGGCTGGGCAATGAAATACCCAAGGCTAATAGTTCTGGGGGAACTTTAATGTCCATGCCGACAATCCTGCCTCCATACTGACTATGGATCTAGTGTCACCCATGGCAGCACTAGGACTCTCCCAGTTTGGAATCACCTCCTACAACATGCTGAGCTCACAGATTCAGACACCTTTAACGGCATAACAGTATATGGTAAAATACATTTTTAAAATGATACATTTAGTTCCAGTAGGTAAAGTTTAAACAAAATATATATGTAGAAAATCTGCATCTAAGTGCGGCTGGTTCTGCTAGGGATTTTGCTGCCATAATTGTGATCTCAGTATTAGCATCGTTATAAGGAAATGTTGAACAGTTCTGAGTTTATTAGAAGATAGGCGTGGCCAAAGGGGTAAAAACTTCATACGTGAGGATGCGTGCAACTGGCAGTCCAGAATAATACGGGAAATTGAATCCAGGGCAATACTGAAGCATTTGCAGAGCCTTTCCTGGGGGGGTGTTAAATTGACCCCACAACATGTTCGAGGGAAAGGCATTTCACCGACCCAGCATAAAGACTCAATGATGGAAGGGAAGGCTGAGATTGTGTAAATAATGGGCCGTTTGGCCATGATGGGTTGAGAGGTACATGATGAACTTGATTTCTGGAATGGGGATAAATGCGGATCTGGAAGCTGCTGATGCGGTGCTGTGGACAGACCGCTTTGCGGTTAGAACAGATACAAGGAAATACTTCTTCACCCAAAGAGTGATTAACAGATGGAATTCACTGCCACAGGAGGTGGTGGCAGCTACAAGCATGGACAGTTTCAAGAGGGAATTAGATAAACATACGGAGCAGAAGTCCATCAGTGGCCATTAGCCTCAGGGTATAGATGGGAACTCTCAGTCTGGGGCAGGTGATGCACTCTATTCGTGGTGCTGGAGGGGGCAGCAGTGGGAAGGGGCTTCTAGTGTCCTGGCCCCACTGCTGGACCTCCTGATGGCACCTGGTATATTTTGGCCGCTGTGTGACAGAGTGTTGGACTGGATGGGCCATTGGCCTGATTCAACATTGGCTTCTCTTACGTTCTCTTATGTTCTCTTATGTGCCCTGAAGCCTCATCTGAGCATCTCAACCCTTCCTTGTTTAGGCAGTGAGCTGATCAATGCTCACCCATGGGGACTAACGGATCCAATCGGCTTCCAAAATGCTCTGCGGGATCTGATGCCCCCTGATGGTCTGTTAGATGAGCTGGTGGAGGACTGGCATAGCCAACTCTCTGAAGCCATTAACATAATCGCTCCCTGACAACCTCTTCGCTCCTGCACCAAACCAGCCCCTTGGTATACCTCAGAGGTGTGGAGGATGAAATGGGAGCTAAGACAGCTAGAACGAATATGGCGACATGCTTGGGACGGAGCCGCAAGGACATCTTATAGGACGTTTATTACAGCCCACGAGATGGCAACACAAGCTTGTGCTTGTGAGGCCTTTGCAAACTATTTCGCGGATAAAATCTTGCTGCTCCACCGAGACTTGCTGGCCACGCTGGACGAAGTATGGGAACAGGCCTCCTCGGGAGGTGGTGGGCTCTCCTCCTTTGGAGGTTTTCAAACAGAGGCTAGATGGCCATCTGACAGCGATGCTGATTCTGTGAACTTAAGACAGATCACAAGGAGGGAGGGCAGGAAGGGTTGCCTCAGCGCTTGGTTCTCATGGCCCTTTTTTACACACCTAGGGAAATGCTGATTGCCACTTTGGGGTCAGGAAGCCATTCTTCTCCAGGCCAGTTGGGTTAGGAATCCTGGAGGGGTTTTTCCCCCATCTTCTGGGCATGGAACAGAGGTAACTATCTGTGTGTGTGTGGGGGGAGGTATTTGTAAATTTCCTGCATTGTGCAGAGGGTTGGACTAGATGACCCCGGAGGTCCCTTCCAACTCTATGATTCTGTGGAAGCCCCTTGGCCGCCTTCTGGCCCAATACTGGACCAGCTCAGTCAACTCTTCCAGGAGGAGGTTGACAGGATCCTGGCAGCTGTGAAGATCAACCACCTGCCTCCTTGACCCATGTCTGTCTTTAGTTGGTAAAGGCCAGCAGGGACTGAATACAGGTTCCCTTGGGAGATATTATCAACTTGTCCCTCACCTCGGGGACTTTCCCAGGGTTTTTAAAGGAGGCAGTGGTGAGACCGCTGTTGAAAAAAACCCATCTTTGGATCCTATGGTTCTTGCCAACTACCATCCAGCGTTGAACCTTCCATTACTGGGTAAGGTAGTTGAAAGAGGGGTGGTGGAACAGCAGCAGCAGAAGAAGAAGAGGAGGAGGAGGAGATTGGATTTATAGCCCTCCCTTCACTCGGAGTTTCCGAGTGGCTTACAATCTCCTTTCCCTTCCCCTCCCCGCAACAGACACCCCGTGAGGTAGATGGGGCTGAGAGAGCTCTGACAGAAACTGATCTTTTTCAAGAACAGCTCTGACAGAACAATGGCTTGCCCAAGGTCATTCTAGCAGCTGCAAGTGGAGGAGTGGGGAATCAAACCCAGTTCTTGACATTTAACCACTATACCAAACTGGCTCTCTGAGAGGTAGGTGGGGCTGAGAGAGCTCTGACAGAAACTGCTCTTTTTCAAGAACAGCTCTGACAGAACGATGGCTTGCCCAAGGTCATTCTAGCAGCTGCAAGTGGAGGAGTGGGGAATCAAACCCGGTTCTCCCAGATTAGAGTCCGCGCATTTAACCACTACACCAAACTGGCTTTCCTGGACAATGCCAGTCTGGATTCTGCCCTGGCTATGGGACAGAGACGGCACTGGTCACCCTCACAGATGACCTTCAGAAACATCTGGATTGTGGTGGGTCTGAACTGCTTTTATTGTTACTGCAGCGCCTGACACGGGCGATTACGACCTTATGACCCACCGCCTCATCGATACAAGGATACAGGGGACAGCCTCGTAATGGCTGGTCTCTGTTCTCCATGGCTGGGGGTCAGAGGGTGGCCCTTGGGGAAAGGGTTTCTCCACGGTACCCTTGGGTATGTAGCATCCCTCAGGGGGTTATCCTCTCCCCAATGTTGTTTAACATCTATATGCCCCCTTGCCCAGTTAATCCAGGGGTTTGGCCTGGGTTGTCACAAGTACGTTGATGACACCCAGCTATATTCCGCCCCGGATATTCTGACCAGGCCACTGGAGGCTGTGGCTGGTTGGTTACAACGGAGTTGACTGAAATTAAATCTATCAAAGTCAGGGATCCTGTGCCTGAGTCATGGTGGGATGGGATCGGGAATCCGCCTCCCAACCCTTGGTAGGGCACCTTTGATGCCAGAGCCAATGGTAAGGAGCCTAGGAGTCATCCGGGATGCCTTGCTCTCAATGGAGGCCCAGGTCATGAACACTGCTGGGCTGACCATTGCTTTTACCATCTCCAGCTGGTCAGGCAAGTAGTTCCCTGTCTCTCCTCCCACAACTTGGCCACGGTGATCCATGCAACGGTCACCTCCAGGTTGGACTACCGTAATTCACCCTACACAGGGCTGCCCTTGAATCTGACCTGGAGACTTCAGCTGGTGCGAAATGCAGCGGCGTGCCTCCTGACTGTGACATCTTTGTGGGTGCACCTACAACCAGTGCTTCGCCAGCTGCATTGGCTTCCAGTTGAGTACCGGATCAAGTTCAAGGTCATGGTACTAACCTTCAAGGCCCTGTGCGGTCAGGGACCAACTTATCTGCGGGACTGCCTCTCCCAATATGTCCTTCGCAAGAGCCTTACTTTTGTCTGAACAACATCTTCTGGAAATCCCCGGACCAAAAGACATCTGCTTAGCCTCAACCAAAGCCGGAGCCTTCTCATCTCTGGCTCCGGCCTGCTGGAACAGGCTCCCAAGCAAGATCAGGGCCCTACGGGACTTACTACAATTCCGCAGGGCCTCTAAAACGAAGCTGTTCCGCCAGGCCTTTGGTTGAGGTAAAGGTAAAGGTTCCCTTGCTCGAAAGCCAGTCGAATCCGACTCTAGGGTTGCAGTGCTCATCTCCGTTTCAAAGCTAAAGAGCCAGCGCTGTCCGAAGAAATTTCCGTGGTCATGTGGCCGGCATGACTAAACACCAAGGCGCACGGAACGCTGTTACCTTCCCACCGAAGTGGTACCTATTTATCTGCTTACAATTTCTTGCTTTTGAACTGCTAGGTTGGCAGGAGCTGGAACTAGAGACGGGAGCTCACTCCGTCATGCGGCACTCTCGGGTCTCCAACTGCTGAACTACTGACCTTCCACAGCCTGCAGTTCAGCGTCTTAACCACTTGGGCCACCACGGCTCAAGGGTTGAGGTAGCAGGTGTCAAATTACCTGCTCTAACCAGCTTATGTTGCACATTATACCAACTTGCGGTATAGGTGGTGGTTTGGGCCTTCCAACTTGATATTTTGGCCCATTTGGGGGCATACTTACAGCATACAACTGGGGTTTCACTGAATTACCGGTTTGCCTTCTTGTATTAAGTAGTCTGGCTTTTAGGTTTTAACTGGAATTACATGGAAACTGTTTTTACTTGTTTTATTGGTCTATTGTAACCCGCCCTGAGCTTGCTTGTGGGAGAAGGTGGGATAATAATAATAATAATAATAATAATAATAATAATAATAATAATAATGACTATTTTAATTAATGGGATAAATTGCACTCCAGGAATCCGTCTAATCTCCTTGTAGAAGCATCACAGTTAATGGACACTGAGTGCTGCAAATGAACTCTTTGTTGTGCGTAGAAATTTTTAATTTTTTCCTGACCTGAACTCTCTACCCATCATCACATTCACGGGGTGCCCCAATTGCATCCAGGCATGACGAGTCCTTACCAAAGGAGAGGGCGTCTTGGGCACACTCCACAGCCTGCGCCCACTGCCCTTGCTCCACAGAAGCTCCTTCCACCTCAGGAATTGTAGCTTCAATCTTCACAGATGCTCCCCACATCTGAAACAGCAGCGAGGGAGAGGGGTGAGAGACAGAATGGAAAAGAGACCAAGGAATGGACCCTGCCCCACTCCCAGACTCTGCACCCTTCCATCAAAAGACCTGGTGATTTATCTGGACGGATAAGAAATTTTCTAGTAGAAGAGGTTGTTGAAGGAGGCTGTTAAATCCCCCATTTGGATGATTAACACTTGGACACATATGTCTCAGGGACACTTTAGGATAAGGCCAGGTATCGTTGCTTGAACCGGACATACCTGGAGGAAATCCCCATACCTGTTCTGCCTGCCGCTTCTCCTCCGCCTGACTCAGGAGGAAACCTTCGGCCAGGGCCACCGCCTGGGAACTGGTCTCCGGCCCACATCCTCTGACCCAGCCCTGCATTTCCTGGGGCAGGAGGGTCAGGAACTGCTCCAGGATCACCAGGTCCAACATCTGCTTCTTGGTGTGCCTCTCCGGCTTCAGCCAACGGTTGCAAAGTCCATGGAGCCGGCTGCAGACCTCTCGGGGCCCATCGGCCTCATGGTAGCGGAACTGCCGGAAGCACTGGTGATGTACATCTGAGGTCACGGTGTCCTTAGCCAGGGTCTCTGTCACAGCTCTTTCCCAGAATTCAACACCACTCCCAGCTGGGAGGAGAAGGGGGCCTTTCCTTGCTGTCTTGCCAGTTCCACGTCCCCCTGGGTCCTGCTCTTCCATCTCCTGCCCCTTCTGTTGGGTCACCTCCGACTGTGAAAAATGCCTTTATTCACTTGGCTATGGAGAGAGGCTTTTCCCTGGGGGGTGGGGGGGGGCAGAGAGAGACAGACAGCAACGGTGTCAAAAGGAAAATAAAAGAGAACGGAGATACACCACCGAACATCACAAACCTTCATATCCTCAAGATGGGTAGCCGTGTAGCAGAAGAGCTTTTGTGAGTCACTGCTCAGTTCCTCAGATATAGCTGAATAAGTGAGCATTCACTCACAAAAGCTCATACCCTGCCACATAGTATCATAGAGTTGGAAGGGGCCAGACAGGCCATCCAGTCCAACCCCCTGCTCAATGCAGGATCAGCCTAGGCCCTAGAGCATCCCTGACAAGTGTTTGTCCAGCCGCTGCTTAAAGACTGGACACTTATTTAAAGCCCTTTGGGAGCTACTGGACTCTTATTCTTTTCCACGTCATATCCTCAAATCTTTGGATACTTAAATCCGGTTACTGGAGCTGTGAGCGGGAAAGACAAATCTTTCTACAAAAAAACCTGGCACGATAAAAGGAAGCGTCTGTAGCTTTAAGGAACGGAATTCCCCCAGTGGCTGTTGCTGGGCAACCACAGTGTTCCAGGCTGGGTTTCCCTGAGTAAGAAAGCAGGGGTAGAGGGCAGGGTCCTTTCTAGGGCTATTTTTGGTCTTTGAGGGAGGACTCATTTGGGCCAGGCCTGGCTAGGGTTGCCAGCTCCAGGTTGGGAAATTCCTGGAGTTTTTCTGGTGGAGTCTGAGGAGGAGAAAGTTTGGGTAGCGAAAAAGACCTCAACCAAATATAAAGTCACAGAGCCCACTCTCCAAAGCACTCATTTTCTCCAGGGGGGGCCAGATCTCTGTTGCCTGGAGTTCATGTGTAATTCTGGGATATCTCCAGGTCATACCTGGAGGTTGGCAATACTAAGCTTTGTTAGTCTTCAAGGTGCTCCTGGACTGGGGTTGCCAGGTCTGGGTTGGGAAATGTCTGGAGACTTTGGGTATGGATCAAGGAGAGGATGGGGGTTGGGAGAGGGGAGGGGCCTCAGCACAGTCCAATGCCATACAGTCCACCCTTCAAAGCAGCCATTTTCTCCAGGGGAACTGACCTCTGCTGGCTGAGGATCAGTTGTAAAAGCGGGAGATCCCCAGGCCCCACCTGGAGGCTAAGTCTGTCGTGGTTAAGTGCGCGGACTCTAATCTGGGAGAACCGGGTTTGATTCCCCACTCCTCCACTTGCAGCTGCTGATGTGACCTTGGGTCAGTCACAAGCTCTGGCACAGCTGTTCTTTCAAGGACAGTTTCTGTCAGAAGTTTTCTCAGTCCCACCTACCTCACAGGGTGTCTGTTGTGGGGAGGGGAAGGGAAAGGCGATTTGTAAGCCGCTCTGAGACTCCTTTGGGTAGTGAAGGGGCGGGGTATAAATCCAATCTCTTCTATTTCCTCTTCCCTAATACCAAAACTGAGGGTCACAGTGTTAGGAAGACATACAAAAGTATATACAGCACTGTGTACAATAAGTATTGAGGAGCTGCGGTGGCTCAAGTGGTTAAGACGCTGAACTGCAGGCTCTGGAAGGTCAGTAGTTCAGCAGTTCGAGACCCGGGTGCCGCATGACAGGGTGAGCTCCTGTCTCTAGTTCCAGCTCCTGCCAACCTAGCAGTTCGAAAGCAAGAAATTGCAAGTAGATAAATAGGTACCACTTTGGTGGGAAGGTAACAGCGTTCCGTGCGCCTTGGTGTTTAGTCATGCCGGCCACATGACCACGGAAACGTCTTCGGACAGCGCTGGCTCTTCGGCTTGGAAACGGAGATGAGCACCGCAACCCTAGAGTCGGATTCGACTGGCTTTCGAGCAAGGGAACCTTTACCTTTACTTTACAGTAAGTATATGCACACAGTGATATTATATACTTTTGTATGCCCACCTGGAGGAGCTGCGGTGGCTCAAGTGGTTAAGACGCTGAACTGCAGGCTTTGGAAGGTCTGTAGTTCAGCAGTTCGAGACCCGAGAGTGCCGCATGACGGAGTGAGCTCCCGTCTCTAGTTCCAGCTCCTGCCAATCTAGCGGTTCAAAAGCAAGAAACTGCAAGTCGATAAATAGGTACCACTTCGGTGGGAAGGTAACAGCGTTCCCTGTGCCTTGGCATTTAGTCATACCGGCCACATGACCAGGGAAACGTCTTTGGACAGCGCTGGCTCTTCGGCTTTGAAACGGAAATGAGCATCGCAACCCTAGAGTCGGATTCGACTGGCTTTCGAGCAAGGGAAACTTTACCTTTACCTAGCCCACCTGGAGGCTGGCAACCCTACCCTTGAAAGGAACCCCGTTTCGCTGCATCGCCTCCACCCACGCACAGGGAAGGCGTCTGAGCTCTCCGCCCCGAGGAAGGCGCTTGCAGGGACCCCTCCTGGCTTTGCAGAGAGGAGCGAAGGAGATCCCCCCCAACCCTCCGGCGGCTGCCTTTCCCCGGCCTCCCCCCCATCCCATTGCAAGGAGCTCTCCCCCTCCGAGCCCGGGGGGGGGTCTTCTTCCTTCGGCCAAACCCCTTTGGTCGCCTCCAGCGGTCCCCCCCCCCCGACTTACTTCCTTACTCAACCTCCCCCGGATGCATTTTCACCTCCTTGACTCTGCACCGAGAATCAAATCCCAGCTTCTGCAAAAGGGGAATCTGCAGAGTCGGGGGTGGAGACGGGGTTGGGGGGACGGATGCCAGAGGGGGGGCAGCCCGGAAGGCGTCTCGCCCCTGAAGCCTCCCCCTTCCTCCGCCCCTTCTTGCAGAGGGCTAAAGGGGGGCGACGAGTTTGCGCTCTTGGAGAGGACTGGAGAGGGCGCCGCCGCGTCGCTTTCCGCCGGATCCGCTCCCCCTCCGGTGGGGAAGGGGTGGATCTCGGTGCCTGCATCCGCCCCGAGCGAGCCCTTCCACGAGGGAGGGGAAGCAGAGCAGAAAACCATCGTCCGGAAAGCCTCCCCTTGGGCTAAAGCAGACGGCAGCCACCAGATCCTTCCCACGAAGGGTCCTACCCGTTGCCCTCCAGGACGCTGCACGCTTCTGTCGCTCCCTCCCGACGGAGGAGCATTACCCCACTACCCATCTCGCCCCGATCACGGTGAATGCAGCCCGTCGCATTGTTTTCCCGTACACGTGTCTTTCCTGCCAACAAATCACGCCAGGCCCTCCTGTCTTCCGTAATGCTCTGGAGTTTGCTTTTCCAGTAGGTTTCCCCTTATATGTGACCGAAAGAGGCATGGGGACGCAGGCAGATTAACAAGCTATTTATATTAAAAAGATTTAACAATAACTGTGATTCGGTAACATGTAGGAAAAATGAGCACAGTAAAGGTAAGTATACCGGCAAAATAAGAAATCCTAACATGCCTGACTATACTGTCCTAGCCTTCTTTAGAAGCAGACAAAGCAGGGTTTATGTGCAAGTTGGGAACTTATTACTTAACATCTGGTAGGCAATGCTCCCTCTAAGCTGCGGAGTCTTGCGAGCAAAAATTCTACTTTGTGAGCTACTGACATTAAAGTTGTGAGCAAGCGATTTGGCTCCTGCATAAATTAGTTTGCTCTGGAGCCCTCCCTTCCTAAGCTAAGACAAAAATGTGTGAGCCGGAGGCTAAAAAACTGTGAGCTAGCTCATACTCACTCAGAGGGAACACTGCAGGCGGGCTAACTAGAGCGTGTTGCATAAACTGTGGCTTAAACAAGTCCTGAGTTTATTATGGCATCTGAATTCCACCTCACAGTGCCACCCTGTGCAGCGATATTCCAGTCTCCATAAATAGAAATCCTCAGGCTTAAGGTGGGAATAACTTTGCATAGAGATGCACTTCCATCCTTCCTAATCAAGGTCTGACACTGTTGGCCACTACACCACACCCTGGCTCAGTACTGAATTGGAAGGGATGAGGGGTAATCACCACTGTGGGGGGTGTTGCTCATGATGTCCTAATTTTGTTCCAGGATATAATATCCGAGTGCTGAACTATGAGGAGGATTGTTTGAAGAAGAGAGCTAAGCGTGTGGCCATTGGTGATCAACTGCTAGAAGGACCTGAAGGGATTTGTTTTGGGGGCCCTGATATTCAGCTGGGAACAGAAAGTCACTTGAACGATCTTGTGGAGGAAAAAACCCGACCTAGGCCTGGTTTGGAAGGCAAACGCTGGAAGTTTAGAGCCGGGCGAGAGATTCTTGAGGCCGAAAAGAAAACAGCTTCCGTCAGAGCACTGGCTGAAGTCGGGAACCCGCAAATGGCAGAAAAAACATACGTTTGTCATTGTTGCGGGCAAACATTTCAAGAGACTTCGGCCTTGATGGCGCATGAGAGGACTCATATAGGAGAGCGGGTATACAAGTGCTCGCAGTGTGGGAGAAAGTATCCTTGTCATTCTGACCTCCTCATGCACCGGAAGAGCCATGCAGGGCAGACGCCACATCGATCTGCCTCGTATTGCGGCACATGCTCCTGTCGAAAGGCCCCCCTGCCCTCGCTCCAAGGAGCCCGTCTGGCGGAGAAGGTAAGCAAGTGCCTTGAGTGTGGGGAAGAAGAGCCCTGCTGGATCAGACCAGTGAGGGTCCCTCGAGTCCGGCCTCCAGTCTCACACGGTGGCCAGCCAGTTCCTCTGGAGGGCCAGCAATGGGGCACAGAGGCTGAGGCCTTCCCTTGATGTGGCCTCTGAATGTGGAGGTTCCTATAAGAACATCAGAAGAGCCCTGCTGGATCAGACCAGTGAGGGTCTTTCGAGTCCGGCCTCCTGTCTCACTCAGTGGCTAATAAGTTCCTCTGGAGGGCCATCCACAGGGCACCAAGGCCGAGGCCTTCCTCGATGCCGCCTCCTGGCCCTGGGATTCAGAGACCAAGGGCCCATCCAGTCCAACGCCCTGTCACACAGTGGCCAAAAAGACCAGGTGCCATCAGGAGGTCCACCAGCAGGGCCAGGACACTAGAAGCCCTCCCACTGTTCCCCCCCCACCAGCACCAAGAATACAGAGCATCCCTTGCCCCAGACCAAGAGTTCCTTTCTATACCTTGTGGCTAATAGCCACTGAGGGACTTCTGCTCCATATATTTATCTAATTCCCTCTTGAAGCTGTCCATGCTTGTAGCTGCCACCACCTCCTGCGGCAGTGAATTCCATGTGTGAATCACTCTTTGGGTGAAGAAGTACTGCCTTTTCTCTGTTCTAAACTGACGGCTCAGCAATTTCATTCGGTGCCCACGAGTTCTTGTATTGTGAGAAAGGGAGAAAAGGATTTCTTTCTTTGCCTGCTCTATCCCACGCATAACCTACCTGCTCTATCCCCATCTTTCCATGCTAGAGGAGCGGGGCTGAATTCAGGAGAGGTTTGGCCACGGTGACTTTGTTGGCCTTTTATAGGCTAGCCCGATCACCAGGGAGGCTCAGGGTTGCTAAGCAACCCACCTCTGAGTGTCTCTTGCCTTGAAAACCCTCTGGGGTCACCATAAGTCTGGTGCGACTCGATGGCCCTTCCCACCAATAATGGATGGCCCAGGGCTGCCGGATCGCGTCACGTCCCGGAAGCTAAGCAGGTTCAGCCCCGGCTAATGCTTGGAGGGGAGACCACCAAGGAAGTTCAGGGTCTCTGGTGCAGATTCAGGCAATCGCAGACCACCTCTGAACGCCACTTGCCTCGAAAGGCCTACGGCACCGTCCTAAGTTGACTTCGACTTGACGGCGCTTCCCACCACAAAGAAGCAAACTTGTGTATACCCCTGGCCGCAACCCGACTTCCGAGATCAGAGAGCATGGTTTCCAGCCTGGAGGGAGTTCGGTACATGGGCAACTTCCCAGTGGCGGGATGGTAGAAGAATATCTGTCTCCCCTGAATGAACAGGGGAAGTTCTCCTGACGGGTCCTTCCATACGACAAGAGAAAGGCAGCAGGGCCAGCGGTGTGGTGTGGTGGCCCCAGGCCTCTTGAGTTTCACCAAAGCCTCAGCCTGGAGGCATTTAGAAAAACTGGAGGACAAAAAGACATCCCCGATTCCATTCTGCTGGTCCTGAATGTCTCTTTTTAGGCTGTCTAGCGTTGTTTGGTTGTTTCACCTTAACTGGCACGGAGAGCTGCCCTCCAGCAGCTTTATAAGCCAGTTTGGTTAAGTGTGCGGACTCTAATCTGGGAGAACCGGGTTTGATTCCCCACTCCTCCACTCGCAGCTGCTGGATGACCTTGCGCAAGCCATAGTTCAGGCACAGCTGTCCTTGAAAAAGACTAATTTCTGTCAGAGCTCTCTCAGCCCCGCCTACCTCACAGGGTGTCTGTTGTGGGGAGGGGGAGGGAAAGGAGTCTGTAAGCCGATCTGAGACTTTGAGTGAAAGGCAGGTTAAAATTCCAATCTCCTCCTCGTCCTCCTCTTCTTCTTCATTTTTTCCCAACCAGGGGCCACAAGGGGAACCAGGTCCCCCCGGTCAGCATGGAACCCCAGGGACTCAGGTAAGTGGGAACCTTGGACAAAGGGGAGCCCCGCTGGGTGAGAACAAAGGGGGGCCACCTATACCAGTCTCTTGCTTCCCACAATGTCTGGCCAGATGCCTCCAACAAGCTCCCCCTCTGGGGCATGAAGGTAGTAGCCCCCACTTCCCTTTTGGTGGTCCCTAACATCTGGTCTCATGAGACAGACTTCCACTTCGCCTAGGTAACGGCTACTGATAGACACGCATACCAGGAATCGATCCTTTCTAAGAACCAAGGAGACGCCAGGGATTGACCTGGGAACCTTGACCATGCTAAGGGGGGTGGCCTGCTGTTAGCCAGGTGGTGTTCCATTATGCTTGTGCCTGAAGGGGATATTCTGGGGTCCTTAGGAGGAAGGGGTCTAGGGGATTAGGGCACTGGGAAAGTGGGGGGATCTAGGGAGTTGGTGTACTAACAGTTGGCCGGGACTGTCTGACATTGTGTCTTCCTCTGGGTTTCCTTCTAGGATCTGCCAGAACCGCAAGGCGCTATGGGGCCTCCGGGGGAAAAGGTGAGGTATGCCCCGCTCCACTGCTGTGGGGACATCTGGGTTAGGGTGCCGAGTCACTGCTGGCCTGACATATTTCTGCTTCTCTCCCTCTCAGGGCCCCAGAGGTAAACCTGGCCTGCCAGAGATGCCAGGCTTGGACCCTGTAAGTAGTTGCCCCCTCCCTGCAGTCTCTCATGTCAAGTCCCCTGTCCCACGTGGCAGGAGTGTTTGAGAAGAAGATGCTGGCAGGCACCTTACACAGAAAGGGAGTGGTTGTCTCTGGCCTAGCAGCCATTTTGAACAGGAAGTGCTCAGGCATCCTCTGGCCTAGCAGCCATTTTGAACAGGAAGTGCTCAGGCATCCTCTGGCCTAGCAGCCATTTTAAACAGGAAGTGTTCAGGCTTTCTCTGGCCTTGCAGCCATTTTGAACAGGAAGTGCTCAGCCTTGCAGCCATTTTGAACAGGAAGTGCTCAGGCTTTCTCTGGCCTGGCAGCCATTTAGAACAGGAAGTGCTCTCATCCCCTCTGCCTACAGATGCTGTTTCCCAGCCAAAGTCACGCCCATGCTCAATAAACCAACGTTCAGACAATGATTCTCTTCTCCTAGGCCCACCTTGGAAGAAGCTGCAGAGAGCCAAGCCCCCCCCCCCCCCCCCGGGGAGGCTTGGCTAATATGCAAAGTTATGTAAATATAGCAGCTGTTGAACCAAGACAGCCATAGCAAGCCAGATGGGCCTTTTTGAAACAAATGGGTTGTTAGCCGGGGCGGCCTCCTTCCTTGAGATGGAGAATGAGTTTCCAGCTTCCCCGATCATTGAGCCCAGCCCCACAGTGATCCTCACTTCTTCTGAGCTACCCACCATGTCCCCCTCCCGCCTTCTTCCTCTGTTGGCTGCTCTTGTACAGATGTTGTACAGATGGTGACCCTCTCATGAACCTCAGCCATACCTGTCTAGGGAGGTCGGGGGCCCTTGAGGCCCTTAGAGCCCTTATGAAATGTCCCTGTCGTAGAGGACTGCTGCTTCTTAAGATGTCTACACTCACGGGGTTGTTTTCTGCACACTGCACGGGCTGACCCCCTCCCCTTCAAAGGCGTTTGGCCATGTTTTGCTCTTGAAATGGCATATTCAGTCAATACTGTTGCTTTCTCTGTTGCTTTCTCTGATCCCAACGAGCATTGTCCTCAAGAAGATCTCCAAATTGGAAACGGGTCTGTAGCAATCCTCCCTCTAAGCTGTGAAGTCTTGTGAGCAAAAATTCTACTTTGTGAGCTACCGGCATTAAAGTTGTGAGCCAGCGATTTGGCTGCTGCATAAATTAGTTTACTCTGGAGCCCTCCTTCCTGAGCGGAGACAAAAATGTGTGAGCCAGAGGCTAAAAAACTGTGAGCTAGCTCACACTAACTCAGCTTAGAGGGAACATTGGTCTGTAGGCTTGTCTTGCGAAGAAGGGGATCCACTCCCCACTCTCTGCGTCTGCTGCCTTCCGCCTCTCCGAGCCAGTAGGGTGCCGTGTTTTTTGGGAGTTTTTTTACATTACACCCAATTTTATTTATACAAAATGCCTTGAGTGAAAAACAAACGATGGCCCCGTCCACACTGAGCATTTGCCCCCCTGAAGGCACGAGAGCCCTGCGGACTTTCCATGCGTGATCATACCAGCACATCTGGGAGGCGTAGTGCTCCCGTGGCCAACCCGCGGCTTCCCGTGGAAAACGCGGATTAAAAAACTAGTAGGTCGGAAGTACTAGTTTCCAGAAACCCCGGGGCAAAGGTTGGCGTCTGATCGCGGGAGCGCCAGTATCCTGCGGCTTCTGACGCCGGCCCATGTCCCTGGGGTTTCCGGATGTTGTAAGTGTCCATGGGATGTGCACCAACGCTGAACAGCGCATGCGCACACACAAGACACCGACAGCAGCCCACCCCCCCAATGGCGCATGCGCACTTTGCTGCTTTCTTGCTGCGCTGCAGCAGCGCAGTGTGATTGGGGCGCAGATCTGGAGTGTGGCAACCCGGTGGCCCGTATGATCGGGCTACCGCGCCTTATTTAGCTCTGGGGCAAACTGCCACGCCTCTCCCCCGCGTTTTCTGGCCCGTATGACCGGGGCCGATTTAAGAAAAAACTGCCGATCAGATTCCAAGCAAGTCGGTTCCTTTTCCTATCCAAAGGCAGGCCAGTGACTTGGCACTGTATGCCCGCATTTTCTTCAGGCCTTTCTTGTTGTGTTTCTTCGCAAAGCGCATGTTCCTCAGGAACTTGGGATCAACCCCCTTCAGCGATTCATATCTATGTGACCTGGGGTTCTTAATGCCATTTCTGTGCCATCTGCGAGACTGGTTGTGAGTGGTGTGGTTCTTAGACTTGGCCATTGCTTACACCTCCGCCTCCACCGCCACTTGGACTACAACCGGAAGAGAGCTGGTGCAGTGGTTAAGAGAGGCGGACTCTAACCTGGGAGAACCAGCTTTGATTCCCCATTCCTCCACATGCTGCTGTTGGTGAAGGAGTTTGGTGTAGTGGTTAAGTGCGTGGACTCTAATCCAGGAGAACCGGGTTTGATTCCCCACTCCTCCACTTGCAGCTGCTGATGTGACCTTGGGTCAGTCACAAGCTCTGGCACAGCTGTTCTCTCAAGGACAGTTTCTGTCAGAAGTTCTCTCAGCTCCACCTACCTCAGAGGGCAGTGAAGGGCGGGTATAAATCCAATCTCCTCCTCCTCTTCTTCTTCTTCTTCTTCTTCTTCTTCTTCTTCTTCTTCTTCTTCTTCTTCTTCTTCTTCTTCTTCTTCTTCTTCTTCTTCTTCTTCTTCTTCTTCTTCTTCTTCTTCTTCTTCTTCTTCTTCTTCTTCTACCTTGGGTCAGTCACAAATTCTCTCAGAACTGTTCTCGAAAGAGCTCTCTCAGCCCCACCTACCTCACAGGGTATTTGTTGTGGGGAGGGGAGGGGAAGGGGGAAAGGAGATTGTAAGCCGCTATGAGATGCCTTCAAGTAGTGAAGGGCGGGGTATAAATCCAATATCTCTTCTTCTTGGGAATAAACCATCATTTCAATTGCAAAATATCTGAGGAATTTTCTGTTGTTAATCTTGGCCAGGATGTGTCCAATCTCTTCATTTTTGTCATGGCAGTTCCCGCAATCATCCTGAATCCAGTGTTGAGGCTCCTAGCTTTCATTTTATTGTAGATAAATAACTCCCCCCCCATTTAGTAATTTTTCTGCAAGATCTTAAGTGTCTCTCTTCCGTGAAATCCAAAATTCATCCGAGATGATGTAGTAGCTTCTTTGTAGTTCGAGGGCATGCCATGCCAAGGGGAGTCATCCCACAAGGCACAACTACTAGAAGGGTCTCTGGGGCGGCCCATTTGTGCTGGATGTTCTGGGCCCTCCATCTCTCCCCTGCGGAGAAGCCCTGAGGACCACACAGCCTAGAGTGAGCAGGCCTTGGGTTTATTAGGGAAAAATTAGAACAAAATAGATGATGAGCTTAATTAGTTTATGTTTACAGAGTTTTAGAGTACATAACATAAGAACGTAAGAGAAGCCAATGTTGAATCAGTCCAATGGCCCATCTAGTCCAACACTCTGTCATACAGCGGCCAAAAATACCACGTGCTATCAGGAGGTCCAGCAGTGGGGCCAGGCCACTAGAAGCCCTCCCACTGCTGCCCCCTCCAGCACCAAGAATAGAGTGCATCACCTGCCCCAGACTGAGAATTCCCATCTATACCCTGTGGCTAATAGCCACTGATGGACTTCTGCTCCATATGTTTATCTAATTCCCTCTTGAAACTGTCCATGCTTGTAGCTGCCACCACCTCCTGTGGCAGTGAATTCCATATGTTAATCACACAGAAACACCGAAACATATGTTAATCACACAGAGTAACACAGAAAGCCTCCGCGGGTGGATGTTTAAAGCGGACATTGTCTCTGGAAACACGATGTATTTTTGGGGCTAAACGTGCAAGTTAGACAGTCTTTTTACAATTAATTAGGATTCTTTCGCTTTTCCATCGAATCGGACTGAATGAAGAGAAGCCCAGTTTTGTGCAGATTTCTGAACTTGTATTTCTTGGAGGCTTTCAGTATATTGTAACTATTACAGGCTTAAAAAAAAACCCTAATGCAATTTTTTATATTGAATTCTCCCCCCCCCCCTTTTTTGTATTGAATTCTTTTAATCAATTGAGTGGGCAACCGGATCCTTTCTTTACTTCTTGAAAGCTCAGGGACAGGAATGGATGATCAACTGGGCCATATTTTCCTCTTTCAGAGATCCCCGGTGTCCTTTGGGGGCGTAGCCGTGTTCTTCACGGAGGAGGAATGGGCTCTGCTGGGCCCAGGCCAGAGAAAACTCTTCTGGGAAGTGATGGTGGAAAATTATGAGACGGTGGCCTCTCTGCGTAAGGCTCTTTTCCCTTTTATTAGGAACATGGCAAAGAAGGGAGGGGGCAGCATCTTTCTTTCATTTTCTTGAAGTTTCGAACCCACTTCCCCACTGTTTCCTTTTTCTTCTCATGGTGTAAGGCTACCCCGCAGCTACAAGATGTTCATTAGTAGTAACTGTAAACCCTTTGGGTCACTGCTGTGAGGTAAAATTTGTATTGCGCCTGAAGAGGACAGAGAACATGGAAGCAGTGGGTTTGGTAAAACGAGTAGGAAGATTTATTCATATGCACAGGAAACTACCCCACAAAACCACCAATGAGCAAAGAAACCTTCTTTCCACATTCCGAAAGCCCTCACTTTTAAAATTCTGTCTGGGTGTTTGCTGTTGCAGGAGATGACATTTCCCAGAAGGACTTGCAAGCACCGGGGAGATCGACCCTGCCTTTTCTAGGTGTCCAGGGCCCAGTTTTCCCTCAAGATGGCGGTGAAAATTTATGGAATATGGCGTTTCATGGTGCCTCTCTTCTTTCATGTTTCCGCTGGCTGGAGGGAGCATTTGGCCTTTGCTTGTCTGAAGGAAAGGTGAGTTTAGGATTTCATCTACAGCTCTCGGGCGAGAGAGAAAATATAAGGGAACAAGACTGAGAGAGGGAGAGCGGGCCAGAAGGAGCATTGAGAGAGAGGCTTCCTGGGCAAGATCTGTGCACGGGTCTTTTGTTTTCACCCACTTGAATATGTTCCCTACAACCAGCCTGGGGTTCTTTCTTTTTATTCTTAACACCTAGGCGGACCCTTGGTCTGATCCAGCAGGGTTCCTTGTCTGTTCTTACTGTCCCCCGTAATTTAGATGCACTTGCGGAGGTTTGGGGGGGGGTTTGGTAAGCTCTACAGGCTAACCCCAAAAGAGGCATTTGGTCATGTTTTGCTCCTGTAATGGAAGCATTTTAGATACCTGCTGCTACTTCCTGTTCTAGAGTATAATTCCAGTGAGCCTCACCTTAACATAAGAACATAAGAGAAGCCAATGTTGAATCAGGCCAATGGCCCATCTAGTCCAACACTCTGTCACACAGTGGACAAAAAGACAGTGCCATCAGGAGGTCCAGCAGTGGGGCCAGGACACTAGAAGCCCTCCCACTGTTGACCCCCTCAGAAGCACCAAGAATACAGAGCCTCACTTGCCCCAGCCTGAGAGTCCCTATCTATACCTTGTGGCTAATAGCCACTGATGGACTTCTGCTCCATATGTTTATCTAACTCCCTCTTGAAACTGTCCATGCTTGTAGCTGCCACCACCTCCTGTGGCAGTGAATTCCATGTGTGAATCACTCTTTGGGTGAAGAAGTCCTTCCTTTTATCCGTTCTAACCTGACCGCTCAGCAATTTCATGGAGTGCCCATGAGTTCTTGTATTGTGAGGAAGGGAGAACAGTACTTCTTTCTCTACCTGCTCTATCCCATGCATAATCTTATAAACCACGATCATGTCACCCCTCAGCGGTCGTTTGAAGAAAGAAGTTTGAACTGGAGACTGGTCTGTATCTTTGTTTTCTGTAGGAGGGGATCGCCTCCCCCCTCCCGATCCGTGCTGCCTCCCCCTTCCTGGCTTCTTCGGAGTAAGCTGTCGTTTCCATCGCAGAACAGCACAAGAATGTTGTGAGGCTAATCTGGGCCACAACGTTTTTATTCTTCGTTGCTGAAACTGGTGGCCAATTTTGAGGCTCCTTTTTTGTGTACCTTATCGTACATAAAAATAATTTCTGTCCCCTAACTTTAGTAATTGTTCTGCAATATTTTTTTTCCTTTTTTTTGACAGACATCCTCCACTCTAGGCAAGAGGCTATTGTTAGTTCAGTGCATAGTACCTGGCAGAGTGAAAAAGAAACTTAGTCCCGGGTCACACAGAGAACTTGCCACGCTGAAGGCACGAATGTTAGGCACATTTTTGGGGTGCGATCACATCGCAACATCTGGGAAGCGTAGCACTCCTGTGGCATCCCGCTGAAGATGCGGAGTTAAAAAGTATGACGGAAAGGGTACTAGTTTCCGGAAAACGCGGGGCAAAGGTGGATGTCTGACCGTGGGAGCACCAGTATCCCATGGCATCCGGTGCCCGCCTATGTCCCGGAGCAAACCGGATGTTGTAAGTCTCCAAAGGATGCACACTAATGCCAAATGGCGCATGCGCACAAACAAGACACCAACAACATCCCTGCCCCCCGGAACGGCGCATGCGCACATAAAACAGCGCGGCTTGTGTGATCGCACCGTGCTGCTGTTTTGCCATGCTTCAGCATTGCCGTGTGATCGGCAGCTAACAGCCGAAGCGCGGCAACTCGGGGGACTGTGTGATCGGGCTACCGCGCTTTATTTTGCTCTGGGGCAAACAGCCCCATCTCCCCCCCATGTTATCCGGCCCATATGACCAGGGCCTAATGCTATTTTTCTTTGCCTTATGCTTGATGTATTCCATTCTTTAATCACTTGACTGGCCGATGAGACGCTTCTTTCTTTCTTGAGTGGCCAGGGACGGGAATAGCTGACCCACTGGGCTGTATTTTCCTCTTTCAGAGAGCCCCAGAGTCCTTTGAGGGGGCAGCCGTGTTCTTCACAGAAGAGGAATGGGCTCTTCTCGATCCAGGCCAAAGGAAACTCTACTGGGATGTTACGGAGGAAATGTTGGAGACCGTGGCCTCTCTGGGTAAGGATCTTTCCTCTTCTGCTATGATCTCGGAAGAGAAGGGAGGGGAGTGGTTAATTTCCTTTGCCAGTCTTTAATTTCAGGGCCCACTTTCCCTTGCTGTAGAGGAAAGAACGGAGCTCCCACCAGTGTTTCCTCTAAGCTGAGTTAGTGTGAGCTAGCTTACAGTTTTTTAGCCTCCAGCTCACAGATTTTTGTTTTAGCTCAGGAATGGAATGGCTCCATAACAAACTAATTTGTGCAGTAGTCAAATCGCTGGCTCACACTGTTAACGCCAGCGGCTCACAAAGTAGAATTTTTGCTCACAAGACTCCACAGCTTAGAGGGAACATTGCCTCTCACGCTTGGGGGATCTTACAGGGCCTAAGTAAGAAAGCATAAAACGCTTTCATGCCCGATTTCTTCTTCGGTCCTTCTCTCTCCAAAAGCGAGTTAAATTACGTGCATGCATTTGGTGGTGAAAAGTACTGTCGAATCCCAGGCGACTTATGGAGACCCCGTGGGGTTTTCAAGGCAAGAGACATTCAGAGGCGGTTTGCCGTTGCCTACCCTCTGCGTCACAACCCTGGTTTTCCTCGAAGGTGTCCTGTCCATAAGAAGAGCCCTGCCCAATCAGACCAATAGTCCATCTAGTCCAGCATTTTCTCTCACACAGTGACCAACCAGCTCCTCTGGAGGGCCAGCAACAGGGTAGAGAGGCCAAGGCCTTCATAACAACATAGGAAGAGCCCTGCCCGATCAGACCAATAGTCCATCTAGTCCAGCATTTTCTCTCACACAGTGACCAACCAGCTCCTCTGGAGGGCCAGCAACAGGGTAGAGAGGCCAAGGCCTTCATAACAACATAAGAAGAGCCCTGCCTGATCAGACTAATAGTCCATCTAGTCCAGCATTTTCTCTCACACAGTGACCAACCAGCTCCTCTGGAGGGCCAGCAACAGGGTAGAGAGGCCAAGGCCTTCATAAGAACATAAAAAGAGCCTTGCCGAATTAGACCAATAGTCCCTCTAGTCCAGCCTTCTGGCACTGGGATTTAGAGAGAGAGAAGAGACAGAGAGAGATTGGATTTATACCCCGCCCTTCACTGCCCAAAGGCATCTCAGAGCGGCTTACAAACTCCTTTCCCTTCCCCTCCCCACAACAGATACCCTGTGGGGTAGGCGGGGCTGAGAGAACTTATGACAGAAACTGCTCTTTTTCATGAACAGCTGTGCCAGAGCTTGTGTCTGACCCAAGGTCACATCAGCAGCTGCAAGTGGAGGAGTGGAGAATCAAACCCGGTTCTCCCAGATTAGAGTCCGCGCACTTAACCACTACACCAAACTGGCTCTCTAGAGGTTACTACCTCTGAACATGGAGGTTTCCTTCAGTCACCGTGGGTAGTAGCCACTGATAGACCTATCCTCCAGGAAACTGTCTAATCCCCCTTTCAAGCTGTTTATTCCTGCGGCCAACACTACATCCTCGAACAGCGAATTCCACATTTGAATCACACTCTGTGTAAAGTAATCTTTCCTTTCCTTGCCAGAGCCAACCCTGCTTCGCTTCCGAGATGGGCTTCCTGACTGCCCTGTACCTTCCCTGTCAGACTCCTGGATAAATCCATTCCCAACAACATTCACTCTGGAGAATGGTGAGTTTATTGAGACGTTGATAGGATCCAGTCTGTACACTGGCTGTGCTAGAACTAAGGTTAAAGGTGCGAATGCAGTAGTTATACAGGGTTTAAGCAGGGGCCCTAAAAGCCCAGGACCAATCATCCCTTGGTATTCCACCCGCCAAAAGCAACAGCTAGCGACCCCCCGCCTTCTAAGCCATCCCCCCAATATGCAAAACAAAGCCAAACTGCGAAAGGTGAGGCCCAAGGACGCTGGACTTCCCAGAGGTGATAAGAGGCCTGGTAAGGTAAAGGTTTCCCTTGTTCGAAAACCAGTCAAATCCGACTCTAGGGATGCGGTGCTCATCTCCGTTTCCAAGCTGAAGAGCCAGCACTTTCTGAAGACGTTTCCGTGGTCATGTGGCCAGCATGACTAGACGCCGAGGTGCACGGAATGCTGTTACCTTCCCACCGAAGTGGTACTTGTTTATCTACTTGCAATTTCTTGCTTTCGAACTGCTAGGTTGGCCTGGTACATCAAAGCAAAGGCTAGCAGTCTACCCAAAAAGTGGAAGCATTTCGATTCACACTCTCCCACGCCCCCTCCCTGGTCGCTATGGCGAATGAGCTGTAAAATACACAGCGAGTTTGACACTCCCCTCCCTAGGTTCCATCCCCAAACCTCCAGAAATTTCCCAGGCTGGTATTTACAACACTAGCTCTGCCTCCTGAGAGACGATTTGTTGCAATATGGGACGAACAGACAGCCTCAGAGATAATCCTTTCCTGGCAAACTGTGGGCAAAATCAGAGGTATAACAAATGTCACTCACTCCTTTCTTTCTGTGGGGGACCCAAAGTGGCTTCTGTCATTCCTTTCTCCGTTTTCTCCTCAAAACAACCCCGTGAGGTAACTTAAGCTGAGAATGTGTGCCAGGCTCATAACCAGCCACCGACTTTTAATGCGAAAGTGAGGATTTGAAGCTGGAACTCCTAGATCCTAGCCAGACACTCTTCCCGCGGAACCTAACTGCCTGCGGTAGCAAAGGGACATTCCTCACCCCTCCTCTTTGTTTTGAAGGAGGGGTCCACTCACGCAGTCTGGGCAGCTTTTTCTCCTCTGTGGGGACACAAAGCAGCTTATGTCGCTCCCCTCCCTCCATTTTCTCCTCACAACAATGGCCCTCTGTGGTAGGCCTTCCTGAGAGGGAGTGACTTGGGCCTGGGTCCCCCAGGAGAGCGTCCACAGAAGAATTCTGGGTATTTGAAGCAGTGTCTGTTATATCTGGAGGAGCTGCGGTGGCTCAAGTGGTTAAGATGCTGAACTGCAGGCTGTGGAAGGTCAGTAGTTCGGCAGTTCGAGACCCAAGAGTGCCGCATGATGGGATGAGCTCCTGTCTCTAGTTCCAGCTCCTGCCAACCTAGCAGTTCGAAAGCAAGAAATTGCAAGTAGATAAATAGGTACCATTTCGGTGGGAAGGTAACAGCGTTCCGTGCGCCTTGGTGTTTAGTCATGCCGGCCACATGACCACGGAAACGTCTTCAGACAGCGCTGGCTCTTTGGCTTTGAAACGGAGATGAGCACCGCAACCCTAGAGTCGGATTCGACTGGCTTTCGAGCAAGGGAACCTTTACCTTTACTGTTATATCTGAGTCAGATATTCTGACCACGACACCACACTGGGTGGTCGCTGAATCCCATTTGGTTTGTAGAGGGGAGATACCCCCCAGCCTCCCTTTCTGTGCCGTGTCAAATTTCCTGTCTTCTCCTGAGTGAACCTTGGCTTCCGTGGAACTAGCAGAGGGATGTTGTCGAGCTCATTTGTACCAGGATGGTTCAGTTCCCTTCACTCCTGCCACTGCAAGTCCCACCCTCATCCTGAAATAGCTAAAGGTTTCCCTCGCTCGAAGGCGAGTCGGATCCGACTCTAGGGGTGGTGGTGCTCGTCTCCATTTCCAAGCTGAAGAGCCAGTGCTGTCCGAAGACGTTTCCGTGGCCATGTGGCTGGCATGACTAGACGCCAAGGCGCACGGAATGCTGTTACCTTCCCACCAAAGTGGTACCCATTTATCTACTTGCAGTTTCTTGCTTTTGAACTGCTTGGTTGGCAGGAGCTGGGGCCAGAGACGGGAGCTCACTCCGTCACATGGCACTGGGGTCTCAAACTGCCAAACTACAGACCTTCTGGTCTGCAGCTCAGCGTCTTAACCTCTGAGCCACTGCGGCCTTCCTGAAAAAGATGGCCACTATTTAGTTGCCCGACAAAGTTTTATTCAAAGTTATAAGCTTTCATGGGCAGGCATAGTTCCTCAGATACAATGAAGGATCTAACAGTCAGCTGACATAACAAACAATGTGGCATCAACATACTCAGGTTTTTAATTTTTGCGGAGCATTCTTCCTCCCTTCCTCATAACCAAATGCCCAATTTGTTTTAATGTACCAGTCCAATTCTAATGCACAAACTACAAATTACAAACATACAAACACCCCTAGTGAGCCAGTTTGGTGTAGTGGTTAAGTGCGTGGATTCTAATCTGGGAGAACCTGGTTTGATTCCCCACTTCTCCACATGCAGCTGCTGGCATGACCCTGGGTCAGTTACAAGCTCTCTCAGAGCTGTCCTCTCAAGAGCAGTTTCTCTCAGAGCTCTCTCGGCCCCACCTACCTCACAGAGTGCCTGTTGGGGAGAGGAAGGGAAGGAGATTGTAAGCCACTCTGAGACTTCGAGTGAAGGGTGGGGTATAAATCCAATCACTTCTTCTTCTTCTTCTTCTTCTTCTTCTTCTTCTTCTTCTTCCTCTTCCTCTTCCTCTTCCTCTTCCTCTTCCTCTTCCTCTTCCTCTTCTTTTTCTTCTTCTTCTTCTTCTTGACAGCACTGGCCATGGGAGGCCCAAGGGGCACCAGGCCGCATTGCCAAGAGGGAGAAAGGAGGGCATGCATGGCCTGCCCCATCACCTCCATCCCTGGCTCGCACACACACACACCTTGATAGCACTGGCCACGGGAGGCCCACAAGGGACGCGGGGGTGATGTTGCTGAGGGGGCAAAAGGATGGTATGCGCGACCTCAATCTCTGGCTCAGAGAGGGGGTGGGCAACCCACCTCAGATGAGGAGGGAGATGGCGTGGGCCAGCAGTGGGTGGGAGCTCTTGGTGGGAGGCAAACCCAGCGGGGCTGGGGACTGCTGGTGCAGGCAACCATACTCCCTTTATAGGGCCTGCAGGCCCCAGATGAGGGGGCTGGGCCTACCCAGGAGTTAGACCCTTGCGCTGACCTAAAAAGCTCTGTGCTGGGGGAGCGAAATTAGTGCGCCACTGAAGGCTGGTGCACGCTAGAGGGAACCCTGATTGTGGGGAGTCCCTTATTTCCCTGCTGTATCCCCTTCCCTGTACTGTTTGTCTCCACCTTGCAGCCCCCACATGCTCCCCTTTCCATGATTCCTTCCGACCAACCTAACCTTTAACCTGCCCCTCCCCATGTCCAGCTATATCGACAGTTTATTTTCTTTCCTATTCCATTTTTCTGCAAGCCTGGATAATTTTCCAGGTTTGTAGAAAGATCTCTGTCCACATCTTCAGTCTCTGGAAAAGAACCTTTCGTTCTTTCGATTTAGGAGGAGGAGGAGATTGGATTTATACCCCGCCCTTCACTACTCAAAGGTGTCCCAGAACGGCTTACAAACTCCTTTCCCTTCCCCTCCCCACAACAGACACCCTGTGAGGTAGGTGGGGCTGAGAGAGCTCTGATAGAAATGGCTCTTTTTTTCAAGAACAGCTCTTATCAGAACTACGGCTTGCCCAGGGTCATCCAGCCAGGTGCAAGTGGAGGAGTGGGGAATCAAACCCGGTTCTCCCAGATTAGAGTCCGCGCACTTAACCTCTACACCAAACTTAATCAAAGTATTTCAGTAAAATTCAAGATTTTTAAAGCATTTCTTTTCTTATTCTGTTTCATGTGTTCCCTAAACACAAGAAACTTATTAGCTTTAATGTGATCTCAACAGCAAGTTCCTTCAAGTAACGAATTAATACAGTAGCTGAGTTAGATAGGAACTTACAGTTTGCATTGTTTACTAACACTAAAACACTAACATCTAGATTAACAGGGATAAGATCTCCTTCGCTTGGGTTTTTAGTTTAGTGTGGGTTTCTTTTCTTTACCCTTAGTTGTAGTTCCCCCTCCCCATTTTTCTTTTGTAGTTTCTAGTGTATAAGTAAAAAATCAATAAAAAAATCCCGTTCGGGTGGCCAAAAAAAAAAGAGAGAGAAGTAAGAAATTACCTCCTTCCTCTTGTCACCCATTTCTTTTTCTCCAAGTCATCCTGGAGTGTGTTTAGATATTGCTGAGGTTTTTCCAAGCCCCTGGCTCTGGTTATAGAAAATACCACTGACTACTGACTATACCTACTAACTGGCATTTGTACCTTTTCATTCTTATATGATTTTGGTCCCTCTTTTGCAGTTGCAGATGTGAAGGAGAAAGGGAGTGAGAAGGAATCAGGAAGGAGAGATGTGGAAAAAGACAAGCATCTGCAGGTGGAAGCAAAATCTGGGGATGAAGTGGTACCAAAGAGACGTTGCAGGAGGAAAAGGGAACCAAAACAGAAGCAAAGGAAGGAACTGGTGGCCTGTCAGAGCACAAATAAGCCTGAGGTCTCAGCCCAACATGAAACAGGGAAGAGAAAGAGAAGGCCTAATGGTGCCACGAACCAGAAAGGGGGCAACTGCAAATTCAGAGCTAATGTTCCAGCGTTCTTGAAAAGGTATAAATGCATGGAATGTGGAAAGTGCTTCCATTGGAATAGTGAAATAACTAGGCATCAAAGGATTCATTCTGGGGAGAAGCCCTATAAATGCTTGGAGTGTGGTAAGTGCTTCTCTGAGAGTAGCATGCTAAGGACACATCAAAAGATTCATACTGGGGAGAAGCCATATAAATGCTTGGAGTGTGGAAAGTGCTTCGCTTCGAATAGCAACCTAAGAGTACATCAAAAGATTCATACTGGAGAGAAGCCATATAAATGTTTGGAGTGTGGAAAGTGCTTCGCTTGGAATAGCAACCTAAGAGTACATCAAAAGATTCATACTAGGGAGAAGCCATTCAAATGCTTGGAGTGTGGAAAGTGTTTCTCTCAGAGTAGCAAGCTAAGGACACATCAAAAGATTCATACTGGGGAGAAGCCATATAAATGCTTGGAGTGTGGAAAGTGCTTCGCTTGGAATAGCTACCTAAGAGCACATCAAAAGATTCATACTGGGGAGAAGCCATATAAATGCTTGAAGTGTGGAAAGTGCTTCTCTCAGAGTGGTATCCTAACTAAACATCAAAAGATTCATACTGGGGAGAAGCCATACAAATGTTTGGAGTGTGGAAAGTGTTTCTCTCAGAGTAGCAAGCTAAGGACACATCAAAAAGTTCATACTGGGGAGAAGCCATATAAATGCTTGGAGTGTGGAAAGTGCTTCTCTCAGAATGTCAACCTAAGAGAACATCAAAAGATTCATACTGGGGAGAAGCCACATAAATGCTTGGAGTGTGGAAAGTGCTTCACTTGGAATAGCACCCTAAGAGCACATCAAAAGAATCATACTGGGGAGAAGCCATACAAATGCTGGGAATGTGGAAAGTGCTTCTCTCAGAATGTCAACCTAAGAGAACATCAAAAGATTCATACTGGGGAGAAGCCATACAAATGCTTTGAGTGTGGAAAGTGCTTCACTTGGAATAGTACCCTAAGAGCACATCAAAGGATCCATACTGGGGAGAAACCATATAAATGCTTAGAGTGTGGAAAATGCTTCTCCCAGCATAGCAGCTTAACTGCACATCAAGGAAGTCATACTGGGGAAAAGCCATATAAATGCTTGGAGTGTGGAAAGTGCTTCTCTCAGAGTAGCCAGCTAAGGAAACATCGAAAGGTTCACACAAGGGAGAAATCATATAAATGCTTAGAATGTGGAAAGTGTTTCTTACAGAATGTTGACCTAACTAGACATCAGAACACTCTCACGGGGGAGAAATTATATTTGGAAAGTGCCTCTCTCAGAATGGGGACCTAACTGGACATCAAAAGTTTCACACAAGATGGGCACAGAATATTGGGCATAATATACATTTGGAGCAATGGGAAAAAGTTTGGAAAGCCAAAATAAAATTTACTAAAGCGTCATCCTATAAAGAGAATTGGTATAAAATGTTTTATAGATGGTATATGACACCAGAGAAATTAGCTAAATGGTATCCAAACATGTCAAATCAGTGTTGGAAATGTAAAAGTAAAACCGGTTCATTTTATCATATGTGGTGGACTTGTGATGTAGTTAAAAAATATTGGATTTGGGTACATGAAATACTACAAAGAAATGCTACAGAAAAGTATTTCATTTGTATGGGAAATGTTTTTATTAAATATTGCACCACAAGATACATATATGATTGTACATATTGTAACTACTGCTAGAATTTTGTATGCGCAATATTGGAAGAAAGAAGATGTACCAAGGAAGGAAGAATTGATATGTAAAATGTTGGATGCAGCAGAAATGGACAAATTAACGTTACAGCTGCGGGAAAAACCTGAAAGTGATTTTGAAAAAAAGGGGGAGCGGCTTATATAAACGGTTGCAAAAATACCAGGGTAGCATAAGAGAGAGAGTATAATAATACTTCACAAGTGAAATTAATGGAACTGATTCGAATCAAGCGGTTGAAATCTGGAGAACGTAGAGTATAGACTCCAGCACCTGTCTGTTTTTCCTATTCTGTGTCTTATTGCTTTTTCTGTTTCACTGGGTTTTTTTTCCTTTTCATCTTCTTCTGTTCACTTTATAAAATCAATAAAATGTTTTCAAAAAAAAAAAGTTTCACACAAGGGAGTAGCCATATAAGCGCATGGAGCGTGGAAAATGATTCTCCCAGAATGTCAACCTAAGGAGACATCAAAAGGTTCACACGGGATAAGTCGTATAAATGTCTGGAGTGCGGAAAGAGGTTCAGTCCGAATTGAAGCCTTGCCTTCCACAGCCGGATTCCGGTGAAGAGCCTTCCAGTCACAGTCAGCGTTCCCTCTAAGCTGAGTTAGTGTGAGCTAGCTCACAGTTTTGTAGCCTCCAGCTCACACATTTTTGTCTTAGCTCAGGAAGGGAGGGCTCCAGAGCAAAGTAATTTAAGCAGCAGCCAAATCACTCACAACTTTAATGCCAGTAGCTCACAAAAGTAGAATTTTTGTTCACAAGACTTCACAGCTTAGAGGGAACATTGGTCATAGTTAGCATGCAGCAAACCTGTCAAAGCAGCTGACCCTGCCTGTTTGTGGGCATGAACTGCTTTATTGTAGCTGCCCTTAATAAGGACCTTCTTTGTTCCTATTTACCTTCTTTGTGTCCATCCTCTACTCTCCCCCCCCCATTACTCAAACGAATGTACGTAGCACACTCTGGCCACCAAAATATATCTATTTTTTCCTGTATTTTCTAAACGCATCTCACATTCATGGATCTCACCCTGGCGGGGAGACAGATTAATGCCTCCTATGACTTTTTTAGTGCCTCACATTACCTTTGGAGAGCCAGTTTGATGTCATGGTTGAGTGTGCGGACTCTGATCTGGGAGAACCGGGTTTGATTCGTAGAAAAACAGCTGCAGGAGCTCATTAGCATATGCCACGCCCCCTGACATCACCGGAAGTGATGTCAGAAGGGGAAGCAAAAGTGGGGGAGGCATCTTCAAAAGCCTCCCCTTCCCTTCCCCAGCTGGCCTGGGTGGGGCAGCTAAGAGAGAAGGGGTTTAAAGTTTAAACTCCTTCTCAGGAGAGTTGGGCCACAGAAGGAGGAAAGAGGGAAGGAAAGAGAGAGAGTAGAGAGAAGGAAAGAAAGAGAAGGAAAGGGGAGGGAAAGAAAGAGGGAAACAGGAAAAGGAGGAAAAAAGAAGGTGGGAAAGAAAGAAGGGAAGGAGGAGGGAAAGAGGAAAAGGAGAGAAGAAAAGGAGGGAATGAAAGAAATGCGGCAGCAATTTGGCCCCATTATATCCTATGGGCCATTGAAGTCATAGTGATGGTGAAAACATAGGGTATATTCTGGAGGGGAGGGGGTTTGAGGGAGAGGCTCCAAACTCACAGGGTAGCTGATGGAGCCTCTCCCCAAGATACCCACCAAGTTTCAAGAACATTGGATCAGGGGGTCCAATTCTATGGGCCCCTAAACAGGTTGCCCCTATTCCCTCCACTGTTCTCTATGGTGGGAAAAAGTTACTTTTTCGTAAGCTGCTCTGAGACTCCAAGTGAAGGGCGGGGTATAAATCCAATCTCTTCTCTTCTTCTACTTTTACAAAATGAAGCCGCCCTGAGCCTGCTTGTGGGTAGGACGGGGTATACATTGAAATAAATAAAGAACTGAAGAATGCTGTAATTTTGTCAATGAGAAGAACCTTGGTTCTAATTATACGTTGGATTAAATTTCACGGAAGACGTGCTATCAGTGGCTACCAGAATGCTACAAGGGTCAAGCTACAGCCAATAAACTTATTATCAAAATAAATATTTATTATATGGTGTACACAGTAGTAAGATTAAAAACATGGGGCCTGAATATCAGGCTGCGTAAGGAGTCAAAGCAAGCTTTACGTAAACTGTAATATTTTCCAAATAAAGTTGATGAACATAAGAAATGACAACTCAACAGTGTGTTTCAGCCTTAGTGACCTTCCTCAGTGGTCAATAAGACACACAGCTCTTAATAATGATAGCTCTTATGAGAGCCAGTTTGGTGTAGCGGTTAAGAGTGCGAACTCTAATCTTGGAGGACCAAGTTTGATTCCCCACTCCTTCACATCCAGCTGTTGGGTGATCTTGGGCCAGCCACAGTTCTCTCAGAGCTGTTCCCTCAAAATCAGTTCCCTCAGAGGTCTCTCAGGGTGTCTGTTGTGGGGAGAGGATTGTAAGCCACTCTGAGACTCCCAAGTGAGGTGTGGGGTATAAATCCAATCTCCTCAGCAGTTCTGACTTTGATAGTCTAGTAGTTATCCCCAGATACATTAAGTTACAAGACACTGGATAACATAAATTCCTCCCTTAGAGTTACAATTGCTGAATAACTAGAAAAAGTTCTAGTATTTGATGAATTCTGAAACTTTTTCTGGTCACTATACAAGCACATCCTGCACGGTGTCCACATGGGAAAAAACATTTAGTTGCTGTCCTTCATGTCTGGAATCTTACTTCTCACTAAGAAGTCTCAAAACTTTTAGCTCTTTTGGCCGTAAATAAGGGAGGATTTTGGCACCTAGGAATGTTAGACCGTAAGGAGGGGAAGGGAAAGGATTTTGTAAGCTGCTCTGAGACAGCTTTTGGTAGTGAAGGGTGGGGTATAAATCCAATCTCTTCTCTTCTCTTCTTCTTAATGCCAATATCTTTTTATAATTGCCTGAGCTGGTTTATATGTACTGTTGTATGCCAAGGGAATTATCATCCGATCAGCACTTTGTTTTATAACTTTTGGGGTAAGTAAAGCTGTCCTTGGTGTATTAGTAGCCCTAAAGAAAGCTCATTTTAATATTCTTGAGAAACAGCCCCTATCTGAAAGTTGTCTCATCAAAATCCCAGGTTGCCTCTGGAAATCCGTTGTAACCAGCTTCCTGGGCCCTGAACCCAGGGTGGTCTTTCCCGGGACAGAGACACCCCAAAACAACCTCTGAAATCTCCACAAGCAGTGCCGTCATAAAGCCAGGCTTGGCTTAAACAGTGGCTTTTGCTGGGAGACTAGGAGAACCACATCTTGGCTGGGAAATCTCCAGGCTGGCTGTGCTGCCAAATATCCTCCATGCAAGCAACCCCCCCTTCTCTCCTATTAGCTCAGTCCAAAGGGACTAGAATGGGCAAGTCTCTGGTCTTGTCTCAGGCATCTTCTACTGACCAAATGGGGAGTCTTTTGTGTGTCAAGTGTACAGGTAGGCAGGAACAAAGAGCCTCTGGTGAATGAATAACGTTGCATGTTTCCATCCCCACTTCTGTTTCACTTGTATGTCAGGAAATACCTTTGGGATAATCCTCTCATTCCTGTTTCCAAATATTTCTCTAAAATATCTGCATTCTTACACCTATGCCAGTCCTATCAAGGTAAACATTAACTCTCCATGTCTAGTGAAGGGTCTCCCATTCAGGTTCATCCTGCCACACATTAAGAAACATCGCCTCTTTTGTCTGGCATCAGGGAAACGCCAGACCACCCTATTATTGTTCCACAATGGACCCTCCCAGCCCAACCATCCAAGACCTGGCTATAGTTAATCCAGAATCTGCCCCTCTGGAACTTCATCGGTCACGCCTAGGTCTGGCCCCTCCTGACACCATGCCCCCTGAGACCCTTGACTGGTCTAGGTAATCTTTTGTCTTCACCTGGGGGCAAGCCATTCAAGACCTCCCTTTAGTCAGCATCAATGTTCCCTCTAAGCTGTGGAGTCTTGTGAGCAAAAATTCTACTTTGTGAGCGACTGGCATTAAGGTTGTGAGTGAGCGATTTGGCTACTGCATCAATTAGTTTGCTCTGGAGCCATCCCTTCCTGAGCTAAGAGAAAAATGTGTGAGCCAGAGGCTAAAAAACTGTGAGCTAGCTCACACTAACTCAGCTTAGAGGGAACACTGGTCAGCATTGTTCTCTAATGTCTATATCCGTCCACGCACATGGCCTCTGAAGGTGTCCCTCTGCCCTGATGCCAACTGGCAGTCCATTCCCAAACTTTTGTTTGGGCCGCAGTCCCTTTCCCGTGAATTCTGCATATCTGGACAGGGGGTGTATCCAATGCTTCCTCTAAGCTATGGAGTCTTGTGAGCAAAAATTCAGCTTTTGTGAGCCACTGGCACTAAAGTCGTGAGCAAGCGATTTGGCTCCTGCATACATCAGTTTGCTTTGCAGCCATCCCTTCCTGAGCTAAGACAAAAAATGTGTGAGCCGGAGGCTTAAAAACTATCGCCCCGTAACTGACCCCTTTATTTGCTATCAAGCACCTCGGCATTCTTAGTTCTGTATTGCTTGCTCTTTTTGAATGCTTAGTGTGCTTGTAATTAGGGAAATTCTCTAATAAAAACTATTTAATTTACTCTTCGAATTTGGAGCCTTTCTACTGTACTGGCCTATGGTATAAACAGGTGTACGGTCCCTGGTACACCTCTGGCCTTGCCTGCCACCTAGCTAATTTCCCCAACAAGGTAGACCATTGGCAGTAACAGTATCTGCACTGCAATTTCTCTCCTGTTTTAATAACTGGGATTATGGCAGGTTCTTTTTTAAATAACCTGGGTGGAAACTATTCCCTGCTTGGTATGAATTGGCATCTGTTGACTTTCTATAAACATCCGTCTCCAGGGCATTGCCAACCGTTCTGATTTCTGCATCCAAAAATACACTTTAGATTCATCATAAGTCATTTCAAATTTAATTGGGCTATGGAGGATATTAATGAATCGACCGAAATTCACCAGAGGTTCTTTGGTTCCATTCCAAATCACAAAGATAGCATCCAGAAATCTTTTATAAAAGATGATACCTTTTCTATAGATATTACTCTCTAGAAAGATGTACTTATTTTCCAATCTGTCTATAAACAGCCAATTCTGGTGCAAATTTGCACCCCATAGCCAATGCCTGTAATTTGCTAGAAAAATTCCCCTTGGAATTGAAAGGATTTTTTCTTCAGGTATAACTCTGCAATATGATGTGGAAAAGAAATGGGGGGATTGGAGTTTTGGTCTCTTTTTCTAGCACTTCTCACAGTACATCTAGGGCCTCATCTTGTGGAATATTGTGGTATAAAGGGGAGCCACATCAAGAGTAACAAAAAACAACTATCACATGTTAAAATGACCATAGCCGTAGGGTCACTGCCTGTGTAGGCTTATAGTTGTACTGGATTTAAAATATTTTCACTTATGATGTGCCTGATACCATATCTGACCAGGTCACTATAAAACATTAAGTCTCTTTGGGGTTTTTGGTATATATCTATATAACTTATCAGTGTATGGAAGACAACTGCCCAGTAGAACTCTTTCACCATAATGTCAGGTCCCAGTCTTCATAAAAGTCAAACAGCATACTTGTTTATTTCTCAGAAAGCCCAACAGGGGGATGGGATGTATTTACATAGGATATTTTGTTTCCTTATAGAATATAACATTTTACTTTGCCTTTTAGTTTGGCTGTAGGCATATCATTCTCAGTTTTACACAGATGTTCTTCAGTAAACACTCTTATGACCACACTCTCCAGTAACTGCTTTGTGGCTGCCCTTTGGACTTCATCTGTCTGGCCCCTTGAGTCTAACTGGGCACCTTTCCAGCTTTCCAGACTCCTCCAGAGCCTTAGCCCTTTCTCCAACCACTTCTACAAGTTCCTTTGGAGCAATGTATCTGGTGTTTTTGACCACTGAGGTCTTATACTGTTCAGTCTCTGTTTACTTACCTCTTTCCCTTAGAGGGTACCAGTGCAGAGTTTTATTTCAGCCCCAGTTTTCTACTTAAACTGATATCAGGCTGTTTCCACAGAGCCACAGAGATTTTGTTCCACCTCAGAGCTATTCAGTTGGCTGACCACTTTCTGCTAAATTCTCTTCCAGCTCTTTCTTCCAACTGTCAGCTCCCAAATATCAGTTGTCTACTGTTATCTGTCACTCTCTGAGAACTCCGAGCCAAAAGGCCCCCTCCCTTCTCAGTCATGTGACATCAGCAGCTTCTTTGTTTACCTGCTGCTGTCCACAAATCTGTAACTCCGTCACAAACTCCTTTGCATGTAATTGTATATTATTGATGTGGCTTAAAAATCCATAGTGTCTCTTACATAAGAGTCATTTGTCTGAACAAAGAGCTTGAGAAAAAGATCCAAGTACTGGGCCAGAGCTTTTAAAACAAATCCACAATCTGAAACTATCCATCTTCCTGGAATAGGGAAGATACTTTCATGTTGTTCTTTTTTGGTGAAAGATAGAATTGTAGCACCCTCTCCTCTGGTTTTAGGAGGTAGTCACGGGTAGATATATTAATAAAGCCTTCTACAAGGCCCTCCTCTAAGCGTTCCTTTTTTCTTAATTAGCTTCAAGGGATTCTCTTTACTCCTGCTGTCATGTAATGTGTTGTTCAGTTGTCTACAAGTCTCTGCAATGTAGTCCTCTCTGCCCCAAATTATACTGCTCTGCCCTTATCTGCTGGTTTAAAAATGATAGCCCTTCTTTGGCAGAGGAAGTTTGGTGTAGTGGTTAAGAATGTCGGGCACTAATCTGGAGAACTGGGTTTGATCCCTCACTCCTCCACATGAAGCCAGCTGGTTACAGTTCTTTCAGAGCTCTCTCTCTGTCCCAACTACCTCACAGGGTGTCTATTCTGGGGAGAGGGAGGGATGGCTCCAGAGCAAAGTCATTTAAGCAGTAGCCAAATTGCTCACTCACCACTTTAATGCCAGTAGCTCACAAAATAGAATTTTTGCTCACAAGACTCCACAGCTTAGAGGGATCATTGCTGAGGACTATTGTAATCTTGAGGAGTTAGGACGGTATGCCATAGTTTCTCTGTCTTGTTTCATGAGCTGCTTTGTTGTCCAAATTTGAATGTGGACACTGGTGCCAGGGCTTGCAATAAACCCAGACACCAACTTTTCTGCCACATAGACCCAGACAACACAATCACTGGACCTAACAACATCAACTACACCATTTCAGGCTTATTCAAACCCTCATATTCAAACATTATATATGCCATTAAATGCCAACTATGCCCTTTGGTTCTCTATAGGGCAAACAGGTCAAACCCTACACCAAAGGATAAATGGACACAAATCTAGCATCAAGAATTACAAGACCGAGAAAACTGTAGAACACTTTGGTCTTCCAGGGCCCCGGTCACACGGGCCAGAAAACGCGCGGGGGAGGCGTGGCAGTTTGCCCTGGAGCTAAATAAGGCGCGGTAGCCCGATCATACGGGCCACCGGGTTGCCACACTCCAGCTCTGCGCCCCGATCACACTGCGCTGCTGCAGCGCAGCAAAAAAGCAGCACAATGTGCATGCGCCATTGGGGGGGCGGGCCGCTGTCGGTGTCTTGTGTGTGCGCATGCGCTGTTCAGCGTTGGTGCGCATCACGTGGAAACTGACAACATCCGGAAACCCCAGGGACATGGGCGGGCGTCGGAAGCCGCGGGATACTGGCGCTCCCGCGATCAGACGCCAGCCTTTGCCCCGGGGTTTCCGGAAACTAGTACTTCCGACCTACTAGTTTTTTACCCCGCGTTTTCCAGGGGAAGCCGCGGGTTGGCCACGGGAGCACTACGCCTCCCAGATGTGCTCGTATGATCGAGCACGGAAAGTCCGCAGGGCTCCCGTGCCTTCAGCGGGGCAAATGCTCCGTGTGAACAGGGCCCAGGACATTCAAGTTCAGGAACAGACTGGAAAAGGAAGCTATTGAATTACAAGTTATTACAACACTCAGAACACCCCCCCCGACTTAACAGGGATATTGATTTCTTATGTCACATCTGTATTCTCACCAAAAAGGGCTATGCATCCTCTTTATTTTAGTAAGTTTCTGATTTGGAATAGTAGATTAGAATGTGACTGGATTACTGTAGAGGGAGCTGGAACTTTCACTTCAAGGTGAAAACAGTCTTAAATTGTTTTGTTTTTCAAAGAAGAAGCACAATTTGTTTGGGCTACAGAGAACACAGAAGCAGCTGAAGAGGCCTGTAACTTGTTTTTCTTTCTTTCTTTTTCTTTAAAGAGGTGTCCAGAGAATCTTCTTGATTAACGTTTGATACAATCTGATATAAACCAGTAGAATAATCTAAGTGAAAGTGTTTGGGGGATCTGGACAGAAGAATATTTATTATATTGAGTCTTATTTGAGGTTTGATATTGGCTCTTTTAATTGTCAGTTGAAATATAAAATCTGGTAAGATAGAAAATAAGGGGATAGGGGAAGATAATATAGATCTTCGGTGATCTTGGGGGATCTATTGTATAACAGAACAAAAAAATAGTTTTTAAAGTTGTGATTATGAGTAAGATCAGTAAGAAAACCACTCCCCAACATCTGCAGGAGCATCAACTACTCCACAGACTAAATCACTGGGAACTATGCTGACATTGGAAACTTTGAAAGACCTTAAAAATGATATGCAAGTTATTTTTCAAACTAGTCTGAGCCAAACTCAGAATGACATGCAAACTAAATTCCACTCAAGTTTAAGCCAGGTACAGAATGACTTGCAAGACAGATTCCAATCAGGCTTAAGCCAGGTGCAGATGGCCTTAATACAAGTCACAGATCAAATGAGGAATTTGAATACAGAATTTGGAGATGTAAAAGTTAAAATGGCTGATTTCAATAAACAATTAATAGAAAATAAGAAGGAAATAACAGTGGTGGCACAGCAAGCAGGGAAAGCTGAAGCAACATCGAGGGTGGACAGTATTTATGTGAACAGGACTTACCCATACTATCGGAATGAAGCAGGAAAATGTTGAATGATCCTATAACAATGATGGAAATTACAGAGGCCATTAAAAAACAAAATGTAAATAAAGCACCTGGACCAGATGGACTCCCAGCTGAATACTACAAAATATTTGAAGATGTCTTATTGCTCCCATACAAAACTCTCATCTGTAATAGAAAAAATTGAATTACCGGAATCTTGGACTGAAATAAATATATCGTTGATTTATAAAGAAGAGACAGATCCTAAAGAGATAAAAAAAACCTACAGACCTATTTATTTGCTGAATTGTGACTACAAATATTTGCTACTATTCTGACTGCAAGGTTGAAAAAAGTTCTAATAGATTTTATACATCAGGACCAAGCAGGTTTCCTAACTAAGAGACACCTAAAGAATAATGTGAGAACAGTCTTAAATATCTTAGAATATTATGAAACTCATCCAGAGAAGTAGATGGCTTTGGTATTTTTGGATGCTAAAAAAGCATTTGACAATGTCAGCTGGCAATTTATTATTCAACAGATGAAGATTATGGATTTTGGGATTAATTCCATAAGGGTGATTGAAGCTATATACACAAAGCAGAAAGCAAAAGTAGTAGTAAACAATGAATTGATTGAAAAAGATTGAAAAGGGGACAAAATAAGAAAAAGATTGAAAAAGGGACAAGACAAAGATTGAAAAAGAGACAAGACAAGGTTGTCCAATATATCCATTGTTGTTTATACTAACTTTGGAAGTTCTGACAAGAGCTATCAGGAAAGATCCCCTTATTAAAGGGACACCAATTAGAGGAAATAAACATAAACTACAGGCCTTTGCTGATGATTTGGTATTTATCATAGACAACCCAATGGATTCTGTACAACAATTGATGAATCTGATTAATAAATATGAGGAAATAGTGGGAATGAAAACAATCAGAAGATGAAAATGATTATGAAAAATATGACATTGAAACAAAAACTTGAAATAGCAGAGTTGACTGGATTTCAACTGGAGAAGAAAGTCAAATATTTGGGTATTACTATTACAGCAAAATGTAGTTCCCTGATGAAAGATAATTATAACAAAGTGTTGCAAGACATTAAAAAGGATTTAGAGAAATGGAAAAATTTGCAAGTATCACTAATGGGCAGAATAGCAATTTTGAAAATGAGCGTTTTACCACATATGATGTTTTTATTTCAGACACTGCCAATATACATTAAACTATTTTTTTGATGAATTGAATAAACTGACACAGAATTTCATATGGGAAGGAGAAAAGCCAAGAATCAAATTGAAAGCCTTTCAGGATGTGAAAGATAATGCTGGATTTGGAGAATCATACAGGAAGAATTATTATAGAGCAGCAAGTCTGGTTTGGCTGAGAGAATGGATTCTATTTGAAGATCATAGGCTACTGGCTCTAGAAGGACACAATTTAAAACTGGGATGGCGCTACTTTTTATGGTATGGGAAGGCCTCCGGACATAAATATTTTAATAATCTTATGATAAGAAGATCATTACTGACAACGTGGGAAAAGATCCGTCCACTGATATATACTAAAATTCCAAGATGGGTGTGTCCAGTGGAAGCTTTTTCACAACCAACTTTGACTTCAAAACAAGCAGTTATTAGATATGCAGAATTGTTAGATGATGAAAATAATTTAAAATCTCAGGAAGAATTAAAGAAAAATGAAATAAACTTAGAATGGTGAACTAGAATGCAAGTGGAATCTAGATATAGTAAGGATAAACAGACAGATGGATTCTATTCAGAACAATGTGTATTTGAAAAATTATGTACTTCAAGAGAGAAACTCATTAAGAAAATATATGGCATGCTGATGCAATTGAAAATGCAGGACGGAATAGATGAAGAATGTCTGGTTAGATGGATGAAAAATGTGGGTTATAACATAGATCTGTCACAGTGGAGTAAAATATGGAAAGTTAATATTAACTTGACTAAATCTGTTACATTCAAAGAAAACATGTATAAAATGTTCTATAGATTGGCTAAAATGTATAAAAACCTGAGTAATATGTGTTGGAAGTGTAATAACCATATTGGGTTATTTTACCATATGTGGTGGACATGTAAAAAGGTTCATAAATTTTGGATTGAAGTGCATACTTTCTTACAGTTAATCTTGCATATCAAAATACCTCTTAAACCAGAGATATTTTTGTTAAATAGTTAGATAAGAATCACAGATATTTTATTTTACATGTTATAACAGCTGCCAGAATTTTATTTGCAATGGCATGGAGGACATTGAAGATACCAACACTATATGAATTGATATTGAAGATTATGGAATGTATTGAAATGGACAAGCTGACAAATATATTAAAAAGAAAAATGGAAGAAAAATTTATGGGACCCTGGAGCGCATTCTATGACTGGTTAAAACTTAAATATTAAGAAAATAAGATCAAGTGAAGAATGATAAGAATGATAGACAAAGTAGTTGTGAAATTGTAATGAGAAGATATGCATGCAGCTAAACTGGAATTTTAAAATATTTCTGTACTTTTCTTCTTCCTTTCCCCTTTCTGTATATAAATTAATTAAAAAATTTAAAAAAACACCCTTAAATCCAGAGACTGGAGACATCTAGAAAAGAATACATACATTGGCAGGTTAAACCTCACGCTCCCCAAATAATAGAAGCAGCACCTGTAGCTATGAGAAACAAATGTCTTCCCTGACCAATGCTAGGCAACCACAAAGTATTGCCATCTTTCAAGCCTCGGTTTCTTTCAGTAAAATGCATGAGAGAGGCAAAGCCTACTCCATGATAGTGTTAATCTTTGACAGAGGACATGGGACAGATTGGGAATAAAAATTGCCCTTGAATTGTCCCACCCTGGCCCTGCCCTCTCAAAAAGAGAAGGAGAGAAAGAGGCAGTCTGCATGTTACTGCTCCATATCCCTAAAGGCTGGGCACCCCCAGTTGGCCATAAGTCACCTCCTTAACTTGGGTGGGGCTTTGGTGGGCCAGAAACACCTCTATTGCCTTGGGCAGGAAAGGGGCCACCTCTCTCACCTTGTCCTTGTTTGGCACTTAGGAGGGCTTGGGCCAGATCCTTAGCCTTGCCTTGCTTAGGGTTTAGGGTTTACAACCCGCCACAGTCCCTTTGGCCATCATCTAGCAGGTGCCTGGTCCCAGGATGGCTTGCTTAGCTGTCACCAGGTGGCCTTTGGAAGGGAACCATGTGTTTGGGCGGTTTCAGTAGATGCGTGGTGGTAGTCACATATTTTAAAGTTTTAATATCTTAATATTTTAATATTAATATATTTGTTATTTGTTCATGTATTGTTTTTACCTTTTCTTGGCTTTATGGTTGTAAGTGTCCACAAGACCCTTCAAGTGAGTGGCAATTAAAAATATAATAAATAAATAAATATTGGGCAGGCTGGGCACCACCTCCCTCGCCATCTGTGGGGCTTGGGTAATCCAAGCACAACTTCCTTTGCCTCACACCAAGCTTTGGGCACCACCTCCCCCACAGTATAGATCTTGGTTGGGTTGGACACGACCTTTCTGAGACGGAGCTTGTCAGGCCAGGTGGGCAGATGCCCGTCAGCCTACCAGGAAATATCTAGATGACCATAATGGCCAATCCTTGAAAGGAAGAATCATGGCCAGGCCTGGCTACAGCCACTGGGTAAATTGCAACTACATGGCTTGCTTGACTTATCCAGGCACAGCTGCTTGCTACTGTTCAACAGCAGCCACCCCACAAAAGCCAGTGCAGTATAAAATAGTCATTAGTGTTTCAGCTTAGGATCTAGGAGACCTGAGTTTGAATCATCACCCTGCAATGGAAGCTCACTGGTTGACTGTGATGGCCTTTAATTCTTTTTTTTGGGGGGGGGGTGTAGGGGATTTTTTATTGCTTTTTCTATAAACTACAAAGAAAACAGGGCAGGGTAACTACATACTACAGGAAAAGGAAAAACAACCACTAAAAACCCAAGAGATGGTGGTCATACATCATGGTTATAAGATTAGCTCATAATTAAATACTGTTATAATTAGCTACACCAAGTAAGTACACAATTATTGCTATTTATACTAAAATCACCAGCAAGTCTAACTAATAAAGAGCTTTTAAAGACAAATGATTTAAGTTCACTTTAAACAGGATCTAGAGAGAATCACAAGTCATTTTTTTGTTTTTTTGCTCCTCAGTCTATCTCTTATTTTGGGGGCAGCTGCCCCCCGTTCCAAATCTGAGTCCTCATGAGAAGGTGCCAGTGCTCCTTCTTCTTCTTCACTTCCCTTGTTTCTGTTGTCTTCTTCTTTATCCTCTTTGTCTGCTGGAGTGATGTGTTGATGAAGAAATTCACGTGCCTTTGTAAAAGAGTCAATTTGTTCTTTCTTATCTTTAAATTTGAAGATTAAGACTTCTGGGGTAATCCATTTGTAGGGGACGTTGTTCTTCTCTAAAAACAATGCCAAGTCTCTAAATTTCTTTCTTTTCTTCATTTCAGGTGGAATGGCCTTCAAAACTCTTATTTCTTTGTCTTTGATTTTCAGGGTAGTTCCACTTGTTGCTTTCAATACTTGGTCTCTTACATGTCTTCTGGAGAATCTCACCACAATCTTGCTAGGCAGATTATTTTTTCTTATATAGTCAGAATACAACCTATAGTTCACATCAATTTCATTTTGTAGAAAATCTGCTTTTAAATCTGTCACCGGCCCCAATGCATCACACATAATATGCCTCAAGTCTTCCCCTTTGGCTTTAGGAAAGCTCGTCAGCCAAAACACCAGGCCTTATTTAGTGAAACAAGGATAGTATTTATTAGACTGCAATGCTGAAGCACTAGAACAGGAACATTGTTAAGAATAACTTGAATACAAGAAACACTTGGGGTTATACTCTAAGGGGGGAATAGAACCCCCTACCTCTACCAATGGTTAACAAGCCCGCGCGTGGGAAAACGAAGAGGTGCTAAATTACTACATTCCCACCCAGCAAAAGTTCCCATGCCTAGCTGTTGTCTTTAGGAAAGCGAAAGTAGACAACTTGCCGGGCTCCAAGGCCATTTAGGCCTGGACGAGATGGAGATAGCCCGGTCTCCCAGGCAACCTCGTCACCTCCCCACATACCAATGGAAAACCAGATACATTTATTGACATCCCATCTCCTCCCCTCACCCCTATGGCAGGGATACCTGACATCTGAAATCTTAAGACATAGCTTGCCTTTTCCATTTGCAGCTGTAAGAGTTGTGCCTCATTCACTACTCTCTTTTTTCCATCGCCTGCATTTGTTTTTTTAGCTTCCATGTATCGGCATCTACTTCTTTAAGCTCTTTCTCCATTTTTTCAGTCTTTTTAGTAGTTTCAGTCAACTAGCTTTGTTGTGCATCGAATTTCATATGAAGCGATGTCATTTGTTCCAGCAGAGGGCGCAAAGCCTCAGTCAGCATGTTTTGGAAGTCTCTGGCAGTGTCCTGTCTGGGAACAGAACTCGCTGGGCTGGCATTTCCGGCAGGAAACTTCAGTTTCAGTTGCTTATCTTTCTCCTCTCTCTTCGGAGGCGCCATTTTTGTGCAGTTGTTTACTTTTTACCGAAAGTTATAAAAGTCTCAAGATCCTTTATTAGTGCCTGGTAAGTTCACAAAAGTTCTTTAATATAGTATAAATCCGGGTTGCACGCATGCGTTAAACCAAGCCGGCTGTGTTTCCTCCGAGCTCCTCCTTCGAACTAAAGAATTTATAGCTCAAAGTTTGTAAATACTACGCAAACCCAGATAAGAGGCTGATAACCAGGAAGCAGCTGGCTAGAACAACTTCAGAGTGGTAAGAAACTAATTTACTGCTGTGCTAGAAAGGAAAGCCTTGAGATTCTTAAGGCCGCTCCCAAAGCTTTGAACCAGATATGGCGAAGACAATTAAGGACCTATCTGAACAAATTTCAGGACTCCAAAATACAGTCCTTGCCTTTCAAGAAAAAATCAGTAGTGAGTTAATCTCACTACGTGGAGAAATTAGCAAAATAGGCACAGAAATAGCTTCTATAAAGCAGACAGCTACAACAGCCAAAGAGCTTGCTGAAGCTAATGAGCAAAAAATAACCGCTCTGAACTGCCAAATAAATGACTTGTCAGACAGAAACAGGAGAGCTAACCTTATTTTATCAGGGATATCTGAAGAAATTTCCGTAAATAAATTGGAGGAATCGCTGATACAGTGGCTGCAGACAAACGAAGTAGAAATAAAAACAGAGGATGTTGAGAGAGTGCATCGACTACAAAGGAATGGGAGGGGCGGGGCCCCTAGAGATGTAATAATTAAATTTGCCAGAGAGAAAATTCAACAGCAAATATATACAGCACTAAAGAAGAGGAAAGACCTGACTTTTAGAGGAAGAAAAGTCTGGGTGAGACAAGACTTTTGTCAAGAGACCTTAAGGAAAAAAAAACTCATGCGCCCCTTTGCCCAAAAGCTTTATGCAAATAACGTGAAATTTTCATGGGGCTATCCATCCTCGATAATTATATTTCGGGAAGGAAAGCGACTGATGGCAAGGAACACTACAGAGGCAAAGGAACTACTTAAACAATTAGGTATAAACACAGACATATGGGAGAGCAAGAAATGGAAGCGGAATCGGGGGTTCCTGAAGATGGCGACGAAGGAACTTCAGAGAGAGGAGGGAAATGCCTCAGGACCAGCTCCCGATAACCAATTAAGGGAAGTATACCTTTATTGATTGAGCTAATGACTATTAATAGTATTATCTTTTTTTACAGTATCAAGAAGGAGGAGGAGGGGGGATGCATGCACCCCATGCAGTGGAGAGAGGGGAAGAGATTTTCTTTCCACCTTTACTCTCAACCACGGGGGGGAAGGGAAGGGGAAGGGTAAACTAACTAACCATTCAAATTTTTCACAGCCATGAGATGTCAAAGCCTTAATTGATGTGGGATATGGATAAAACAATAAAAATTTTATCACTGAATGTCAATGGTTTAACATCAGAAATTAAACGATATAGGATAGCCAAGTTGGCAAGAGAGCAAAAAACTGATGTTCTGTGTTTACAGGAAACACATAAGAAAAGAAATGACAACAAGCCTTTGCTAAAAGACTCGACCTGGATGATGTTAACGGAAGCTAGGAGCCACACCAAGGCCAGAGGAGTGGCAATAATGACTCATAAGAAACTTAGAGTAGAGGTACTAGAAAGAAAGACAGACAGGGAAGGGAGATATGTGATGGCTAAATTCAGATTAGAGGGGAAGAAATTTACATTGGTAAATATATATGCACCCAATAAAGGACAAAAAATTTTTTTAGCCAGGCTAGTTAAAAAAACTAAGCAATTCGCAGAGGGAGAATTAATTATGACAGGAGATTTGAACATGGATCTGACTAAAAATAAGGCAATTAAAATAGGAGATTGGGGCTTGAGGGAAGCACATGAATTGATAGGACAGCAGCCAAAACCCACCCATGTATCCAGCCGGCACAAAACCCCATCATGCATAGATTACATAATTGTAGAAAAAAGCAGCAACCTGACTATAAAAAAAATTACAACGCACCCAATCTGGATATCGGATCATGCACCAATCACTATAGAAATAGAAGGCAATCAAAAACCAAAAAATAGAACTTGGAGGTACAATAATTTAATAATGGCTAAAGAGGAAGATAGGAGCTATATGAGGGAGCAGTTAAGATTATATTTTGAGGAGAATAGAGGGACTGTCCCAACTAATACCCTGTGGGATGCCGCAAAGGCGGTGATAAGGGGACACTACATAAATAAGGAAAAGTACATCAAAAGAGAACGCTATCTAAAAAGACAATCTAAAATTCAGGAACTGGAGAGGTTGCAAAAGGAACAAATCAACAATCATGATTTAAAAGTACAGAGTCAGATAACAACAATTAAAAAACAATTAGATGAGTTGGACTCAGTTACATTATGGAAGAGAGAAGCAATGGTAAGAAATGACTTCCATAGAAATAGTATTAATTCGGCCAGAAGGTTAGCTAACTATTTGAAAAACAGGAAGGTAAGGCAAAAGATAGAAAATATAAAAGTGAATGGCCAAAGAACTGGCAACTCAAAAGATATAGTAAAAGCCTTCGAGACCTTTTATAAGGAGCTGTATAAAAAAAAGGACATAGCCATATATGAGGAAGATAAAAGAACAACACTCAAAGAAAATGATAAAATTATGTTAAGGGAGGAAATAACACTACAGGAGATAAAGGTGGTAATTAAAGAATTGAAAAAGGGCAAATCCCCAGGCCTAGACGGTTTCACAAGTGAATTCTATAAGGAGATGGTAGACATATTGGCTCCAGAGCTCCAAGAGGTATTTAATGGAATATTGAAAGGGAAAAAAGCCCCAGATTCGTGGAGGCAATCAGAAATAGTGGTAATCCCTAAACCACATAAAGACCCAGAGGAAGTGGGCTCATATAGACCTATTAGTTTACTAAATCAGGATTATAAAATCTTTGCAAAAATACTGGCAAATAGATTAAAGAAGATCATACCTAGCATAATAAAGGAGGACCAATATGGATTTGTAAAAGACAGGAATATAGCCCACCCCATAAGGAATATTATAAATGTATTACAACATGGCCACAAAAAAGAGCTAGGCCTCTTGAAATTAGATGTCTACAAAGCATTCGATACACTCTCCCAGGATTTTCTGTGGCAGGTAATGACTAAATACGAGATGGGGGAGCCATATATAAAAGCGATCCAAGAAATGTACAGAGAAGGGACAGCAGTGGTGAGAGTTAATGAAGAACACTCACAACCCCTCAAGATTCAAAGAGGAGTCTCCGGCAAGGATGCCCGCTCTCGCCCCTCCTATTTATACTAGCAATAGAACAGCTAGCTGAAAGAATAAGAAATTCTGCAAGGGTGGAAGGATACAGGGTAAAGAAGGAAGAAATGAAAATCAATTTATTTGCCGACGACATTATAATCGCTATGACAAACCCCAAAGAGGCAGTAAAAGAAATAAAAGTTATATTAGAGGACTTCGAAAAATGTTCAGGACTGAATGTGAACATGGCTAAATCAGAAATTATGTACCTTAATGTGACTAAAGAGGAAAGGGAACAAATACATGGGATTACTAATATTGGAATGGGCACCAAAAATTCAGATATTTAGGCATTGTACTACAGAAGAATATTGATAAAATAGCAGAGAACAATTATAACAAGGTCTGGAAGAAAATAGAAAAAGATATGAAAAAGTGGAAAAATAAAATAATGAATATATCTACTAGAATAAAAAGTGTTAAAATGTTTTGGCTGCCAAGATTAATATACCTCTTTCAGACAATACCTCTAGGAATGTATACCAAAAAACTAGACCAATGGAACAGAGTGATTAAGGAATGGATTTTCAGTAGTAAAAAATGCAGAATACAGAGAAAGATCATTTATAGCCACAGATCAGAGTTGGGATGGGGAGTCCCTGACCTGATTAGCTATTACGAAGCCTTCCAAATAAAATCGATACTGGAGATAGGCGACGGAGAGGGACTAAAATGGGTGAGTTTTGAGAACGAAATCAATAATAACATAGGGAGTTTTGGGGTATTCTCCAAAACGACAAATAAAGATCTTATACAAGTTAAGGGACCTAGGTATTCAACACTAACAGTGTGGAACAAGTGGCAGCCCTCATGGCTTAAAAGAACCTCAAAATGGGCACCACTAAAGTCCCTCTATAACGAAACAGAAGAAAATAAATGGTGTGAACTCCTGAGATCAAAGGGATATTATAGGCTAAGAGACTTATTTAGAGGAGGTACTCTAAAACCAGCACAGGAATTAATCGAGGAGATAGGCAAGCAATATTGGTTAAAAATTACAGGCCTTTATAGAATGATTAAGGAAGTTAATGAAAAAGGAAATATTTGGACAGAAGAACCAATTGAAGAAATACATAATAGGATGCAAAAATTTAAACAAGGATTAGCAGGATATATTTACAAGACAATGTTATCCAATAAAGATAAGGCAATACTTTATTTACAGAAAACATGGTGTAAGGAAGGCCAGATATCGGAAAACGATGCAAATAGAATAATGAAGGGAATAGAAGAAACCAAAATTATTAAATTTAATGAATTGGAACATAAATTTTTCACAAAGTGGTATAAAACACCAGCGCAGATAGCAAACATGTTTCCGGGATCGAGTTCTATGTGTTGGCACTGTAAACAATTTAAGGGCTGGTTCTCTCATATGTGGTGGGAATGTCCAGAGGTGAGAGTCTTTTGGTCAAAAATAATACAAATTATAAAGAAAATATGTAGAATTTCATTGAATGTAGACTTTAAACTAATGTTAATGGGTATATTAGGAAATAAGGCAGTCAATAAGGAAACCCAGGCTATACTCAAAGCTATGGTGTTAGCAGGCAAGGCAGTGATAGCTCTGGGCTGGAAAGATAAGAGCAAATGGACAATAGATACCTGGCACACTTATTTGTTTGATTTTGTGCAGTCGGACATCATTGAGAAATTGCGCCAGAAGACCACATGGGAGGATAAAGCCGAAGAAATTAAAGCGAGATGGAAGACCTATCTAAAGTGGATAACAGTGGAAGGAAGACAGGACATTCGGTGGAAGATTCAGACTTTGTGCCCGTGGCTGTGAATAAAAGATCAACAAACAAGGGGTAGAGGGAGGGAGGGGGGAACTTATTGAGTTAAGTAAAGTAAGGAGACAAAAGATATTGTGTAATATATAGAAAATTAAAAAAAAAACCTATTAAAAAAAATAGTATAAATCCACTTTGTATTCTGCCCCCTCACAATTTGCTTATCAGTTCTGCTTTTTTTTCTTTATGAGGGGGAGTCCCCACCTCTCGATTTATTGGGGGAGCTTTTTGTTCAGTTTCTGGTGTCTTCGCTTAACAATCACTCACATTTGCATGTAGATCACGCCTTTTACGTTTTCCTTGCCCGACCACCAAGCACTTGTCCCGATGTGTGTCCCTGTGTCCATTGCTGGAAATCAGCAGTGGGACCTTCAGGGCAGGGAGCAGCCCCCTTTGCCGGCTGGTTGTGGGAGGAAGGGCTCTCCAAGTGCCCTATGGTGAGGAGCCCAACGCAAGGGCTCTGGGGAGGGTACATACAATCGCACCCCCTCCCATCTGCTGATTCACGGCACGAACTTCCCGGAGCTCCGGGAGATCACGGCTTGCATTAAGGGAGCCAAAACCAGAAGTCGACTGTGATGGCCTTTAGTTCTGTCCTCCTGGCATCACATCAAATCCTGGCCTACAGGGATCAGCATCATCAACAGGTGGGTGGCTGTGGAACCTCCAAGAGAGGATGGGGCGGGGAGAACTAGAGAAAGACTGAGTTTTTGCCTCAGGCAGGGCTTAGGAAAGCAAAAGAGAAACAAACAAAAACCCTACAAGGAGACTTTGGCTTTATCAGGTGAAGGAAAAGAACTGAGACATCTATAGGTATGTAGGGCTCAGGCCAATTGACGTGCAGGAGCAGAGCAGGTATAATGGATTATCTTAGGGAAATGATGGGTTAAGGATTGGTGAGGAGGCTGAGGTAAATACGTAAGAGACAAGCTAACCCTATTTCAATACGCTTTTTGGTTTAGGGGGAAGTTCCAGGAGACTCTATTGAGATCAGATGTGTTTATAATATACTGAGTGAGTTGTAGTGAGAAAAAAAAATGAGTTATTGTCATGACTTGAATGAAAAGACTAAGTTGGGATATGCCTCGTGTGCTCTTCAAGGTGGCAACGTGCCATCACTGGTGGGACATTGTGAAAAAAGGATCCCCCCTTAACCCAGCAGAATGAAGCAGTTCCAGCAGATGGTTAAGGTCACAAGATCATAAGAAGAGCCCTGCTAGATCGGTCCAATAGTCCTTCAAGTCCAGCATAGCAATGGGCACAAACTGAACCATGAAGCAAAATTAATCACGAATTTTGCCCTGTTCATGGTTCAGGAGCAGAAGTTCGTGACAGGTCTACCTTCATGAACCTCCATGATATTTTAAAGTGGTTCACGGTTTGTGAATGAAGCAGAAAACGGGTTTAAAGGGACTCCATTGCCACTCAGCTGTTTCAGGCTGTCTTGTGAAGTCCCTTTAAACTTTAAAGGGACTGCAGAACTCATCCCAAAAAGAACTGAGTGGGCTGTTTTGGGCTGTCTTGTGTAGTCTCTTTAAATTTTAAAGGGATTGCAGTAGATATCCTGAAAAAGCTGAGTGCTGAGGAGAAAGCTGCTCAGCTGTTTTTCAGGCTGTCTTTCACAGTCCTTTTAAAGTTTAAAGGGTGCTCCCTGCAGCTCAGCTGTTCTTCTAGCTTTCTGAAAGCCCTCTTTATAGAGACTGCAGTCTATTTCAATGAGGTTTGTGGTGTCACAAACTACAAACTAGTTCAGTTAGTGAACCAACCTCCTGGATTGGTTCAGTTCGTGGTTTGGTTTGTGGTTTACTCACGAACCACAAACCAAACCACTTTTCCCAGGTTTGTGCCCATCCCTAGGCCAGCATCCTGTCTCACACGGTGGCCAACCAGTACCTCTGGGCATGGAGGCTGAGGCCTTCCCCTGATGTTGCCTCCTTGCTCTGGGATTCAGAGGACTGATGCCTCTTAATGTGGAAGTTCCGCTCAGTCAAAAATTGCTAGTAACTGCTGATAGACTTCCATGATTCTATCTAACCCCCCTTTCAAGCTGTTTGTTCCTGTGGCTATCACTACATCCTCTCACAGTGAATTCCACATTTTAATCACTCTCTGTGTAAAGTAGTATTTTCTTGTGTCTGCCTGCACCTACAGTTCAAGTTGAATTCTGATTCTGGGGAAATGACACTGCTATTGGCTGGTGCTGCTGTCATGGTGTCTTTACCCAGTCTTCCCATTGGCCTGGCCACACCATCAACCATTCCCGCTGCATTCTTCCGGACATAATTTTTCAGAGAAGTTCAGGTCAAACTCGTATGCCCTTTCTGTGACTTCAGTCACACTACAGATCCAAGTTGGTGGGTTCTGGCAAACATGTTTTCTCCAGGTCTGCACCTGTGCACAAACCCAAAGAGAGAGTCCAGATTCTTTCCCTTCCAATTATCCGAAACATGGTGATTTATTCTTCATCTTGCCAAAGCTCAGGGGATTCCTCTGAAGTTCAGCATCAGAAACAAATAACAGAAGCATCAGAGCCAAGCGCAAGATGATGCAATGTCTTGCAACACTTCTGGAAACTTTAGTGCATAAAAGCCTCCGGTCCCATTGACTTCAGGGGACGAGATGGGAGTGGGGAGCGGAGGCTATGATATTGTGACTCCTGAGATCATCCCCTTTCAATCTGATCGAGCTGAGTCAGACCTGCTGAAGGGACTACAGCCATAACCTTGCCGGCGGGTCCTGCAGCTTCTTCTCTCCATCTTTGAAAGCCGATTCCGAGAAGGAGAGAGTTCCAAGCAGACAGAGAATGGTCCTGTGGCTGCTTCTACTGCTTTCCCTTGCAGCTCGCAAGGTGGGGAGTGCCAAATGCCCGTTGACGCTGAGAATGGACGAAGTAGACCCCTTTAATATCTTCCGAGCTGGAGACTACCGCATCGCTGGGCTCATCTCTGCAGTAGTCGGTGAGGTAGCCACAAACACCTTCAAGGAGCCTCCCTTTCTGACAAGGCAGACGTAAGTCAGTCCTTGGTGGGCTTTTCAGAGGTCTATGCGGGGACCAAGTTTAGGTTCGTTCTCATTTACAAACGTCCCTGTTCAGCTTGGCCTCCATCTCCTGCATCCGATAAGTGAGTCAATATGGCTATGTGTTTTTTGAATGCCAGGTATTCTGAAATAACGCCTCTTCTATTGTAGCCTAAAATTAGGGGAGCTCACTACCTCACTATTGCTGCTCTTCGAAAGCCGGGCAGGTAATCAAGCGGGGGGGGGGAGGGAACCACCAGCAAAGAGCACCCAGCAGGGTGACAGGGGCCAAATCTGCATCTGTCTTTCCCACCCGTGTCCCCACCTTTTGACTCCCTCTTCAAAAGAGCTGTCCACATTCGGTGTCGTTTTCACACCTCAACAGTGCTAGCATACTTTTGCACGTCCACATGTTTATCGTCCTTTCGGGGCAGCTCCACTGTCCTCGCACCTCCGCACTGCTTTAAAAGGTCGAGTCTGCGTTTGCATTTTTAAATCAATTGCGTGCTGCTGTGACGCCGTCTTTCTCTACGCTCGTTTGCATGTCGTTTGGAGAAGATTCTTTTAAAGCGGTGCGGAGGCGCAATGACAGGGGAGCCCCCCCCCCGAAAGGACGATGAAACATATGTGGACCTGTGAAAGTGTGCTAGCACTGTTGAGGTGTGAAGACGGCGCCAAATGTGGACAGCTTTTTTGAAGACGGAGTCAAAAGGCGGGGGGACACTGGTGGGAAAAACAAATGCAGATTCGGCCAATGAATCTTCCCCAAAAAACATTCAAACAAGCATAGAGAAAGACGGCGTCACAGCAGCACAAAACTGATTTAAAAATGCAAATGCAGATTCAGCCTTAGTATCATAGAGTCAGAGAGCTGGAAGGGACCTCCAGGGTCACCTAGTCCAACCCCCTGCACAAGGCACTTGTGAGATGTGTCCCTCAAAAGAGCAATGAATTACCTGAGAGCTCTCCTTCCGTAACACCCACCTAAGCTTCTTGGTTACGGAGGATTAAAGCCCAAAACAATGTAAGCTTCGAGGAGAGTAACTTCTGTCAGAATCGGTGGGACGTGAGAGCAGCTTCTTCTTTAAGCTAAATGAGCGCTCTTGAGTAGCCTGTACTAGGACACCCTCCTGGATATGGCATGCCCTTGTCCTCTCTGGGGTGTATTCTTCCTTTCTTCCTCTTATTACTTGCTGGGTCGGACAGATACGACTCAAGACCTGTAGGTCTGAGGAGTAGAGGAAGTAAGAGAGAAAGAATCGGTGGGACTCGTGTTTGAGCAAATATGCATAAGATCAGATTTCCAGTTATTGCTTTAGAGAACCTTTTTTGGAGTGGAATGTCACAGTCGTTTTCTTATACCAGTATCCGTGGATAAGGACACCGGACACCAGGATGGGGGGTTAACTGGCTTATTAATGCCATTTCGGTGTAGTGGTTAAGTGCGCGGACTCTAATCTGGGAGAGTCGGGTTTGATTCCCCACTTCTCCACTTGCACCTGGCTGGATGACCTTGGGCAAGCCGTAGTTCTGGCACAGCTGTTCTCGAAAAAGGGCAGTTTCTGTCAGAGCTCTCTCAGCCCCACCTACCTCACGGGGTGTCTGTTGCAGGGAGGGGAAGGGAAAGGAGTTTGTAAGCTGCTCTGAGACTCCTTTGGGTAGTGAAGGGCGGGGTATAAGTCTAATCTCCTTCTTCTTCTCTTCTTAAATCTGGTTTATAGGCAGAAATATGCAGAGAGCCCTTAACTGGGTAGTCGACCCTAAAAATAGTGTTTAGCGACTGCAGTTGCTGCTACCCTAAAAAGAACATGCTGCGTTTCCACAGTTATTCTGGCACTGGGTGACTGCCCAAAAGGATACGGAGTGATGCCCAATCCAGATGCTGGGACTGGCACCCCAGGTCAGAAAAATCACACGCTGCCCAAACAGGACAAAATCTCTGAATGATCATCCCTGCAATGCACGACAACTGCTTCAACCTATACCAGTTATGGCCCAAGCAAGGCCCAAGCACATGGCCTTGTGAGGGGCTGTGGCTCAATGGGAAAGCCTCTGCTTTGCATACAAAAGGTCCCAGGTTCAATCCCCAGCATCCCCAGTTAAAAGGACCTGGCGGTAGATGATGGCAAAGACCTCTTCTCTGAGACCCTGCAGAGCTTCCACCACGCTGGGTAGACAGTACTGATCTTGAAGGACTGATGGTCCAATTCAATATAAGGCCGCTTCATCCCTAGATGATATCCTTAAAGTGCCTTAAAGAGAGCCAGTTTGGTGTAGTGGTTAAGTGCGCGGACTCTTATCTGGGAGAACCGGGTTTGATTCCCCCACTCCTCCACTTGCACCTGCTGATGGTACCTTGGGTCAGTCACAAGCTCTGGCACAGCTGTTCTTGAAAAAAGAGCAGTTTCTGTCAGAAATTCTCTCAGCCCCGCCTACCTCACAGGGTGTCTGTTGTGGGGAGGGGAAGGGAAAGGAGTTTGTAAGCCGCTCTGAGAGTGAAGGGCGGGGTATAAATCCAATCTCTTCTTCTTCTTCTTCTTCTTCTTCTTCTTCTTCTTCTTCTTCTTCTTCTTCTTCTTGACTAACAAAAATTTTGTGACAGCATACCAGCTTTTGTGTGTCACCGCTCACTGCTTTTGAAGGAACGCCCAGTGACTCCCGGAAGCTCATACCCCTGCCACAAATTTTGTTAGTCTTTAAGGTGCCACTGGAGTCTTGCTCTTTTCTACTGCTACAGACAGACTATCGCAGCTACCCGTCTTGCTCTGCCTAGATGATATGACACAGATATTTCGTTACAGTTTTTTACATATGAAATGGCACGTCTTGACCGTCTCGTTGGCCGTTCAGGAGATCAACCAGAGTCCCAGCCTCTTGCCGAACAATATCACTCTGGGCTACACTGTCTATGAGAATGTTGTCCATCCCAGGCTGACCCATAATGCTTTGCTAGATCTGCTATCCTCTGGCTGGGAGACCATTCCGAACTACAAATGTGGCAGAAAGAATAACCTGTTGGCTCTTCTTGAAGCATCCGAGACGGAAATGTCCATCGATACTTCGACCCTGCTAAGCCCCTACAAAATCCCTCAGGTATGAACTGACCATGGGGCCAATCTGTCTGAACAGAAGAAGAAGAAGAAGAGATTGGATTTATACCCCACCCTTCACTGCCCAAAGGTGTCTCAGAGCGGCTTATGAACTCCTTTCCCTTCCCCTCCCCACAACAGACACCCTGTGAGGTAGAAGAAGAGAAGAGATTGGATTTATACCCCGCCCTTCACTGCCCAAAGGTGTCTCAGAGCGGCTTATGAACTCCTTTCCCTTCCCCTCCCCACAACAGACACCCTGTGAGGTAGAAGAAGAGAAGAGATTGGATTTATACCCCGCCCTTCACTGCCCAAAGGCGTCTCAGAGCAGCTTACAAACTCCTTTCCCTTCCCCTCCCCACAACAGACACCCTGTGAGGTAGGTGGGGCTGAGAGAACTTCTGACAGGAACTGTCCTTGAGAGAACAGCTGTGCCAGAGCTTGTGACTGACCCCAGGTCACATCAGCAGGTGCAAGTGGAGGAGTGGGGAATCAAACCCGGTTCTCCCAGATAAGAGTCCGCACACTTAACCACTACACCAAACTGGCTCTCCATTGGTGGTCAAGATATGTGCCGTAGAGACGGGCATCAGCTTCCAGGAGAGCTGAGAGGACTTTGAGAGAGGGTTTATTTTCTCTGGTGGTCCGTATAGATCCCTGTTCACACAAGCTCCACAAATTTTTGAAACACCCTTTCTCGACTAGGTGAAGAGCAGGTACCTAGCAGTGCGACTCTCTGCAAAAAGGGACTGCCAGTTTGGTGTAGTAGTTAAGTGTGCGGACTCTAATCTGGGAGAACCGGGTTTGATTCCCCACTCCTCCACTTGCAGCTGCTGGATGACCATGGGCAAGCCATAGTTCTGACAAGAGCTGTCCTCTCAAGGGCAGTTCTTGAAAGAGCTCTCTCAGCCCCACTGACCTCACAGGGTGTCTGTTGTGGGAAGGGGAAGGGAAAGACGTTTGTAAGCTGCTCTGAAACTCTGAGTGAAAGGCGGGGTATAAATCCAATCTCCTCCTCCTCCTCCTCCTCCTCCTCCTCCTCCTCCTCCTTCTTCTTCTTCTTCTTCTTCTTCTCCTCCTCCTCCTCCTCCTCCTCCTCTTCTTCGAATATCATTCCCCCCCCCCAAAGTTGAAAACTTTCAAAACACTTAGCATGTCCAATAGATGTTGGTACGGGGATAGTATGGGGATGGAGGCAACATCTATTGGACACCATCTTGTTTTAATTTAAGAGTAACAGCATTGAGCACTTTATGTAATCCTTGGTATTTATTCTGTTTTATCTTGTTTTATCTGGTTTTTATGCATTGGCACATGGTGCCCCTGTCTGTTAGCCACCCTGAGCCCATTCGCAGGGAGGGCGGGGTAGAAATCTAAATAAAGAAATAAATATTTAAAACATCTGAGCCGGCCTTCTCCCTCGTGTAACTCAAGGCTCTTAACAATGTACGTAGGACATTATAAAAGCACGATAAAACAAAAATTGTATAACCTACCAAAAAAAAATACTAATCACAGATTAAAAATTCCTGTTAGGCCTGCCAACCATAAAAGCTCACTCAATCCCAACGCAGTCCGAAATAAAACTGTCTTCAACTTATTAGTCGCTGTAGATTTTCCGGGTCGTGTGGCCGTGGTCTTGGCATTGTAGGACCTGACGTTTCACCTGCAGCTGTGACTGGCATCCTCAGAGGTATAACACAGAAAGATGGAGTACTCTCTGTGTCAAAGTGAGAAGAAAAATTGTAGGCAGGTAGATCTTCCAGGGTAGATACAAATTACCTGCCTGCCATTTTTCTTCTTCTCACCTTGACACAGAGAGTACGCCACCTTTCTCTGTTATACCTCTGAGGATGCCAGTCACAGCTACTGGCAAAACGTCAGGTCCTACAATGCCAAGACCACGGCCACACAACCCGGAAAATCTACGGCAACGAATGAACTCTGGCTGTGAAAGCCTTCGACAACATATTATCTTCAACTTGTTTGTGGGCTTTTGACTATGGAGGAGTCAAGCACACCTCCCCGGGGAGGTTGTTCCGTAATCATGGGGCTGCCAATGAAGATGCCCCCTCTCTCATGTACACACTGAATGAGCATCTCTAGTTGGCGGAAGAGTCAGGGGGGCGTCCGTCTGCGATCTTAACTCCTCAGCAGGAACGTATGCTCCCGAAAGCAGGCCACAACCAGCAGTGTACCCGCAGAACACAAATGCGTCTTCCCCTTCCCCTTAGGTGAGCCACGGTTTCCACTTGGCAGTTCTGAAGGATAAAGCTCGGTTCCCTTTCTTCTACCAAACGGCCCCCACAGAAGAAGCCCAGTACTTGGGAATTGTCCAACTGCTCCTGCATTTCCGATGGACGTGGGTTGGTCTCTTTGCTCAAGACAACGACAACGGGGACAAGTTCAAGAGCACCTTGACGGCTGTCATGCTCAAGAGCGGCATTTGTGTCGCCTTCTCAGAGAGTATCACGGACACGGGTGTCCAGATCTCTACTTGGTCAATAGAAAGAAAGTTCCAGCTGCTGAAACTTCTCAGCCAGGGCCAAGTCAACGTATTTGTTTTCTACGGAGATGTTTCCATCATGTTGATCCTTGAAGAATTAATAGGAGTGATTGAACGCCGATGGAATGTTGAACTGGGTAAAATTTGGATCACGACTCTTCTCTTGGACTCCCTCTGGAGCCTGCATTGTTCTCGAGGTCACTTTAACTTCCCGAGGCATGGATCTCTCTCCGTCATGACCCAGACAAAGAAAAGGACAATGTATCACCACACACAAGCATGTAGTCCTCTTATGCAGAAGTTTGTAGAGCAGGCGTTTGATTCTGTTTCGTCTCCGAGAGGCCCCCTGAGATACAGAGAGAAAGAGAGGCTGGAGGCCAGGCCCTGGGAGGCCCTGAAAGAATACCTGCCTCTCAGGGCCTACAGTATTTACACCTGTGTCCATGCGGTGGCACGGGCATTACAAGCTGCGTACTCATCCAGATCTGAGCGGATGATGAGGGTGCGTGGATACGGGGTGAAACATGACCGATTACAGCCTTGGCAGGTATCCGTTTCTCCTGAATTAAGAATAATAATCAGCAGTTTTTCTTTGAAAGCGAGGACCAGTTTGGTGTCGTTGGAGACCCAGTTTGGTGTAGTGGTTAGGAATGTGGGAGAACTGGGTTTGATTCTCCACCCCTCCACATGCAGCTGCTGGTGTGACCTTGGGTCACTCATAAGTTCTTTCAGAGCTGTCCTCTCAAGGGCAGTTCTCGAGAGAGCTCTCTCAGCCCCACCTACCTCACAGGGTGTCCATTGTGGGGAGGGGAAGGGAAAGGGATTGTAAGGCACTCTGAGACTCCTTCGGGTCATGAAGGGTGGGGTATAAATCCAATCTCCTCTCCTCTCTTCTTCTTGTGGATCCAGACTTAGGTGATTGTGAAACAGGGTTTTGCAAATTTCTGAGGCAAACTAAGGTTCTGGTTCTCCTGGTGGATGTCATCTTTTTTTGCTCCCTCTGGTGAAAGTAAGAGAATTAAAAAAAAAAAAAAGTAAAAAAATAGAAACTGGCACCACTACCCCGTATTAACTGCACCGGTTGCTATATTACCCATCCTTCTTACTGCATTGGCACTCCGTTCCTACCAACATGCAATTTCTTTCCTACCCTAGGCTAGCCTGACTGGGATGCAAAGCTGCCTTAAAATGGGGTTTTCAGATGTAAATCAGAAATCCTGGGAATCTTGTCATCAAATTAAAGTAGAACCAGGTGGGCAAACATGTTACTCTGAAGCAGTAGAACAAAGTTTGAGTCCAGTGGCACCTTTAAGACCAGCCCTTCCTGGTGAGAATACATATGCGCGGACTGAATGAGTTTAGTATATGTTATGAGATAAGAAACCAATATCCCTGTTAAGTCCTGGGAGTGATGTATAAGCTTTCATTTGCAACCACACTTCTCCAGATAAAATGTAACACAATTTCCTCGACCATTACATATAGGAAGAGAGAGGGCGGGGAAAGGTCTAGTTGTCGGGAAGGGCCTATTAGAGACAACACAGAGACAGAAGCAAAAATGGAAATTACCAGTCCGTACATATAGGTGTAGGCAGGACTCTTTTTGTAGAAAAAGCCCAGCAGGAACTCATTAGCATAACAGGTCACACCCCAAAGCAGAAACTCATTAGCTTATTAGGCCACACCCCAATGGCACAGCTCATTAGCATATTAGGCCACACCCCATGTCACCAGAAGTGTGGTCATTCGGCCACACCTACCTTTTGCTTCTTATTCTGTTTACCTTGTTTGATATCAAAACCCAGGGCTTTTTTTGTAGCAGGAATTCCTTTGCATGTTTGGCCACATACCCCTAACGTAGCCAATCCTAATGAGTTTCTGCTGTTTGGCGTGGACTGTTATGCTAATGAGTTCCTGCTGGGCGTGGCCAACTTGGGAGCCACCCAGAACTCCATTCCTGTGCGTTCCTGCCCAAAAATAGCCCTGGGTGTAGGGTGAGCAGTAAATTATCATACAGTGTAATGGAGATGTTTAACAAATTCAGAGGTCAAAGAGGAATAATAAGCTTGGTTTTTATGTTTCCCATTTGTTTGGTTTTGATTGTGGGGGGGACAGTGGAGGAAATAAATATGTTGAAATTGGAGATTGATGTATCCTTAATTGTGGGACGTTGAGAGTAATTGATTGACACCCTGCCATCCATCTCCTCTCAACCATGGAGGCAACTTTACAGCATCTTCTTCTTTGAAGTGGAGTGATTGGCTGTGCAGATTTATCTCCTCTGTCCTCAGACCAGAGATATATATTCCAATTTCTACTATTCATTGAGTTACATTACAATCTATTATTCTAATCTATTATTCCAAACAAGATATAAAATAAAATGGCCCTTCTGGAGGATAGGGCATAATGAGGTCAGCATACATAGAGAGATAAGAAACCAATATCCATTAAAATACAGAGGATGTACAGCCCTTCCTGGTGAGAATACATAGGTGCAGACTGAATGAGTTCAGTATATGTAATGAGATAAGAAACCAATATCCCTGTTAAGTCCTGGGAGTGGTGTTTGTTCCGAGTTTTGTAATTCAGCAGTTTCCCTTTCCATTCTGTTCCTGAAGTTCCTTTGCAATAGAACAGCCACTTTGAGGTCATCCATTGAACGTCCCGGAAGGTTGAAGTGTTAAGTCCAGTGATTGTGTTGTCAGGGTGTATGTGGCAGCAAAGTTGGCATCTGGTTCACTGCACGCTCTGATACCAGTGCCCATGTTCAAATTAGATGTTGCATTATTGTGGGTGAGGAGTTGTTTGAGATTGAGGGGGCTGCCCGTGTGGAAGGAAAGGTTTGCCCCTCAGTACTTGTGAAAGAGAACTGTCCTTATCAAGTAGAGGCTGTAAGTCGCTGATGGTGCATTGAACCTTTTTTGAGTTGAGAGCTGTATGTGACCACTAGTGGTGTTCTGTCGTTGTCTCTTTGGGGCCTGTCTTTCAACAGGTTTTCTCTTGGTACTATTCTGGCTTTAGGTTGGTTGTAGATTCCTCAGTTGAGAATCTCTGTCTATAGGACTGGAGCAGATGCAGCTGTAGCATAGAGCCTGGCTGTATGCAATGGATCGTTCAGTATGTTTAGGATGCTGTAAGGTTGCCACCATGGTTGAGATGAGATAGATGGCAGGATCTCAATTATTTACTCTCAGCATTTCACAATTAAGGATATATCCATTTCCAATTTGGGCGTATTTATTTCATCCACTGTTCCTCCCCCCCATTGAACCCAAACAAATGGAAACCATATAAACTAAGCTTATTATTCCTGTTTGACCCCTAAATCTGGTCGTGGTCACACGGTCATTTTGATCGGATTTCACAACTGTTCCCTATCACATTTAAAAGGGCTGATCAGACAGCCAATTCCGTCTCCTGTATCAAAGCCGCCCCCCCGGCAATCCTCCTGGTTTTCTAGCACGTTTCCCCATACTGGGAAAATCAAGTACTTTCCCACTACTTGCACTATGGATCTGCAATTTCTCCTATCTGGACAGCCACCTCTTGCTATGAATGCGATTAGGTCATCTGTGCGTCCTTGCGGTAGTTTCCCCCCACCCCCGGCTTTCACCGTTGTGCGCATGACCAATCCTGTGCTGAATAGAAGAAGAGAGAGAGAAGAAGAGATTGGATTTATACCCCGCCCTTCATTGCCCAAAGGCGTCTCAGAGCGGCTTACAAGCTCCTTTCCCTCCCCCTCCCCACAACAGACACCCTGTGAGGTAGGTGGGGCTGAGAGAACTCTAATATATTAAATGCGTGAATGCTCAAGCGCACATAAAACAGCACTCGGTTACATTTTGGTTGTTCATTTTGTTCGGCGCGGTGCAATTTTTTTTAACAAATTGTGCCGCGCTGCCACCTGGGCGGCGTGGCTGTCTGGACCGTGCCCGGAGCCTTGTCACGTAATGCAAGCAGTTGGGCAAGAGATGTATGATCATCTGAACCCACTAAAAATATCCCCAATCAAGTCTACTGTGGGGACAGATCGCGGTAAGCTTGCCGTGTGACCACACCCTCTGTTAAATGTTATGACCTGCCCCGAGCCCACTTGTGGGGGGGAGGGCAGAATATAATATAAATAAGTAAACATTTTCATTATGTTGTATAATAATTTACTGCTCACCCTACACCTATAAGCACGGACTGCTAATTTCCATTTTTGTTTCTCTCTCCTGACTCTTATTGGTCCTTCCCGGCAACTGAACAGCCCCCAGCCTCTCTCTTTCTATATATAATTATTGAGGAAATTGAGTCGAACAATCGATCGATCTAATTCATTACAGTGAGAGCCAGTAAAAGAGTACAATTCTGATATAAGAAAGATTAAAACAGCAATAACATAGCAATGATATAAAACACTAACAAGAGAAAGTTCATAAAATCAGTAAGATAAAATAATATTAATAAGAGAGTCATACAGTTTTTTCAGCTGAAATAAGTTTACATTTCCTGTGTTTTGTTCTACTGTATCTGAAGAAGTGTGCCTTGCACACGAAAGCTTATACCTTGAATAAAACTTTGCTGGTCTTAAAGGTGCCACTGGACTCAAACTTTGTTCTATCAAATTAAGTGCTGTCAGTGTTTTTAATGTTGGTAAATGGCTGGGAAGCCATCTGGTCTGGGCCCAGGAATGGGCTGTGGCCAGGCTTGCCAAGAACTTACCGTCATTCAGCGGGGGACGGATACGTCCTGGCAGGACCATCCCTGGGGGAAGGAAAGACATGGCACAAGATGCTGTCACCAGGAAGTGACGCTGGGTGACGCTCTGGCAATGGGGCTGGAAACTTGATGGGGGGTTCCAGCCCCATTGCCAGAGTATCGCCCGGTGTCACTTCCTGGCGACGGCATTGTGCGGTGTGGGTGTAGCCCGGAGGAATGTTCCAGCTGGACCCAGGCAATTTCCATGTACCAAAAAACGGTAGGTACTTGGCAACCCTAGCTGTGGCTCAATTGCAAACAATCTGCTTTGCACCCAGAAGGCTTCAGGTTCAATCTCTGCCATCTCCAGGTAGAAGAATCTCAGTGCTAACCCCAAAAGAAGGGAAGAACTTTTTGCCTGGTCAGTTTTAACATTCTACATGCTTTCTGCCAGTTTGGTGTAGTGGTTAAGTGCGCGGACTCTAATCTGGGAGAACCGGGTTTGATTCCCCACTCCTCCACTTGCACCTGTGGACTAGAGTGTTGGACTAGATGGGCCATTGGCCTGATTCAACATTGGCTTCTCTTATGTTCTTATGTTCTTACCTGGCTGGATGACCTTGGGCAAGCCATAGTTCTGATAAGAGCTGTTCTTGAAAAACAGCAGTTTCTATCAGAGCTCTCTCAGCCCCACCTACCTCACAGCGTGTCTGTTGTGGGGAAGGGAAGGGAAAGGAGTTTGTAAGCCACTCTGCAAGTGAAGGGTGGGGTATAAATCCAATCTCTTCTTCTTCTTATGAAGTACCAACCTCTTATTCACCGTGGCCAGCTTGGGGAGAGATGATTTGTTGAGAGCCATACCGTCTCTTGCTCCTTGACCTGGAGTGATAAACTTAATTGATGTATTGGGTGTCAAAAAGCAAAAGAAACAATTAAACAATGATTGTCGGATTGTGCCCTACACACAGATAGGGCACAGATGCAGAAATACAGATTTTGGTGGTATGAACTTTCAGGAATTGAAACATCCCTTCATCAGATATAAGTAGGAATGGAGATCCTGAACATAGAGGAGAATATAAGAACTCAGGGATCTACTTTCTTATTTGTATCTGACCTAGTGAGTTTTGACTCTTAAAAGAAGAGAAGAGATTAGATTTAGTCACCACCTCTCACTTGGAGTCTCAGAGCGGCTTACAGTCTCCTTTCCCTTCCTGGAGATGTGTCGTTGGAACCTGGACCCAGGCAGGGCTGGCCCAAGGTTTTTTTCCACCCTAGGTGGGTCTACCTTCTGGTGCCCCCCTGGCATGCACCCAATTATGGGGTTGCCAACCTCCTGCCTCTCTGCCACCGGGGCTCCCCAGGGTGAGGGAGGGCTCCCCTCCTCCTCCTCCTCCTTCCCCCTCTCACCCGCCACTGGGGCACGCCGGTTAAAACCCCCGTCCCTTCTGTCTGAGTGCCAACTTGCCGGCGCACCCCACAATTGTGGGGCACGCTGGCAAGCCAGGGAAGGGGTGGGGGTTTTGGCAGGGCTTTTGGCGGGGGGCTTTTGGCACCCCTAAGGGCCAGCACGCTCTAGGCGAATGCCTAGTTCACCTAGTGAGTGAGCCGGCCCTGGACCCAGGCAATTTCAAGGAGAGCCAGCAAAAAGTTAGTATTTGGTGGACCCCGGTCTGAATCCCCCATCATCCACAAAACATTAGGCTAACATTTTCCTGTTAGCCAACTTGCCGCAGTGATTGGGTGTGTGCATGAGAACACTACTATAAATAATTTTTGGTCCCCTGTGTTGATGTACCTGTGCTCTTAATCAGGGCTCTTTTTGTAGCAGGAACTCCTTTGTATATCAGGCGACACACCCCTAATGTAGCCAATCCTCCAAGAGCTTAAAGTAGCCCCTGTAAGAAGGGCTCTATAAATACACATTGATGGGGTCTGAACTGGCAGAGACTGACCAAGAGAGAGATCTTGGAGTCGTAGTAGATAACTCAATGAAAATGTCTACACAGTGTGTAACTGCAATAAAGAAGGCCAACGCTATGCTGGGGATTATTAGGAAGGGAACTGAAAACAAATCAGCCAGTATCATCATGCCCCTGTATAAATCACTGGTGCGACCTCATTTGGAATACCGTGTACAGTTCTGGTCGCCACACCTCAAAAAGGATATTATAGCATTGGAAAAAGTGCAGAGAAGGGCAACTAGAGTGAAAAAAGGGTTGGAACACTATCCCTATAAAGAAAGGTTAAAACGCTTGGGGCTCTTTAGCTTGGAGAAACGACAGCTGAGGGGTGACATGATCGAGGTTTATAAGATTATGCATGGAATTGAGCAGGTTGAGAAAGAAGTACTTTTCTCCCTTTCTCACAATACAAGAACTCATGGACACTCAATTAAATTGCTGAGCAGTCGGGTTAGAACAGATAAAAGGAAATACTTCTTCACCCAAAGAGTGATTAACACATGGAATTCACTGCAACAGGAGGTGGTGGCAGCTACAAGCATGGACAGTTTCAAGAGGGAATTAGATTAACATATGGAGCAGAAGTCCATCAGTGGCTATTAGCCACAAGGTAGCGATAGGAACTCTCAGTCTGGGGCAGGTGATGCACTCTATTCTTGGTGCTGGGGGGGGCAGCAGTGGGAGGGCTTCTAGTGTCCTGGCCCCACTGCTGGACCTCCTGATGGCACCTGGTATTTTTGGCCACTGTTTGACAGAGTGTTGGACTAGATGGGCCATTGGCCTGATTCAACATTGGCTTCTCTTATGTAACTCTTGGAGGATTGGCTACATTAGGGGTGTGTCGCCTAATATGCAAAGGAGTTCTTGCTACAAAAAGAGCCCTGGAGATACTTAATCCCTAAAACTGAAAATGCGAGGTGAAAACCACCACTGCAATGGATTTGTCAGAAAGTCTCAGGTGTTCTAAAAGTTGCTTCTCTTTCTGATTCTAGCTTCATCCTTTCCTCAGAAACTTCCAGTCTTACAACACTTCTGTGGGTCGAGGGGATTGGGATGAAAACAGAGACCTGGCGACTGATTTAGACATTGTGAACATGATGGTATTGCGCAATAGCTCCATCCGGATCGTGAAAGTTGGGAGTATAGAGAGGCAGGCATCAGGAGAGAGAAAGCTGAGCATCTATCAGGAGGCCATTGTGTGGCCCAGGTGGTACAAGCAGGTGGGGGAAAATCCATTGATCTCTCTTGTCTGTTTCTCAACTCTGGACCCCATCTGTGAATCTCTACTTCTGTGGCTTGGGGCCACACACTGGCACTATACAGATTTTCCTGCAAACTTGTGGGATCCCCAAGGATTGCCCCCAAATTTGAAATCTTTAAAGAATACATTGTGCGGTTGTATAGAATCATAGAATGTTCGAGTTGGAAGGGACCTTGCAAGGAAGCTGCGATCCTTGGGCAAAACCGACTTTCCACAAGCAGGGAAGGAGGCGGAAGGTAAGAAAAGGGGGCGGGACCAAAGTAAAGAGGAAGGGAAGGATCAGCCAATGGAGAAGGGAGGGAGGATGACTGACAGGAATTGAAACCAAGGGGAAAGAGGAAGAGGGGTGGAGCGTGCTGGAAGGGGAAATAAAAGGGGAGAGCACGCTGGCGCTGAGGAGGATGGAAGAGTTAGCTGCAAGGGTGTGTGTGAGTGGGTGAGAAAGAGAGAGAGAGAAAGAAAGAGAGAGAGAGAGAGAGAGAGAGAGAGAGAGAGAGAGAGAGAGAGAGAGAGAAGGGGAGCAAAATGCAGCAGGAAGGGCCAGAAAGGTGGTAGAACGCTTTGGAGGTGACGGAACCTCCTTGTGCTTCCAGGTCTGAGGCTCCAGGCGCCAACCCCTCCTCCACCCTTCCAGCACGATGAAGGGCCAGGGTCCCGCGGGGCACCAGCATCAGCCTGACAAATCCACTTTCAATCAACTTCCAATGTGCTTTCAAATTGGATTTTTCAAATTGGATTGCCAATTTCACACAGTAAAATCCAGTTGGAAAGTGCATTGAAAGTGGATTATCTAGTGCTTGTGATCGCAGCCTCTGTTCTTTTTATGGTTGTGTAAGGTTAAGACACCTGAGCTGCTGACCGGAAGGTCGGTAGCTCGGCAGTTCGAGACCCGAGTGCCGCATGACGGAGTGAGCTCCTGTCTCTGGACCCAGCTCCTGCCAACCTAGCAGTTCGAAAGCAAGAAAATGCAAGTAGATAAATAGGTACCACTTCGGTGGGAAGGTAACAGCGTTCCGTGCGCCTTGGTGTTTAGTCATGCCGGCCACCTGACCACGGAAATTTCTTCTATAGAATCATCAATTTAAAAGCCAGCAAGATGGCTACCAAGAAATACAGGAAATACAACAATTAAATCAAATTAGTTGCTGTAGATTTTCCAAGTTGTGTAGCCATAGTCTTGGCATAGTAGGACCTGACGTTTCACCAGTAGCTGTGACTGGCATCCTCAGAGGTATAACACAGAAAGATGTAGTACTCTCTGTGTCAAGGTGAGCAGAAAAATGGTAGGCAGGTAATTTATATCTACCATGGAAGGTGGGGTATGGCTGAGTCATCTTGTAGTAGTTCTCCAGGCTATGAACATGCTAATGGAGGAGCTTTCCTGAGGAGGTTTTTTTTCTCTATGGATTGTTTCCTGAGGAGGTTTTCTGTTTCCTGAGGAGGTTCTTTTGTGTGGAATGGCTATTGAAACTCTAATCTTATCTGTAGTGCTATTGTCAGCTGTAGAGCATTAGAGTTTCAATAGCCATTCCACAAACAAAAGAACCTCCTCAGGAAACAGAAAACCTCCTCAGGAAACAATCCATAGACAAAAGAACCTCCTCAGGAAAGCTCCCTCTCTTTATGCCTAGACGCTGCCTGACTCGAGGTGCACCCAAAGCTGCCTCCCTGGACAAATGAAAGTGGTCCTGGAAGGAAAGCCCATTTGCTGCTATGGCTGTTCTCCATGTGCGGAAGGGACCATCTCCACTCAGGAAGGTGGGTGACTGGAGAAACGGATGTCCAGTGGGGTACGGGGCAAAGAATCAGTTTGGTGTTTTCTGGCTGTTGTCTTAGAAATGCGCCAGTTTGGGTTCTTCTTTCTCTTTCAATTTTAAAAAGGAAATCACTGATAGGAGGAGACTACTGGGGAAACAGTGGTGAGTGCGGAGAAGCGCTCAGCGTCAGAAGCCTTTTCTGCTGTCAGTGGCATTCACAGTTGTTGTTTTTGCCGAATCGCAAAGGTTGCCGTCCTTAATTGGCATGATCCATACTGATGGGCCAATCAGTATTGAGAGCCAGTTTGGTGTAGTGGTTAAGAGCGGCGGACTCTAATCTGGAGAACCGGGTTTGATTCCCTCACTCCTCCACATCAAGCCAGCTGGGTGACCTCTCCCGCCTCTCCTGTCTCAAGAGCAGTTCTCAAAAGAGACCTCTCAGCCCCACCTACCTTGCAGGGTTCCTGTTGTGGGGAGAGGAAGGGAAGGCGGCTGTATGCTGCTCTGAGACTCCCGGGTGAAGGGCAGGGTATAAATCCAATATCTTCTCTTCTTTTTCTTGACTGAAGACTTGGAGGCCCCAACTGTTCCGTTCTCCGCTTGGGTGCATTGCCTGTCTCTGCTCCATCTGGTCCTCTGATCAGGTGCAGCAGAACTAGGGAGGAGTTCACTAGGATCACTGTTTCCAAGGCCAACTGAGTGTCCTCATCTGTTCTTGGGTCCATCTTTTCAAGATTTTTAACGGTCTGCTTTGAGGCCTTCTTTAGGAATACAGTTGGAAGCTGCTGGAAGGTCTCTGATGGTGTTTTTGTTCCCTTTCCTTTTTGATGGGTTGTATTCTTATTGCTCATTTTTACTTTCTTGTTGTTTTACTGTTTTATGGAAATACTAGGAATAATGCCCATTGTGGAAATAAATACAACGAGCTCTAGAAAGAGGCTCTGGGTGGGTGCCCTGGCCTTGGGCACTCAACATCAATTTGCTGTAGTGACCTCAGCAGGGTATAATGACACAGAGCCCACCATTTTCTCCAGGGGAACTGATCTCTTTCATCTAGAGAGCATTTGTAATTCTGAGTCATCTCCAGCCCTCAGCTGGAGACTGGTGGTTTGGAGGTTGGAGTCTATGGCCTTGTATCTGTCTGAGGTCCCACCCCTCCACAAACCCCACCCATCAAAATTCCAGGAATTTCCCAACCTGGAGTTGGCAACCCTATCTCCTTCCCAGCCAACCATCAACCTACCTTTATCTGCCCCTCTGACTTCAGCTTTCCATCTCCCCCCTCCACAGCCTCTACCTAGGAAAAGTACAGTCTTTCTCCTCAGTGGGTACCCAAGCAGGAGGGACGTGACCTCAGCAGGTTATAATGACACAGAGTCCACCCTGTAAAGCAGCTGTTTTCTCCAGGAGAACTGAACTCTGCTATATGGAGAGCAGTTCTAATTCTGAATGATCTCCAGCCCTGGAGATTGGCAGCAACAGTTCCCCAGGAGCAAATGGCTGGTTTGGAGGGTGGAGTCTATGGCATTGTACCTGTCTGAAGTCCCACTCCTCCTCAAACTCTCAGCTCCACCCCTGAAATCTCCAGGAATTTCCCAACCTGGGGTTGGCAACCTGATCTCCTTCCCAGCCAACTGTCAACCTACCTTTATGCTCTGAAGGCTCAAGTGAATGTGCCACCCTGACCCTGTTTGGGCAGTGAGCGTACTTTGGCTCACCCGCAGAGCCAAATGGACCCCATGCGGTTCCAGATGGCCCTGCGAGATCCAATGCTCCCTGGTGGCTCATTGGATGAGCTTGTTGAGGACTGGCAAACCCATCTCTCAGCAGCCATCCATGAGATCGCTCCCCGATGCCCTCTGTGCCCCCGCCACAAACTTGCTCCATGGTACACACAGGAGCTGAAGCTGTTGAAGCGGGAGCTTAAACGACTAGAGAGACAGTGGTGATGCGCTCACAAAGGAGCGATAAGAGCATCTTATAGGATGTTTATGAGATCCTATGAGATGGCAGTCAAGGCCACAAAAAGAGAATATTACACGGCCTCGATTGTGTCTGCGAGCTCTCACCCAGCCCAATTATTTAGAACAATTCAGACTCTTACTACTCTGCCACAGGGCAGGCCAAACAATAAGGAATTGGAAATTGGCTGTGAGGCCTTTGCGAGCTCTTTTGCAGATAAAGTCTTTTCGCTCTGCCACAGCCTCCCCACCACAGAATTTTCCCCAAAGGTTTCCTGGAAATCAACAATAATCAATAGAAAATCACTTGAACCCTTGAATTGTCTCCTACAGTAGTTTAAAATAATTTCACTGTGATGCTGTCATGATCTGTGCAGGATGGAGACAGGGCCCAGAGGCCTAAACTATAGGAGGGGCCTGTCTGGCAGTGGAAAGCAGACAGCCTACAATCCCCACAATGCTTAGGGATGGTTTTTAGTCAATGGGAGTGCAGGGATTCTGTGAGGAGACTGTTGCATTCTTGTGGAGATGTGTTTTAAGCTGGTAGCTGTGGAAAATGGTGTTCTTTCCTCACACAGGAATGAACTAAAAGGGACTGTGATAAACTCTGTGTGTAATGAGGAAACGGATCTTGCTGTCTCTCTGCGGTTTTTCCCTCTCACGGAGTCACTGAGGGAGAAAGGCTGGTCTGAGATGAGAAGATCCCTCACTAGTTAGAGTGAGTGTACAGGTAGAGGGGCCTGATGAGAAGGCTATAGGCCTTAAGTAGTAACAGTTAAGGAGTAATAGGTAGCTGCATTAGATTCTGTTTATTTTGCCTTTTAAACACTGTTATACCTTTTTGAAGCACCTTGTCTTGTTTTCAGTGCCCCATTACTGTATAAATCATTTGTTTAATTGTTCTCTGCCTCGTTGTCACGCCTAAGGTTCTTGGTTTGAAAAGGGGCATTTTGGATGGGCTTGAGAGGGTACCCTGGGGCTTCTCAAGGGACCATAAGTCCAGGGTGATGGTAGCAGAAGGTGCCGACCCCCTGGGGTCATGACAGATGCATATATTTTATGGAATGTAATGTGGTGCTCATTATTGTTGATACGAAAGACACGTATGTGATGCTGAAGTCACTCTTCTTCTTTCCAGATGCAGAACGTTGCACCAAGTGCCCAGGAGATCAGCATCCCAACATGGACCATACTCGATGCATCCCCAAGGATATTACTTTCCTTTCTTTTCTGGAGACTCTGGGGATTGTCCTCGTTTTCTTGGTCCTGTTATTGTCCATAATCACAGTTCTAATTTTAGTAATCTTCATCAAATACACTGATACTCCCATAGTCAAAGCCAACAACCGGGACCTCTCCTACATTCTCCTCATCTCTCTCCTGCTTTCCTTTCTGTCCTCTCTCCTGTTCATTGGCCAGCCAAGGAAGGTGACCTGCCTTCTCCGACAAACCATCTTCAGCACCATCTTCTCGGTTGCCGTCTCTTCAGTGTTGGCCAAAACAATCACCGTGGTGGTGGCTTTCATGGCCACCAAGCCTGGAAACAGGATGAAGAAATGGCTGGGGAAGAGTCTGGCGAACTCTATCACCATTTTGTGTTCCACTGTTCAAATTGTCCTCTGTGCCATCTGGTTGGGTATCTCTCCCCCTTTCCCAGAGTCTGACATGAGCTCCCTTCATGGACCAATCACACTGCAATGCAACGAAGGGTCTGTGGCCATGTTTTATACTGCCCTGGGCTACATGGGCCTCCTGGCTTTCATCTCTTTCACAGTGGCCTTCCTGGCCAGGAAGCTGCCTGGGTCATTCAATGAAGCCAAGTTGATCACCTTCAGCATGCTGGTGTTTTGCAGTGTTTGGGTCTCTTTTGTGCCCACCTACCTGAGCACGAAGGGGAAATACATGGTAGCCGTGCAGGTCTTCTCCATCTTGGCCTCCAGTGGTGGCTTGCTAGGTTGCATCTTCATCCCCAAATGCTACATTATCATAGTGAGGTCTGATCTGAATACCAAGGAGCATCTAATGATGAATAGTAAAGGTGAGATTTGATTCTTAGTACAGGGTTTTTCATTTTTGCAAAACTAACCTAGTGTTGGTAGTAATAATAGTAATTATTATTGTATGGCATTTTGTGTAGAATCCCCCAGGAGAGTCTTAGATTGTCTGGCAGCTGTAAACTCTAGCTCTTAGCATTGTGTGCAGCACTAGGTGGTGAGCTACACTTGTTTTTAAGGGCTGAGAGAGCTCTGAAAAAGAGCTGTAACTGGCCCAGGGCCACCCAGCTGGCTTCTTGTGGAGGGAGGAATGGGAAATGAAACCTAGTTCTCCAGATTAGAGTCTGCCACTCTTAACCACTCCACTAAACTGGCTCTCAGTGTTGGCAGTAAACTTGCCTCACAAGGGAAGTCTCTGAAAAACTACTGAAGTAAACTTGCCTCACGAGGGAAGTCTCTGAGGAACTACTGAAGTAAACTTGCCTCACGAGGGAAGTCTCTGAGAAACTACTGAAGTAAACTTGCCTCATGAGGGAAGTCTCTGAGAAACTACTGAAGTAAACTTGCCTCACAAGGGAAGTCTCTGAGAAACTACTGAGAAACTATTGAAGTAAACTTGCCTCACAAGGGAAGTCTCTGAGAAATTACTGAGAAACTATTGAAGTAAACTTGCCTCACGAGGGAAGTCTCTGAGAAACTACTGAAGTAAACTTGCCTCATGAGGGAAGTCTCTGAGAAACTACTGAAGTAAACTTACCTCACGAGGGAAGTCTCTGAGAAACTACTGAAGTAAACTTGCCTCACAAGGGAAGTCTCCGAGAAACTACTGAAGTAAACTTGCCTCACAAGGGAAGTCTCTGAGAAACTTCTGAGAAACTATTGAAGTAAACTTGCCTCACAAGGGAAGTCTCTGAGAAACTACTGAGAAACTATTGAAGTAAATTTGCCTCACGAGGGAAGTCTCTGAGAAACTACTGAAGTAAACTTGCTTCACGAGGGAAGTCTCTGAGAAACTACTGAGAAACTACTGAAGTAAACTTGCCTCACAAGGGAAGTCTCTGAGAAACTACTGAAGTAAACTTGCCTCACAAGGGAAGCCTCTGAGAAACTGCTGAAGTAAACTTGCCTCACAAGTGCAGTCTCTGAGAAGCTCCTGAAGAAAAGTTCCTTCACATATATCATAACAGACATAAGTCATGGATCATAACCGCAAGCCTAGAAGGTATCGCAATGGCCACAGCCAGTTTTCTTTATTTCCGGTGCCAAGGAGAAACCTTGCTTCCCAGCCAAATGGGTGCTCACCTTATCTTTTAAAGTTTTTATTTACAAAAATCTAATCCTCCTTGAAATGGTTACATGTAAAAGAATCACAAATGTAGAAAAAAAACCCACCCTCTTGCATATTTCAATAAAATTAGAAATAGCTACCTGAAACCATGATGAAAAGTGGGGTATAAAAGTTTTAATTTATTGATTTATTCTGTTTAAAAGATGAAATACAGTTTCTCAGACTCCCAGCAAACTGCCTTCAGACAGAAAAAAAAAATGAGAAGTGTCTCATGAAAGCTCTCACCCTGCCACAAATTTTGTTAGCCTTTAAGGCGCTACTGGACTCTTGCTAGTTTCTACTGCTTTCTGACAGATTAGACAGTATCACGCAGTGTGCATCTGAGAGATTCAGGGGCCCTTTGTTTGTGGTGACCTCATACAGCCCCAGTTATCTGAAACACACATTACTCTGTCTATACCATTTGGTTAAACTCCTCTGAAGGGGTGGTACAAGCGGCTCTCAACTTAGAACGAATTTCCCATAGAAAGAGCTGTTTCAAACCTGCGATCTGTTCATTCTCAGATTTATTTATTTATTTATTTCTTCAGCTTATATCCCGCTCGAACCCCCGAAGGGGTCTCTGAGCGGCTTACAGTTACTCTTTCAATCCTATCTAAGGCCACATAGACATTTGGGAAGGGACTGCCCTACCGGCACCCCGTGGAGTGAGTGTTCTTTCCATCCTGGATTGGCTCGGTTTTCAGTAGGTCCCTCCGGCGCGTGGTTCTGCGTCAGCGCAGCTTCCGGCTCTGTCCTTCGACTCCGCCGCGCCTGCGCCTCTGCGCTCCCCGCGCCGTTCTGGTTCTGCCTTCCGCCTTCTGCCGTCCGGAGTTCTGCATCGCCTGATGTTCGGCATCTTGCCGCCCGCCATTGCTGGTACTCCACTACCCCAAGAGGGGAGGAGTGTGCTCCCTGCCATCTAAGGCAGGTACCCATTTCATCTACTCACTTTTGTTGTTATTTTATACAGTTTTCAAACCGCTGGGTAGACAGGAGCTGGGACTTGGGCCAGGCGCTCACCCTGACCGCGGCGGGATTCGAACAGCCATAGTGGCTGTTTGTAGATGTTACCAGCAGGCTATTAGTTGCCTGCGTCACCGCTCCCTAGTTCTGGACACCAAGACAGTACTTCGTCATTATCTTTCTCAAGGATGGAACAGACATGGCCGGATCGCCCATTGGGCGAACTAGGCACTCGCCTAGGATGCGCAGGCCTCAGGGGCGCCAAATGGCGCCCTGCTCCCTCCCCCAAAAGCCCCCCGCCGCCACCCTAACCGGGCACCCCGCCGCAAAAAAGCGCCCGGCTAGGGCGCAAGTCGCCCTCTCCCTCCTCCCTGGGGGGGGGAGGAGGAGGAGGAGGAGAAAGTGGCCGGCGGCCAGCAGGATCTCCCTGCTGGCACCGCCGCGGAAAAGCGCCCACCGAGGGCGCAAGTCGCCCTCCCCCGCCTCCCTGGGGGGGGAGGAGGAGGAGGAGGAGGAGGAGGAGGAAGCGGCCTGCGGCGGCCAGCCAGGGCACAGCTTGCCCGCCCTCCCCTCCTCCCTGGGGGGGAGAGGAGGGGGGGCGGCATGGCTGGGTCTCCAGGCCCAACCGGGAGGTTGGGATCTGCGCCTGCCTACAGACAGAGCCAGGCTGACACAGCAGGGAGCACATGTTGGTTTGCGGAAACAGTCAAGGCCTGCTCTGTTCGGTTAACAGGCAGGGTCCATGACACCGCATGGAATCGTCTTTCCTGCACAAAAAACGCACATCAGAATGGGTCACTTCGATCAGCATCTTCCACCGCCGGTTGTTTGGATACAACCGTTCTTTTTGCAGACCCAGTTTCTGAGCTGCGCACCGACGTTCCTGTACCTGGAGGAGCCTTTCACGGCTGTCACTGTCTCATAACTAATTCATGTTCGTGGGAAATAAGACTGATAGTTCCATATCACTCCCACACACACAGACACTCTTTTCTTTCTATCCATGTGGTGCTTTTCAATCAGTGACTTCCTTTCAGTCTTCCTGTTGTTATGCCTGGACACCCACCCACCCATCCTTTGGAAGGATGAGCTTGGTACCTATAAAAGGGTAAGAACATAAGAGAAGCCAATGTTGGATTAGGCCAATGGCCCATCTAGTCCAACACTCTGTCACACAGTGGCCAAAAATACCAGGTGCCATCAGGAGGTCCAGCAGTGGGGCCAGTGACACAGGCCACCTTCCCTCTCTTAGCATCTCACAAGGCCACTCATTCGAGACTCTTCCCTGGTCTGCGAATAGGATCAAAACAGGCCCTACAGTCACATGGAATGTGTGCTATCACGTATTGACCAGAGACCTGTCTGAAAAAATGATCCCAAAGGTGCATTGTGAAAGGGCCTGGTTTCTGGCAGCTCCCTTCCCTCTCTCAATCCATCAATGTCAAAGGTTAATTTATCAGAAAAGGCAGTTCCCCCTACCTGACCTTACCTTACCTGGTTATCCTACGTGATCCTGTGGTCAAAGGCATTTTAAACCCATAACACCCTTTGAGAGTCAGTTTGATGTAGTGTTTAAGTGCGTGGACTCTTATCTGGGAGAACCGGGTTTGATTCCCTCACTCCTCCACTTGCACCTGGCTGGAGTGACCTTGAGTCAGCCACAAGCTCTGGCACAGCTGTTCTCTCAAGGACAGTTTCTGTCAGAAGTTCTCTCAGCCCCACCTGCCTCACAGGGTGTCTGTTGTGGGGAGGGGAAGGGAAAGGAGTTCATAAGCCACTCTGAGACGCCTTTGGGCAGTGAAGGGTGGGGTATAAATCCAATCTCTTCTCTTCTCTTCTTCTTTGTAATGATTTGCTGTCCTAGCAATTAAGAGTTCACCAAAAATACAATAGACGTTTTACATTACACTTGGAATTCCTGGGAATGTTATGAAGCTTCCTTGCTCAGATGCCATGGTTTCATTCACGCCATCACAGCATTGTTCTAGAAGAAGAAGAGAAGAGATTGGATTTATACCCTGCCCTTCACTACCCAAGGGAGTCTCAGAGCGGCTTGAAAACTCCTTTCCCTCCCCCTCCCCACAACAGACACCGTGTGAAGTAGGTGGGGCTGAGAGAGCTCTGACAGAAACTGCTCTTTTTCAAGAACAGCTGTGCCAGAACTATGGCTTGCCTAAGATCATCCGGCAGGTGCAAGTGGAGGAGTGGGGAATCAAACCCGGTTCTCCCAGATTAGAGTCTGCGCACTTAAACACTACACCAAACTGGCTCTCAGATGTCATTGTTTCATTCACACCATCAGAGCATTCTAGAAGCAGTCATGTCATGTCCCATGGAGTATAGCCAGACATATTCTGCTCAGTAGAGGTGTGTCTTCTCATTGTTGTGTGTGTGTGTTTGGACATACACTCACTACATGGATACCCCCAGCTTGTTTCTCTCATTCTTCTTGGATCTCTGATTCCTCGGATCGGTAAATACAGTCCCATAAAATAAGTTCCCTTCTTTGTCTCTATGAGCTACCACCTTTATTTTCAGAACTTGTGTTTATAAGGGTGCCCTTCAATTAATAAGTTTTTGATTTTATGCTTTGATTCTCCTTAATAAAAACCATTTCAGTAATCACGACCTGGTTCATTTTGAGAGTTCTACTGAGGGAAAAATCCCCGTAAACATAGGTGGAGATCCCAATCGATGACCACCTCTTGCAGTGTTTGTGTTTCCTGGCTAATTCCCCAACAAACCCAAGAGACCCTCACAACCACTTGGGGTAATACTGTCCACCTACTCGTTCCCTTCTTGTGTAAGATCTCTGCTCTAAATCCCCTTCATTAGGTGAGGATAAACAATCTCCAGAAGTCACTCGTCCTTTGTTTTATGTATTTATTTAAGTTTTGTTGGCTTCCGGTCGGAGTAAAATGGCGAATTGACACACTTTGCGAGTTGTGCAGAGTGTACTGCGGCATCTGATGACAGTCTGGGCTTTATCTGGCCCAGCGCAGCACTCTCCAGGCGGGGGAGTGGCAAGCAAGCAGCGAAGCCTGAGGGGGAGTTGAGATCGGTGTGGATAAGCTTCGGAGGAAGCTTGTTTACACTTTGATCTCCTTCCGTGAAGAGGGCAGTTGCAAATCAACTCTACAGATGCCAGCTGGGCTGAGAATTCAGCATAAATTCGCCATCTACCGATCTCTTTATCATCAAGATTAACATCGTTTACAGAAGAAGCACCGCGAAACCCCGAGATTACAAGCAAGGTAACAAACGAACAAGCGCTTACCGGTTTAAAGAAGAATGTGGAATTGAAACGTACGGATAAGCGTTGAAACCTTTAATGAACTATTCCGCTTGAATTAAAAGTAAAACGAAAGCTTTCCTTTAGAGAAAAAGGCTGAAAAGTGACTTTGTTTTGCATTCCTGTGGTCAGTCAAGTCTAAACTTTACGTAGCAGAAACGAAACTAACTGTGACTCTATGATACAGGAAGTGGGCTAGAGTGGAGGTTTTAGAGGCTGTTGTGCTGGAAACGGACGGACATTTTATTGTGTGACACCACCCTTACCGGAAGTTGGATTACAGAGACGGACAGATGAACAGGAAGTTTGGAAGGAGCCTACTCTAGCCAGAAAATCATAGAGAAATTGCGCCCGACATTTTGGGGAGGACTGAATTTTAAAAAGTTATTTTCAAGCCGAAAAAGCGTTTAAACAAGTTTTAAAGGTGGCGATTTGGCTTGAAGACTGCTAATATAAAGACTGACTAGCATTGAAGTTGTCTCCAAGACGGATTTGAGGTCAAGACCCAGAGCTGCTTCATCACCTAGCCCAAGAATGACTGCAAAGGAAAAAAAGAGTGGCAAGCAGCTATGGAAGCGATGGAAAAACGGATGACTGAAGTGGTGCAGAATTTTGGAAAACAAATAGAATCACAGCTGCAACAACAACTGCAACAACAGCTGCAAATTCAATTGGAGCAAATAGAACAAGTGCAAGTCCAAGTACAGAAAAAAAATATGGAAGAACTGAAAGAACTGGTACTTACAGAAGTGTCAGGGATAAAAAAAGATACAGAAGAACTCAAAAAGGAAGTCAAAAGTCTGGTGACAAAATCTGAAGATATGGAACAAAAGGTTAAAAAAACCCTGTCAGAAAATACAAGGCTGGAGACCATGATGGAATATAGGGCTACTCAGAATCATCTGAGATTGAGAGGGATAGAAGAGGAGGAAGATCAGGATCTACGGGCTCTAGTAATTAAGACATTGACAACTTATGTAGGGGAAGATGAGGGAGATTTGGATGCAGACTTTGACTTGATTTATAGAGTGAATTCAGCTTATGCCAAAAGAAAGCAATTACCCAGAGATGTGATTGTTCAATTCGTGACAACAAAGATGAAGGAAGACGTTTTCAAGAAACAATTTACACAACCGTTGGAAATTAATGGAAAGAAAATAATAATTTTGAGAGAAATTCCGAGATCGATTCTACAAGACAGAAAGAAATTTAAGAAATTGACAGACAGACTAAAAGAAATGAACATTAGGTTCAGATGGGAGATTCCATATGGACTTACATTTATGTACAACTCGGTGAGATCTACTCTCAAATCTGAAGGAGATTTATACAGATTTAAAGAGAGTAATCTGGATGATTTTAAAGATATTTAACTCAACACCATTATGGATTACAAATTTTTATCTTGGAACGTAAATGGACTAAATTCACCAAGTAAAAGAAGATTAGTGAATCATTGGCTGGAGAAACAAAAATGTAACATAATTTGTTTACAAGAAACACACATTAGAAAACAAGACAACAAATATTTGACTAATAAAAAATTGGGAGAAGAATTTCATTCCTCAGCAATTAATAAGAAAAAAGGAACAGTGATTTATATTTCAAAAGAATTGGATCCTAAACAAATTTTCTCAGATAAAGAAGGAAGGTATGTTGGCGTGGAAATATGGATGAACAGAAAAAAGACATTGCTTGTAAATATATATGCACCCAATGGTGCAAAAGAGACTTTCTTTAATGATTTGACCAAAGAGTTGGAGTGTTTAAATTATGACCAAATTGTTCTTGCTGGAGACTTTAATGGTACAGTGAACAACACGTTGGATAGAAAATCCAAAGCAAGTGGAGAGACAGTCGGAAAGTTACCAAAAAATTTCTTTCAATTGATGAAGCAAGAGAAACTGGAAGACGTTTGGAGGAAGTGGAATCCTAAGACTAAGGACTACACGTTTTATTCGAATAGACACAATTCCTTTTCTCGAATTGACATGATTTGGATGTCAGAGGAGATGGCGCAAAAAACTTATAAAATACAAATTTTGCCGAAAACTAACTCTGATCATAATCCCCTACTTTGGATATCTAAAGCAAAACCTAAACAGTTATATTGGAGAATTAATGAAGATTTATTGGATCAAAAACAAATTAATGAAATCTTAAAAAAGGAAACGAAAAGTTTTTTTGAACTGAATTTGAATAAAGGCACGGATATACAAGTTGTATGGGATGCGTACAAAGCGGTAATGAGAGGTATGCTTATCTCTCTGAACTCCAAGGACAAAAAGCAAAAGATTCAACAACAGAAAGACCTTCATGAAAAAATTCGACAAAAAGAAAAGGAATTAAAGAAAAGACCAGGGAAGAAGAAGATTATTAAAGAGATCCACTTTCTGCAAGATCAGTTGAATGTTTTATTAAACAGAGAATTATATTGGAATTTGAAGAAATTACAGCAAAAAGCATTTGAGGGTGCAAATAAACCAGGAAAGTTTTTAGCATGGCAACTGAAAAATAGAAAAGAAAGGAATTTTATATCTAAGATTACTGAAGATGGAAAGGATGTTATGAGCTTGAACGGTATAAAAAGAGCTTTCTTTAAATATTACGCCAAATTATTCAAAAAGAAAGGAATTGATCAACAGAGAATTAAGAATTATTTGGAGACTATTGAGGTTCCAGAGCTGGGAAAACAAATTAAGGAATCATTAAATGGTTTAGTAACGAAAGAAGAAGTGACAATGGCGATAGAAAATGCAAAGTTGGGCAAAGCTCCAGGACCAGATGGCTTTACAGCAAAGTTTTATAAGAAATTTAAAGAGGAGCTAACCCCTATTTTAGTACTTCTGTCAAATGAGATAAGAAAGACCAAACGGATCCCAGATTCATGGAAAGAAGCAAATATTTCATTGATACCTAAAGAAGGTTTGGATTTGACTCAAGTAAAGAATTATAGGCCAATATCGCTATTAAATAACGATTACAAATTATTTGCAAAAATAATTTCGGAGAGACTGAAAAAATATTTGAAAGATACAATAGCGGAAGAACAAGCTGGATTTTTACCAAATAGACAAATCAGAGACAATTTAAGAGTGGTGATAGATGCAATTGAATACTATGACAAGCATCCTGAAAAGAAGTTGGATTCCTCTTCTTAGATGCGGAAAAAGCTTTTGACAATTTAAATTGGGAGTTCATGCTGCAAGTTATTGAAAAAATGGACATTGGACAGTCCTTTTTAAACATGATTGTGGCAATATATTCAGAACAAAAAGCGGCTTTGAATATAAATAAAGAAAAGACGGACTTCTTCCAAGTCCAAAAGGGAACACGCCAAGGCTGCCCGTTATCCCCGTTGTTGTTTATTTGGATATTGGAAATATTATTGACAGCGATAAGAAAAGATAACAGTATTGAAGGACTTACAGTGAAAGGTTTTGTCTATAAATACAGGGCATTTGCAGATGATGTAATGTTTATGATCCAAGACCCAATTGAGAAAATACCACAACTGATGGAAAAAATTGAAGAATTTGGTTCAGTTGCGGGATTTTATGTTAATAAAAGTAAAACCAAAGTGATGTGCAAAAATATGACGAAACAAAGACAAACAGAACTTCAAGAGAAAATTCAATGTGAAGTAGTTACAAAGACTAAATATCTTGGAATTGAATTAACCATGAAAAATATTGACTTGTTTAAAAACAATTATGAAAAGGTGTGGCACAAGATTCAGCAAGATATGAAGAAATGGGACACTTTGAATTTATCATTGATGGGAAGAATCGCGACTGTAAAAATGAATATCTTGCCGCGTTTGATGTTTCTATTTCAGACTATTCCAATACTAAAACAAAGGAAAGTACTGGATTCGTGGCAGAAAGAATTATCTAAATTCGTATGGGCAGGAAGAAAGCCAAGGATTAAAATGAAAATTTTATGTGACGCAAGAGAGAGAGGAGGCCTACAACTACCAAATTTAAGACTGTATTATGATGCCGTCTGTTTAACATGGTTGGAACAGTGGATTAATCTGGAGAACAAGAAGTTATTGGCCCTGGAAGGGCATGATAATAAATTCGGATGGCATGCATATTTATGGTATGGAAAAGTAAAAATGGATAAATTTTTTAAACACCACTTTGTAAGACAATCACTATTCGAGACATGGATGAGATACAGAAAATTCTTCTCAGAAGAAAGACCACTTTGGATTGTACCAGCTGAAGTGATTAATCCATATTCAAGAAATCAAGGGCTAGATTGGCTACCTTATAAAAATCTTTTAAAATCTGAAGGGAAAAATTTTGTGTTAAAAGACAGATTTGATGTTGAATTTGAATATGATTGGTTGAAGTATAGACAGATTTATGATTTATTTAAGACCGATAAAAGAGAATATGGTTTTAGAGAAAAGAATATTGAAATTGAATCTGTATGGCTTGAGAAAGGAAAAAAAATGATTTCTAAACTGTATAAGGTTCTATTGAAATGGTATACTGAGGATGAAGTTGTAAAAGAGCAAATGATAAAATGGGCTGTAAATGTTAATACAGAGATATTAATGACATCTTGGGAATACTTGTGGAAAAAGTCAATGAAAATTTCAACTTGTGTAAATGTTAAAGAGAATTGTTATAAAATGATGTACAGATGGTATATGACGCCCAAAAAAATTGCTATCATAAATGAAAGTATGTCTAACAAATGTTGGAAATGTAAGAAACATGAAGGGTCTTTTTACCATATGTGGTGGACATGTGATAAAGCAGTAAAGTATTGGACAGAGATCCACAATGAGATACAAAAAATTTTGAATTGTACTTTTAAGAAAGACCCACAGATGTTATTGCTAGGTCTTAAAATGGAAGAAATAAATGTAGCCAAGAGAACACTATTATGGTACTTGACTACAGCAGCAAGACTGACTTTTGCTCAATGTTGGAAACAAGATAAAGTACCTGAAACATGGGAATGGATTAAAAAGACGTTGTTTTTGGCAGAAATGGACAAACTAACAAGAAAGTTAAACAACGAAGAAGATGAAACTTTCTTTGAAGACTGGAAAGACTTTCAAAAATACTTGTTGAAAAATTGGGACATTAAACATGGTTTGATTTGCTTTGATAGTTATTAAGAAGAAACGGAAGGAGAATTAGACTTTTGTATTGTTACCGTTAGTAAGAGAAAATAAGTTTAGAAGTAATTGTAATGGAATAAGAGAGATATTAATGGGGTTGGAGCAGTGCTGGAAGCCTGATGTGGGGGGGAGAAAGGGAAAAAAGAAAAATGGGTATGTATTGGTATGTTTAAATTGTATGAACTTGTGATATATCCAATAATAAATTGTATTTACAAAAAAAAAAAAAAGTTTTGTTCTTCATCTGAAGCCCTTTGACGGTCCACAAATGCCTCGATCCCAGAAATGGTCCCACCCATTCCTTCCTGCCACCCTTTTTGCCTGGTTTATACTCTGACCAAAGAAAGCATAGCTGTTTTTTTCCCTTCCCTTCAGTTTTGTCCTCAAAACCCACCTTTTCAGTAGTGGAGCAATGCGTGGCATGCAGAAGGTCCCAGATTCAACCTCTGCCATCTCCAATTAAAAAGGTTGGGCAGGAGCTGGGGCCAGAGACGGGAGCTCACTCCGTCATATGGCAGTCGGGTCTCGAACTGCCAAACTACAGACCTTCCAGTCTGCAGCTCAGCGTCTTAACCTTTAAGTCACCATGTCCCCTAACACGCATGTAAGAACATGGAAACCCGGGGTGAGTCTGTGACATTATGGAGTATGCCAGGGAGGCGGGGTGGTGGCTTCGATGTTGTGTGCAGGAACGAAGGGGACCCCACTGAGCAGGGACCTTGTGGGGGCTATACTGGATGCTGCATGCCCTGGTGCTGTTTTGGACACAGCCACTGACCCTCTCCAACTACAGTAAGGACATATGCACCGTGCACACCCATTTCATCCACAGGCGTGGCAGACCACAGACTTTGTGTGGTGGCCACTTCTGCTGCACCCATGGCATGGCACATACATGGTCCATCTCCTACCCACCCTTTTCACCTGGATGGAACCTTAACAATCCTGGAAACACCATGCAGGGTGCTACCACACATGTTTAAGTGCCCCACAGCTCCCGGACAACACCATCCTGGAGTGTTGTCCAATCTCCTGCTCAATGCAGGATCAGCCTGGAGCATCCCGGGCAAGTGTTTGCCCAGAAGCTGCTTAAAGACTGCCCAGTGAGGGGGAGCTCACCACCTCCCTAAGCAGCTGACTCCACTGTTGCACAACTCTTACTGAAAAAAAGTTTTCCTAATATCCAGTTGGTACTTCCCACCCTTAATTTCAACCCGTGATTGGGAGTCCTCTCCTCTGCTGCCAACAGGAACAGCTCCCTGCCCTCCTCTAAGCGACAGCCCTTCAAATACTTCAAGAGAGTAATCATGTGTCCCCCCCAACCTCCTCTTCTCCCAACTGAACATTCTCAAGTCCCTCAGCCTTTCCTCATAGGGCTTGGTCTCCAAACCCCTGATCATCCTCGTTGCTCTCCTCTGCACCCGCTCCATTCTGTTCACATCCTATTTGAAGTGAGGCCTCCAGAACTGCATACAGTACTCCAGGTGCAGCCTGACCAATGCAGAGTACAGGGGAACTATGACATCTTGTGATCTGGACGTTATTGCCTCTGTTGATACACCCCCAGGATCGCATTAGCCTTTTTTGTCGCTGCATCACTCTGGCGGCTCATATTTAACGTACAGTCCACCCATACCCTAAGATCTCGTTCACACCCACACACTGCTACGCAGAAGTGTATCCTCCATCCATAAGAACATAAGAGAAGCCAATGTTGAATCAGGCCAATGGCTCATCTAGTCCAACACTCTGTCACACAGCGGCCAAAATATACCAGGTGCCATCAGGAGGTCCAACAGTGGGGCCAGGACACTAGAAGCTCTCCCACTGCTGCCCCCTCCAGCACCAAGAATAGAGTGCATCACCTGCCCCAGACTTAGAGTTCCCATCTATACCCTGTGGCTAATAGCCACTGGTGGACTTCTGCTCCATATGTTTATCCAATTCCCTCTTGAAACTGTCCAGGCTTGTAGCTGCCACCACCTCCTGTGGCAGTGAATTCCATATGTTAATCACTATGAGTGTTCCTCCTTTTTGTTACCCAGATGTAGAACTCGGCACTTATCTTTGTTAAACTGCATCTTGTTCACCTCTGCCTACTTTTCCAGTGTTTGGATCTCGTTGAATTCTGTATGTTGTTGGTGGTGTTAATTAGATTTCTACCCCACCCTCCCGGCCAAGGCTGGCTCAGGGCGGCTTACATAAAACAATATAAAACAGTATAATATGGCAATATAATATAAAATATAATATCCATTACTACACAAAGTTCTTAAAACCGTAAATATAATGACACGATAATGTGCTAGTACTTAATTTCCTCATGGTTCATTATGTTCAGGAGGAAGTCATCTGCAATAACAGAGGTGATGTCTTCTGGTGTTTCCGCTGCTCCTCCCGCTTTGGTGTCATCTGCAAATTTAAGGAGTAGCCCCTCCACACCCTCATCCAGATCATTGACAAAGATATTGAAAAGTACTGGGCGCAGAACCCAGCCCTGTGGCACCCCGTCGAAGACCTCCCTCCATTCAGATGAAATGCCATTGACAACTACTCTTTGAGTGTGTTTCTCCAACCAGTTCCCTATCCACCTAGCTATCCGAGAGTCCAGTCCACAGTCCTCTAGTTTACCCATCAGAACATCATGGGGAACCCTGGAGATCCAGTTTGGTGTAGTGGTTAAGTGCGCGGACTCTAATCTGGGAGAACCGGGTTTGATTCCCCACTCCTCCACTTGCACCTGGTTGGATGACCTTGGCCAAGCCCTAGTTCTGATAAGAGCTGTTCTTGAAAAAAGAGCAGTTTCTGTCAGAGCTCTCTCAGCCCCACCTACCTCACAGGGTGTCTGTTGTGGGGAGGGGAAGGGAAGGGAGTTTGTAAGCCACTCTCGGACCCTTTTGGGTAGTGAAGGGCGGGGTATAAATCCAATCTCCTCCTCCTCCTCCTCCTCCTCCTCCTCCTCCTCCTCCTCCTCCTCCTCCTCCTCTTCTTCTTCTTCTTCTTCTTCTTCTTCTTCTTCTTCTTCTTCTTCTTCTTCTTCTTCTTCTTCTTCTTCTTCTTCTGTCAGAAGCTTTACTGAAATCCAGGTAAACAACATCAACAGCATTCCGTCAACCCAGTAAGCTCATCATTTGATCAAAGAAGGAAATGAGGTTGGTCTGGCAGGACCTGTTGGGGACAAATACGTGCTGACTCCTTGGATCACTAAGTTGACCGATAGATGCTCGCAGATCGATCCCTCTAAAATCTGCTCCAGCATCTTCCCTGGGACAGAGGTCAGACTGAGGTCGAATCTACATTTGCATTTTTAAATCAGTTTCGTCCTGCATTTGCATTTTAAATCAGTTTTGTGTTGCTGTGACACTGTCTTTAGTCGAATCTGCATTTGCGTTTTTAAATCCGTCTTGTGCTGCTGTGATGCCGTCAAGCATACAGAAAGACAATGTCACAGCAGCATGAAACTGATTTAAAAATGCGAATGCAGCACGAAACTGATTTAAAAATGCAAATGCAGATTCGACCCAACTGGCCTGTAGTTTCCTGGGTCATCCCTCCTCCCTTTTTTGAAAACTGGGATAACATCTGCCCTCCTCCAGTCTTGTGGCACGTCTCCCGTCCTCCAAGAGGTCAATCCAGGTGGATGCATTGTCTTGAGCTCCATTATCAATTGCAGTTCAGCCGTCCCACTTTCTAATCTTACAACCATTAATTCTTTGTCGAAGGGACTGGCCTTTTTGGCCAATGTAGAGGGTGCCCTTCCACCCTCTATATTGGACAAACATGCCAGTCCCTTCGACAAAGAATTAAGGGACATAAGTCTGCTATCAGGAACCACAACATTCAAAAAACAGTGTGTGTGTGTGTGGGGGGACATTTTAACCTTCCAGCACATTCAGTTGCTGACCTAAAAGTGGCAGTTCTCTTACAAAGGAATTTCAAAGGGAGATTAGCAAGAGAGACTGCTGATAAGGAAGCTCAAGACAATGCATCCACCTGTGTTTGGCGAAATGCTCTCTAGGGGTAGAGCACCTCGCAACAGGTATAATTAATTTTGGGATCTTTTGGTCTATGTCTACGAGGAATGGGCTGCCGCGGGACCTTCCCAGTGAAGAGGCGAATGACAGGACTCAGAATAATGTTTCAGTTTACTTAAATATAATAACAGTTACACTCAACAATATCAAATCACACACATACATTCAAGAGCTAGGAAATATAGATAGACATAGCACGGTTGCACGAGCAGGTAAATGTTGGTTCGTTGAGGGCGATATTTACCTCCAAGGCGCGGCTCCTAAATCTTCCAGCGAATGGGGTTAGGTAGGGTAGGAAGGATGGAAGAAGGGACACGTGGTCTAGACCAGCTAACAACACACGTGTATAGTTCCAGCGGCCGACTGGAACGAAGCGAGGCAAGGGTTCGGGTATAGGATGGGGGCTTAAGAGGATAAAGCAGACAGACAGAGGTCGTGGTTTGAGAGCGTTGGTTTAGGAGGGGGCGGGCAGCAGGCGACCTGAGCTGACCCAGAGATCGCGTTTTTATAGCGTCTTGGGTGTTGGGCGGAGAAGGCCAGGCGGTGTACACCTACTGACCCTCCCAGCTGGCTGTGTCAGTGACAATTTCAAATCTTATTGGCTACACTGTCCATTGGATACCTGGGGGCTGGACAGAGGAAGCTGGCTGGCAGGCAGATGGTTTCTCCAGGTAGCTGATGGCTCTTCTATTGTTCAGGTGTATGGCTCGGGTGGGGGAAGGCACTTAATCTCATCATGCAAACGACTGGCAGAGGAAAAGCCCTTTGTCTGCTGTATGGCCCTTAATCCATGTATGTGACATGCGGCAGGTATGCAATGGAGTCCCTCAGAGTAAAAAGACAGCTTTTTCCTTTCTCTATGGGCTTCTCCCTTGGCATCCATTTTACAGTCTAGCAAGTACACAGACCATGTGGCAACAGCAAACAGTCCATAGCAAAGCCCCATAATAGCGTCGGGGCTAACACCTGGACTGAATCGAGACCCAGGTTTCCTGTCTCATTACCAGTGCTGATTTCTCCACGCCTATTCACCCTCTGCATATCTCACCTAAATCCAGTCATGTCTGCTATTGTCATTCACCTGCTTTTGTCATTTGCCTGCTAATGTCATTCAGCATCTGGAATCACTCCCCTTTCCAATGGACAGATGAGCTCCCTCCCGTCCTGTGGCAGGGGTGTGCAATCAATCTGCCCTGTTCATTTTTCTGCAGGAAGATCAGGGTGGCATCTGCAGGAAGCTCAGGGTAGGTCCCTTTCCCAGTGTATCCTCACAAAACCCCTGTGATCTTAGGTTTGGCTGAGAAAGAGAGTTATGACTGGCCAACAGTTCTCTGATGAGTTTCAGAGCCAGAAGAGGCAGCTTCATGGTTCATTATGTTCGGGAGGAAGTCATCTGTAACAACATAGGTGATGGTTCCATATGCTTCATAGAAGTTTTATCTTGGCGCTTGCAAAGTTTTTTATTCAACAATGGTCACCTTTCTCCCTCACTGACCCACATGGGAATATGGAGGCAAACTTCTGATTTCCCCCAAACAAGTTTTCTCTTCCTCCGCACCTGCGCATCGCGCCACACAGACTCCAGGATGGCATCGAGTCCCCTCCTGTAATTATCCAAATCATAGTGATTCCTTCCTTTTCCCCAACAATACTGTCTCAAAATATCCCCTTTGCAGCCCGTCATCTAAACACACAGCGACTTTTTTATATCAGTTGGAAAATGTGCCTGAAGTAGATTATATCTCCTCTGCTAATGAGGATCAGGGCTAAGATTGAGGGCAAGCAGAGAAGAACGGATAGGGCCGCCTCCAGCTCTCTTCGGAAGATTACGACAACCTCCGTCATGTCAGACTGTTTTAGCTACTTCTGCAGCTCTAGATAAGTAACTCGTGAGTGGTGGCAGCGGAAGGGACTGCTGAGGAATGATATTGTTGCTGCTGCTCTTATTACTGCTGCTTCCCCAGGTAGCCGCAGAGATGAAGAAGGCACAGTGTCCCCTGAATCTGAGCAAGGACAGGAGCGAGATAAGGAATTATTACAAGTCAGGAGACCATCTCATCAGGGGGATCCTATCGACCCAAAAGGTTCAGGAGAACCGAAATAACTTCAAGACACCACCCTCTCCCACAAATTTTTGGTAAGTGGGGGCAGAGGAAAGGATGGTCCCTATAGATCCCCTGACATATTGTAGGACGGGGGGGTGTGTGTGTGTTGTAGAACCATTCTCACCAAAGGTGACGAGAACTCATTGAACTGAAACCACATTGGCTATGGCCTCAGAGGGAGACCCGTTTGTTGCCTGAATGCAAAAATACCAGCACAGAAATCCCCTGCCGTTTAAGAAGAGAAGAAGAGAAGAGATTGGATTTATACCCCGCCCTTCACTGCCCAAAGGCGTCTCAGAGCGGCTTACAAACTCCTTTCCCTTCCCCTCCCCACAACAGACACCCTGTGAGGTAGAAGAAGGAGAAGAGATTGGATTTATACCCCGCCCTTCACTGCCCAAAGGCGTCTCAGAGCGGCTTACAAACTCCTTTCCCGTCCCCTCCCCACAACAGACACCCTGTGAGGTAGAAGAAGGAGAAGAGATTGGATTTATACCCCGCCCTTCACTGCCCAAAGGCGTCTCAGAGCGGCTTACAAACTCCTTTCCCTTCCCCTCCCCACAACAGACACCCTGTGAGGTAGAAGAAGGAGAAGAGATTGGATTTATACCCCGCCCTTCACTGCCCAAAGGCGTCTCAGAGCGGCTTACAAACTCCTTTCCCTTCCCCTCCCCACACCCTGTGAGGCAGAAGAAGGAGAAGAGATTGGATTTATACCCCGACCTTCACTGCCCAAAGGCGTCTCAGAACGGCTTACGAACTCCTTTCCCTTCCCCTCCCCACAACAGACACCCTGTGAGGTAGGTGGGGCTGAGAGAACTTCTGACAGAAACTGTCCTTGAGAGAACAGCTGTGCCAGAGCTTGTGACTGACCCAAGGTCACATCAGCAGGTGCAAGTGGAGGAGTGGGGGAATCAAACCCAGTTCTCCCAGATAAGAGTCCACGCACTTAACCACTACACCAAGCTGGCTCTAACTGACAAAGCGTACCTTTCAGTAGGGTCATTCTTTTACAGTGCCAAGTTTTAAATTTTGTTCATTTGTATAGAATAAAAATTATTAACATTGTCCCATCATCATCAACAAAAATATCTTGTAAGCAGTGTTCCCTCTAAGCTGAGTTAGGGACCGCTTCGGTGGGAAGGGAACAGCGTTCCGTGCACCTTGGTGTTTAGTCATGCCGGCCACATGACCACAGAAATGTCTTTGGACAGCACTGGCTCTTCGGCTTTGAAACGGAGATGAGCACCGCAACCCTAGAGTCGGATTCGATTGGCTTTCAAGCAAGGGAACCTTTACCTTTAACTTTTAGAATGAATTCGATCAGATGTCAGTTATGATGTTCAATCAGATCAATTAAGACACAACAGTGGGTACCTAGATGTCTATTTGGATCTAGGCCATTGATGGGAGATTAGGCCAAGGGAGGGGGGGGGGTCTGTCGCCTCAACCAAAAGCCTGGTGGAAGAGCTCCGTCTTGCAGGCCCCTTGCTTTATAATCTACCATTCTCACTGGGAAGGAAGATACATTGGACAATTAAAAACAATGCAAAAAGAGCAGCGTAGTGGCAGACGTTCAAGAATGCAACAGAACAGTATTGTGTGTACAATGTAAGGACGATGGGAAAGAAGGCCCTCCTGAACTATTCCCTTTTGGTATGTTGCGTGAAAAGCTGGCACTCCTGTCTAAACAGGGCCAGCCCCAGGTGTCTGGGCGCCCTAGGCAGGACAGCCTGGGGCGCCCACCCCACCGGGGATGCCAACCTCCCGGTGGGGCCTGCAGATGGCCCAGCGCCCGGGAGAACCGGGGAAGGGGCGGGCTTAGAACGCGCCCCCCTTCCCTCCCAGGGGCGGCAGCGCGACTCTCCCGGAAGAGTCAGGGAAGGGGCAGGCTTAGAACGCCCACCCCTTCCCTCCCAGCGGCGGCGCTGGCTTTTCTGCAGCCACGAGGCACCCAGGAAAGCCGGGGCTGCCGGCGTTGGGGGGCTTTTCACGGGGGTGGGGGGCATTTTGGCGCCCCTGCAGGGCCGGTGCCCTAGGCGAGCGCCTAGCTTGCCTAGTGGGCGAGCCGGCCCTGTGTCTAAAGATTAAGTTTATTCACTGGCTAGTGTATCAGCTAGGTGCTCTCTTTCAGCACAAAAACACTCATCCACACACATACGAACATGACACACTAATAATACACAACTAAGAAGCAAAGATGACGGAAGCCCTGCAGCTGTCTTTAGAACCAAACTAAATCGTGTATTGTCCAAAGATGGGTTGTGGCTCAATGGCAGAGCATCGTCTTAACATGCAGAAGGTCCCTGGTTCAATCCTCAGCCTCTCCAGGTACAAGGAAGAGTAGGACGCAAACAACCTCTAGTTAGAGCTCCGGACAGCTGCCTTCAGTTTCAGCAGGCAAGACTGACCTGGATGGTCTGATTCAGTCGAAGGAAGCTTCCTGTGTTTAATGTCACTGCAGTCCTGAGATTTATATTGCTGGCAAAGTCCTGTAGGAAAAAAGAATCTGACATCTGGCTTTAGTCGCAGGGCAGAATGACACATCTGCTTTCCTTGCAGGCCCTCAGAGCCAAGATACTGGCCCATCCTGTCCTTCTGGTTTGCCATTCAGGAGGTCAATCAAAACACCAAGATCCTGCCCAACGTCACCCTGGGCTACAGCCTCTACGAGAACTATTTCAGTGCAAGAACAACATACGATGCTTTGATTGACCTGATGTCTGTCGGGCAGAGGCAGGTTCCCAACTACAGCTGCGGGGGAGAGAGGGACCCTCTGGCTGTCCTTGAAGGGGCCGACTCTGAAAACGCCATCCTGATTGCAGACATGCTGAACGTCTATAAAATCCCACAGGTATGACTGGGAGAACAGGGAATGTTTGCATTGCCTCCCAAGAATGAGGGACGTTCCTCCAGGTATCCAGGAGTGAGCTTGCAAGGAGATGCCCCCGGTTTGAGATTGCACCATCCAAATTTTAGATGTAGTGAGCAGTTTCTAGCTTATCTTGCCCTGTGGGGCCATCACAGTGTAGTGCTACATTTCTGGAGAAAGGAACTTGGTCGGCTGGAGATTCCCATCAGCAGCATATTTAAAGGTAAAGGTTCCCTTGCTCGAAAGCCAGTCGAATCCGACTCTAGGGTTGCGGTGCTCATCTCCGTTTCAAAGCCGAAGAGCCAGCGCTGTCCGAAGACGTTTCCGTGGTCATGTGGCCGGCATGACTAAACACCAAGGCGCACGGAACACTGTTCCCTTCCCACCGAAGTGGTACCTATTTATCTACTTGCAATTTCTTGCTTTTAAACTGCTAGGTTGGCAGGAGCTGGAACTAGAGACAGGAGCTCACCCCGTCATGCGGCACCCGGGTCTCGAACTGCTGAACTACTGACCTTCCACAGCCTGCAGTTCAGTGTCTTAACCACTTGAGCTACCGCAGCTCCTAGCAGCATATTTACCGAGTAACAAAAGATCATGAAGCCTGCCATGGGTCTGGGAAGAGAGAGGGGAAATCGGTGGTGGAAAGTCTTGTCAGGTGGCAGTCAACTTCTGGGGACCCCCGAATGGCTGGCAAGGCACAAGTTGTTCAGAGGTGGTTCACCATTGCCTGCCTCTGGGTAGCAACCCTGGACGCAAAAGCACACAGTCAAAATCGTGGATTTTAGAGTTCACACTTTGTTGGTGTGGGATATACGTGGGATAGACACGCTTTCCAGGGTTTGAGACCACTTTTACCAGGTATCTTTTAAACTTGGGAGAGAAGCATCACAAGATGGGCCAATGGCCCATCCAGTCCAACACTCCATCCCACAGTGGCCAAAAAGACCAGGTGCCATCAGGAGGTCCAGCAGTGGGGCAGGGACACTAGAAGCCCTCCCACTATTGCCCCCCCAGGCACCAAGAATACAGAGAGCATCACTTGCCCCAGACTGAGACTTCCTATCTATACCTTGTTCATGTGTTCAGCTGGCCCTTAATAATTCAGGTTAGCAAAAAACAAACAAACCCTGAACTTTTTCCTGAGAAAAAAATCCAAAAATCCAATCTCTTCCCTTTCTGCCTAGGTCAGCTATGGTTTTTCCACTCATGTTCTTATTGAAAAAAGTCAGCTCCCTTTTCTCTACCGGATGGTTCCCAGACTGGGCCCCCAGTACCTGGCAATCGTCAAACTGCTCCTGCATTTTCAATGGACCTGGATTGGCCTCATTGCTCCAGATACCGACAGTGGAGAAAGGTTCATAAGCGTCTCCACAACTGTTTTTGCCAGGAGAGGTATCTGTGTTGCCTTCTCACAACGTTTTGGTGCACCTGACAGAAATGAACTCCGTCAAGATCTGCACGACATGACTGTGCTTTCTACAAAGAGACGGGTCAATGTCTATATATATTTTGGGGACATTCAATACATGGTAGACTTAATAGTGGAACTAAAAGATCTTCAGAGGGCTACAAAATTCAAAATGGGGAAAATCTGGATCATGGTTTCTTTCTGGGACATCACCTCTGACTTGATGGACAGTGTATTTGATGCCAAGCTCCTCCATGGTTCTTTGTCCTTCCCAATCCAGTCAAAGAAATGGGAAAACAGCGCTGATGTTCGTACGATTAGAACAGACATGGCTATCAATCAGTTTGGCAGTAAAGCATTCCGTTGTCCACTTCCAAAGGTGGAAGCCAGGACAAGGTGCACAGAGAAAGAGAACCTGGAGGTCCTTTCTCCCAAGCTGCTTGACAGGATTCTGTCTCAAGACAACTACAATATTTTTCATACTGTCCGGGCTATGGGGCACGCCTTGAATGCTGTCTATTTGTCCAGGTCCAAGATGACAGTGAGGCGCAATGGAGACAGCTCGAAGTTTCCAACGATAAAGGCATGGCTGGTGGCTCTTCACCCTTCCATTCAAGTCCTGTAGCCACTTAGAAAGCAATAGGATTTTACAGGGTGTAAGCTTTCCATGTCCATAACCAGATAATCACCAGTGAGAGGCCCTCAGGATTTTTTTTAAATGATTTTTTAAAATTATTTTAGAAACATAAAAAAACACAATACTACAATACACTACTACAATGATACATATATCATAGACCAGGGCTATTTTTGGGCAGGAACGCACAGGAACGGTCCGGCTGGCTCCTGAGTTGGCCACGCCCAGCAGGAACTCATTAGCATAATAGACCACACCCACAGCAGAAACTTGTTAGGATTGGCTACATTAGGGATGTCTGGCCTAACATGCAAAGGAGTTCCTGCTACAAAAAAAAGCCCTGGGTTTTGACAACAAACAAAGTAAACAGAATAAGAAGCAAAAGGTGGGTGTGGCTGGATCACATTTCTGGTAACATGGGGGTGTGGCCTAATTCACTAATGAGCTGTGCTATCAGGGGTGTGGCCTAATATGCAAATGAGTTTGTGCTATTGAGTGTGGCCTATTATGCTAATGAAAAAAGCCCTGTCATAGACAATCATCTTACATTAGCGTATAATCTATGATCACATACTGCATCTCCAGATCTAATTCATACATATTATATTACAATCGTCTGTTTAGTGCAATTGTCAATCAGAACTTACTTGTTTGCGTAAGACTTATTGATATAGGCTCTAAGTTTCCGCTTCTATTTAATTTTATTCTATCTTTTCCTCATTATTTCATATCTAACATTTCATTATTACAAATGTATATTGCCTGACTCTTTCTCTTAATCATTTTCTGCTTTAGTCTTAATTTTCAGCTATATAATTAAAAGTACATTTCTTGGAATTTGAATTCTGAAATCAGTCTACTATGTAAATAAGCTGTTAGTTTTGCCATTGTTGCATACTCAGTTAATTTATTCTTCCATTCCATCAGTTCTTGACATTTTCCCGCCTTTCATTTTGTTGCAAATGTCACTCTTTCCACTGTTACCATATATTTAAGTAAGTCACTGTATATTCTTGTAATATTACTTGGTAAAATCTTTAATAATGTATTTTTAGAGTCCATTGCAAACTTAAGTTTTAATATCTTTTGTATTTCTTCATGGATTTTTATCCAGTGTTGTCTTGCTTTCTTATATGTCCACTGCATGTGATAAAATGTTGCATCGGTGCTCTGACATTTCCAACACTTCCCATTATAACCATTATTGGTTTTTGCAAGTTCTTTGAACATTATGTACCATCTGAAAAACATTTTGTACCTTAATATTTGTACCTTAATATTTGAGATTCTGTAATCTTGATTTCTTCAGTTCGTAAGTTTTCCCACTGGCTCATAGAAAGGGTCTCTCCATTTTTTTTCATCCAGTTAGTCATATAGTCTTTTACTTGCTCTGTTTCTGTTTCGTATTGCAATAGCATTTTATAATTTTTTCCCTAATAAAGGCTTCAAGTCTCCTGTGATTAATTGTTCGGAGGCCGTATTCTCTCTTAAACAACCTCCTTCTTTTGCTATTGGTTCTTTATATTTGGATACCATATGATAATATATCAACCCTTGGATGTTCTTTCCTTCATTTTGAGCTTCTTGCCAGGATTTAATCTTCTCTTGTCTCATCATATATTCAGAGGTTATATAGTCAGGGTGGATTTTTTTTTTAAATTTCAAAAGACATAAACAATAAAACTTGAGACAGTCATACAAATCACTACGGTCAAGTAAAGAATGAAATCAGTATAACTTGGGGACATAAAATGACACCCTCCCATGACCCATTTAAAAAATCAACTACCCTTGTTCCACCTTTCCCAAAAATAAGGACCATTTATCTAAGGAACTATACAATTTCCCTTCACTCCAAGAAGCGTCAAAATACAGTACATTTTCCCAACATTAAATAGTCCCAGACAACGGAGAGCCAGGAGGCAGCTGTGGGCAGGTTAGTGCTCTTCCAAAATCAGGCTATAGATGATTTGGCAGCTGTGAGCAGAACGTTAATTAGCTCTCTTTTCATTACAGGAGGTTCATCTGACAACCAGTGGCTTTTTTTTTATATGATGCTACTCTAGCAATAGGTACAATTGGAGATGTCATTGGTGAGGTGGGCAGACTTATTCTGTTTGGATTTATAATCCAATCTGAGATCCAAACCAATGCAGCTGCTTGGTGGTATAATTTAACATTTGGTACCACTGAGCCTCCTATTATTTCATCCTTTAATATTTTAAATCTTATCGTTGGTTTCTTCCCATTCCATATAAAGTTGTTAATCGTTTTCTGCCATTTTTTTCTTAAGAAAACCCTTTCGTTTGTATCAATTGGTAGCATTAGGAACAAAAAAAAATCAGCTTTGGTAATATGTTCATTTTAATGGCAGAGATTCCACCTAGGCATGAAATTTCCAGTTTTCCCCATCTTTGCAGATCTTCAGTGATACATGCTCAGGCTTTTTGATAGTTGTCTTTATATAAGTTTTTACTTTGTCCTGTTACTTAAATGCCCAAGTATTTTATTGGTTTTTTTTTAGTAACAATGCATTCTATTATTTTCTGTATTTCTTCTTGTTCTTCATTGGTTCTCTCTAGTAACATTATCTTGGTTTACTTACTATTCAATTTATATTCATATTCAGAATGAATTCTGAATCTAATTATTTGTTCCATTTTATTTTTCAAAGGAATACTTGGTTTCATTAGTGTTATCATCTGCCTAACTTTTCATCTTATTTCTTCCTTGTCTTCATTTATTCTGATAATCCTGTTATCTTGTCTGAATTTTTAATAGCCAATATTTTCAGTCCCAGAATAAATAATAATGATGATGATATCAGATAACCTTGTCAACTTTCCTTTTTATCTCATTTTTTCCCTTATAAAGAACCATTTAGTAAAATTCTGGTATGCTGATCGGTATAAATACTTCGCATCCAATTAAAAAATTTAGCTCTGCAATTCATATTTTGTAACTCTTTCATTAAAAATTACCAAGACACATCATCAAAAGCTTTCTTTGCATTCAGGAACATAGATGCTGTTTTTCCACCTTTTCTCCTTGAATATTCAATTGCATTCAGCAGATATTTGATGTTATCTTTCATCTATCTTTTTGGAACAAATCCCCTTTGATCTTTATGAATTAATTCTGGAATACACTTTCTAAATCTCTCAGCTATTATTGTTGTGAAAATCTAATGATTTGCATTTAGAAATGAAATTGGTCTATAAGATTTGGTAATAATGGATCATTTCTTTCTTCGTGTATCAGGGTTATATTCACTTCTCACCAAGTTGATGGTACTTGCTTTCTCTCCTGTATTACATTCAGTGCTTTTTGGAGAAGTATTGTGAATATATCTTTAAAAAAATGTAATGCATTGTTGTCAAGCCATTGGGACCAGGAGCATGGCCTTTTTGAGTTTTTTAATAGCATGATTGATCTCTTGTATTGCTATCAATTAGGAAAAGATGGCAAGAATACACAGAAGAACTATACAAGAAGGACCTCAATGTCCTTGACAACCACGATGGTATAATCACTGACCTCGAGCCAGACATCCTGGAAAGCGAAGTTAAATGGGCCTTAGAAAGCATTACTAACAACAAAGCTAGTGGAGGTGATGGTATCTCAGCTGAGTTATTCAAAGTCTTAAAAGAAGATGCTGTTAAAGTGCTGCACTCAATTTGCCAACAAATTTGGAAAACACAACAGTGGCCACAGGATTGGAAAAGGTCAGTGTACATTCCAATCCCAAAGAAGGGCAATGTCACTGAATGTTCAAACTATCGCACAATTGCACTCATTTCACACGCTCGCAAGGTCATGCTCAAAATCCTACAAGCTAGGCTCCAACAGTACGTGGATAGAGAACTGCCAGAAGTACAGGCTGGGTTTCGACTGTGCGACTGAACAACAAATTGCTATCACTGGGTTAGTATTTTTCTGTACTTGGATGTAAATCTTTTAAGTGGTGTCTCAAATAATTTTTTAAAATTTCTTCCTCATCTATGGATTATTCCTTTTAAAGATTTTTTTAAAAAATATTAGTTCCAGCATTTCTTTTTCTGAATAGAATATTTGATTTCTTTTCCTAATCCCTGGTGTCCTTCTTTCCTCTCTTTCTTTTCTTAGACAGATATCTTCCTGGTTTGTTTGCAAATTCAAAATGTCTTTCTTTTAGATATTTAGATTTTTCTGCATTTCTTTTACTGTTTCTTTAATTGTTTCATCTCCTTCAGCTTGTTCTTATTATCAGGAGTTTTATGTTCTTTTTCCAACACCATTATCTCATCTGTTATTTTCTTTATAGGGTCTTGACTTCCCTCCCCTTTTTGCAGCAATTGCCAATAGGGTTCCTCTAATGTAGGCATTATTGGCCTCCCGTATTGTTGATGCTGTGATTTCATCGGTACTTTTGATATTAAAGTATTCTGTTAAAATTTTCTTACTTTTTTGTTTTATTTCATCTTGCTGTAGGAGTATATCATTTAATCTCAATCTTTCTTTCTTTCTTTCTTTCTGTCTGTCTGTCTGTCTGTCTTTTTCTTCTAAGTTAACTGTATTGAATTGTGGTCCACTAAAGTCTTTAGCAGAACCTCTGCTCTTCCAGCTTTTGTGATTAAAGTTTTTGATGTCCAACACATATCTATTTTTAATATCATTGATGTCCATCAGAAAAGTACCTAAAGTCTCCTTCATCTGAATGTTCACCAAATATCTTCCATTTCTGAAATTGCCATATATTTAAATACTTTTTTTAGTTTACCTCCAACCTTTTTGAATCTATCTTTTTTTAGGATCTAAGACCATGTCTCTAAGATTAGAATTTCACCTCCCTAGAAACCTAATAGTATTTGATTAAAAATTTCAAAGAATGAGAGGCCCTCAGAGTTTGACTTGCTGTGTAAGATATGGAAGATGGCTAATAGAATACGAGAAGGCTTTGGCAGTTGTGCAGACCTGTTTTTTAAATGGGAGAAAATACCAGGACCTGAATGCAATTGTAGTTCAGCCCACCAAGCTATTTTCTGTCTGTCACAGGAATGTGAGCGTTGTTCTTTCCAGGGAGATGTGATGGAGCTCTTTGAACTCTCCCCAGCTGCAACTGAGTAGATTGAAAAATCTAGATATTTGTATGTAGGGGGATTGCCCAATTGGTCTGCATATCCATTGTATCAATTTGGTTGCATCTTTTATCTTATTTTATACTTCCTGCATGTAACTCTGCCATGTGATAAATACATAGTAGCTCTGCTGCCAAGGACAACCAATTGAGTTCAACTCAGAGAAAGCTTTAGACATTGTGGCACGATGAAGTTTTTCAAACTTCTGGGCCAAACTGAGTTTGTGAAGCTTCTGGAAACAGTCCCATATACTCCTCCCATGAATCTGCTACCATGGAGAGATGGGAATCAGCTAAGCACTGGACTTGAGGGGTTGAACTCTAACAGGGAAGGCTGGACTCAAAGTTGAGTCTTTACTTTGAGGGGGGAAAGTCAGAATGTTATAAATAAATAAACAGGGAGATCAGGTGTACCATCTGACTTCCACTCTTGTGCAGGAGCCATTTCCAGTGTGGTGTTGTGCTTAAGATTTCACACTAGGACTGAGGAGACATGGTCTTAATTCTTACTCTGCCCTAAAGAATGACTTCTGCCGTGAAGAACAACTTTTCCTGATGGGGAAAGTCTTCCTCAGATGAAGAAATGTATTTTCTTCTTAAGAGAAATCTTTCTTGTAGAGTCAAACTTTTTGTTGTTCAGTCGCACAGTCGAGTCCGACTCTTCGCGACCCCATGGAGCAGACCACGCCAGGCCCTCCTGTCCTCCTCCGTCCGCTGAAGTTTGCTCAATTTCATGTTCGTTGCATCAATGACACTGTCTAACCATCTCATCCTTTGCCGTCCCCTTCTTCTTTGACCTTCAATCTTTCCCAGCATCAGGGTCTTCTCCAGTGAATGCTCCCTTCTCATTTGGTGGCCAAAGTATTTGAGCTTCAGCTTCAGGATCTGGCCTTCCAGGGAACAGTCAGGGTTGATTTCTTTTAGGATTGACTGATTTGATCTCCTTGCAGTCCAAGGGACTCTCAAGAGTCTTCTCCAGCACCATAGTTCAAAAGAATCGATTCTTCGGCGCTCAGCCTTCCTTATAGTCCAACTCTCGCAGCCATACATTACTACGGGGAATACCATTGTTTTGACCATGCGGACTTTTGTTGGCAAGGTGATGTCTCTGCTTTTTATCATGCTGTTTAGGTTTGCCATCGCTTTCCTCCCAAGGAGCAGGCGTCTTTTAATTTCATGGCTGCAGTCACCATCTGCAGTGATCTGGGATCCTAGGAACGTGAAGTCTGTCACTACTTCTACGACTTCCCCTTCTATTTGCCAAGGAGTGATGGGCCCAGATGGACCCAGTCAAACTTAGCAGAATGCAATTGTCGTATCCATTCTTATACAAGGATTTTCTTACGATTTGATGGAGTTTGTTCATCGTTATGTAGTGTTTATTAAACAATATAAATAGTAACAGCCCAAGACAACTAATGAACCAGAAAGCAGGCTGACACTCAGCGCTTTAGGATGAAATAAAATGCAATTTTTCTAATGATTTAACAATGTTATTTTATCATAGTAAATAACATATCCACATTTTTGTATACTCTTTTTTTCCATAAGCACACCATAAGTACAGGAAAAAGTGGGTTGACGAAACTCCCCAGAGTTGACTTTCGTTTCGTTCACAACTTCATCTGAACACACTGAAGCACCGTGGTAATCTCTCTTGAATATCTACTGTTTACAGAGTCTTCACATGATATTCCATGCCATGATTTCAAGTACTAGAATGTATCCTCATCCATTTTACTGGAGAATTTTGTCCCGGGCATACAAATCAATCAATCAGCCTGTTTTCTCAGTAATTGTCAGATTCAGCCTTTTCAGTCTAGGAAACACATCTGTATACTTTTAGATTCTCGGGGGAACTCACAGTTGGGTGAGGCTAAAATTGTGATATATATATTTTTAAAAGGCCCTATCCTGCCTTCCTGTGAAGAACAAGTCAGCTCACAAAATGTTCAACAATGGAACAAGGTCAACATTGATTTAAATGAGAGCCAGTTTGGTGTAGTGGTTAAGTGCGCGGACTCTTATCTGGGAGAACCGGGTTTGATTCTCCACTCCTCCACTTGCACCTGGCTGGATGACCTTGGCCAAGCCCTAGTTCTGATAAGAGCTGTTCTTGAAAAAAGAGCAGTTTCTGTCAGAGCTCTCTCAGCCCCACCTACTTCACAGGGTGTCTGTTGTGGGGAGGGGAAGGGAAGGGAGTTTGTAAGCCACTCTCGGACCCTTTTAGGTAGTGAAGGGCGGGGTATAAATCCAATCTCCTCCTCCTCCTCCTCCTCCTCCTCCTCCTCCTCCTCCTCCTCCTCCTCCTCTTCTTCTTCTTCTTCTTCTTCTTCTTCTTCTTCTTCTTCTGTTAGAAGCTTTACTGAAATCCAGGTAAACAACATCAACAGCATTCCGTCAACCCAGTAAGCTCATCATTTGATCAAAGAAGGAAATGAGGTTGGTCTGGCAGGACCTGTTGGGGACAAATACGTGCTGACTCCTTGGATCACTAAGTTGACCGATAGATGCTCGCAGATCGATCCCTTTAAAATCTGCTCCAGCATCTTCCCTGGGACAGAGGTCAGACTGAGGTCGAATCTACATTTGCATTTTTAAATCAGTTTCGTCCTGCATTTGCATTTTAAATCAGTTTTGTGTTGCTGTGACACTGTCTTTAGTCGAATCTGCATTTGGGTTTTTAAATCCGTCTTGTGCTGCTGTGATGCCGTCAAGCATACAGAAAGACAATGTCACAGCAGCATGAAACTGATTTAAAAATGCGAATGCAGCACGAAACTGATTTAAAAATGCAAATGCAGATTCGACCCAACTGGCCTGTAGTTTCCTGGGTCATCCCTCCTCCCTTTTTTGAAAACTGGGATAACATCTGCCCTCCTCCAGTCTTGTGGCACATCTCCCGTCCTCCAAGAGGTCAATCCAGGTGGATGCATTGTCTTGAGCTCCATTATCAATTGCAGTTCAGCCGTCCCACTTTCTAATCTTACAACCATTAATTCTTTGTCGAAGGGACTGGCCTTTTTGGCCAATGTAGAGGGTGCCCTTCCACCCTCTATATTGGACAAACATGCCAGTCCCTTCGACAAAGAATTAAGGGACATAAGTCTGCTATCAGGAACCACAACATTCAAAAAACAGTGTGTGTGTGTGTGGGGGGACATTTTAACCTTCCAGCACATTCAGTTGCTGACCTAAAAGTGGCAGTTCTCTTACAAAGGAATTTCAAAGGGAGATTAGCAAGAGAGACTGCTGATAAGGAAGCTCAAGACAATGCATCCACCTGTGTTTGGCGAAATGCTCTCTAGGGGTAGAGCACCTCGCAACAGGTATAATTAATTTTGGGATCTTTTGGTCTATGTCTACGAGGAATGGGCTGCCGCGGGACCTTCCCAGTGAAGAGGCGAATGACAGGACTCAGAATAATGTTTCAGTTTACTTAAATATAATAACAGTTACACTCAACAATATCAAATCACACACACATACATTCAAGAGCTAGGAAATATAGATAGACATAGCACGGTTGCACGAGCAGGTAAATGTTGGTTCGTTGAGGGCGATATTTACCTCCAAGGCATGGCTCCTAAATCTTCCAGCGAATGGGGTTAGGTAGGGTAGGAAGGATGGAAGAAGGGACACGTGGTCTAGACCAGCTAACAACACACGTGTATAGTTCCAGCTGCAGACTGGAACGAAGCGAGGCAAGGGTTCGGGTATAGGATGGGGGCTTAAGAGGATAAAGCAGACAGACAGAGGTCGTGGTTTGAGAGCGTTGGTTTAGGAGGGGGCGGGCAGCAGGCGACCTGAGCTGACCCAGAGATCGCGTTTTTATAGCGTCTTGGGTGTTGGGCGTGGACGGCCAGGCGGTGTACACCTACTGACCCTCCCAGCTGGCTTTGTCAGTGACAATTTCAAATCTTATTGGCTACACTGTCCATTGGATACCTGGGGGCTGGACAGAGGAAGCTGGCTGGCAGGCAGATGGTTTCTCCAGGTAGCTGATGGCTCTTCTATTGTTCATGTGTATGGCTCGGGTGGGGGAAGGCACTTAATCTCATCATGCAAACGACTGGCAGAGGAAAAGCCCTTTGTCTGCTGTATGGCCCTTAATCCATGTATGTGACATGCGGTAGGTATGCAATGGAGTCCCTCAGAGTAAAAAGACAGCTTTTTCCTTTCTCTATGGGCTTCTCCCTTGGCATCCATTTTACAGTCTAGCAAGTACACAGACCATGTGGCAACAGCAAACAGTCCATAGCAAAGCCCCATAATAGCGTCGGGGCTAACACCTGGACTGAATCGAGACCCAGGTTTCCTGTCTCATTACCAGTGCTGATTTCTCCACGCCTATTCCCCGTCTGCATATCTCACCTAAATCCAGTCATGTCTGCTATTGTCATTCACCTGCTTTTGTCATTTGCCTGCTAATGTCATTCAGCATCTGGAATCACTCCCCTTTCCAATGGACAGATGAGCTCCCTCCCGTCCTGTGGCAGGGGTGTGCAATCAATCTGCCCTGTTCATTTTTCTGCAGGAAGATCAGGGTGGCATCTGCAGGAAGCTCAGGGTAGGTCCCTTTCCCAGTGTATCCTCACAAAACCCCTGTCATCTTAGGTTTGGCTGAGAAAGAGAGTTATGACTGGCCAACAGTTCTCTGATGAGTTTCAGAGCCAGAAGAGGCAGCTTCATGGTTCATTATGTTCGGGAGGAAGTCATCTGTAACAACATAGGTGATGGTTCCATATGCTTCATAGAAGTTTTATCTTGGCGCTTGCAAAGTTTTTTATTCAACAATGGTCACCTTTCTCCCTCACTGACCCACATGGGAATATGGAGGCAAACTTCTGATTTCCCCCAAACAAGTTTTCTCTTCCTCCGCACCTGCGCATCGCGCCACACAGACTCCAGGATGGCATCGAGTCCCCTCCTGTAATTATCCAAATCATAGTGATTCCTTCCTTTTCCCCAACAACACTGTCTCAAAATATCCCCTTTGCAGCCCGTCATCTAAACACACAGCGACTTTTTATATCAGTTGGAAAATGTGCCTGAAGTAGATTATATCTCCTCTGCTAATGAGGATCAGGGCTAAGATTGAGGGCAAGCAGAGAAGAACGGATAGGGCCACCTCCAGCTCTCTTCGGAAGATTACGACAGCCTCCATCATGTCAGACTGTTTTAGCTACTTCTGCAGCTCTAGATAAGTAACTCGTGAGTGGTGGCAGTGGAAGGGACTACTGAGGAATGAGATTGCTGCTGCTGCTCTTATTACTGCTGCTTCCCCAGGTAGCCACAGAGATGCGGAAGGCACAGTGTCCCCTGAATTTGAGCAAGGACAGGAGCGAGATAAGGAATTATTACAAGTCAGGAGACCATCTCATCAGGGGGATCCTATCGACCCAAATGGTTCAGGAGAACCGAAATAATTTCAAGACACCACCCTCTCCCACAAACTCTTGGTAAGTGGGGGCAGAGGAAAGGATGGTCCCTATAGATCCCCTGACATACTGTAGGACGGGGGGGGGGGGCGGTGTTGTAGAACCATTCTCACCAAAGATGACGAGAACTCATTGAACTGAAACCACATTGGCTATGGCCTCAGAGGGAGACCCGTTTGTTGCCTGAATGCAAAAATACCAGCACAGAAATCCCCTGCCGTTGAAGAAGAGAAGAAGAAGAGAAGAGATTGGATTTATACCCCGCCCTTCACTGCCCAAAGGCGTCTCAGAGTGGCTTACAAACTCCTTTCCCTTCCCCTCCCCACACCCTGTGAGGCAGAAGAAGGAGAAGAGATTGGATTTATACCCTGCCCTTCACTGCCCAAAGGCGTCTCAGAGCGGCTTACAAACTCCTCTCCACTCCCCTCCCCACAACAGACACCCTGTGAGGTAGGTGGGGCTGAGAGAACTTCTGACAGAAACTGTCCTTGAGAGAACAGCTGTGCCAGAGCTTGTGACTGACCCAAGGTCACATCAGCAGGTGCGATTGGAGTGGGGAATCAAAACCGGTTCTTCCAGATAAGAGTCCATGCACTTAACCACTACACCAAACTGGCTCTAACTGACGAAGCGTACCTTTCAGTAGGGTCATTCTTTTGCAGTGCCAAGTTTTAAATTTTATTCATTTTTATAGAATAAAAATTATTAACGTTGTCCCATCATCATCAACAAAAATATCTTGTAAGCGGTGTTCCCTCTAAGCTGAGTTAGGGACCGCTTCGGTGGGAAGGGAACAGCGTTCCGTGCACCTTGGTGTTTAGTCATGCCGGCCACATGACCACGGAAATGTCTTTGGACAGCGCTGGCTCTTCGGCTTGGAAACGGAGATGAGCACCGCAACCCTAGAGTCGGATTCGACTGACTTCCAAGCAAGGGAACCTTTACCTTTTAGAATGAATTAGATCAGATGTCAGTTATGATGTTCAATCAGATCAATTAAGACACAACAGTGGGTACCTAGATGTCTATTTGGATCTAGGCCATTGATGGGAGATTAGGCCAAGGGAGGGGGGGGAGTCTGTCGCCTCAACCAAAAGCCTGGTGGAAGAGCTCCGTCTTGCATGCCCCTTGCTTTATAATCTACCATTCTCACTGGGAAGGAAGATACATTGGACAATTAAAAACAACGCAAAAAGAGCAGCGTAGTGGCAGACGTTCAAGAATGCAACACAACAGTATTGTGTGTACAATGTAAGGACGACGGAAAAGAAGGCCCTCCTGAACTATTCCCTTTTGGTATGTTGTGTGAAAAGCTGGCACTCCTGTCTAAACAGGGCCGGCCCCAGGTGTCTGGGCGCCCTAGGCAGGACAGCCTGGGGCGCCCACCCCACCGGGAATGCCAACCTCCCGGTGGGGCCTGGAGATGGCCCAGCTCCCAGGAGAGCCGGGGAAGGGGCAGGCTTAGAACGCCCCCCTTCCCTCACAGCGGCGGTGGTGCGGCTCTCCCGGGTGCCTCGCAGCTGTGAGACGCCCGGGAGAGCCGGGGAAGGGGCGGGCTTAGAACGCCCCCCTTCCCTCCCAGGGGCGGCGGCGCGACTCTCCCGGAAGAGTCGGGGAAGGGGCAGGCTTAGAACGCCTGCCCCTTCCCTCCCAGCGGTGGCGCTGGCTTTTCTGGGTGCCTCGCAGGAGCGAGGCACCCAGGAAAGCCAGGGCTGCCGACGTTGGGGGGCTTTTCACGGGGGGTGGGGGGCATTTTGGCGCCCCTGCAGGGCCGGCGCCCTAGGCGAGCCGGCCCTGTGTCTAAAGATTAAGTTTATTCACTGGCTAGTGTATCAGCTAGGTGCTCTCTTTCAGCACAAAAACACTCATCCACACACATACGAACATGACACACTAATAATACACAACTAAGAAGCAAAGATGACGGAAGCCCTGCAGCTGTCTTTAGAACCAAACTAAATCGTGTATTGTCCAAAGATGGGTTGTGGCTCAATGGCAGAGCATCGTCTTAACATGCAGAAGGTCCCTGGTTCAATCCTCAGCCTCTCCAGGTACAAGGAAGAGTAGGACGCAAACAACCTCTAGTTAGAGCTCCGGAGAGCTGCCCTCAGTTTCAGCAGGCAAGACTGACCTGGATGGTCTGATTCAGTCGAAGGAAGCTTCCTGTGTTTAATGTCACTGCAGTCCTGAGATTTATATTGCTGGCAAAGTCCTGTAGGAAAAAAGAATCTGACATCTGGCTTTAGTCGCAGGGCAGAATGACACATCTGCTTTCCTTGCAGGCCCTCAGAGCCAAGATACTGGCCCATCCTGTCCTTCTGGTTTGCCATTCAGGAGGTCAATCAAAACACCAAGATCCTGCCCAACGTCACCCTGGGCTACAGCCTCTACGAGAACTATTTCAGTGCAAGAACAACATACGATGCTTTGATTGACCTGATGTCTGTCGGGCAGAGGCAGGTTCCCAACTACAGCTGCGGGGGAGAGAGGGACCCTCTGGCTGTCCTTGAAGGGGCCGACTCTGAAAACGCCATCCTGATTGCAGACATGCTGAACGTCTATAAAATCCCACAGGTATGACTGGGAGAACAGGGAATGTTTGCATTGCCTCCCAAGAATGAGGGACGTTCCTCCAGGTATCCAGGAGTGAGCTTGCAAGGAGATGCCCCCGGTTTGAGATTGCACCATCCAAATTTTAGATGTAGTGAGCAGTTTCTAGCTTATCTTGCCCTGTGGGGCCATCACAGTGCAGTGCTACATTTCTGAAGAAAGGAACTTGGTCGGCTGGAGATTCCCATCAGCAGCATATTTAAAGGTAAAGGTTCCCTTGCTCGAAAGCCAGTCGAATCCGACTCTAGGGTTGCGGTGCTCATCTCCGTTTCAAAGCCGAAGAGCCAGCGCTGTCCGAAGACGTTTCCGTGGTCATGTGGCCGGCATGACTAAACACCAAGGCGCACGGAACACTGTTCCCTTCCCACCGAAGTGGTACCTATTTATCTACTTGCAATTTCTTGCTTTTGAACTGCTAGGTTGGCAGGAGCTGGAACTAGAGACAGGAGCTCACCCCGTCATGCGGCACCCGGGTCTCGAACTGCTGAACTACTGACCTTCCACAGCCTGCAGTTCAGTGTCTTAACCACTTGAGCTACCGCAGCTCCTAGCAGCATATTTACCGAGTAACAAAAGATCATGAAGCCTGCCATGGGTCTGGGAAGAGAGAGGGGAAATCGGTGGTGGAAAGTCTTGTCAGGTGGCAGTCAACTTCTGGGGACCCCCGAATGGCTGGCAAGGCACAAGTTGTTCAGAGGTGGTTCACCATTGCCTGCCTCTGGGTAGCAACCCTGGACGCAAAAGCACACAGTCAAAATCGTGGATTTTAGAGTTCACACTTTGTTGGTGTGGGATATACGTGGGATAGACACGCTTTCCAGGGTTTGAGACCACTTTTACCAGGTATCTTTTAAACTTGGGAGAGAAGCATCACAAGATGGGCCAATGGCCCATCCAGTCCAACACTCCGTCCCACAGTGGCCAAAAAGACCAGGTGCCATCAGGAGGTCCAGCAGTGGGGCAGGGACACTAGAAGCCCTCCCACTATTGCCCCCCAGGCACCAAGAATACAGAGAGCATCACTTGCCCCAGACTGAGACTTCCTATCTATACCTTGTTCATGTGTTCAGCTGGCCCTTAATAATTCAGGTTAGCAAAAAACAAACAAACCCTGAACTTTTTCCTGAGAGCACATCAAAAATCCAATCTCTTCCCTTTCTGCCTAGGTCAGCTATGGTTTTTCCACTCATGTTCTTATTGAAAAAAGTCAGCTCCCTTTTCTCTACCGGATGGTTCCCAGACTGGGCCCCCAGTACCTGGCAATCGTCAAACTGCTCCTGCATTTTCAATGGACCTGGATTGGCCTCATTGCTCCAGATACCGACAGTGGAGAAAGGTTCATAAGCGTCTCCACAACTGTTTTTGCCAGGAGAGGTATCTGTGTTGCCTTCTCACAACGTTTTGGTGCACCTGACAGAAATGAACTCCGTCAAGATCTGCACGACATGACTGTGCTTTCTACAAAGAGACGGGTCAATGTCTATATATATTTTGGGGACATTCAATACATGGTAGACTTAATAGTGGAACTAAAAGATCTTCAGAGGGCTACAAAATTCAAAATGGGGAAAATCTGGATCATGGTTTCTTTCTGGGACATCACCTCTGACTTGATGGACAGTGTATTTGATGCCAAGCACCTCCATGGTTCTTTGTCCTTCCCAATCCAGTCAAAGAAATGGGAAAACAGCGCTGATGTTCGTACGATTAGAACAGACATGGCTATCAATCAGTTTGGCAGTAAAGCATTCCGTTGTCCACTTCCAAAGGTGGAAGCCAGGACAAGGTGCACAGAGAAAGAGAACCTGGAGGTCCTTCCTCCCAAGCTGCTTGACAGGATTCTGTCTCAAGACAACGACAATATTTATCATACTGTCCGGGCTATGGGGCATGCCTTGAATGCTGTCTATTTGTCCAGGTCCAAGATGACAGTGAGGCGCAATGGAGACAGCTCGAAGTTTCCAATGGTAAAGGCATGGCTGGTGGCTCTTCACCCTTCCATTCAAGTCCTGTAGCCACTTAGAAAGCAATAGGATTTTACAGGGTGTAAGCTTTCCATGTCCATAACCAGATAATCACCAGTGAGAGGCCCTCAGGATTTTTTTTAAATGATTTTTTAAAATTATTTTAGAAACATAAAAAAACACAATACTACAATACACTACTACAATTATACATATATCATAGACCAGGGCTATTTTTGGGCAGGAACGCACAGGAACGGAGTTCCGGCTGGCTCCTGAGTTGGCCACGCCCAGCAGGAACTCATTAGCATAATAGGCCACACCCAACAGCAGAAATTCATTAGGACTGGCTACATTAGGGGAGTGTGGCCTAACATGCAAATGAGTTCCTGCTCCAAAAAAACCTTGGCGTTTGACAACAAACAAAGTAAACAGAATAAGAAGCAAAAGGTGGGTGTGGCTGGATCACATTTCTGGTAACATGGGGGTGTGGCCTAATTCACTAATGAGCTGTGCTATCAGGGGTGTGGCCTAATATGCAAGTGAGTTTGTGCTATTGAGTGTGGCCTATTATGCTAATGAGTTCCTGCTGGGCTTTTTCTACAAAAAAAGCCCTGTCATAGACAATCATCTTACATTAGCGTATAATCTATGATCATGTACTGCATCTCTAGATCTAATTCATACATACAGTATTATATTACAATCGTCTGTTTAGTGCAATTGTCAATCAGAACTTACTTGTTTGCATAAGACTTATTGATATAGGCTCTAAGTTTCCGCTTCTATTTAATTTTATTCTATCTTTTCCTCATTATTTCATATCTAACATTTCATTATTACAAATGTATATTGCCTGACTCTTTCTCTTAATCATTCTCTGCTTTAGTCTTAATTTTCAGCTATATAATTAAAAGTACATTTCTTGGAATTTGAATTCTGAAATCAGTCTACTATGTAAATAAGCTGTTAGTTTTGCCATTGTTGCATGCTCAGTTAATTTATTCTTCCATTCCATCAGTTCTTGACATTTTCCCGCCTTTCATTTTGTTGCAAATGTCACTCTTTCCACCGTTACCATATATTTAAGTAAGTCACTGTGTATTCTTGTAATATTACTTGGTAAGACCTTTAATAATGTATTTTTAGAGTCCATTGCAAACTTCAGTTTTAATATCTTTTGTATTTCTTCATGGATTTTTATCCAGTGTTGTCTTGCTTTCTTATATGTCCACTGCATGTGATAAAAAGTTGCATCGGTGCTCTGACATTTCCAACACTTCTCATTATAACCATTATTGGTTTTTGCAAGTTCTTTGAACATTATGTACCATCTGAAAACATTTTGTACCTTAATATTTGTACCTTAATATTTGAGATTCTGTAATCTTGATTTCTTCAGTTCGTAAGTTTTCCCACTGGCTCATAGAAAGGGTCTCTCCATTTTTTTTCATCCAGTTAGTCATATAGTCTTTTACTTGCTCTGTTTCTGTTTCGTATTGCAATAGCATTTTACATTTTTTTCCCCTAATAAAGGCTTCAAGTCTCCTGTGATTAATTATTCAGAGGCCGTATTCTCTCTTAAACAACCTCCTTCTTTTGCTATTGGTTCTTTATATTTGGGTACCATATGATAATATATCAACCCTTGGATGTTCTTTCCTTCATTTTGAGCTTCTTGCCAGGATTTAATCTTCTCTTGTCTCATCATATATTCAGAGGTTATATAGTCAGGGTGGATTTTTTTTTTAAATTTCAAAAGACATAAACAATAAAACTTGAGACAGTCATACAAATCACTACGGTCAAGTAAAGAATGAAATCAGTATAACTTGGGGACATAAAATGACACCCTCCCATGACCCACTTAAAAAATCAACTCCCCTTGTTCCACCTTTCCCAAAAATAAGGACCATTTATCTAAGGAACTATACAATTTCCCTTCACTCCAAGAAGCGTCAAAATAAACAGTACATTTTCCCAACATTAAATAGTCCCAGACAACGGAGAGCCAGGAGGCAGCTGTGGGCAGGTTAGTGCTCTTCCAAAATCAGGCTATAGATGATTTGGCAGCTGTGAGCAGAACGTTAATTAGCTCTCTTTTCATTACAGGAGGTTCATCTGACAACCAGTGGCTTTTTTTTTTTATGATGCTACTCTAGCAATAGGTATCATTGGAGATGTCATTGGTAAGGTGGGCAGACTTATTCTGTTTGGATTTATAATCCAATCTGAGATCCAAACCAATGCAGCTGCTTGGTGGTATAATTTAACATTTGGTACCACTGAGCCTCCTATTATTTCATCCTTTAATATTTTAAATCTTATCGTTGGTTTCTTCCCATTCCATATAAAGTTGTTTATCATTTTCTGCCATTTTTTCTTAAGAAAACCCTTTCGTTTGTATCAATTGGTAGCATTTGGAACAAAAAAAAATCAGCTTTGGTAATATGTTCATTTTAATGGCAGAGATTCCGCCTAGGCATGAAATTTCCAGTTTTCCCCATCTTTGCAGATCTTCAGTGATACATGCTCAGGCTTTTTGATAGTTGTCTTTATATAAGTTTTTACTTTGTCCTGTTACTTAAATGCCCAAGTATTTTATTGGTTTTTTTTTAGTAACAATGCATTCTATTATTTTCTGTATTTCTTCTTGTTCTTCATTAGTTCTCTCTAGTAACATTATCTTGGTTTACTTACTATTCAATTTATATTCATATTCAGAATGAATTCTGAATCTAATTATTTGTTCCATTTTATTTTTCAAAGGAATACTTGGTTTCATTAGTGTTATCATCTGCCTAACTTTTCATCTTATTTCTTCCTTGTCTTCATTTATTCTGATAATCCTGTTATCTTGTCTGAATTTTTAATAGCCAATATTTTCAGTCCCAGAATAAATAATAATGATGATGATATCAGATAACCTTGTCAACTTTCCTTTTTATCTCATTTTTTCCCTTATAAAGAACCATTTAGTAAAATTCTGGTATGCTGATCGGTATAAATACTTCGCATCCAATTAAAAAATTTAGCTCTGCAATTCATATTTTGTAACTCTTTCATTAAAAATTACCAAGACACATCATCAAAAGCTTTCTTTGCATTCAGGAACATAGATGCTGTTTTTCCACCTTTTCTCCTTGAATATTCAATTGCATTCAGCAGATATTTGATGTTATCTTTCATCTATCTTTTTGGAACAAATCCCCTTTGATCTTTATGAATTAATTCTGGAATACACTTTCTAAATCTCTCAGCTATTATTGTTGTGAAAATCTAATGATTTGCATTTAGAAATGAAATTGGTCTATAAGATTTGGTAATAATGGATCATTTCTTTCTTCGTGTATCAGGGTTATATTCACTTCTCACCAAGTTGATGGTACTTGCTTTCTCTCCTGTATTACATTCAGTGCTTTTTGGAGAAGTATTGTGAATATATCTTTAAAAAAATGTAATGCATTGTTGTCAAGCCATTGGGACCAGGAGCATGGCCTTTTTGAGTTTTTTAATAGCATGATTGATCTCTTGTATTGCTATCAATTAGGAAAAGATGGCAAGAATACACAGAAGAACTATACAAGAAGGACCTCAATGTCCTTGACAACCACGATGGTATAATCACTGACCTCGAGCCAGACATCCTGGAAAGCGAAGTTAAATGGGCCTTAGAAAGCATTACTAACAACAAAGCTAGTGGAGGTGATGGTATCCCAGCTGAGTTATTCAAAGTCTTAAAAGAAGATGCTGTTAAAGTGCTGCACTCAATTTGCCAACAAATTTGGAAAACACAACAGTGGCCACAGGATTGGAAAAGGTCAGTGTACATTCCAATCCCAAAGAAGGGCAATGTCAAGGAATGTTCAAACTATCGCACAATTGCACTCATTTCACACGCTAGCAAGGTCATGCTCAAAATCCTACAAGCTAGGCTCCAACAGTACGTGGATAGAGAACTGCCAGAAGTACAGGCTGGGTTTCGAAGAGGTAGAGGAACTAGAGATCAAATTGCCAACATTCGCTGGATTATGGAGAAAGCAAGAGAGTACCAGAAAAACATCTACTTCTGCTTCATTGACTATGCTAAAGCCTTTGATTGTGTGGATCACAATAAATTATGGCAGGTTCTTAAAGAGATGGGAGTACCAGACCACCTCACATGTCTCCTGAGAAACCTGTATAAGGGTCAAGAAGCAACAGTTAGAACCGGATACGGAACAACTGATTGGTTTAGCATAGGAAAAGGAGTACGACAAGGATGTATATTGTCACCTTGCTTATTTAATTTATATGCAGAGTACATCATGCGAAATGCTGGCCTGGATGAATCACAAGCTGGAGTTAAGATTGCTGGGGAAAAGATCAATAACCTCAGATATGCAGACGATACCACTCTGATGGCAGAAAGTGAAGAGGACCTAAAGAGCCTCTTGCTCAGGGTGAAAGAGGAGAGCGCAAAAGTGGGCTTGAAGCTCAACATCAAAAAAACTAAGATCATGGCATCTGGCCCCATCACTCCTTGGCAAATAGAAGGGGAAGTCGTAGAAGTAGTGACAGACTTCACGTTCCTAGGATCCCAGATCACTGCAGATGGTGACTGCAGCCATGAAATTAAAAGACGCCTGCTCCTTGGGAGGAAAGCGATGGCAAACCTAAACAGCATGATAAAAAGCAGAGACATCACCTTGCCAACAAAAGTCCGCATGGTCAAAACAATGGTATTCCCCGTAGTAATGTATGGCTGCGAGAGTTGGACTATAAGGAAGGCCGAGCGCCGAAGAATAGATTCTTTTGAACTATGGTGCTGGAGAAGACTCTTGAGAGTCCCTTGGACTGCAAGGAGATCAAATCAGTCAGTCCTAAAAGAAATCAACCCTGACTGTTCCCTGGAAGGCCAGATCCTGAAGCTGAAGCTCAAATACTTTGGCCACCAAATGAGAAGGGAGCATTCACTGGAGAAGACCCTGATGCTGGGAAAGATTGAAGGTCAAAGAAGAAGGGGACGGCAAAGGATGAGATGGTTAGACAGTGTCATTGATGCAACGAACATGAAATTGAGCAAACTTCAGCGGACAGCGGAAGACAGGAGGGCCTGGCGTAATCTGGTCCATGGAGTCGCGAAGAGTCGGACTCGACTGTGCGACTGAACAACAAATTGCTATCACTGGGTTAGTATTTTTCTGTACTTGGATGTAAATCTTTTAAGTGGTGTCTCAAATAATTTTTTAAAATTTCTTCCTCATCTATGGATTATTCCTTTTAAAGATTTTTTAAAAAAATATTAGTTCCAGCATTTCTTTTTCTGAATAGAATATTTGATTTCTTTTCCTAATCCCTGGTGTCCTTCTTTCCTCTCTTTCTTTTCTTAGACAGATATCTTCCTGGTTTGTTTGCAAATTCAAAATGTCTTTCTTTTAGATATTTAGATTTTTCTGCATTTCTTTTACTGTTTCTTTAATTGTTTCATCTCCTTCAGCTTGTTCTTATTATCAGGAGTTTTATGTTCTTTTTCCAACACCATTATCTCATCTGTTATTTTCTTTATAGGGTCTTGACTTCCCTCCCCTTTTTGCAGCAATTGCCAATAGGGTTCCTCGATTGTAGGCATTATTGGCCTCCCGTATTGTTGATGCTGTGATTTCATCGGTACTTTTGATATTAAAGTATTCTGTTAAAATTTTCTTACTTTTTTGTTTTATTTCATCTTGCTGTAGGAGTATATCATTTAATCTCAATCTTTCTTTCTTTCTTTCTGTCTGTCTGTCTGTCTGTCTTTTTCTTCTAAGTTAACTGTATTGAATTGTGGTCCACTAAAGTCTTTAGCAGAACCTCTGCTCTTCCAGCTTTTGTGATTAAAGTTTTTGATGTCCAACACATATCTATTTTTAATATCATTGATGTCCATCAGAAAAGTACCTAAAGTCTCCTTCATCTGAATGTTCACCAAATATCTTCCATTTCTGAAATTGCCATATATTTAAATACTTTTTTTAGTTTACCTCCAACCTTTTTGAATCTATCTTTTTTTAGGATCTAAGACCATGTCTCTAAGATTAGAATTTCACCTCCCTAGAAACCTAATAGTATTTGATTAAAAATTTCAAAGAATGAGAGGCCCTCAGAGTTTGACTTGCTGTGTAAGATATGGAAGATGGCTAATAGAATACGAGAAGGCTTTGGCAGTTGTGCAGACCTGTTTTTTAAATGGGAGAAAATACCAGGACCTGAATGCAATTGTAGTTCAGCCCACCAAGCTATTTTCTGTCTGTCACAGGAATGTGAGCGTTGTTCTTTCCAGGGAGATGTGATGGAGCTCTTTGAACTCTCCCCAGCTGCAACTGAGTAGATTGAAAAATCTAGATATTTGTATGTAGGGGATTGCCCAATTGGTCTGCATATCCATTGTATCAATTTGGTTGCATCTTTTATCTTATTTTATACTTCCTGCATGTAACTCTGCCATATGATAAATACATAGTAGCTCTGCTGCCAAGGACAACCAATTGAGTTCAACTCAGAGAAAGCTTTAGACATTGTGGCACGATGAAGTTTTTCAAACTTCTGGGCCAAACTGAGTTTGTGAAGCTTCTGGAAACAGTCCCATATACTCCTCCCATGAATCTGCTACCATGGAGAGATGGGAATCAGCTAAGCACTGGACTTGAGGGGTTGAACTCTAACAGGGAAGGCTGGACTCAAAGTTGAGTCTTTACTTTGAGGGGGGAAAGTCAGAATGTTATAAATAAATAAACAGGGAGATCAGGTGTACCATCTGACTTCCACTCTTGTGCAGGAGCCATTTCCAGTGTGGTGTTGTGCTTAAGATTTCACACTAGGACTGAGGAGACATGGTCTTAATTCTTACTCTGCCCTAAAGAATGACTTCTGCCGTGAAGAACAACTTTTCCTGATGGGGAAAGTCTTCCTCAGATGAAGAAATGTATTTTCTTCTTAAGAGAAATCTTTCTTGTAGAGTCAAACTTTTTGTTGTTCAGTCGCACAGTCGAGTCCGACTCTTCGCGACCCCATGGAGCAGACCACGCCAGGCCCTCCTGTCCTCCGCCGTCCGCTGAAGTTTGCTCAATTTCATGTTCGTTGCATCAATGACACTGTCTAACCATCTCATCCTTTGCCGTCCCCTTCTTCTTTGACCTTCAATCTTTCCCAGCATCAGGGTCTTCTCCAGTGAATGCTCCCTTCTCATTTGGTGGCCAAAGTATTTGAGCTTCAGCTTCAGGATCTGGCCTTCCAGGGAACAGTCAGGGTTGATTTCTTTTAGGATTGACTGATTTGATCTCCTTGCAGTCCAAGGGACTCTCAAGAGTCTTCTCCAGCACCATAGTTCAAAAGAATCGATTCTTCGGCGCTCAGCCTTCCTTATAGTCCAACTCTCGCAGCCATACATTACTACGGGGAATACCATTGTTTTGACCATGCGGACTTTTGTTGGCAAGGTGATGTCTCTGCTTTTTATCATGCTGTTTAGGTTTGCCATCGCTTTCCTCCCAAGGAGCAGGCGTCTTTTAATTTCATGGCTGCAGTCACCATCTGCAGTGATTTGGGATCCTAGGAACGTGAAGTCTGTCACTACTTCTACGACTTCCCCTTCTATTTGCCAAGGAGTGATGGGCCCAGATGGACCCAGTCAAACTTAGCAGAATGCAATTGTCGTATCCATTCTTATACAAGGATTTTCTTACGATTTGATGGAGTTTGTTCATCGTTATGTAGTGTTTATTAAACAATATAAATAGTAACAGCCCAAGACAACTAATGAACCAGAAAGCAGGCTGACACTCAGCGCTTTAGGATGAAATAAAATGCAATTTTTCTAATGATTTAACAATGTTATTTTATCATAGTAAATAACATATCCACATTTTTGTATACTCTTTTTTTCCATAAGCACACCATAAGTACAGGAAAAAGTGGGTTGATGAAACTCCCCAGAGTTGACTTTCGTTTCGTTCACAACTTCATCTGAACACACTGAAGCACCGTGGTAATCTCTCTTGAATATCTACTGTTTACAGAGTCTTCACATGATATTCCATGCCATGATTTCAAGTACTAGAATGTATCCTCATCCATTTTACTGGAGAATTTTGTCCCGGGCATACAAATCAATCAATCAGCCTGTTTTCTCAGTAATTGTCAGATTCAGCCTTTTCAGTCTAGGAAACACATCTGTATACTTTTAGATTCTCGGGGAACTCACAGTTGGGTGAGGCTAAAATTGTGATATATATATTTTTAAAAGGCCCTATCCTGCCTTCCTGTGAAGAACAAGTCAGCTCACAAAATGTTCAACAATGGAACAAGGTCAACATTGATTTAAATGAGACCCAGTTTGGTGTAGTGGTTAAGTGCGCGGACTCTTATCTGGGAGAACCGGGTTTGATTCTCCACTCCTCCACTTGCACCTGGCTGGAGTGACCTTGGGTCAGTCACAAGCTCTGGCACAGCTGTTCTCTCAAGGACAGTTTCTGTCAGAGTTCTCTCAGCCCCACCTACTTCACAGGGTGTCTGTTGTGGGGAGGGGAAGGGAAAGGAGTTTGTAAGCCGCTCTGAGGCACCTTTGGGCAGTGAAGGGTGGGGTATAAATCCAAACTCTTCTTCTTCTTCTTCTTCTTCTTCTTCTTCTTCTTCTTCTTCTTCTTCTTCTTCTTCTTCTTCTTCTTCTAAATATCTGCCATGAGTCCCTATTGTCTAAATCTTGGTGCTCTCTCTCTCTCGTTCCAGCTTCACTCCATCTTGAGAAACTTCTCTTTATACAATATTTCCATGGATGGAGTGTATGATGAGAGAGGGGAACCGGTGGTGGACGTGGACATTGTGAACTGGGTGGTGTTTCCCAATAGGTCACTTCTAGGAGTGAAAGTTGGAAGTGTGGAAGCAAAAGCAGCCTCAGAGATCAAGATCACCATTGATCAGAAAGCTTTCCAGTGGCCCAGGTGGTTTAACCAGGTGGGCAAAAACCATCTCTTACGTTTCACTGTCTTTAGTTATTTGGATTGGCACAGCTGTATGTGACTGTGATCATAATCGGCACATGGCTCTACAAGGCAGCTGTGCTTTTTCCTCAGGTGTACGTCCCCACCCTTAATCATAACATCCACAACTTCCCATGGCTTGTGGGGAGGAAAAGCTTACCCATGGAATAGGATGACTTCCTTCATCTTGGTGCCATTGGTGAGCACCCTGAATGGAAGAGCATAGCAGTGGAATCCACAGGGCCTGTCTTTGGCAGAGGGAGGAGCAATGGATTTGCTGAATCACATCTCTTCCCCCTTGGGTCTGCGCATTTTGGTCATGGTTATGCTTTTTGTTTTAAAAGCACAGTTTGAGATCTCAGACAAAAGATGTCCTCTACTTGCATCTCTTCCTGCCACCCCCTCACACCTTCACCTTTTTTTCTTTAGCTCAACAAACCTTCATAAGAACATAAGAGAAGCCAATGTTGAATCAAGCCAGTGGCCCATCTAGTCCAACACTCTGTCACACAGCAGCCAAAATATACCAGGTGCCATCAGGAGGTCCAGCAGTGGGGCCAGGACACTAGAAGCCCTCCCACTGCTGCCCCCTCCAGCACCAAGAATAGAGTGCATCACCTGCCCCAGACTGAGAATTCCCATCTATACCCTGTGGCTCATAGCCACTGATGGACTTCTGCTCCAGATGTTTATCTAATTCCCTCTTGAAGCTGTCCATGCTTGTAGCTGCCACCACCTCCTGTGGCAGTGAATTCCATCTGTTAATCACTCTTTGGGTGAAGAACTATTTCCTTTTATCTGTTCTAACCCAACTGCTCAGCAATAGAGTGCATCACCTGCCCCAGACTTAGAATTCCCATCTATACCCTGTGGCTAATAGCCACTGATGGACTTCTGCTCCATATGCACCTTCCATCTTTCACTTCCACATTCGTGCTCTTCAGTTGTCAATAGCACCTTGCCTGGACACCAGTAGGCCAAAACTCTGGGCCAAAAAAGGAAGTCCCCGAGACACTCCCTCATTTCCCCATCTGTTCCTTGTCTTTATGGGTAGACCGTGCCACGTTCAAGGTGTACAGAGAGCTGTCTCCCTGGATATGCCAAAACGATGCGGAGAGGAGAACCGCTTTGCTGCTACGATTGTTCCCTGTGTGCAGAAGGATCGATTTCCATTCGGGAAGGTAGGGAATTCCAGTGGAAAGGGCAGCCTGTAAGGAAGGGGAGAGAAATATGGAATAGGGTGGTTGTCGACCCCTTCCCCTCTTTTGTTTGCGTCTGAGGAAAGGCATATCATTGAATCTGGGCCCAGGTATCTGACAGTCTGGGATCCTACAGGCAGGTCTATTTTTGGGCAGGAACGCACAGGAACGGAGTTCTGGCTAACTTCAGATTTGGCCGCACCCACTACAGCTAAACCCTCTGTGTGCGTGGCTACAGACTGAAGGCCTGGAGAGCAACCCCCCCCCGGCGACTCCAAGGTGGGCGGGCTGAGGGGGGCTGGAAGGATCAGGGAGGCACTTAAATGCCTCCCTGTGCCTTCCCCGGCTTGTCCAAGGGCCAGCTAGCCTGGGCTCCCTTGCAGCCACAGGGCGCCCAGGCAAGGCATGGGGGTGTGGCCTAATATGCTAATGAGCTGTGCTGCCAGGGGTGTGGCCTAATATGCTAATGAGTTCTTGCTGCTGGGTGTGGCCTATTATGCTAATGAGTTCCTGCTGGGCTTTTTCTACCAAAAAAGCCCTGTCTACAGGTATATCTCTTTGTGAGGGAACAATAGGAACGGAAGGCAATCTCCCCTCCCCCCCAGGCCTGATTCACTTTCAAGTCCCTGTCCTAACCCTGAGCAACCCGTGCTTCTGGTGGTGATAGAAACTGCCATCAAGTCACAGCTGACGTATGGCAACCCCTAATATTTTCAAGGGAAGAGACTTCAGAGGTGGTTTGAAACTGCCACCCACCATGTCCCCCCCAGTGTTCCCTCTAAGCTGAGTTAGTGTGAGCTAGCTCGCAGATTTTTAGCCTCCAGCTCACACATCTTTGTTTTAGCTCAGGAAGGGATGGCTCCAGAGCAGACTAATTCATGCAGTAGCCAAATCGCTCGCTCACAACTCTAATGCCCGTAGCTCACAGAGTGGAATTTTTGCTCACAAGACACCACAGCTGAGAGGGAGCATCTATCACAACCCGGCTATTCTTTGGAGGTCCCCTATCCAGATACAACCAAGGGCTGAACCTGCTTAGCTTCTGAGATCTGACAAGATTGGGCTAGCCTTGGCTATCTAGATTTCGACTGCCACATGGAGTACAAGAAGGCTACAGTCAGACCCCAGGGCCTTGTTTGATATCCTGAGTTCTGGTGGGACTTTGTGGCTTTCATGCAGGGATGGATTCTCAGATGAAGAAGGGCCTCTTCCCACACTACTAGACATCATAGCTTGGGTCTGGGTACCGCAGATGTCACAGAGCCACCCCTATGTGGTGGGGTCTCTTGCAGTCCTCCACCTGCAGTGCCCCATTAGGATCAAGACCATGGTGCATGTGAAGAAGCTGCTTCATTCCTCCACCCTGTGTCATTTTCTGAACCTGATGGAGTCCCTATTTGGGGACACTCAAGTGTTTCCTAGGAAGTACGTGGGTTTCTCCAAGAGGCCCAATAGCACCCTGGGGGAATGTCTCAGGCTGGGAAAATGGTGTAGGGCAGAGGGTTGATGCTTTCCCAAATCTGCTACCTGAGATCCCTCTTTAGGGGGCATTGCCAAGTGGGTCTAAACAGCAAACGTCTGCCCTTCTCCCTTCCTGACCTCTCCCTGACTCTATCTTGTCTGTTTCTCCTGTAATTTATGGGACCATCAAGAAAGATAATAAAATAGAATATACAGTTACTCTTTTTTTTCCCTAGATGCAGACCACTGTGACAAATGTCCGACAGACCACCATCAAAATGAGGACAGGACTCAATGTGTCCCAAAGGCTATAACATTTCTGTCTTATGAGGAACCTGTGGGGATCAGCCTTGCTTTCTTTGCCCTGCTGCTGTCCATAACTACAAGTTTCATATTAGGGATCTTCATCAAATACCTTGATACTCCTGTAGTCAAAGCCAACAACCGGGACCTCACCTACATTCTCCTTGTCTCCCTCTTGCTTTCCTTTTTGTCCTCCTTTCTCTTCATCGGGCAGCCCAGGAAAGTGACCTGCCTTCTCCGACAAACCACCTTCAGCACCATCTTCTCCCTGGCTGTTGCTTCTGTCTTGGCCAAAACCATCACCGTGGTGGTGGCTTTCATGGCCACCCGACCAGGAAACAGGATGAGGCAATGGCTGGGGAAGAGTCTGGCCAACTCCGTTGTCCTTCTATGTTCTGGTACCCAAGTTGGCTTCTGTGTCGTCTGGCTGAGCATCTTTCCCCCCTTCCCAGAGTCGGACATGCACTCCCAGCCTGCATACATTGTCCTCCAATGCAACGAAGGGTCTGTGGCCATGTTTTATGGTTCCCTGGGATACATGGGCTTCCTGGCTGCCATCTCTTTCCTGGTGGCTTTCCTGGCCAGGAAGCTGCCTGGGGCCTTCAATGAAGCCCAGCCGATCACCTTCAGCACGCTGGTGTTTTGTAGCGTTTGGGCCTCTTTTGTGCCCACCTACCTGAGCACGAAGGGGAAATACATGGTAGCCGTGCAGGTCTTCTCCATTTTGGCCTCCAGTGCTGGATTGCTGGGCTGCATCTTCATCCCCAAATGCTATATCATCCTACTGAGGCCTGATTTGAATACAAAGGAGCATCTCATGACGAGACCTAAACATGGCATCTGAAGAGCCACACTTTGCTGTCTATTCCAGAGAGACCAAGAATTTTTCGGTGTCCACTTTCAAGAGTCAATTTTTCCTTTGTTAGACTCGCAGAATTATAGAATCATAGAATCGTGGAGTTGGAAGTGACCACCAGGGTCATCTAGTCCACCCTCCTGCACAATGCAGGAAATTCAGAAGCTTCTCCTTCTCCACACCTACAGTGACCACTGTTCCATGCCTGGAAGATGACAAGAAACCTCCAGGATCCCTGGCGAAACTGGGCAGGAGAAAAATTGCCTCCTGATCACGACATGGCAATCAGCATTTGCCTGGGCATGTGAGAAAGGCCCACAAGAACTAAGCACTGAGGCAACCCTTCCTGCTCTCTTGAAGTGGGTGAATGGGACATGTTACAGAAGAGTTTCTTGGGCTTACACATGGAATTGATTAGATTTTGAGACCACAGATGAACGACATATGGAATTCACTGCCACAGGAGGTGGTGGCAGCTACAAGCATGGACAGTTTCAAGAGGGAATTAGATAAACATATGGAGCAGAAGTCCATCAGGGGCTATTAGCCACAGGGTATAGATGGGAACTCTCAGTCTGGGGCAGGTGATGCACTCTATTCTTGGTGCTGGAGGGGGCAGCAGTGGGAGGACTTCTAGTGTCCTGGCCCCACTGCTGGACCTCCTGATGGCACCTGGTATATTTTGGCTGCTGTGTGACAGAGTGTTGGACTAGATGGGCCATTGGCCTGATTGGCTTCTCTTATGTTCTTATGACTCTGCCACGACTAAAGGTGAGGAGAGTTCAGGATATAGACTCACATTAGAAAGAGAGACTGGGAGGCAGGCTAAGGAGAATTTTTTTCATTCCCATCCATCCCACAGAGGCAGGAGGAAAACTTAGTCAATAATCTTTCCTTCAGGGTATTAACACAGACTGAACAATGCCTGTGAAATCTTGGTCAGGGTTTTGTCCCTACTCCACACTGTAACCCTTTTCAAATGCGGGTGGACATCTTTAAATTAATCAGGTCATTAAAATTAAAGAAAGGTTTTGGTGATGTACAAGTCGTTGAACAGAGTAAGTTTAAACTAAAATCCTTGTTTTTGCCTAATTGTAATGATAATCCTATACAGGTTTATGAAAAGCTTGTTCTCCGAGAGATTGCAAGATATGAGAGTTGCCTGAGGAGGATTAAATTTAAGTTGACCAAGCAAGAGGGTGAGGTGCTGTTGGATTTTATAATCCTTGATGAAGACAGTTATCTGATGAAGACCACGAAACGATGGCATGATCCGGAAGCCACGTCATACAGAAAAGCTCTTGTTTATTCTTTTAAAGAGAGAATCTATCCCAAAATATTATTATATTGACGTTTTATTGTCTGCTTCTATATTTGAAATGTGTAATACATCTGATAATACACCTGATTTTACTTGTTGTATGCAACGACTCATAATATCTGATAAACTTGATGAATCTATATTTTCCTCTACCCCTTCTTTCCTTTTGTATCCCACTTTTCTGAGAAAAGAAAAAAAAAAGAAAAAGGTTTTATATAGAAAATGGCTTTGATGTCTTCATAATGTGGAAAAGACTCTGATTGGTTTCAGTGTCTCAGTGTTCAGTTTTCCAGTCAAAAGAAGAAGAAGAAGAAGAGAGGAGGAGGAGGAGGAGGAGGAGGAGGAGGAGGAGGAGGAGGAGGAGATTGGATTTATACCCCGTCCTTCACTTTTGAGTCTCAGAATGGCTTACAAACTCCTTTCCCTTCCCCTCCCCACAACAGACACCCTGTGAGGTAGGTGGGGCTGAGAGAGTTCTGACAGAAACTGCTCTTTCAGGAACAGCTGTGCCAGAGCTTGTGACTGACCCAAGGTCACATCAGCAGGTGCAAGAGGAGGAGTGGGGAATCAAACCCAGTTCTCCCAGATTAGAGTCCGCACACTTAACCACTACCCCAAACTGGCTCTAGCAATAACAGATACTCTTGGCTAAACCACTAAGTGGTATATTAAGAACCAGGACTGAATGTTGGTTTGTTCACTTTACGTAATTGTGTAAAACCCACCATGTGGGCTGACATAAGATGTGATTGCTTGCTGTATTGTTTACCTTTAAACATCCTTTGTGCAGTTTGCGAAAGTGATGGATTGTTTACCTCTAAAATTTTGTGCATATAGGTAAAGGTAAAGGTTCCCTTGCTCGAAAGCCAGTCGAATCCGACTCTAGGGCTGCGGTGCTCATCTCCGTTTCAAAGCCGAAGAGCCAGCGCTGTCCGAAGACGTTTCCGTGGTCATGTGGCCGGCATGACTAAACGCCGAGGCGCACGGAACGCTGTTACCTTCCCACCGAAGTGGTACCTATTTATCTACTTGCAATTTCTTGCTTTCAAACTGCTAGGTTGGCAGGAGCTGGAACGGGAGCTCACCCCATCATGCGGCACTCCCGGGTCTCGAACTGCTGAACTACTGACCTTCCACAGCCTGCAGTTCAGCGTCTTAACCACTTGAGCCACTGCAGCTCCTTTTGTGCATATATATGTTAGTAATTGTAAAGATTAATTGACTGAGAATTTTTTTTGGGGGGGAGGAAACCTTTATTATTGTTTTTTTGGATAAGCAACAAATAATTCAAGGGCCCTATATCGCAGTAGATTTTCTTGACTGTTTGGTTTTCACAACTGTGGTTCCTCTTGCCGGACTAAGTTTCGAAACAAGGCAGCTGGCTGGCGGTGTGCCGTACTGCAGGCGTCTGGCTTCTTCTAAGACTTCCCCGCAGGCCTGCCTGTGGGAACTATGGCACACGGTGGAAAAGGCAGCGGGGCAGGAGTTGTCTGGCACCAAAGGCTCAAGGACATTTGGTGCATAGTTAATTTCCACATCTGGTGTGCAAAATAGCTTCAAAATACCTTCAAAGCCAGTCCAGGGCTGGCTCCCCCTCCCAGAGTTGCTTTTGTTGGGCAAGGTAGCCTCAGAACATAGCAGGGGTGGATCTCTTCACCTGATTTTCAGACCCTCCTCTGCTGACTACCTATTCCCACCTGCTGGGTTTGGCTCTTCCTCCCTGGCTGCCACTTGGACGTGACTTTTAAATGCTCCCCCGGGGGAGGACCAACCCCGGGCTTAGCCGTTCCTCCATCCCCAACATAGTCCTGGAGGCTGAAAGTCCCCTGGGCCAATGGATCCTTATCTGGGGTCAGTAAACTCGCTGGCCCTCCCCTGAGACCTCTTTAAAGGGCTTGCTGCCCCACCCGATCTCCTCTAAGAAGATCTCCCCCATGCTGATTGTCCTCCTTACCCCTTTACCAGAGCTCCTCTGGGTCCCAGCCCCAGGGTCTCCTCTGGTAGGAACTCAGGTGGGCTGGCTTCTGTGTTGAGCACGCTGCTGAAAGGCAGCTGGACTCCTTCAAGTTGAAGGACTCCCAAGTCAGCTCCATCAAGGATGGCCTACTGTGATTGGACAGATGACTTCCCCAGATTTGGGGTTTGCTGGTGTGGCACCCCTTCAGTGGGGTTCGTGGTCCCTTGAAGTGAAGGGATGCAAGCCCCTTCTCCATCCTGGCCTCCAGCGCCGGATAGGTGGTCTGCATCTTCATCCCCCAATGTTACATTATCATAGTGAGGCCTGATCGGAATGCCAAGGAACAACTTATGGTGAATAGTAAAGATAAGATTTGATTCTTAGTACGGGGCTTTTCATTTTTGCCAAACTAACCTAGTGTGAGTAGTAAACTGGCCTCACAAGTGAACTCTCTGATATCCCACCAATAGGGGTGGATAAAACGAACGAATGAAGCTTCAGGGCCCCTAATCCTGGAGAGGCCCTGAAGCAACTTTTTTTAAAAAAAAAAAAAAGAGTGAATTTTTCAACAAAATTGATGGGGTTTTTTTAAGTGTTTGTTATTATAATAAATCTGTTTTAGTGACAGAATCATAAGCCAATGGGGTTGAAGTGCTTACTATTGGCCTTAGGATATGCTCTTATACCCATTTCATAGGGTCTCAAAAAGTCCCTATAATTGGTCACATGTCAGAATTTTCTCAGGGGCTTGCAGCTTGGTTAAGTGTGCCGATCTGGGAGACCCGGGTTTGATTCCCCACTCCTCCACTGATCAGCAATTTTAAATGCGAGAGGGAACGGCGGTGAAACCCGGTCAAAATTACGGTGTGACCGCGGCCCAAATGTCACTTCATCATTAGGAATAATGCTCTGCTGCACGTTTGTCATTTGGCCACTAGATGTCAACATAGCATTAGAAATGGCATCCTGCTGCATAAACAGGGCTGCTGTTTTTTCTCACTGCTGATACTTCTCACAGCCCTTTCTTACATACCCCCATTCATGGCAAAAACAACACATCTGTGAGGGAGGCAGGATTTCTAGTCTGACCCAGCAGGACTCTTGTTATGTTCTTTTGAGAGAGCTTGTCGTGAAGTTCCAGCCTTCTCTCTATCTATACTAGGGTTGCCAGTCCTCCAAGATCAGCTGGGAGTCTACTGGGACTGATTTGGAAGCGATAGCCCTGTTGTCCTGTGCAAAGCAGGTAATCTCCACTGAGCAGTGGCCCCTGGAGAAAAGGCCTACTCATGAGGGAGGGCCTTGGGAGAACTCTTAGAACAGGGAGGCAGAACATCCCTTACTCAAGGAGGGTGTCATAGCCCTGGTAGAGTAGGAACCTGTTGTTGGAAACGTATCCCATCAAAGCTTTTTTCCTCTTTACCAGTGAGGTTTATGCCATGAAGAAGTAGCATTTATGTGGTCCCAACCCCCACCCTGGTGTGGATTCATTGATGGCCAGTAAAGTTGTTACTCCAAGCAAAACTCTTTCCACACACTCCAAGCATTTATACAGTTTCTCTCCAGTGTGGATAACTAGATGGTTAGTAAGCTGTGAACTCCAAGCAAAGCTCCTCTCACAATCGAAGCATTTATATGGTTTCTCCCAAGTGTACATGTATTTATGGGTAGTAAGATCTGAACTCCAAGCTAAGTTCTTTTCACAATTCAAGCATTTATAGGGTGTTTTTTTTAACCAGTGTGGATTCATCAATGGGCAGTAAGGCTGTCCCTCCAAGGAAAGCTCTTTGCACAATCAAAGCATTTATATGGCTTCTCCCCACTGTGAATATGCTGATGCCTAATAAGGTGTGAACTCTGAGCAAAGCTCTTTGCACAATCCAGGCATTTGTATGGTTTCTCCCCAGTGTGAATATGTTGATGATCCATAAGCTGTGAACTTGAAGCAAAGCTCTTTCCACAATCCAAGCATTTATATGGTTTCTCCCCTGTATGATTACGTTGATGTCTAGTAAGGTGTGAACTCCGAGCAAAGCTCTTTTCACAGTCTAAACATTTATACGGTTTCTCTCTTGTGTGAATATGTCGATGTTTAGTAATATCAGAACTCTGAGCAAAGCTCTTTCCACACTCCAGGCATCTATATGGTTTCTCCAGTGTGTGGAATCGTCGATGTGCAGTAAGGCTGTCACTCCAAGCAAAGCTTTTTGCACAATCCAAGCATTTATACGGTTTCTCCCCTGTGTGAATACGTTGATGTCTAGTCAGCTGTGAACTGTAAGCAAAGCTCTTTCCACAATCCAAGCATTTATATGGCTTCTCCCCAGTGTGGATACGTTGATGGGCCATAAGGTGAGAACTGTAAGCAAAGCTCTTTTCACAATCCAAACATTTATATGGTTTATCCCCAGTGTGGATACGTTGATGGGCCGTAAGGTGTGAACTCTGAGCAAAGTTCTTTTCACAATCCAAGCATTTATATGGTTTCTCCCCTGTGTGGATACGCTGGTGTTTAGTAAATTCAGAATTCCGAGCAAAGCTCTTTCCACACACTAAGCATTTATACGGTTTCTCTCCTGTGTGAATCCTGTGATGTGTATCAAACACCTCACATTCGGCACCCTGAGAAGCAGAACATTCATTCCCGCGCCTCCATTTTCTTCCAGTGCTTCTTTTCTTCTGTTTTCTGCCAAGTAGATGGTGGCGTGATTCTCCCTCAGTCTCGTTCTGCAGCCGCCCGTCAGCCACTAGAACAGAAAAGAACGGTAAGCCTTTTAAGCAAAAGAGGAATGCAATAAGGAAGGCCATTAACTGATCTATAGAACGACAGGACAGAAATCACTTGACGGGGAAAGAAATCCTGCCCTGTATTAATTGGCTGCTGAGTCTTCCTTGGAAGGTAGTTCCATCACAGACAAGGCGGGCTAGCGGAACCTCCTTGTGTAGAGGCAGTATCTCTCTGAAGAGGGACACTTTGGATTGGCTCCTCTTCTAGTGTAATGTGACAGCAGCTATGAAGCTTTTTGTGCAATGTGACAGCAGCTATGAAGCTTTTGCCATGAAATCTCTTATGCAAATATTATATGCAGCCCCATTTAGTATTAGTTCTAATAAGATAATACGATAAGAGAGGATCCAGTCCAAATTCCTAACGGCAGTTTTTCAAACTCCACCCAACGTGGAGGAGGAGGGGGAGGAGGACAAGAAGAAGAAGGAGGAGGAAGAGGAGAAGGAGGAGGAGGAGAAGGAGAGGAGATTGGATTTATACCCCGCCCCTCACTACCCAAGGGAGTCTCAGAGTGGCTTACAAACTCCTTTCCCTTCCCCTCCCCACAACAGACACCCTGTGAGGTAGATGGGTCTGAGAGAGCTCTGACAGAAACTGCTCTTTTTCAAGGACAGCTCTTGTCAGAACTTTGGCTTGCCGAAGGTCATCCAGCAGGTGCATGTGGAGGAGTGGGGACTCAAACCCGGTTCTCCCAGATTAGAGTCCGCGCACTTAACCAAACTGTATGTATGAAATGCAGCAATTAGAATAGAGGCGGGAATGGTGACAGTAGAAGCTAGGATGTGGATAGCAAGATTTTAAAATACTGGTTGAAACTAGCCGACAATGACTATGGGATTGCTCGTTTAATTTTAAAAGACAGATTTACTCTGCTATGGCTCCATTAATGCTGAGGAAGCAACTAGGTCACCAAACCTCATAAAGGATATCATAGCACTGGAAAAAGTGCAGAAAGGGGCAACTAGGATGATAAAAGGGTTGGAACACATTCCCTATGAAGAAAGGTTAAGGTGCTTGTGGCACTTTAGCTTGGAGAAACGACGGCTGAGGGGTGGCCTGATCAAGGTTTATGCATGGGATGACATATGGGATACAGCAGGTTGAGAAAGAGGTACTTTTCTCCCTTTCTCAGAAGACAAGAACTCGTGGGCATTCCACGAAATTGCCGAGCAGTCGGGTTAGAACGGGTAAAAGGAAGTACTTCTTCGCCGAAAGAGTGATTTAACACATGGAATTCACGGCCACAGGAGGTGGTGGCAGCTACAAGCATGGACGGTTTCAAGAGGGAATTAGATAAGCATATGGAGCAGAAGTCCATCAGTGGCTATTAGCCACAAGGTATAGATCAGGACAGGAGCTGCGGTGGCTCAAGTGGTTAAGACGCTGAACTGCAGGCTGTGGAAGGTCAGTAGTTCAGTAGTTCGAGACCCAGGTGCCGCATGACGAGGTGAGCTCCTGTCTCTAGTTCCAGCTCCTGCCAACCTAGCAGTTCGAAAGCAAGAAATTGCAACTAGATAAATAGGTACCACTTCGGTGGGAAGGTAACAGCGTTCCGTGCGCCTCGGTGTTTAGTCATGCCGGCCACATGACCACGGAAACGTCTTCAGACAGCGCTGGCTCTTCGGCTTTGAAACGGAGAAGAGCACCGCAACCCTAGAGTCGGATTCGACTGGCTTTCGAGCAAGGGAACCTTGACCTTGATAGATCGGGACTCTCAGTCTGGGGCAAGTGATGCTCTGTATTCTTGGTGGTTGGGGGGCAACAGTGTCCTGTGGGGGGTGTCCTGGCCCCTCTGCTGGACCTCCTGAGGGCACCTGGTGTTTTTGGCCACTGTGTGACAGAGTGTTGGACTGGATGGGCCTGTTCCAACATGGGCTTCTCTTATGTTCTTATTTTAGCTTATGTGCTAATACAGCGACTATGTAGAACCCCCTCCCTTGCCTGCATTTACAGCCACTCCACTCCCCTACTGAGAGTCTCTCTGATCGCAATGGGAAGTTGTCAAAAAGTCACAGCTGACTTAAGGCAACCTCATAGTGTTGTCGAGGCAAGAGAAGTGGCTTGCCCGTTGCTTGCCTCTTCATAGCAAACCTGGACTTCCTTGGTGGTTTCCCATCCATGTACTAACCAGGACCGACCCAGCTTAACTTCCGAGAGCTGAAGAGATCGGACTAGCCTGGGCCATCCAGGTCATAGAATCATAGACTTGGAAGGGGCCAGACAGGCCATCTAGTCCCACCTCCTTGCCCAATGCAGGACCAGCCTAAAGCATCTCTGACAAATATTCGTCCAGCCTCTTCTTGAAAGCTGTCAGTGAAGGGGAGATCACCACCTCCCTAGGCAGCTGATTCCACCTTTGAACCACTCTGACTGTGAAAAAGTTTTGCCTAATATCCAGCCGATACCTTCCTGCATGTGATTTCAACCCGTTGCTTCGGGTCCTATCCTCTGCTGCCAACTGAACAACATAAGAACATAAGAACATAAGAGAAGCCAATGTTGAATCAGGCTAATGGCCCATCTAGTCCAACACTCTGCCACAGAGTGGCCAAAATATACCAGGTGCCATCAGGAGGTCCAGCAGTGGGGCCAGGACACTAGAAGCCCTCCCACTGCTGCCCCCTCCAGCACCAAGAATAGAGTGCATCACCTGCCCCAGACTGAGAGTTCCTATTTATACCTTGTGGCTAATAGCCACTGATGGACTTCTGCTCCATATGTTTATCTAATTCCCTCTTGAAACTGTCCATGCTTACAGCTGCCACCACCTCCTGTGGCAATGAATTCCATGTGTTAATCACTCTTTGGGTGAAGACGTACTTCCTTTTATCTGTTCTAACCCGACTGCTCAGCAATTTCATGGAGTGCCCACGAGTTCTTGTCTTCTGAGAAAGGGAGAAAAGTACTTCTTTTTCAACCTGCTCAATCAAACTGGAACAGCTCCTTGCCCTCCTCCCAATGGCAGCCTTTCCAATATTTAAAAAGAGCCATCAGGTCAGACCAGGGGTCCTTCTCGGCAGGAGTAAGATCTACTTTCAGTGTCTGTCAGTCAAGAGAAAGGAGAGCCTTACCCAGAGAGGCCACGTTCTGGCAATTCTCCTCCATGACTTCCCGGTGAAGCCTTCTTTGGTCGGGATCCAGCAGAGCCCATTCCTCCTCAGTGAAATGAACAGACACCTCCTTTAAGGTCACCAGAACCTGAAAAGAGACACAAACAAACTCCTCTTATCTTCACGGATCATGTAAGAAAACTTCCCCTTTTAGGTAAAGGTAAAGGTTCCCTTGCTTGAAAGCCAGTCGAATCCGACTCTAGGGTTGCGGTGCTCATCTCCGTTTCCAAGCCGAAGAGCCAGCACTGTCTGAAGATGTTTCCGTGGTCATGTGGCCGGCATGACTAAACACCAAGGTGCACGGAACGCTGTTACCTTCCCACCGAAGTGGTACCTATTTATCTAGTTGCAATTTCTTGCTTTCGAACTGCTAGGTTGGCAGGAGCTGGAACTAGAGACGGGAGCTCACTCCGCCACGCGGCACCCGGGTCTCGAATCACTGAACTACTGACCTTCCACAGCCTGCAGTTCAGCGTCTTAACCACTTGAGCCACCACAGCTCTTCCCCTTCTAAGGGAGATCCAAAAGGACTATAATAAGATGCGGACTTTCAGGATGCACACTTCCATTTTTGATGTCGTTTCCAGTGAGTAGCACCGGTTGAGGGAAAGAGACAGAAGGCAAGGCACCTCTCTGGCCGAGGGAGGGTGAGGAGGGGCCCCGAGGGGCATGATCTAGAGTTCCACAACTTACCTGATCAGGCTGCATGAAAGCGGCTTTCTCTCTCCCACAAAGAGACGGCGAAGAATGTGCGGCACCACCTGGAAGGGAAAGATGGTAAATGGAAGGCGTTCTGTACTCTCCAAGTACTTCGCCCTGTGATTCCTTGTGTGTGGGGAAGGGAATGATTCTCCCTGTCTTGGCTCCTAGAATCATAGAATGTTAGAGTTGGAAGGGACCTTGCGGGTCATCTAGTCCAACCCCCTGCACTCTGCAGGAGCGGAGCCGAAAGATAGCCCTACATACCTACAACATACCCGAAAGATGGTCGGGTATTATAACTGGAACTATCCTCGCATCCTTCTTTTCGGGTCGTTTTTTGCTTTCACGCTTTTCACAAATTTATCAATTAATTTATTTATTAATTCAATTTTTTTATCCCACCCTCCCCACCACCAACAGGCAGGCTCAGGGCGGCTTCATATTGAGGATTAAAAATATAAAACACAAACATGCCCAGTCACAGCTCACAATAAATAGAATAAAATAGAATAAAAATAAAGTGCTGGTAGGCCAAACCCTATCTTGATACAGTTGTCACGTGCAAAACTGTGGTCTGTTTGTCCACGGACACAGAATCCATAGAATTCGGGAGGAAGAACTCTGAAATGCAAGTAACAGGCAGTTCTGAACCCACTGAGAAAACTGCAGCACCCGTACATCGCAGAATCTCTTTAGAGCCAAGCAACACAGGTGAGAGATGCCACCGACACATTTTTTCTATTATAGCTGCATGCAGGGCTCTTTTTGTAGCAGGAACCGCTTTGCATATTAGGCAACACACCCCTAATGTAGCCAATCCTCCAAGAGCTTACAGAGCTCTTCTTACAAGGGCTACTGTAAGCTCTTGGAGGATTGGCTACATTAGGGGTGTGTTGCCTAATATGCAAAGCGGTTCCTGCTACAAAAAGAGCCCTGGCTGCATGCAATGCTCCCTCCAAGCTGTGGAGTCTTGTTGTGAGCCGAAATTCTGCTTTGTGAGCTACTGGCACTAAAGTTATGAGCCAGCCATCCAGCTACTGCATCAGTTAGTTTGCTCTGGAGCCACCCCTTCCTGAGCTAAGGCCAAAATGTGCGAGCTGGAGGCCAAAAACCGGTGAGCTAGCTCACAATAGCTCAGCTTAGAGGGAACACTGGCTGCATGCCTTCTTCTGTTGGACGCTCCAAACATGACGGCCACCCCTCTGCACTGTTGTGCTGTCAAAATCGGGGAGGTATTTCTGCAAAGGAAATGTTCTTTTATTGCTTACCTATTCCCCCACGACGCTACCGGTGCTGCCTCGTCTCTCCTTCCCGCAGCGGCATCAGCACATCCCCATGCACTTGGGGGCGTCGATCTGGAAGTGGCCGCCGCAAGTCACGTCACCTTCTCGGTGGACACCTCTCTAGGAATGGAGACTCTGTCCATTTAACCCTTCGATCGACTCCCTCTCCAGAAGGCAAAAAGGGTCTCCTGCTGCCTTCGCCCCTCCAAAGGGCGCATCTCTTTGCCCAGCAAGCGTCCCTCCGATTTCCCTGCAAAGCGCAGCAAAGGAGAAGACCGGATTTCGACCCCCCCCCTTTCTCCATCCCAGCTTCAGCTGGTGAAGAGTCCAAGCAGGGATCCTGAGTTTCAGAATGGAAAGGGGGGGAAGGCAGCTAGGACGGAGTCCCTGAAGGAAAAAGAATCCCCCTGTACATGTTGGGGGGAAAATATCTTTAGTTTCCTAAAAATTGCGTGGAGAAAACGGAGAAGCTTCTGGCCGGGCTCACTGGCTTGAGCCACACATTTCTAAGGCAGCAGCTGTGCTGCTTCCTCTTTAGAGAAGACTCTACTCTGGGGTGTGTGGTTTTTTTATATATAATTTTATTTTATATATAAGACAAGCAAAAGAAAAAAACCAAACATACATACAACAAAAAAGGGGGAATTCTGTTTACGACATTATTTTATCTGTTAAATTGCCTCATACATTAACAAATTCTATTTTTTTAAAAAAAAATCCACCTTGTATTTTACAGTATATCTCTGTTTATAACTAAAAAGAAAGTTGTAGTTCGTATTTCCTTGTACTTTGGTTCTATATCCCTATGATTTATTTGTTGGGCTCTTCCATCCATTTGTAGAATCTTGTCCACGTATTCTCAAAATTTTCTTCCTTTTGTCCTTTAAAAATTAAAGTCAGTTTCTCCACCTCTGCAGTTTCAAGTATTTTAGTTGCTGTAGATTTTCCGGGTTGTGTGGCTGGGGTCTTGGCATTGTAGGACCTGACGTTTCGCCAGTAGCTGTGACTGGCATCCTCAGAGCTATAACACAAAAAGATGTAGTACTCTCTGCATCAGGGTACTAGAAAGATGTAGTACTCTCTGTGTCAAGGTACAAGACACAGAGAGTACTACACAGAACACAGAGAGTACTACACAGAAAAGGTAAAAATAAAGGCATTGCTTTCAAACTGCTAGGTTGGCAGGAGCTGGGACTAGAGATAGGAACTCACTCCATCATGCGGCACACTCAGGTCTCAAACTGCTGAAGTGCTGACCTTCCACAGCCTGCAGTTCAGCATCTTAACCACTTGAGCCACCACAGCTCCTTTTATTCACAGATAAATATTTGGTGATGTAGGTTATCCTCCCCTCAAACAATAATTGAGAGTCAATGTGATTTCAGGAAGGGTTGCATCGTCCTCCTGGGAGTGGGGGGGCCTGAGCCGCCAAGGCTGCATTCCGTCCGCAGGGTCAAGGGCCTGGCCCTGGTCCTCTGTCTTTTCTTTTCAGGAAGTGGAAAGGCCCACCCGGGGTTTCCTGGTCTTCTGGTTCCAAGAGTATCTGAAAGGGCATTTGCTGCTGGAGAGGAGGGAGGGAGTCTTCCCTGGAACTTCCAGAGGGCTGAAAGCCAAGGGCATATTGGTGACCTGTGGGGTGGAGCTCCTCATCTCCTACACAGTCTTCTTCTCAGTTCCAGATTGGTCAAGGGCAGACCTTCAGTCACAGACAGGAAGAAGATCTAAACATTTTGGAAACTACTATGCTCAAACAAGCTCCTTCTCCCTGTTGCTCAGAATATCTTCCTAATGTAGTTTGGTTCCTCTGCAGCCTTCTAAAAACCTTCCATGGACTTCCATGGACTAGTGAGGAATATCAGTGGCTATTATAAACTCACATTTGGGGGGGGGGTTAGGAAAGAAGCTTAGTCCCACAAGAGGAGCCACAGTCATGAAAACCAAACAGTGAAGAAAATGAACTATGATATAGGGCCCTTGAATTATTTGTTGCTTATCCAAAAACAATAGTAATTTTTGCCTAAAAATTCTCAATCTTTAAAATTACTAACATATATATGCACAAAAATTTAAATGTAAACAATCCATCAATTAACTTCACAAACTTGCACAAAGAATTTTTAAAGGTAAACTATCCAACCATCAGTCACATCTTATAACGGCCCACGTGGTGACTTTTATACAATTATGTAAAGTGAAAAATCCAACATTCAATCCGGTTCTTTAACATACCATGTAGTGGTTTAACCAAGTTGTTGTTGTTCAGTCGCACAGTCGAGTCCGACTCTTCGCGACCCCATGGACCAGATTACGCCAGGCCCTCCTGTCTTCCGCTGTCCGCTGAAGTTTGCTCAATTTCATGTTCGTTGCATCGATGACACTGTCTAACCATCTCATCCTTTGCCGTCCCCTTCTTCTTTGACCTTCAATCTTTCCCAGCATCAGGGTCTTCTCCAGTGAATGCTCCCTTCTCATTTGGTGGCCAAAGTATTTGAGCTTCAGCTTCAGGATCTGGCCTTCCAGGGAACAGTCAGGGTTGATTTCTTTTAGGATTGACTGATTTGATCTCCTTGCAGTCCAAGGGACTCTCAAGAGTCTTCTCCAGCACCATAGTTCAAAAGAATCTATTCTTCGGCGCTCGGCCTTCCTTATAGTCCAACTCTCACAGCCATACATTACTACGGGGAATACCATTGCTTTGACCATGCGGACTTTTGTTGGCAAGGTGATGTCTCTGCTTTTTATCATTTGGTGCAGAAGAGGAGAGCGACCTTTGGGATACCACACAAATGCTGCTGTTCTTGCTGTGGATTTTTTATCATTCCATGGGGCCTGTAAAATGGAGTGGTTCCACCAGGCCTTCAGGTGAGGCGGTGGGCGTCCATTTGGTTGGCCTCCCTGCTTTAGTTCCCAATCTACAGAAATATTCTGATTCCACCTATGACCCTAACAGTCCTCTTCTTTTTATGTAAATTGCGTAACAGTCCTCTTTTTATGCAATTTGCCGCTACCTTGAATTTTACTGTTTTAGTGATTTTAATGCAAGAAATTTTATTGTAATGAGTCTCTGACTCTGCTTGTTGTGATCCACCCTGGGCCTGTTTTGGGGAAGGCGGAATAAAAATCCGAAAAATAAATAAATGATGGGAGAAGCACTTTCTACACTCCAAGCATTTATATGGTTTCGCCTGTGTGAACCCTTTGATGTGAAGTTAGCTCACCATTCAGAGAGAAGCAATTTCCACACTCCAAGCATTTTTATAGCTTCTCACCAGTATGAATCTTTTGATGTCTCCTTAGGTTGCTACTCTTAGGGAAGCACTTTCCACACTCCAAGCACTTATACGGTTTCTTAACTATGTGAAATCTTTGATGTTTAGTTATGTGGGAATTCATAGAGAAGCACTTTCCACATTTCAAGCATTTATATGGTTTCTCCTGTGTGAACCTTTTGATGTGTCAGGTGGTCACTCTGAGAGAAGCACTTTCCATATTCTAAGCATATATAGTTTCCCCTGTGCAAACCCTTTGATGTGAAGTTAGTTCATCACTCTGAATCATTTTCCACATTCCAAGAATGTATATGGCTTCTCCTCAGTATGAATCCTTTGATGTCTCCTTAGGTTGCTACTCTGAGAGAAGGACTTTCCATACTCCAAGTATTTATATGGTTTCTCCCCTGTATGAATCTTTGATGTGTCCTTAGGTGGTTACTCTGAGAAAAGCATTTTCCACACTCCAAGCATTTATAGGGCTGCTCCCTAGTATGAATATTTGATATGAAGTTAGGCTGTTTTTTATAGAGAAGCACTTTCCACATCCCAAACTTTTATATGACTTCTCCCCAGTATGAATCTTTTGATGTGCACTTAGATGGCTATTATTGGGGAAACACTATCCACACTCCAAGCATTTATATGGCTTCTCCCCAGTATGAATCCTTTGATGTGTTCTTAGGTTGCCATTCTGGGAGAAGCACTTTCTACACACGCCAAGCATTTTCTCCTGTTTCTCCCCTGTATTAACCTTTTGAGGTGTTTTTAGGTGGGCATTCTGACAGAAACACTTTCCACACTCCAATTATATATTTGGCTTCTCTCTGGTGTGAATTGTTTGATGTGTTATTAGATAGCCATTCCGAGAGAAGCACTTTCCACATTCTAAGCATTTATATGGCTTCTCTCTTGTATGAACCTTTTGGTGTGCTATTAGGTTATCACTCCGAGAGAAGCACTTTGCACACTCCAAGCATTTATATGGTTTCTCCCTTGTGTGAAACATTTGATGTTTAGTTAGGTGGGCATTCGTAGAGAAGCACTTTCCACACTCCAAGCATTTGTATGGCTCCTCCCTGGTATGAATTGTTTGATGTTTTCGTAGGCTGACATTCTGAGAGAAGCACTTTCCACACTCCAAGCATTTATATGGCTTCTCCCTAGTATGAATTGTTTGATGTTTTCTTAGGTTGCCATTCAAAGAGAAGCACTTTCCACACCCCAAGCATTTATAGGGCTTCTCCCCTGTGTGAACCTTTTGATGTATAGTTAGGTCACCATTCTGAGAGAAGTACTTTCCACACTCCAAGCATTTATATGGCTTCTCACCAGTATGAATTTTTTGATGTCTCCTTAGGTTGCTACTCTTAGGGAAGCACTTTCCACACTCTAAGCACATATATGGTTTCTCCACTGTGTGAAACCTTTGATGTTTACTTAGGTGGGCATTCATAGAAAAGCACTTTCCACACCCCAAATATTTATTTGGCTTCTCCCCAGTATGACTCCTTTGATGTGTCCTTAGATGGCCATTACTGGGGAAGCACTTTCCACACTCCAAGCATTTATATGGTTTCTCCCCTGTATGAACATGTTGATGTGTCCTTAGGTGGCTATTCTGAGAGAAGCACTTTCCACACTCCAAGCATTTATAGGGCTTCTCCCCAGTATGAATCCTTTGATGTTTCCTTAGGTAGTCATTCCGAAAGAAGCACTTTTCACACTCCAAGCATTTATGTGGTTTTTCCCCTGTGTGAAATCTTTGATGTTTAGTTAGGTGGGAATTCATAGAGAAGCACTTTCCACACTCCAAGCATTTATATGGCACCTCCTTAGTGTGAATTGTTTGATGTTTACTTAGGTTGCCATTCTGGGAGAAGTACTTTCCACACTCCAAGCATTTATACGGTTTCTTCCTAGTATGAATTTTTTGATGTTTACTTAGGTTGCCATTCCGGGAGAAGCACTTTCCACACTCCAAGCATTTATAGGGCTTCTCCCCAGTATGAATTGTTTGATGTTTACTTAGGTTGCCATTTTGGGAGAAGCACTTTCCACACTCCAAGCACTTATATGGCTTCTCCCCAGTATGAATTCTGTGATGTTTATTTAGGCTGCTATTCTGGGAGAAGAACTTTCCACACTCCAGACATTTAAATGGCTTCTCCCCAGTATGAATCTTTTGATGTGCTCTTAGTTGGTCGTTCTGAGAGAAGCGCTTTCCACACTTCAGGCATCTATATGGCTTCCCCCCTGTGTGAATCCTTTGATGCCCAGTTCTGGCACTACTCGACTGGAAGCACTTTCCACATTCTACACACATATATATTTTCAAGAATGTTGGAGCACTGTGATATGTTCTAGCACTGAATTTGCAGTTGAACCCTTTCTGGTTCATGGCATCATTAGGCCTTCTCTTTCTCTTCCCTGTTTCCTCTTGGGCTGAGACCTCAGGCTTATTTGTGCTCTGACAGGCCACCAGTTCCTTCCTTTGCTTCTGTTTTGATTCCCTTTTCCTTCTACAATGTTTCTTTGGTACCACTTGATCCCTAGATTTTGCTTCCACCTGTAGATGGTTGTCTTTTTCCACAACTCTCCTTCCTGATTTCTTCCAACTCCCTTTCTCCTTCACATCTGCAACTGCAAAAGAGGGACCAAAATCATATAAGAATGAAAAGGTACAAATACCACTTAGCAGGTACAGTCAGTGGTCGATGGTATTTTCTATAATCAGACCCAAGGGCTTGGAAAAACCTCAGCAATATTTAAAAACACATCAGGATGACTTAGGGAAAAACGAAATGGGCGACCAAAGGAAGGAGGAGGTAATTTCTTGCTTCTCTTACAGAAACTTGCTCTTGAGATCACATTAAGGTTAATAAGTTTCCTGGTATTTGTTTAGGAAACGCACAGAATAGGAAAAGAAATGCTTTAAAAAATCTTGGAAGTTTATAGAAATATTTTGATTAAATAAAAATGATTAAATAAACTATGCAACACTTAAATCCAGAGATTAAAGACATGGACAGACAAGATAGATCTTTCTATAAATCTGGAAAATTATCCTGGCTTGCAGAAAAATCTGGGGTGGGGGAAGGACATTGGGCATTTCAACACCCCAAAATAATAGCAGCAGTGCCTATACCATAAGAAACAAAGGCCTTCACTGACCTTTGCAATGCCACCACACAGTATTGTCTGCCTTCTAAGCTGTGGAGTCTTGTGAGCAAAAATTCAACTTTGTGAGCTACTGGCTTTAAAGTTGTGAGCAAGCGATTTGGCTACTGCGTAAATCAGTTTGCTTTGGAGCTGTCCCTTCCTGAGCTAAGCCAAAAATGTGTGAGCCGGAGGCTAAAAAAACTGTGAGCTAGCTCACACTGACTCAGCTTAGAGGGAACACTGCTCAGGACTCTTCCATGGGCTCTTCCTGGGTGATTTTGGGCCAGTCCCATCCTCTCAGCCAGATCTATCTCACAGGGTTATTGGGAGGATAAAATGGAGGAGAAAGAGTGACGTAAGCTCCTTTGAGTCCCCACTGGGGCAGAATATGGGGCAGAAATGAACCAAATGCCTCTGGTATTTGCAAGGAAGCGACAGCTGCCTATTTGATATTGGCAGAAATCATCCCAAAATATATGAGTCCTGCAAGCTACAGGGCTGGAGAACAGAGGAAAAAAGCTCAGACCTGGAGAAAACAATCAAATGGCCACAACCATGGTGATTGAAGGGAACCCTCCATGCACAGAGGCAGTAAACCCCAGACTAACAGTGCCGGGAGGCCACATCTGGGGAAGACCTGGGCCTCTGGGCCCTTTTTGCTTGACTCTCCAGGGCAGCTGCTTGGCCAATGTATGGAGCAGGATGCTGGAGTCGATGCGCTGATCCAGCACGCCTCCTCTTATGTTCTTTAAAAAAATGACAAATGGCAGGGGGTGGGAATTGATTGGTCACATTGCAGCTCAATAAGCAGAAGCTACAACTTTGGTTTTCCAGGGCAAGGAAAGTAAGAGGGTTCCTGTCGGGGGGTGGGGGTAGGATAAAGGAGTCCAAATTCCCCCTCCTCCTTCCAAACTTCCAGATAGTATTCCCTGAATTGCAGAATGCCTGGTTTTCATTAATATTCTCAGATTACCTGAGGATAAAGAGGATGCGGAAAAGAGGATGCGGGCATGGTCCGTGCCTGGCTTGGCTCCCACTGGGACCTGCCCTGAACTGGCCAAGGAAGAGCAGAACGTTCCGGGGGAAAGCACTTCTGCCTCCTGAGTCCCCATTCCTCCCCTAGAAGCGTCTCTTGCCTGTCTTCTCATCCCCTGCCAATCACCTTTCTCTCAGCTGACTCTCATGCTCTCCTCCACCAAGATTTGGCCAACAACTTTCCATCTAGCCCAGCCCATTCCATTCCAAGGGGAGGGGCCTCAGGAGGGCCACAGGGAGGGGCCTTTCTCTCCCTCACTAATGAAGATTCTCTGCCCCTCTCTAAACTCCTTTTTCAAATGCCGTTGTCTGAATGACGGACTTCAGCCACGCACATCAGAAGCTCCGCCATTGAGCAAGGGCCCCTTCTCGGGCCTAGTCCAATCAACGATGCCTTTCCTCCTCTCCTCCCACAATCCTCACTCACGCTAAGAAAGTGCTGCGGGAGAGCCACGTTGCGTCAAAACAAGAAGGACCGAAGAAGAAAACAGGAGCCACGGGGATTTCCTAATAGGAACCTAACTGGGTACTGTGCATCTCTCCCGATCAGAGCCCACTTCGTCGACAGGTTTCTCTTTACAGCATGAAAGCATTTTATGCTCTCTTTTTCAGGCCCTGGAAGATCCCCAAGTGTTGGGAGCTCCGTTCATTCAAAGGAAAGTGGGCCCTGAAATTAAAGACTGGCAAAGGAAGTTACCACTCCCTTCCCTTCTCTTCTGTGATCATAGCAGAAGGGGAAAGATAAGAACATAAGAACATAAGAGAAGCCAATGTTGAATCAGGCCAACAGCCCATCTAGTCCAACACTCTGTCACACAGCGGCCAAAATATACCAGGTGCCATCAGGAGGTCCAGCAGTGGGGCCAGGACACTAGAAGCCCTCCCACTGCTGCCCCCTCCAGCACCAAGAATAGAGTGCATCACCTGCCCCAGACTGAGAGTTCCCATCTATACCCTGTGGCTAATAGCCACTGATGGACTTCTGCTCCATATGTTTATCTAATTCCCTCTTGAAACTGTCCATGCTTGTAGCTGCCACCACCTCCTGTGGCAGTGAATTCCATATGTTAATCACTCTTTGGGTGAAGAAGTCCTTCCTTTTATCTGTTCTAACCCGACTGCTCAGCAATTTCATGGAGTGCCCACGAGTTCTTGTATTGTGAGAAAGGGAGAAAAGTACTTCATTCTCAACCTGCTCAATCCCATTCATAATCTTATAAACCTCGATCATGTCACCCCTCAGCCGTCGTTTCTCCAAGCTAAAGAGCCCCAAGCATTTTAACCTTTCTTCATAGGGAAGGTGTTCCAACCCTTTTATCATTCTAGTTGCCCTTCTCTGCACTTTTTCCAATGCTATAATATCCTTTTTGAGATGTGGTGACCAGAACTGTACACAGTATTCCAAATGAGGTCGCACCAATGATTTATACAGGGGCATGATGATACTGGCTGATTTGTTTTCAATTCCCTTCCTAATAACCCCCAGCATAGCGTTGGCCTTCTTTATTGCAGCTACACACTGTCTAGACATTTTCATCGAGTTATCCTTACCCAGAGAGGCCACGGTCTCAAAGATTTCTTCCGTAACATCCCAGTAGAGTTTCCTTTGGCCTGGATGGAGAAGAGCCCATTCCTCTTCTGTGAAGAACACGGCTGCCCCCTCAAAGGACTCTGGGGGTCTCTGAAAGAGGAAAATACGGCCCAGTGGGTCAGCTATTCCCGTCTCTGGCCACTGAAGAAAGGAAGAAGAATCCCATCGGCCAGTCAACCGATTAAAGAATGAAATACATCAATCCAATGGCAAGAAAAACAACATTAGTTTCTTTTTCAGACTCTGCCAGATATTATACACTGAACTAACAAGAGCCTCTTGTCCGGAATGCAGGATGTCTGTCAAAACAAAACAAAACAAAACAAAACAAAACAAAACAAAACAAAAAAGCTGCAGAAAAATTACTAAGTTGGGGGACGGAAATTATTTTTATGCATAATAAGATGAGAGCGAAGAGCCTCAAAACTGGCCACCAGTCTCAGCGATAAACAGTAAAAATATTGTGGCCTAGATTAGCCACACAACGTTCTTCTGCCGGTCTGCAATGGGAAACACTGGCTTACTCCAAAGAAACCAGGAAGGGGGAGGCAGCACAGATTGGGAGGGTAGAGGAGATAAGAACATAAGAACATAAGAGAAGCCAATGTTGAATCAGACCAATGGCCCATCTAGTCCAACACTCTGTCACACAGCGGCCAAAATATACCAGGTGCCATCAGGAGGTCCAGCAGTGGGGCCAGGACACTAGAAGCCCTCCCACTGCTGCCCCCTCCAGCACCAAGAAGAGAGTGCATCACCTGCCCCAGACTGAGAGTTCCCATCTATACCCTGTGGCTAATAGCCACTGATGGACTTCTGCTCCGTATGTTTATCTAATTCCCTCTTGAAACTGTCCATGCTTGTAGCTGCCACCACCTCCTGTGGCAGTGAATTCCATATGTTAATCACTCTTTGGGTGAAGAAGTCCTTCCTTTTATCTGTTCTAACCCGACTGCTCAGCAATTTCATGGAGTGCCCACGAGTTCTTGTCTTGTGAGAAAGGGAGAAAAGTACTTCTTTCTCAACCTGCTCAATCCCATTCATAATCTTATAAGCCTCAATCATGTCACCCCTCAGCCCTCCTGCACAACACAAGGATACAGACCAGTTTCCAATTCAGAGGTACTGAGGGTGAGTCTCATTGGAATGATATTCTGGAAGAGGAAGCGACAGCGGGTCTTTGAAATGCTTCCATTATAGCAGCAAAACATGGCCAAATGCCTTTGGGGGGTCAGCCCATACAGCACGTAAAAAACAAAACTGCAAGTGTAGCAAGCTATGTGGGGACAGTAAGAACAGGCAAGGAACCCTGCTGGATCAGACCAGGGGTCCATCTAGGTGTTAAGAATAAAAAAAACCCCAGGCTGGTTGCAGGGAACATAGTCAAGTGGGTGAAAGCACAAGTAACCCAACCCCCTCACCACCACCTCCCGTGCACAGATCTTGCCCAGGAAGCCTCTCTCTCTCAATGCTCCTTTTGGCCACCTCTTTCTCTCTCACAGGAGCTGCGGTGGCTCAAGTGGTTAAGAGGCTGAACTGCAGGCTGCGGGAGGTCAGTAGTTCAGCAGTTCGAGACCCGAGAGAGTGCCGCATGACGGAGTGAGCTCCCGTCTCTGGTTCCAGCTCCTGCCAACCTAGCAGTTCGAAAGCAAGAAATTGCAACTAGATAAATAGGTACCACTTTGGTGGGAAGGTAACAGCGTTCCGTGCGCCTTGGTGTTTAGTCATGCCGTCCACATGACCACGGAAACGTCTTCGGACAGCGCTGGCTCTTCGGCTTGGAAACGGAGATGAGCACTGCAACCCTAGAGTCAGATTTGACTGGCTTTCGAGCAAGGGAACCTTTAGCTTTACTTCTCTCTCACTCTTGCTCACGAATATTTTCTCTCTCCTCCCCTATTCTTGCCAAGGAGCTGCCAACGAAATCCTAAACTCACCTTTCCTGAAGACAAGCAAAGGCCAAATTCTCCCTCCAGCCAGGGGAAACAAGAAAGAAGAGAGGCCCCGTGGAACTCCACATTCCCTAAATTTTCATCTCCATCTTGAGGGAAAACTGTGCCCCGGACACCTAGAAAAGGCAGGGTCGGGGGGGGGGGGGGTGATTTAAAAGAAAAAAGATATTTAAAAGAAAAGGCAGGGTTGATCTCTCTGGTGTTTGCACGTCCTTCTGGGAAATGTAGTCCCTTGCAACAGCAACACCCAGACTTTACAAAGTGAGGTTTTGGGGAATGTGGAAAGTAGGTTTCTTTGCTCACTCATAGCTTTGTGGGACAACTTCTTGTGTTTATTAATAAATCTTTTCTCTTGTTTGATCAGACCCACTGCTTCCATGATCTCTGTCCTCTTCGGGCTCAAGACAAAACTTACCTCACAGCAGCGACCCAAAGGCTTTGCACTTGCTACTCTATGAACATCTTGTCGCTGAGGGGAAGCCTTATACCACGAGAACAAAAAGGAAACAGTGGGGAAGTGGGTTCGAAACTTCAAAAGGGGCAAAGGAAGATGCCCCCCTCCCTTCTCTGCCATGTTCATAATAAAAAGGAAAAGAGCCTTACGCAGAGAGGCCACCGTCTCATAATTTTCCTCCATCACTTCCCAGAAGAGTTTCCTTTGGCCTGGATCCAGCAGAGTCCATTCCTCCTCTGTTAAGAACATGGCTACATCCTCAAAGGACACTCGGAATCTCTGAAAGAGGAAAATATGGCCCATTAGATGATTTGTTTCTGTCCCCGAGCTTTCAAAAAGAAAAGATCCCATCACCCACTCAACTGATTTAAAAAATGCAATAAACAAAACCCATGGCAAGAAAAATTGCATTAGTTTTTTTTAAAAAACCTCTAACTGTTATAATATACTGGCATTTTCCAAGAAACACAGATTCAGAAAACTGCCCTAAATCGGCTTCTCTTGGTCCATTCCAATTAAATGGAAAAAACCAAAGAACCCTGATTGTAAAGATTGTCTACTATACTAACTTGCACATTTAACCCCAGAAATACATCAGCATTGTGTTTCCAGAGGTTTCTGCTTCAAACATTATTTTTTTCTGCAGAGGCTTTCTGTGTTACTCTAAAACTCTGTAAACATAAACTGGCCTAATTAAACTCATCATCTATTTTGTACTGTTTTTTTCCCTAACAAACCCAAGGCCTGCTCACTCCAGGCTGTTTGGTGTAGTGGTGCAATGGTCATAGAATCATAGAATGTTAGAGCTGGAAGGGACCTTGCAGGTCATCTAGTCCAACCCCCTGCATTCTGCAGGAGCATAGCTGAAAGATAGCCCTACATACCTACATACCTACAGCATACCTGAAAGATGGTTGTCCAGTCTCCGCTTGAAAACGTCCAGCGAAGGAGCATCCATCACCTCCCGAGGCAGTCTGTTCCACTGCTCAACCACTCTTACAGTTAGGAAGTTTCTCCCGATATTTAGCCGGTAACAACGCCCTTGTAGTTTCCACCCATTAGATCTAGTCTCGCAATCCAGAGCAAGAGAGAATAGATCTGCTCCAGCTTCTACATGACAGCCCTTCAAATACTTGAAGACGGCAATCATGTCCCCTATAAGCCTTCTCTTCCCCATGCTAAACATACCCAACTCTTTTAGCCTTTCCTCATAAGACTTGGACTCCAACCCTCTCACCATCCTGGTCGCCCTCTTCTGGACACGCTGGAGCTTGTCAACATCCTTCCTAAAATGTGGTGCCCAAAACTGGACACAGTATTCCAGGTGAAGCCTGACCATAGCAGAATAGAGCGGGACTACCACCTCCCGTGATCTGGACACGATGCTTCTGTTAATGCATCCTAAGATTGCATTAGCTTTCTTCACAGCCACATCACACTGCAATAAAGAAGGCCAACGCTATGCTGGGGATTATTAGGAAGGGAATTGAAAACAAATCAGCCAGTATCATAATGCCCCTGTATAAATCATTGGTGCGACCTCCTTTGGAATACTGTGTACAGTTCTGGTCACCACATCTCAAAAAGGCATTGGAAAAAGTGCAGAGAAGGGCAACTAGACTGATAAAAGGGTTGGAACACCTTCCCTATGAAGAAAGGTTAAAACGCTTGGAGCTCTTCAGCTTGGAGAAACAACGGCTGAGGGGTGACATGATCGAGGTTTATAAGATTATGAATGGGATTGAGCAAGTTGAGAAAGAAGTACTTTTCTCCCTTTCTCACAATACAAGAACTCGTGGGCACTCCATGAAATTGCTGAGCAGTCGGGTTAGAACAGATAAAAGGAAATACTTCTTCACCCAAAGAGTGATTAACACATGGAATTCACTGCCACAGGAGGTGGTGGCAGCTATAAGCATGGGCAGTTTCAAGAGGGAATTAGATAAACATATGGAGCAGAAGTCCATCAGTGGCTATTAGCCACAGGATATAGATGGGAATTCTCAGTCTGGGGCAGGTGCTGCACTCTATTCTTGGTGCTGGAGGGGGCAGCAGTGGGAGGGCTTCTAGTGTCCTGGCCCCACTGCTGGACCTCCTGATAGCACGTGGTATTTTTGGCTGCTGTGTGACACAGAGTGTTGGACTAGATGGGCCATTGGCCTGATTCAACATTGGCTTCTCTTATGTTCTTGTGATCAATCATAACGCCTAGATCCCTTTCACATGTGCTGCTGTCAAGCCAAGTCCTTCCCATTCTATATCTGTGCCTTTGATTTTTTGTACATAAGTGTAGGACTTTGTACTTACCCCAGATTAGAATCCGTGCTCCTAACCACTACACCGAACTGGCTCTCCTTACCATATATGTTGACCTACATTCTGATCCTGGATCATATTAATAAACTTGAACTCCAAGCTGTGCGATCCTCAGGGCTTCTTTGCAGGCAAGAGATGGAGGGCACCAAACATCCAGCGCAAATGGACGGCCTCAGAGACCTTTCTGGTTATTTGTGAGTGGAAGCTACCGCATCATCTCAACAGATTTTGGATTTCATTGAGTAGAGACGCTTTAACATAAAGATCTTGCAGAAAAATTACTAAATTGGGGGGAGGGTTTATTTAGCCAGGGCTATTTTGCGGTAGGACGCACAGGAATGGGGTTCCGGCTGGCTCCCAAGTTGGCCACGCCCAGCAGGAACTCATTAGCATAACAGGCCACACCCAACAGCAGAAACTCATTCGGATTGGCGGCATTAGGGGTGTGTGGCCTAACATGCAAAGGAGTTCCTGCTACAAAAAAAGCCCTGGTTAACAACAAACAAGGTAAACACAGTAAGAAGCAAAAGGCGGGTGTGGCTGGATGACCACACTTATGGTAACATGGAGGTGTGGCCTAATACGCTAATGAGCTGTGCTGTCAGGGGTGTGGCCTAACAGGCTAATGAGTTTCTGCTGTTGGGTGTGGCCTATTATGCTAATGAGTTCCTGCTGGGCTTTTTCTACAAAAAAAGCCCTGTATTTATCTATAACAGAAGGAAAGCTAGAAGCCTCAACAGGGGGTTCAAGTTGATTGCGGGAATTCCCATGACAAAAATGAAAGGAATGGACCCATCCTGGAAAAAAGTTTAATAGGAAATTCCTCTAAGCATTCTGCAGTGGAAGTGAGGGTTTACTCCCGAGAAGCCAGGCAGGCGGAGGCAGCACAAGCACAGGGAGGGGTGGAGTGGATTCCCCAAAACAAACCTTCAGACCCGTTTCCAATTCAGAGATCCTCGTGAGGAGGACGCTCATTGAGATCAGAGAAAGCAGCAGAGAAAGCACCAGTATTCACTGAAAACACCATTGCCTGGGGGGGGGGATGGATTAGCCCGTGCAGCGTGCAGAAAACAACAACCCTGCCAGGGCAACTAGCTCTGGGGGCCCAACAAGAACAGACAGCCAATGAACCCTGCGGGATCATAAGAACATAAGCCAATGTTGGATCAGGCCAATGGCCCATCCAGTCCAACACTCTGTCACACAGTGGCCAAAAATACCCGGTGCCATCAGGAGGTCCAGCGGTGGGGCCAGGGCACCAGAAGCCCTCCCACTGCTGCCCCCTCCAGCACCAAGAATAGAGTGCATCACCTGCCCCAGACTGAGAGTTCCTATCTATACCTTGTGGCTAATTCTTCTGCCCGCGAAGTTTGAAGAATAAAATAAGCCCGGGGAAGCCTCTCCCTCTTTCACTCCCATTCAGACGTCTTTTCTCTCCCCTCCCCTATTCTTTGCCCAAAACCGATTGTAGGAAATCCTGAGCTCACCTTTCGTGAAGACGTGTAGAAGCCAAATTCTCCCTCCAGCCGGGAGGCAGGAGAAAGTAGAAAGGTGTTCCTGCACTCCATGCTCCCCAAATTCCCTTCTCCCCCTTGGATGCCTGGAAAACGTGGGGTTGGCCTCACTGGTGCTTTCAGGGCATTCTGGGAAACGTAGTTCCCTGCCACCACCAGCCCCGGGTGGAAGAAAAGCATTTGGAAAGAAGTTTCTCCGCCCTCCAGTGCCTGTGTGGGAGGCAGCTGCCAATGATGGTGTTAGTGGGGAACAAGAACTCCTCCAGGCCGGTAGCCAAAATTTTTTTAAGGGTGTGTGTGTCAAATAATAATTATTTTTATTGGGGGAGGTAACAGAAGAAGGGGTCGGCAAAGGATGAGATAGTTAGACAGTGTTATCCAGGCAAGGAACATGAAATTAAGCAAACTCCGGAGCAGGACGGAAGACAGAAGGGCCTGGCCTGATGTGGTCCATGGGGTCACTAAGAGTCAGACTCGACTGTGCGACTGAACAACAAAAATCATCATCATCATCTTTTAAACATCATCATTTATGTATTTATTTATTTTTCACATTTATATCCCACCCATCCTGTAAACAGGCTCAGGCGGGTCACAACATTCCAATAAACACAATAAAATTTAAAACACATTAAAACACTTACTACTACTACTACTACTACCACCACTACTACATTTGTAAACTGTCCTCCCCCAGAGGGCTGGGGGCAGTGTACATCATTGTTCAAATATGCAAAGATCAGGGCTATTTTTGAGCAGGAAGGCACAGGAACAGCTGGCTCCTGAGTTGGCCACGCCCAGCAGGAACTCATTAGCATAACAGGCCACACCCAACAGCAGAAACTCATTAGAATTGGCTGCATTAGGGGGGTGTGGCCTAACATGCAAAGGAGTTCCTGCTACAGAAAAAGCCCTGGGTTTTGACAACAAACAAGGTAAACCAAATAAGAAGCAAAAGGTAGGTGTGGCTGGATGACCACACTTCTGGTAGCATGGGGGTGTGGCATAATATACTAATAAGCTGTGCTGTCAAAGGTGTGGCCTAATATGCTAATGAATTTCTGCTGTTGGGTGTGGCCTATTATGCTACTGAGTTCCTGCAAAGAAACAATAAGAACAGTTCATTGAATTATAATAACATCAAGCAATTTTATCTATCATTTTTTTACTTGAGACTCAAGGTGGATTACAGGGCATCATAAAACAATGTAATCTAATAGCACAAGAGAGTAATAAGGAATGTTAATAGGACTAGGATTCCAAAAACCAAAAAAGTGCAAAAAAAGGTATCCCATTTTCCATGTCAAGCAATGCAGAAAATGGAATTCCAAGCACATGGAAACAAGGCTGCATGTGGTTCTGAGTCGGAAACAATACCATTCCTACCCTTTCGTTACTTTTTCTCTCTACTTGGCTCCAACATGATTCTTTAGCCCTGCTAATTCTCTTCCAGCCAGTTTGCATAGAACATTCATCCTTGGAAGATTTATGACAGGATTCACATCATTTTACCTTAACTCCTTCCTTTTATACATAGAGAATTTACACTTGAAAGCAGGGTTGGTGGCAGGATTTTATGAGCGGGGGGGGGGAGACTACAACTGGGCCCTGTTTTCCCTTTGGTACAGCCCCTTTCTTCTCTAGCCACACCCCTTCCAATTGGCTCCTCCCCTTTGGTCCCCCGTTTTTGCTTCCACACTCTCTCATCTTTCCACCAGTAGGTCAAAATTGGAGTCCAGCAGATTGGCCATGGTGGCCAATATTTCTGCCTTCACTGAGTCAATAGCATGTGTAAATATCCCTCCTCCATGGGGATTTTTTACTCTCATAGTCCTGGTCTGATGCATCTGACTCACCCTGTGTTCCAGAACCTGTCTCTGATGCCGCCATATTTCTTCTCCCGACGTGCCGTTGAGTGCAGCTCTTAACAGAGAATTTACTGGCAGGAGTAGAAATCTCTTTTAAAATGGCCTTGAGAAGTAGAAGCCAGTTTGAAACAACTTCCAGGGTTATTAATCTCGTTAATTAGGAAGTGGGAGTTTGTGTTTAAAAAGTTTGAGTAAGTTGGCCTGAGCTTCATGGAATGGTGTCCATCCTCACCACACTGTAGCCATGCCCCTCTGCCCCAAAACAATACCCCCCCAGGTACTGGAACGTCTGTGCACAGCTCAGAAACTGTGGTTGTATCCAACCAATGGCGGAAAATACTGATAGATGTGACCAGGGCTATTTTGGGGCAGGAACGCACAGGAACGGAGTTCCGGCTGGCTCCCGAGTTGGCCATGCCCAGCAGGAACTCATTAGCATAACAGGCCACACCCAACAGCGGAAACTCATTAGGACTGGCTACATTAGGGGTGTGTGGCCTAACATGCAAAGGAGTTCCTGCCACAGAAAAAGCCCTGGGTTTTGACAACAAGCAAGGTAAACAGAATAAGAAGCAAAAAGTGGGTGTGGCTGGATGCCCACACTTCTGGTAACATGGGGTGTGTGGCCTAATAGGTTAATGAGCTGTGGCCCAATAGGTTAATGAGTTTCTGCTGTTGCGTGTGGCCTGTTATGCGAATGAGTTCCTGCTGGGCTTTTTCTACAAAAAGAGCCCTGGATGTGACCCATTCTTGTGTGTGTTTTTGCACAGGAACTCTTCCTACAGAGACGATTCCATGTGTTGTCATGGACCCTGTCTGTTAACTCAAGAGAAGAGCAAAAGAAAAATGCTTTCCAAATGAGAGGGGCAAACCTCCATGTCATTAACGGTGGTCCTGTGGAAAGATGGCCAATTACAGTTGCTGCCATGAATATACACAGGGCTATTTTGGGGCAGGAACGCACAGGAATGGAGTTCCGGCTGGCTCCCAAGTTGGCCACACCCAGCAGGAACTCATTAGCATAATAGGCCACACCCGACAGCAGAAACTTATTAGGATTGGCTACATTAGGGGTATGTGGCCTAACATGCAAAGGAGTTCCTGCTACAAAAAAGAGCCCTGGGTTTTGACAACAAACGAGGTAAACAAAATAAGAAGCAAAAGGTGGGTGTGGCTGGATGACCACACTTCTGGTAACACGAGGGTGTGGCCTAATATGCTAATGAGTTTCTGCTGTTGAGTGTGGCCTATTATGCTAATGAGTTCCTGCTGGGCTTTTTCTACAAAAAAAGCCCCGAATATACAGAATTGGACATCACTGCCCTTTCCGGCTCTTGGTTGACTGAGCTGTCTCTCATTGAAAGAGGGGGTGATTTTTCCCAAGTCCCCCGCCTTACTGCAGCTCACCCAACCTACAAGGCTGTGTGAGACTAGCCATAATATAAAACCAGGCAAGGACACATGAACATGAATCAAGTGGGAAGCACTCCATGAAATGGCTGAGCAGTCAGGCTAGAACAGATAAAGGAAGTTCTTCTTCACCCAAAGAGTGATTAACAGATGGAATTCACTGCCACAGGAGGTGGTGGCAGCTACAAGCATGGACGGCTTCAAGAGGGAATCGGATAAACATATGGAGTGGGGATCCATCCGTGGCTATTAGCCACAAGGTATATTTATTATTATTTATTATTTATTTGTTACATTTACAGCCTGCCCTCCCCGCAAGCGGGCTCAGAGCTGCTCACAGTGCCAAGATTCATATAAACATTTAGAACCATTCAAAACATTTAAAACAATCAACAGTTTCCGTTAAAGTGCACATAGTAATTATTAAGGCAAGATGGCATGCCATGTAATACAAGTTCAAAGCACTTCACTCAGCAATCTCCCTGTTCTTCAAGGCGGTTTGGCTTAAGCTCATCTGCAACCAGCCTACGCCATGGATATTAATAGTGGCCGTTGATGGTAGTGTTGATGGTAGATAGGAACTCTCAGTCTGGGGCAAGGGATGCTCTGTATTCTTGGTGCTTGGGGGGTGGGCAACAGTGGGAGGGCTCCTAGTGTCCTGGCCCCACTGGTGGACCTCCTGATGGCAGCTGGTATTTTTGGCCGCTGTGTGACAGACTGTTGGACTAGATGGGCCTTTGGCCTGATCCAGCATTGGCTTCTCTTATGTTCTTATGTTCTTAAGCAGGCTGAGGTCAACAAAAATGATAAAAAAATTGCCTGTGACCATTTCAGTACCTTCTAGGCTTGCAGTTATGATTCAGGTCTAGTGTCTGTTGTGATACATGTGAAGGATCTTCAGTAGCTTCTCAGAGACTTCCCTTGTGAGGCAAGTTTACTACCAACACTGACAGCCAGTTTGGGGGAGTGGTTAAGAGCAACGAATTCTAATCTGGAGAACTGGGTTTGATTCCCCACTCCTCCACAAGAAGCCAGCTGGGTGACCCTGGGCCAGTCGCAGCTCTTTCAGGACTCTCTCAGCCCCTAAAAACTAGTGTAGCTCGCTACCTAGTGGTGCACAATGCTAAGAGCTAGAACTTACGGCTGCCGGAGAATCCGAAGATCTCACGGCTATTCTACACACAATGCTATAAGATAATAATTATTATTATTGCTACCAACACTAGGTTAGTATTGCAGAAATGAAAAGCTCCATACTAAGAGTCAGATCTCATCTTTACTTTTCACCATTAGATGCTCCTTGGTATTCAGATCAGGCCTCAGTATGATAATGTAGCATTTGGGGAGGAAGATGCAGCCCAGTAATCCAGCACTGGAGGCCAAGATGGGAAAGGGGGAGAGATACCCAGCCAGATGGCACAGAGGACAATTTGAACAGTGGAACACAAAATGGTGACAGAGTTCGCCAGACTCTTCCCCAGCCATTTCCTCATCCTGTTCCCTGGCTTGGTGGCCATGAAGGCCACCACCACGGTGATTGTTTTGGCCAACACTGAAGAGACGGCAACAGAGAAGATGGTGCTGAAGACAGTTTGTCGGAGAAAGCAGGTCACCTTCCTTGGCTGGCCGATGAACAGGAGAGAGGACAGAAAGGAAAGCAGGAGAGAGACGAGGAGAATGTAGGAGAGGTCCCGGTTGTTTGCTTTGACTATGGGAGTATCAGTGTATTTGATGAAGACTCCTAAAATTAGGACAGTGACTAGGAATAATAGCAGGACCAAGGAAACAAGGACAATCCCCAGAGTCTCCAGATAAGAAAGGAAAGTAATATGCTTGAGAATGCATTGAGTCTGGTCCACGTTTGGATGCTGATCTCCTGGGCACTTGGTGCAATGGTCCGCATCTGGAAAGAAGGAAAGTGACTTCAGCATCATGTATGTTTATTTCATATCAATAATATGCCACAGGGTATAGATGGGAACTCTCAGTCTGGGGCAGGTGATGCACTCTATTCTTGGTGCTGGAGGGGGCAGCAGTGGGAGGGCTTCTATTGTCCTGGCCCCACTGCTGGACCTCCTGATGGCACCGGGTATATTTTGGCCGCTGTGTGACAGAGTGTTGGACTAGATGGGCCATTGGCCTGATTCAACATTGGCTTCTCTTATGTTCTTATGTTCTTATGTTCTTATGTTAATAATGAGCATTGCATGACAGTCCATAAAATCTATGCATCAGGGTGAGATTATTTTTAACCTGCATTTATAACACTCCTTGCCTCTTCTCGCCTTGGAGTCAAGGCAAAGAGCTGCAACAAAGAAATCAGTCCATTAAACAGAAAAAAATAAAGAAAAAGGCAAAAGGTTTATTTAAAAAGAGAGACTTGAAACAAAGATTAAATCAGAGGGGATGAAAAAGGACTGTACTGATTAAGAACGACTACACAGATTGAAACAATGACATACAGGGCTCTTTTTGTAGCAGGAACTGCTTTGCATATTAGTCGACACACCCCTAATGTAGCCAATCCTCCGAGAGCTTACAGAGCTCTTCTTACAGGGGCTACTATAAGCTCTTGGAGGATTGGCTACATTAGGGGTGTGTCGCCTAATATGCAAAGGAGTTCCTGCTACAAAAAGAGCCCTCATATATGTATTTAGACACTTTAACCTCTCCAGAGACCTGATTGAAGCAGTTCACAGAGTAAACGTAATTCCCTAAAACAGCAAAACAACAAACTAAGAATGAGCAATAAGAATACAGCCCATCAAAAAGAAAAGGCAACAAAAACACCATCAAAGACCTTTCAGCAGCCTAAAACAATTTTCATAAAGCAGGCCTCATGTTCAAAGCAGACCATTAAAAACATTGAAAAAATGGACCCAAGGACAGACTGGGAAACTCAGCTGGCCCTGGAAATAGTGATCTGAGTGGACTCCTCCCATAGACCAGAGGACCAGATAGAGCAGAGACAAGCAATTCACCCAAGCGGTGAACTGAACAGTTGGGCCCTCCAATTTTCCAGTGGAGAAGGAGAAGTTGGCTTTATACCCTGCCCTTCACTCGGAGTCTCAGAGTGGCTTACAATTTCTTTTCCCTTCCTCTCCCCACAACAGACATCCTGTGAGGTCGGTGGGGCTGAGAGAGCTCTGAGAGAACTGCTCTTGAGAGAACAGCTCTGAGACGACTTGTGGCTGACCCGAGGTTTCATGTGGAGGAGTGGAGAATCGAATCTGGTTCTCCAAATTAGAGTCCGCTGCTCTGAATCACTATGCCAAACTGACTGTCAGTACTGATTTGTCCATCACGTTCCGTGCACCTTGGTGTTTAGTCATGCCGGCCACGTGACCACGGAAATGTCTTCGGACAGCGCTGGCTCTTCGGCTTTGAAATGGAGATGAGCACCGCAACCCTAGAGTCGGATTCGACTGGCTTTCGAGCAAGGGAAACCTTTACCTTTACCTTATGGATCATGCCAGTTAAGGACTGCAACCTCTACGATTCTGCAAAACAACCGTGAATGCCGCCGACAACAGAAAAGGCTTCTGAAGCTGAACGCCTCTCTGTACTTGCCACTATTTCCCCAGTCGTCTCTCCCCAAGAGGTCTTTCCTTTTAAAACTGAATGGGAAAGAAGAACCCAAACTTGCGCATTTCTAGGACAACAGCCAGAAAACACCCTCCGGATTCTTTGCTCCATACCCCACTGGACATCCATTTCTCCAGTTACCCACCTTCCTGAGCGGAGATGGTTCCTTCCGCACATGGAGAACAGCCATAGCAGCAAATGGGCTTTCCTTCCAGAACCACTTTCATCTGTCCAGGGAGGCAGCTTTGGGTACACCTGGAACAAGGCAGCATCTATGTATAAAGACAGGGAGTATTATCTGGGGAAACGAGGAGCGTTTCATGTGGTAATAATATATATATATATATATATTTTTAAATAAAGCATTTGATTTGATTCATTGTTATATTTCCTTTGCTTATCAGTAGCCCTCTTTATGGCTTTTAAAATGACAGCTGTGTAGTACTATACAGATTAGTATCCTTTACGCAACCAAAGAAAGGACAGAGAGAGAGAAGTGGCGACCCGCAACAAATATGAGGGAAGGATGCCTCACATCCTACCCTTTGCTTCCTTGCCTCCCCCTCTTTTCTGACAATCTTCCTCCTCTTTCTCATCCCCCTCCCCTTCTCTGTCAACCTTCACCCTCCCTATTCCTTCCCTTCTCTGACAATCTCCCCCTCCTTTTGTTCTCTATCAGCATAATACCTCTCTATGTCTCCCCACTCCTCTTTTCTGACAGTCTTCCCACTCTTTCTTCCCCTCCCCTTATCTGCCAATCTACCTCCTCTTTCTTTCACCCACATCCCTTCTTATAAGAACATAAAAGAAGCCCATGTTGGATCAGGCCAGTGGCCCATCCAGTCCAACACTCTGTCACACAGTGGTCAAAAATACCAGGTGCCCTCAGGAGGTCCAGCAGTGGGGCCAGGACACTAGAAGCCCTCCCACTGTTGCCCCCCCCCCCAAGCATCAAGAATACAGAGCATCACTTGCCCCAGAATAAGAATTCCTGTCCATACCTTGTGGCTAATAGCCACTGATGGACTTCTGCTCCATAGGTTTATCTAATTCCCTCTTGAAGCTGTCCATGCTTGCAGCTGCCACCACCTCCTGTGGCAGTGAATTCCATGTGTTAATCCCTCTTTGGGTGAGGAAGTACTTCCTTTTATCTGTTCTAACCCGACTCCTCCACCAACCTCACCTTCCCCTTTTCTGTCAGTGTACCTGTCAAAGAGTCCTGGTACAACCCTGGGCCAAGAACTCTTTCTTTAAGGGCTGAGTGAGAACACAAAATGACAAAACCTGGGCTGTGATTCCTCCCACACCAGTCGGGTAGTCTCCCCCCAGCCCTTTAGATTATCCCAATGATTAGAAGCCAAAGGGCAACCTTCCAGTCTTCCTGGGACTAAACAAGAAAGTCAGCCCAGTTTCAACCTGCTGTTGCCCCAGGTTATTTGGATGCTGTTTTTGTCGTGGACTTAAATTGCCTCAACTCGAACACTGAGAAAATCCGGAGTGGCAGGCATATGCGGAAAGGACCAGAGAGATTAATGGATTTCCCCCCCACCTGCTGGTACCACCTGGGCCACACGATGGCCTCCTGATCGATGCTCAGCTTTATATCTCTGGATGCCTGCTTTTCTATACTCCCAACTTTCACACTCCAGATGGAACCGTTCCGCAACACCATCATGTTCACAATGTCTAAGTCAGTCGCCAGGTCTCTGTTTTCATCCCAATCCACTCGACCTACAGAAGTGTTGTAAGACTGGAGGTGTCTGAGGAAAGGATGAAGCTAGAATCAGAGAGAGAAGCAACATTTAGAATACAGGAAACTTTCTGATGAATCAATTGCAGCGGTGGTTTTCATCTCACATTTTCAGTTTTATGTATTTAGACCACACTCACATCGACACAGGGGACCAAAAGTTATTTATAGCGGTGTTCTCTCCTCCCCAAAACCATTCAGGCAAGTTGGACAATAGGGAAGTATTAGGCCCGATCTGCATCTAGCATTTGCTCTGCTGTCTTACCAAACCCACACTGGAACAGAAATCCCCATCTACATTGCATGCCACTTTCACTTTGATTGAGTGTCGCATTTTGTGGCAATGTCCAGACTGCATGCTGCTTTCACTTTGTTTGATCTTTGGTTTAATGGTGGCTGTCTGCATAGATTTATGGCTGTTTTATGGCCATTTGGGGGTGGCTCTGCAGTCAGTACAGTGTTGGCCCGGGATAGTTGAATGTGGTTTTGAACTGCCATCTTTTTCTGTTCCAATGTGGGTTTGGTAAAAATGCTAAATGCAGATTGGCCCAGAGCAATGCTCCCTCTAAGCTGTGGAGTCTTGTGAGCAAAAATCCTACTTTGTGAGCGACTGGCATTAAAGTTGTGATTTGGATACTGCATCAGTCAGTTTGCTCTGGAGCCATTCCTCCCTGTGCAAAGACAAAAATCTGTGAGTCGGAGGCTAAAAAACTGTGAGCTAGCTCCCACTAACTCACCTTAGAAGGAACACTGGCCCAGAGTCTAAGTTTCCATGGTTGATTGGGGATTCAGACCTGGCTCCCACAAATACTGTTCCAATACATTGTGTTGACTCTCCTTGAAATCGTCTGGGCCGTGCTCTGACACCAGATCTCCAGGAATTTCCCAGCCTAAAGTGGACAACCCTCTAAGTTGGTGAATATCAGAAAAGAGGACCAGTGATTCTAGACCATCCATAGCTGATAGGGAAGAATATTCCAGAGTCCTCAGAGGACTTCTTAATCTAAAATCTGGGCTTTGTTCTTAATTTGATAGCTTTGAGTACAGTGACAACGTCAATACCAACAAAATTTTGGGAGGGGTGTTTTATGAGCTTTTGAGAATTCAAACTCCCTATGTCAGATACAAGTAGGAATGAAGATCCCTGTGTCCTTATAATCAATCCTGTGTTCAAAGACCTCCATTCCTATTTAGAGAGCCAGTTTGATGTAGTGGTTAAAAGCGGTGTACTCTAATCTGGAGAACCGGGCTTGATTCCCCACTCCTCCACATGCAGCTGCTGGGTGGCCTTGGGTCAGTCAAAGTTCTCTCAGAGCTGTTCTCTCAAGAGCAGTCATCGAAAGAGCTATTTCAGCCCCACCTACCTCACAGGGTGTCTGTTGTGCAGAGGAGAAGGGAAAGGAGTTTGTAAGCCGCTCTGAGACTCTGAGTGAAGGGTGGGGTATAAATCCAATCTTTTCTTCTTCCTCTTCTTCTTCTGATGAAGGGAGCTTTGACTAATGAACATTCATACCCCAAAAATCTGTATCTGTACCCTATCTGCTCGTAGGGCATAACCCCACAATCGTTGTGTCGTTGTTTCCGTTGCTTTTGGAAAGTGGTTGGTCACTGTGTGAGACAGGATACTAGATGGACCAGTGGTCTCATCCAGCAGGGCTCTTCTTACGTTCTTAACCTTGGGGAAGGTGGCTCAGTTAGGTGTTGAAGGTGGTAACAGGGAACACCACAAAAGGTGCCATGACCAGTGTTCCCTCTAAGCTGAGTTAGTGCGAGCTAGCTCACAGTTTTTTAGCCTCCGGCTCATACCTTTTTGTCTTAGCTCAGGAGGGATGGCTCCAGAGCAAACTAATTGATGCCAGGGCCAAATCACTCGCTCACCACTTTAATGCCAGGAGCTCACAAAGTAGAATTTTTGCTCACAAGACTCCACATGTTAGAGGGAGCATTGGCCATGACCCACTCCCATTTAGCAGAATCCATGTGGGAATGTGTGTGTTTTCCCTTCCAAATGACCAGGCAAAGAGTTCTTGCCAAGTAGAGCCATCATTGAGGTAAGCTCTGTTAGGATTTCTTGAAAATTTTCTGCTTGGGGGGAATTTGTCTCCTTTGGTTGAGAGGAACTATTGGAGAATTTGTCCTCTAGAATGTTGTTGTTCTCTGGGGAATTTTGATAGCAGGGTTCTTAAGTTTTTTGGTTTTGTTTCCTGGCGGGGGAGTTGGAGAATTTATCCTCTTGGGTCAAGGAATGTGTAACAAGAAGTTGAAATGAAGGAATAAACATTTAGGGTTGCAGCAGCTCCAGTTGCCTAAATATCTTCATTATTGCTTAGGGGAAATAAAGGTAAAGATAAAGGTTTTCCTTGCTCAAAAGCTAGTCAAATTTGACTCTAGGGGGTGGTGCTCATCTCCGTTTCCAAGCCGAAGAGCCAGCGCTGTCCAAAGACATTTCCGTGGTCATGTGGGCAGCATGACTAAACGCTGAGGTGCACGGAATGCTGTTACCTTCCCATTGAAGTGGTACCTATTTATCTACTTGCAATTTCTTGCTTTCAAACTGCTAGGTTGGCAGGAGCTGGGGCCAGAGACGGGGAGCTCACTCCGTCACATGTCACTCGGGTCTCGAACTGCCGAACTACAGACTTTCTGGTCTGCAGCTCAGCATCTTAACTTCTAAGCCACCGCAGCCCTTTAGGAGAAATAGTAAAGGTTTCACTTGCTCGAAAGCCAGTTGAATCCAACTCTAGGGTTGCGGTGCTCATCTCCGTTTATAAGCCGAAGAGCCAGTGCTGTCCGAAGACGTTTCCGTGGTCATGTGGCCAGCATGACTTGACGCCGAGGTGCACGGAATGCTGTTTGGACTGTGATTGGTTCCTTTCATGTGGAATTCTGCTTGTTTTAAACAATGGTTGAAAGATCCCTTGTAATTTAAAATGAGCCTGGGAGACAGCAGGTTAACACAATAAATAATCCTTCTACCTGAAGATGCCAGGGATTGAACCTGAAACCCTCTGTGTGCAAAACAGGTTGCGTGCAACTGAGCCACAGCCCACCCTGAGCCCAGACAAGATGTTTTCCTGGCCATTTACCAACATTAAAAACACTGACGGCACTTTAATTTGATGACAAGTTCCCCAGGATTTCTGATTTACCTCTGGAAACCCCATTTTAAGAATCATCTATTTCAACCATCATTGAAATATGTGGCAGGACAGCTTTGATTCCCAGTCTGGCTAGCCCAGGGTAGGAAAGGAATTGCATGTGGTAAGGAGAAGACAGGCTGCGACGGCTCAGAGGTTAAGACGCAGAGATGCAGATTGGATAGTCTGTAGGTTGGCAGTTTGAGACCCGAGTGCTGTGTGACGGAGTGAGCTCCCATCTCCGGCCCCAGCTCCTGCCAACCTAGCAGTTGGAAAGCAAGAAATTGCAAGTAGATAAATAGGTACCACTTCGGTGGGAAGGTAAGAGCATTCCGTACGCCTTGGCGTCTAGTCTTGCCGGCCACATGACCATGGAAACGTCTTTGGACAGCACTGGCTCTATTTATTATGGGATTTATACCCCGCCCTCCCCACAAAGCAGGCTCAGGGCGGCTCACAAACAATGTAAGTACATACATAAAACATTTTTAAAATACACCCGTTAAAACATATTATAAATACAAGTATAAAACCATTACAATACAATTTACAGTACAAAGATGCTAGCGGTGGTCAACCAATAGGCCAATGTTTCATCATCTCTGAAGAGCTGGTATTCCTTACTTGCCAACTCCAGTGGCCCCAGCTTGGTAGTAAAATACTAGGTGTTCCTGCTCAGGCAGCTGCTCCGTTGTAGCGTTACGAGCTGGGCACTCCAACGGCGGCGGCCCCTAATTGAATGCCTGGCAGAAGAGCTCCGTCTTGCAGGCCCTGCGGAACTGAGAAAGGTCCCGCAGGACCCTGATCTCCTCTGGGAGCTCATTCCACCAGGTAGGGGCCGCCACCGAAAATGCCCCGGCTCTGGTGGCAGCTAACCTGGCCTCCCGTGGGCCAGGGAGGGTCAAACGGTTTTGCGACCCAGACCGTAGTGCTCTCTGGGGTATGTGCGGGGAAAGGCGGTCCCGTAGATATGTTGGACCCCGGCCATATAGGGCTTTAAAGGTGAGGACCCAGGGGGCAGTTAATGGGGGGTCAATGTCTCTTACATTCACTATAGGGACCAGAAAAAGACGACTCCCACCAAGAGAGCCAGAGCTTTAGTTTGCCTCAGGAATTTGCAAAACCCTGTCTCACAGCCACCTCAATCTGAATCCACAAGAACCCTTCCAAAGAAAAACTGCTGATCATTATCCTTAATTCAGGGGAAATGGATACCTGCCAAGGCTTCATTTGGTCATGTTCCAGCCAGTCTCCACACACCTTCATCCTCCGTTCAGATCTGGATGTGTACGCAGCTTGTAATGCACGTGCCACCGCATGGACACAGGTGTAAATATTGTAGGCCCTAGGAGGCAGGTATTCTTTCAGGCCTCCCAGGGCCTGGCCTCCAGCCTCTCTTTCTCTCTGTATCTCAGCTGGCCTTTTACATACAAAACGGGCTTTGAACGTAAAGAATCAAATGCCTGCTCCATAAACTCCTTCATGAGAGGGTTGCATACTTGTGAATGGTGATACATTGTCCTTTTCTTTGTCTGGGCCATGACGGAAAGAGATCCATGCCTCGGTAGGTTAAAGTGACCTGGAGAACAATGCAGGCTCCAGAGGGAGTCCAACACAAGAGCCGTGATCCAAATTTTACCCAGTTCAACTTTCAATCAGCGTTCAATCAGTCCTATTAATAGTTCAAGAATCAATATGACTGGGACATCTCCGTAGAAAACAAACACGTTGACTTGGTCCTGACTGAGAACTTTCCACAGCCGGTCATCTCTTTCTCCCGGCCAAGCAGAGAAATAAAAACCAGGATCTGACATAGTCTCTGAGAAGGGAACACAAATGCCGCTCTTGAGCATGAGAGCCGTCAAGGTGCTCCTGAACTCGTCCCCGTTGTCATTTTGCGGTTCCATGTCTTACCTGGGACCCCGAGGTCGGCTCGCCTAGTACACCCCCCCTTTGGATGAACTCACACAACCAGTTTCTTTGGAAAATTAGGTGGATAAACTTGGCCACAACTTTTATTGGTTACAGCTGTAGAGCATTGGCACAGCATGGGTCCACTGGATCCGACCTATCGGCTGGCCCATGTGCCAGCCGAGTTAACCGTTACCCGGCCAGCCGGCATGGGTAGAGAAGGCGGGAGGGCAGGTTATCGGAATTCACACGGACGCTTGCCCCTTTGTGAGCTCCCCTGCCCTCTGGCTGTGAGGGCAAGCACTGTTATTCCTTGAGCTAGCCAGCTCCGTTCAGCCCTCACGCCAAGACCCTTAAAGGGTCCCCAGCTCCGGAATTGGCTCGCAGGCCAAATTCCGCCAACAGATCCGGCCCCATGCTGTTACCGCCACAAGAACAGGACACCCCCATTAGTCCTGTTCCCGCCAACGCCCTTACAGCTGCAGCCAAGAAAGCAAGTTATGCCTGATTCCGTGCAACCAGACATCCATTCCCCAGGCCGATAGATGTACGCCATCCGCTCGGAACATGGCCTCCATCTTGTGAGATATGTCTGGATGGCGAATCCAGATACCGCCTGCCGACTCGACTGCCCGGCCCAGCCTGCCGGACACTTTCCGCCTTGCCACGTCCACCTTCTTGGGATGAGCTGCGCCTCACCACGACCTCCGTTCCAACCAATCCGACCAGAAGATGACAGTGCCGGGCAGGATCTCACGCACTAAGGCCAGGTCGGCCAGTACCTGGCGCTCGAGGGCCACTCCGGGGCACTCAGTCAAATCATTTTCCCCCAGCTGCAGCAGCAGAACGTCGGGAGGGAGGCGCCTCGCTGCTACGCGCCCCAACCAGGGCAACAGGGACCTCCATCGCATGCCTCGCTGTGCCATCCATGTAATGTGTGCCGCATCTCCCAAGCCCAAGTCTTTGCCCCAGCCCGATGAGGATGCATACAAACCTGCCCGATGAACGATGCTGTGCCCAAAAATCCAGACTGTCCTGTACCTCTGTCCTGGAACTGAGGAGTCAGAGAGCCGGTCACTGGCTGGACTCCGGCTGTGGCCTGATGTATGCCCTAAAGGCCGTAGAGCGCCAGCAGCCTATAGCCCGTATGCGTACCTCCGGCAGGCCGACGCCCGCAGCCGTGGTGGCTGCCCCAATCCTGAAGGAGTGAGGCCCGAATTCCTTGCCTGGTAAGCCCAAAGCCCCCAGAGCCAACCTGAAAACCCCCGTAAACTGATATCTGGTCAATGGGGCCCCGTCCCTATGGATAAGCAGGGGGCCACCGCCTTCCGGACGCATTGCTAAAAAGGCTCGAGTGGTCTGCACGGGCCACGGGCCACCCGGTAGTGGCCCCAAGTGCAGGCGCGCCCCTTTTCCCAGTTGGTCTGTCTTTGACCTCCGAATATACAATGACATCCCCTTTGGCCCGAGGTAAACATCCTGAACACCCAGGGGTGTGTTGGTGAACAAGATTTTGGAGCTCGCCACCAGTTCCCCAACCCTCAAGGCCCCAAAAAAGGCCAAGACGAATGCAGTCTCAAAGAGTGCAGCCTTGTATCGGGACCAACACAGCACTGGAAGCTCCCGCAAAATCCCCTTCAACAGCTCGAAGGTCACGGGCCGTCTATGATCTGGAGGCTGTGCGGCTTGCCTCCGCCAGCCCTCGACTGCTCTATGGGCTTGGAATGAGTGGCACGGGTCCGCAAACCCCTCCGCCTTGCTAAAGAATGTGATGGCGGCCATGCGACCCCTGATGGTACTGTGGGAGAACCCGCCGTCCTGCAGGCATGCCATATAGCGAAGCACCCAGTCCCCTTCCACCGGCAAGGTCTGCGGCCCCCCGAATCCCGCAGTAAAGTCAAAAAAGGCGTCGATAGCCCTCGCATACTTGGCGAGAGTGGAGGGGGCAATGGACCCATAGATGCCCCGCCTTATTGTACCTTCCCAAGTTCCCACAGCTCCTCCGGAAAGGGGTCTGAAACGCGGTTGGCTCCTGGCGCCAGTATGCGGAAACGTTCCTCCTGTTGGCGAGACAAAGCGTCCGCTATGCTATTATCCACGCCTGGCACATGGCGTGCAGAAAATGTAGTGTTATCAGCCAAGCAGGCCAGAACCAGGCGGCGAACCAACCGCATCACCCGTTCAGACTTGGACGTTTGCTTGTTCACCACCCGCACCACCGCCTGGTTGTCGCACCAGAACCGCACCCTTTTGTCCCTAAAGAGATCTTTCCAAATGATCACTGCCACCAGTATTGGGAAGAGTTCCAAGAAGGTGAGATCTTTGAGCACTACAGAACCCTCCCACTCCTTGGGCCAGGGCCGTGCACACCACCTGCCGTCATAGTAGATGCCGAACCCCGCGCTGCCCGCTGCATCAGAGTGGATCTGGATGGCATCCTGCAAATCCATCGGGTGCTGCCAAATGGTAACCCCGTTGTAGCCCTCCAGGAACCGGAGCCACACGCCTAAGTCCTCCTTCATGCCCCTGGTCACCCGTACCCGGTGATGTGGCGCCCTGACCCCAGCCGTCGCTCTGGCCAGCCTAGCGCAGAAACCCCTGCCGGGCGACACGACCCGGCAAGCAAAGTTCAAATGCCCCATCAGTGACTGCAGTTCCTTCAACGTGCACTTTGCCCGAGCCCTAACCAAGGAAATGAGCGCTTGGAGGGCAAAGAGTTTGTCCTCTGGCAACCTGGATGCCCCAGCTACAGAGTCTAATTGGATACCCAGGAACGTTAAACTAGCGGCCGGCCCTTCGGTCTTGTCTGCTGCCAATGGGGCGCCGAGCTCTTCAGCAAGCCTCTGGAATGCTCGTAGGGACTCCGCGCAAGTCTCGTCATTCCCAGGGCCGACAAAAAAGAAGTCATCCAGGTAATGAGTAATCCCCGTAAGCCCGGTCCTCGACTTCACCGCCCATTCAAGAAAAGTACTAAATGTCTCAAATGCCGCGCAGGCCACTGCGCAACCCATAGGCATGGCCTTGTCAAAGTACCATGCCCCTTGGAACTTGAAACCCAGCAACGAAAAGGAGTCGGGGCTTACCGGGAGCAGTCGGAATGCCGACTGAATGTCACACTTGGCCATGAGTGCCCCTTGCCCGCAAGCCCTGACCAGTCCCACTGCGTGATCAAAGGAAGCATATTTGACCGAGCAAAGCTCGGGGGGGATACCGTCATTCACCGAAGATCCCCTCAGGTACGAGAGATGCTGAATAAGACGATACTCGCCTGGTGTTTTCTTTGGCACCACCCCCAGGGGGGACACTCGCAGGTGGTCAATAGGGGGCATGCTAAATGGGCCCGCAATGCGCCCCGCCGCCAATTCTTTCTGCAGTTTTGCAGCAACCACCTCAGGCATCTCCCTGGCCGACTTCAGGTTGTTGGAATCGGTAGCTATGCGCGGGCCGCAGGCGGGAATGGGAAAACCCTTCGTGAACCCATCCAGGATATATTGTCCGGCCTCCCTCAAGGGGTATTGTGCCAAGAGGGGTCTCAGGGCATCCACCCGAACCGGGGTGGCCGCCAAGGACCACCAGTCCTGTGGAGCACTAACGTCTGGAAGCAGAAGCGGCTGCGGTGCCTGATGACCCCCTCCCCCTTTTGTGTTGGCACCACTGGAGAAGGGTTTTCCACCCCGAAAGGGCTGCTGGGTGCCGGTGGACCGTGGGCAATACACCCGCCCGTGCCCGCCCCCGCACACCTCGCAGCTATGGTGGAACTTGCACCGTGCCCGGCGACACCGGCCCTGGTTATATTCCCAGCAGACCCCCTGCGCCCGTTCCTTGCGCACGGCCCAGCGATCTGTCTTCGCCTCCCCTTTTCCTTTAATGCACGGGCCGACCTCCCTGAGCCAAACCTTGTCCTGCAGCAGGTCCCATCGAGCCCTGTCATTGAGTGACGCCAGTTTACGGCAGGTCTCGTCGTACTCTATAGCCGGCCCCTCGCCGGCCAAAACCCTCGCCTCGACCACGTTGCTCATGTGGTTGAGCAGGTGCCAGCCCCTGTCCGGGTACGCGGTAGCGACAACCCCCGCATACACCAGGTAACCGGAAACCCAGTTGAGGAAGGTGCGCTCCGCTTCCTCGGTCTTCTCCTTCTTCTCCCTCTTGTCAGATTTCACCGTGCGGGCCTCGGCCCCCCGTTTGTGAAGCAAAGTGAAGACATTAACGTAATACCCGTCCAGAATGCTGTCCCTCAGTTCCTCAGATAAATGGAGCCCCGGCGGCTCCTCTCCATTCAAGTATGTGGATAGGATTGCAGAAGGGTCAGAGACGTCAACGTTATCCCATACCACCCCAGGGCCCTGCCCGGCTTTCTGCCTGGCTTGTGCAGCTAGCGCCCTGCGGTGTATGGCCCAGGCTGGCAGCCCTGGCACATGGGCCGCTGCTGCCCAGTAATCACTCGGCGGCTGCGGAGGTCACTTCGCCCTGCAGTCGCACCCTCACCTGAGGAGACCGCGCCCTCTGCCTCGTCGTGGGAGTGCGCGGAAGAGCCCGAGCTACCCCTCTCCTGTCCCCCATCTGCGGTGCGTGCTGCAGGCCGTGAAGCCTGGTGACTGGCCGAGCTGGAGGAAGCCCCCCCTCGCTGCTGGGCTAAGCTTCCCTCCGCCCCAGCCTTCCGGGTTCGTTTGGCCGCCGGCTCCTGGCTCATCTTGGCCACCTTCTCCGAGAGTTGATCAAAAGCCTGTTGTAGGCCCCGCATGGTGTCGGCGAGCTCCGCAACACCTTCAGACCCATCTGCGCCGCGCGGGACTGCCTTCCTTTTCGCCGTCGCTCCCACCGGTTGCCCGACTGCTGCGGGCCGTGCTCGCCCCTTGGGTGCTGACCGGGGTGTTACCCCAGCCACTGTGCCCGTGCGCCGGGTGCTGCGTGATGGGGGCCTCATACCTGCTCAGGACACCAAAACACAACACGTTAAAACCCCCCAGTTCCCTGTTACCCACCCCCAAATGGCTAGAAGGCATGTGCGAGCGGCCGGAGCGCGTCAGAGGGGAGGTGAACCGTCCCGTGGACCGACAGATCAGTTGTTCTTGACCTGACTGATAACTGCCTGACTGCCTAACCCTTGAGGCTTCCTGACTAACTACCCGTTAAATGGTAACGGGGGGGGGGAGCCATCAGAGATAGCCCTCCAATGCTTGGTGCTGATGGCCCCCCAGGCCACCAAAGTCCCCATTTCCGCACCGGGACCGCCTCCTGTGTTGGAAAAGAATGGCTCTGATGACGAGTCCTGCGCTTGGTCTGGGGCCGCGACTCCCCCAGGGAGGCCCTGCTGTTGCCCATGGCATGGGCACCCGGACGCCGCCGAGGCCCCACCCCCCGAGCCGTGGTGCCGCATGAGCCAAATCTGCCCCTCGGGCCGGCGCCCCGGTTGGGGCAGAATTCGGTGCACGCTGGAACCCTCCCCCCAAGGCGGATGGCCTGAGGTGGAGGAGGCGACCTAGTCCAAAACGACATCTCATCCTTTGCCATCCCCTTCTTCTGTTACCTGCAATCTTTCCCAGCATCAGGGCCTTCTCCAGGGAGTGCTCCCTTCTCATTTGGTGGCCAAATGTGAGCTAGGAGGAGCTTCCTAACTTCTGCCCCTGGAAACTTAAGTCATGTTCAGACATTCACAGTGCTCAGAGGGGATGTACATGATGCGAAGCAGATGACAAAACCAGGGCCCCTTGCATTCACTGGACTGCATGTAATAAATCTCAATTTTATTTTATTTATTTATTTTTTTTTTTGCAATGTTCCCATAATGGATGTAACCGCTAAGAGCGGCACTGAGGACCCGCGGGCTGGAGCGGCAGTGGCCGCGTCCCCCCCCGCTGTCGCCCCCAGGCGCCGGGGCAGGCCCGAGGGCCCCGGATGCAGCCCCGCGCCACCCCCGCAGCCCCCGGACGGCTCGATGGCCCAGCGCCCGTGCAGGGAAGGCGGCGGCCCGTCCCCCGCTTCCGCTCTGGACCCAGGGTGGCGGGGCAGGCCCAAGGGCCTAGGAAGCGGCCCCGCGCCGCCCCATGGCCCGGGCTGGCCCAATGGCCCGGCCCGGGCCGGCTGGGGGCCGGCGAGGCCCCCCCCAATGCTCGCGCCGGAGCCGTCCCCCGCCCGGCTCCGAGAGCCGCGCCCGAAGCCTGCGGGCCGGGGAGGCAACAGGCCGCCCCCCCCCTCCGTCGTCGGCCCGGCCCCGAGGTAGCCCCGCTGCGAACCGCAGAGAGGTGGGCCGGTTTCCCTCCCATTCCCAACCCGGGAACGCCGGGGCAGGCCCCAGAGCGGCCCTCCCAGGCCCGTCCAGGTCTGTGCCCCGGCAGCGAGCGAGCAAGCGGGAGGAGGCAGGCCCTGTCTCCCCTCCCCTTCCCCCGACCGCCCGGGCAGGCCGGAGGTCTAGCGTGGGGGCGCCGAGGAGTGGCTGGAGGCCCCTGGACCCGGCTGCTGATGGCCGGGCCCCGCCGCGGCAGCCGCACCCGGCCGCCGGGACCGCCCGGTGGCCGCGAGGCAGGGTGCAGGGGGGAAGTGGCGAGGGAGAAGGAAGGCCATCCATCTTCCCCCCCCTCCCTCCCCCCCTAGCCACCGGCATTCCCCCCAGAAGGGGCCCGGGCCTACCTGTAATGAACAAAAAACGGGCTTTCTTCCTGCAAACCGGGCTCGCCTCGTGGTCAAGTGGGGAGGGGGGAGCAGCTTCCCTTCCGCTTTTAATGCCTCCCCCCTCCCTGACCACCCCCTGCCCTCTATTGGCTGGGGAAGGGGGGGGAGGTGCGTCTTTTCCCGTCACGCACCAGGCCCCCGCCCCTTTCCGGCCGGCGACCTCGCTGTCCCTGCCCGTCCCCGCAAATGGCGGGCCCGGCCCACCCGGGCCCTTCTGCGTCTGGAACGAAGAGCCCAACCCACGTCCATCGGAAATGTAGGAGCAGTTTGACAATTCCCAAGTGCTGGGCTTCGTCTTTGGGGGCCGTTTGGTAGAAGAAAGGGAACCGAGTTTTATCCTTCAGAACTGCCAAATGGAAACCGTGGCTGACCTAAGGAGGGGAATAATGTTTGAATTTCTGCACTTAAAAAAAAAATCAATAAGGAGCAGAACGCCTGATCAGTCTTTCGGACGATTAAAGGAAACTTTCGAGTAACAGGGATTATTTCCACAACCATACATACAGAAAGTTTAGAATCCATAAAGACCAGAAAACAAAGGCTCTGGTCAATTGGGTATAATCTTATTTCTCAAATAGTCACACAAAGCACCTGAATGTAGGTCTATTTTCATTTTTCTAAAGCTCATGTTTTCGAATTTAACCCAGCCACTGCTCTCATTTGAAGAGGCCCTTGTAATAAAAAATGAAGGTTGCTGTATTAATGAGGCAATCTGATCCTCTGTGTAGCTAAAAGACCCTGAAAATCTCTGGGCCATTTTAGCTGAAATCCCTAAGTACTCAGAGCCTTTGTTTTCTGGTCTTTATGGATTCTAAACTTTCTGTATGTATGGTTGTATGCATTTCTGTTTATACAATAGCCAATGTGTTCCATATGTATTTTGTATTAGACCTCTGAAGAAGGCCTGCTCAGGCCGAAACGCGTCAGGTCTATCTCATCAGCCCTTATGTATATTTTTATAATTTTTTATGAGGTATGAATGGGCCTTTATATAAGGTTTTAATTTGTGTTTAATAAATACATGTATGTTTTTGTATGTTTTCTAAGTGGATTTTAAATTTGGCCCTCTTTTGTTTTGGACTAACCTTTTCAGGTACTGAACTCCGTGTAGAACTATACAGGGGGAATGTGACTGTGCTAGTTCTGCTGGATCTCTCATCAGCCTGTGATATTATTAACCATAGTATTCTAATGAGCTGCCTTTTGGCACTGGGACTAAGTGTCACCGTATTATTCCCTAGCTGTGGTTACTCTAGTCTGGTGTAGTGGTTAAGTGTGCGGACTCTAATCTGGGAGAACCAGGTTTGATTCCCCACTCCTCCACTTGCACCTGGCTGGATGACCTTGGGCAAGCCGTAGTTCTGATAAGAGCTGTTCTTGAAAAAAGAGCAGTTTCTGTCAGAGCTCTTTCAGCCCCACCTACTTCACAGGGTGTCTGTTGTGGGGAGGGGAAGGGAAGGGAGTTTGTAAGCCGCTCTGAGACACCTTTGGGTAGTGAAGGGCGGGGTATAAATCCAAGCTGCTCCTCCTCCTACTCCTCCTACTCCTCCTCCTCCTCCTCCTCCTCCTCCTCCTCCTCCTCCTCCTCCTCTTCTTCTTCTTCTTCTTCTTCTTCTTCTTCTTCTTCTTCTTCTTCTTCTTCTTCTTCTTCTTCTTCTTCTTCTTCTTCTTCTTCTTCTTCTCTTGAAGACTGTTTGAAAGCTGCAGCTCATGCAGAATTATGTGGGTAGACTGCTGGTTACCGCCAGCTTTCGGGAGCATACGTTCCTGCCGGGGAGTTAAGGTCACAGAGAGATGCCCTCCTGGCTATCCAACCCATTAAAGGTGCTCATACATAAGTTCGTCGACGGAAAAGGGCCTTTTCTGTGGCCGCCTCACAAGTCTGGAACAACCACCCCAGGAAGGTGTGCTTGGCCCCCTCATTGTCAATCTTCAGGAAGCCGTTGAAGACAAGTTTTATTTCAGACTGCATCTCGATCGAGTGGGCTTTTATTATTGGCAATCCTAACTGGAATTTTAATATTTTTTTTTAGTTCAACAAAGGGAGAAAGCCAGTTCAAATGTTTTAAATAAAATAAATGCTGGGTGTCTTGAAAGTTTTCAGCTTCTAAAAAAAAAGATGTCCATGGGCCAACTAAGAAAGACAGTCCCTTTTTGCAGAGAGTCACATTGTTATGTACCTGCTCTTCCCCTCGTTGACAAAGGGTGTTTCAAAAATCTGTGGAGCTCGTGTGAACAGGGATCTATAGGAACCACCGGAGGAAATACCGCCTCTCTCAAAGCCGTCTCAGCTCTCCTAGAAGCTGATCTTTACAGCACATATCTTGACTGGCAATTGTTGCATTTGGACAGATTGGCCCCACGGCCAGTTCGTACCTGAGAGACTTTGTAGGTGCTCAACAGGGTTGAAACATCGATGGAGATTTCATTCTCGGATGCTTCAAGGACAGCCAGGAGGTTATTTTTTGTGCCACATTTGTAGTTCGGAATGGTCTCCCGGTCAGAGGATAGCAGATCTAGCAAAGCATTATGGGTCAGCCTGGGATGGACAACATTCTCATAGACGGTGTAGCCCAGAGTGATATTGTTCGGCAAGAGGCTGGGACACTGGTTGATCTCCTGAACGGCCAGCGAGAAGGACAAGAGGTGCCATTTCATTTCTATTAAACTGTAACGAAATATCTGTGTCATATCATCTAGGCAGAACACGACGGGTAGCCGCGCTAGTCTGTCTGTAGAGGTAGAAAAGAGCAAGAGTCCCGTGGCACCTTAAAGACTAACAAAATGTGTGGCAGGGGAGGAGCTTTCATGAGTCACTGCGCGTTTCTCCAAAAGAAGTGAGCCACAACACACGAAGGCTCATATACTGCCACCAGTTTTGTTAGTCATGAAAGTGCTACTGATATAACCTCGGGATGAAGTTGGCTTATACTGAATCAGACCGTCAGTCCTTCAAGGTCAGGACTGTCTACCTGACCTTCAAGGTCAGGACTGTCTAGCTATCCACAGGATCTCAGAACAGAGGTCTTTGTCATCACCAGGGCTATTTTTGTAGAAAAAGCCCAGCAGGAACTGATTAGCATATTAGGCCACACCCAACAGCAGGAACTTATTAGCATATTAGGCCACATACCCCATGTTGCCAGAAGTGTGGTCATCCTGCCACACCCACCTTTTGCTTCTTATTCTGTTTACCTTGTTTGTTGTCAAAACCTAGGGCTTTTTTATGGAGCAGGAACTCCTTTGCATGTTAGGCCACACACCCCTAATGTAGCCAATCCTAATGAGTTTCTGCTGTTGGGTGTGGCCTGTTATGCTAATGAGTTCCTGCAGGGCGTGGCCAACTCAGGAGCCAGCCGGAACTCCGTTCCTGTGCGTTCCTGCCCCAAAATAGCCCTGGTCGTCACCTACTGCCAGGTCCTTTTAACTGGAGATGCTGGGGAATGAACCTGGGACCTTTTGTATGCAAAGCAGAGGCTTTCCCACAGAGCTGCAACCCCTTGGAAGGCCGTGTACTTGGGCCTTGCTCATGCCATCACTGGTATAGGTTGAACCAGTTGTTGTGCATTGCAGGGATGCTTATTTAGAAATGTGTCCCGGTTGGGCAGCATGTGATTTTGTGGCATCTGGGAAGGTGGCCTGGGGTGCCAGTCAATGCTCCCTCTAAGCCGTGGAGTCTTGTGAGCAAAAATTCTACTTTGTGAGCTCCTGGCATTAAAGTTGTGAGCGAGCAATTTGGCTGCTGCATAAACTAGTTTGCTCTGGAGCTCTCCCTTCCTGAGCTAAGACAAAAATGTGTGAACTGGAGGCTAAAAAAACTGTGAGCTAGTGGACACTAACTCAGCTTAGAGGGAACACTGGTGCCAGTCCCAGCATCTGAACTGGGCACCACGCAGTATCCCTTTCGGCAGTAACCCAGTGCCACAGTAACTGTGGAAATGCAGCATGTTCTTTTTAGGAGAGCAGCAAGACCAATTGCTAAACAGGTTCTTTCTTAGTGAAGAAGAAGAAGAAGAGAAGAGATTGGATTTATACCCTGCCCTTCACTTGGAGTCTCAGAGCGGCTTACAAACTCCTTTCCCTTCCCCTCCCCACAACAGACACCCTGTGATGTAGGTGGGGCTGAGAGAGCTCTTTCGAGGACTGCTTTTGAGAGAAGAGTCCTGAGGCTTCCGGTCTGGGATTCATGGCGTCCTAACGTGTTCTGGCTTGCTCTCAGAGCTCCCAGAGCATACGGAGGGTCTTGACGACAGGATGGGCTTTATATAGCCCACCGCAGATCCCCCCAGGCAGGGGGGTGACTGGCAGCGAGCCTTGGCCCGAGAGGGAGTTGAGATCGGCTGATAGCGGGGCTTTAAAGAGCGTCGCGACCAGCCTTGATCCCCTCCCCCCTAGAAGGCACTTCGGAAATTCTCTACAAGACCCCACCGAGTTGGATTCTCAACATAAGAACGCGTGACCCAGACTTCCAAGACATTTTACTGAAACTGATATCAAGGAAACACTGCTATAACAAGACTTGGACTTTGAAGGTAACTTTTTAAAATTGCTCACCGGAGACGCGTTTTGGCCGAAAGTAAACAACATCCGATGAAGCGCATGATCGTGCTGTATCTTTTGTACTAACACCGACTCCGAAAAAGAGTAGTTAAACAGCTAAAAAAGGCCAAAAAGCCGGTTTGTTGAACATTCCTGCGGTTGGAATATTGACTTTAAAATAGAAACTAACAGCAAGCCCCACGAGAACTAGTGTGGAGCTGCAGCAGAAATCGCCAGAACAGGAAGTGACCTCAGACCAGACAAGTAATATTTCCTAGAGAAGACCAAGGAGGCCGGAAGAAGGGAGGAAACCAGAGGCAAGGGGGACAACTAAGATTGCCGGACAGGAAGTGAGTAACCGGAAGAACCATCTACCATAGAGAAATTGCGCCTGCCATTTTGAGAAGGTCAGAAAAATTTTACTTCGATTTTAACCAAAAGACTTAATAGAAAAAAGTGAAATTAGAGCGATTTAGGTGGGCATAAGAAGGACTTTAATTTGATGTAAGTTTTAGGTGAATTTTAAACAACGGCTTACGATCTGCGGCAACGACAGAGGGCGAACTCCTGGTCCTCCCCGAAAATGGCTGCTAAAGAAGAAAAGAAGCTACAGGGCCTGATGGAAGCTATGGAAAACGAGTGATGGACGCGTTACAAAAGATGGAAAAAACTTTAGTAACAGAAGTATCAGACTTGAAAAAGGATCTATCTGGGATTACAAAAGAGATACAGACGCTGACAAAGAGCAGATGAGATGGATGAGAGAGTGAAGAGAGTGGCATCCAATGTTGCTGAGGTTGCTATAGAAACAGAAAAAGTTAATGTGATGGTCCAATACAATGCAATGCTTAACCATATGAGATTCAGGGAGATCCCTGAAGACAAAAGTGAGAACATTCATTCTGTTATGGTGGATGCTGTTGCAGATTTTTTAAAAATGGAAGAGGAGAAGGTGGCGGCACAGATTGATGTGGTGTACAGAGTCAACTCTGCGATTGTGCAAAGGAAAAAATTACCCAGAGATGTGATTGTCCAGTTTATATCCAAAAAACTGAAGGAGGATCTATTTAAGCAACAGTTTCAGGAAGATTTCACAATTGACAACAAGAAAATCATGATATTAAAGGAACTACCCAGAGCAATTCTTCAGGATAGACGACTCTTTAAAGACTTGATTGACGAACTGAAAACAGAGGGTATAAGATACAGATGGGAAATTCCAAAAGGTGTCAGTTTTACATTCAAGCAGAAGAGAGTCACCATCAAGTCAGTAGAGCAAATGACCAGATTCATCAATGATAACTTTAAAGACTCTGATAAATAAGTACAAAAACAACATGGAGAGTCAAATTATATCATGGAATGTCAATGGACTTAATTCACCTCAAAAAAGAAAAAATGTTAGACTTTGGTTGGAAAAACAAAAATGTGATATTATTTGTTTGCAAGAAACACATATTAAAAAAACTGATGCTAAATTTTTGATTCAAAAAAGATTAGGAGAGGAGTTTTATTCCCTCTCCTCCCAAAAGAAAAAAGGAGTTGTTATATATATTAAAAAGGAATTGGAACCAAAAGAAGTTTTTAAAGATAATGAAGGGAAGCTTTTGGCGGTAGAAGCCGTGCTGCAGAGTAAAAAGACTTTAATTGTTAACCTTTATGCTCCAAACGGTGCGAAGGAAATTTTTTTCCAGGATTTGTGGGAACAGCTACGACAGTTAACCTATGAGCAAATGATTTTAATGGGTGACTTTAATGGTACTGTTAATAATGTTATTGATAGAAAATCCCAAAAAGGAAATGAAGGCATGGGCAAACTTCCGAAAGTCTTTTTTCAATTGGTTAAACACGAACATTTGGAAGATGCTTGGAGAGTTAAAAATCCCAAGGATAGAGAGTATTCCTTTTACTCATCAAGACATGAATCTTTTTCAAGGATAGACTTGATGTGGATGACTGAGAATTTGATCTTGCAGACACACAAAATCGAGATGTTACCTAGAATTCTCTCTGACCATAGTCCAGTAAAATGGTCAACATATGTTAAAAGAAAGAAATTCCGATGGAGACTCAATGAGGATTTGCTGGACAAACAAATATTGTGGACAAAATAAGGACAGAAACCCAAACATATTTTCAACTGAATTTAAACAAGGATGTACAGACGCAAACGGTATGGGAGGCCTATAAAGCTGTGATGAGAGGACATCTGATTGCAATCAATAATAATGAAAAGAAACAACAATTGAAAATAGATAAAGAGATTACGGAAAATATTCGGAAAAAAGAAATGGAGCTTAAGAAAAGGCCTGGCAAAAAGAAGATTTTGAGAGAATTGAGGATGTTAAAGGAACAATATGAGGCGAGGTTAAACAAAGAAGTATATTGGAATTTGAAAAAATTGCAACAGAAGTCCTTTGAAGGTGCAAATAAACCTGGTAAATACTTGGCATGGCAATTGAAGAAAAGAAGAGAGAATAAAACAATCACTAAATTGAAAGATGGAAATAAAGAAATTTCAGACCCAGGAGGGATCCGGAGGGAATTTTATAAATATTATGCGACTCTTTTTCAAACAAAACAAGTGGATCTGCAAAAAATGCAAGACTATTTATCTAAGGTTAACAACCAAGCCTAGAAATGAAAGCAATATTAAATGCTGTAATAACTAAAGAAGAAATCAGTAAAGCAATAGGAGAGGCAAAGATTTCCAAAGTTCCAGGTCCGGACGGTTTTTCAGCTAAATTTTACAAAAAACTTCATGAAGACCTAGTTCCGGTGTTAGAGATTCTTTTAAACGAAATTAGAAAAACTGGGAAGATTCCAGATTCCTGGAATGAAGCTGCGATCACCTTAATTCCGAAAGAAACGCAAGATTTAACAAATGTAAAGAATTATCGACCTATTTCACTGTTAAACAACGATTATAAGATTTTCGCAAAAATATTAGCAGAGCGCCTTAAAGGGTTCTTGAAAGATACTATTGCTGAAGATCAAGCCGGATTTTTACCAAATAGACAAATAAAAGACAATATGAGGGTTGTTTTAGACGCAATTGAGTATTATGATAAACACCCGGAAAAAGAAGTTGGCTTTTTATTTTTGGATGCAGAAAAGGCTTTTGATAATTTGAATTGGGAATTTATGTTTAAAGTGTTTGAGAAATCCCAGATGGGCGCAGAATTTACAAGAATGATTCAATCAATATATAAAGAACAAAAAGCTACGGTGATTGTGAATGCAGAATCAACAGAAGTGTTCCGGGTCAGAAAAGGTACCAGACAGGGTTGCCCCCTGTCACCATTGCTATTTATCTGGATTTTGGAGATTTTGCTGCAAATGGTTAGAGATGACGATAACATAAAAGGTTTGAATGTTAGAGGTTTTTCATATAAACTACGAGCATTTGCTGTTCCGTGCACCTTGGTGTTTAGTCATGCCGGCCACATGACCACGGAAACGTCTTCGGACAGCGCTGGCTCTTCGGCTTTGAAACGGAGATGAGCACCGCAATCCTAGAGTCGGATTCGACTGGCTTTCGAGCAAGGGAACCTTTACGAGCATTTGCGGATGATATTATCTTTATTGTTGAAGATCCTGTTAATAATATGCCTAAGGTATTTGAAAGAGTAAAAGAGTTTGGCGATCTCGCAGGGTTCTATGTAAATAAGAATAAGTCCAAGATATTGTGTAAAAATATGATAGGTACAAAGCAACAAATGTTACAAAACGTGACAGAATGTGAAGTGGTTAAAAAGGTTAAGTATTTGGGAGTTGAAATTACAATGAAAAATATAGACTTGTTTAAGAATAATTATGAAAAACTGTGGGTTTCAATAAAGAGTGACTTAGAAAAATGGGAAAAACTTAGATTATCTCTTCTTGGAAGAATTGCCGTTGTCAAAATGAATGTACTGCCCAGATTAATGTTTTTGTTCCAGACAATACCAATTGTGAAAGATGTGAAAGTGTTGGTGAAATGGCAAAGAGAAATTTTTAAATTCATCTGGGCAGGAAAGAAGCCAAGAATTAAAATGAAGATAATGTACGATACTAAAGACAGAGGTGGCTTCCAAGTCCCGAATTTGCGTTTGTATCATGAAGCTGTATGTATGTCTTGGTTATCTGATTGGGTTAATTTGGAAAATAGAAAACTCTTAGCTCTTGAGGGGCACGATTGCAGATTTGGCTGGCATGCCTATCTTTGGTACGGGAAAAATAAAGTTGATTCAATGTTTAAGCATCATTATGTAAGGAGAACATTGTTTGATGCATGGACCAGGTATAAGGATACAGTTTCCGACGAGAGGCCTTTGTGGATTATTCCAGCAGCAGTTATACATCCTTTCTCAGAACATAAAGGTAATGATTGGTTGAAATACCAAGAACTGTTGCAAAAAGAGGGGAAAAAATATGTTTTAAAACCAAATAATGAACTAGAATTTGAGTATGGATGGTTACAATATTGTCAAATAAGGAATATTTATAAAAAAGATTGTAAAGAGGTTGGTTTTAGAGCTAAGAATGATGAGTTTGAAAATATATGGTTGAAAAGAGAGCGAAAAATGATCTCAAAGATGTATAAAACTTTGTTGACTGCATGTACTTTGGATGAAACTGTTAAAGAGCAAATGATAAAATGGGCCATAAACATGAACAAAGAAATTTCTATGGAAACATGGGAGTTTTTGTGGAAAAGATCCTTTAAAATGTCTACCTGTGTTAATGTAAAAGAAAATTGCTACAAGATGATGTATAGGTGGTATATGACACCAAAAAAGATTGCTAATATTAGTATGGATAAGAACCTGAGTAATAAGTGTTGGAAATGTAAAAAAACAGAGGGTTCTTTTTACCATATGTGATGGTCGTGTGATAAAGCAAAGGTATACTGGTCTAATATACACTGTGTGATGCAGAAAATATTAAAAATCCCAATTGGGAGAAGACCGGAACTTCTTCTCTTAGGTTTGACAATGGAAAGAATTCCACAGGAAAAAAGGGCATTATTATGGTACATGATTACGTCGGCGAGAATGGCCTTCGCTCAGCAATGGAAAGCGGAGAAGGTGCCGGATATACATGACTGGTTTAGAAAATTGCTCTTTTTAGCGGAAATGGACAAAATGACAAAAAAACTAAATGGACAAATGGCAGAACAGTATATAAAAGATTGGAAAGGTTTGAAATTGTATTTGGAAACTGAGTACAGAATGAAGGGGAAAATCTACAATTTAGATTTGTATGGATACTGAATGAGAAGTGAAATGAATTCTGAATTGTACTATACTGTTATATGAAAATATATGTTGAAATTAGTTAGGTGTATTATATATTTGAAATGAGTTACCTGGTTTGTCGATTCATATAAGTCTAAACTTGTTTACCGTCTAATATATACTTTTTTGTTATTAGCAGTGTTGGAAGCCTATTGGGGGGTGGGGGGGATAGGATGGAAATTTTTTCAAATTGTATTGGTAACGTTGTTGAAAATGTTGAGCGCATCCCAATAAAATTTTGTTTAAAAAAAAAGAGAGAGAGAAGAGTTCTGAGAGAACTTGTGACTGACCCAAGTCACACCAGCAGCTGCAAGTGGAGGAGTGGGGAATCAAACCCGGTTCTCCCAGATCAGAGTCCGCACACTTAACCACTATACCAAACTGGCTCTCAAACTGTTGCCTACCCAGTGGACGGCTATAAATCATATTTAAGGCATTAATAAACCAGTTAACCCACATGCTGGTGTCTAGTGTCCTTATCTAGGGGTACTGATATCTAAAAAAACAAGAAGACATTGTGAAATCCCCCCCCCAAAAAAATGTTCTCCAAATTAGCAATCCAGTCCTATGCATTTTGGCTCAAAGGCAAGTCCCACCAATTCTCTCTCTCTCTCTCTCTCTCTCTCTCTCTCTCTCCCTCCCTCCCTCCCTCCCTCCCTCCCTCCCTTCCTTCCTTCCTCTACTCCTCTGACCTACAGGTCTTACAGAGTATCTGTCAGACCCAGCAGGTAATAAGAGGAAGAAAGGAAGCATTCGAGCCAGAGAGGACAAGGGCGTGCCATATACAGGAGGATGTCTTATTACAAGCTCCTCGAGCTCCTCTGAGGGCCTGAACAGGCAATTTAGCTAAAAGAAGAACCTGTACTAACGACCCACCGATTCTAACAGAAGTTACCCTCTTCGAAGCTTACATTGGTTTGGACTTTAATCCTCCTTAACCAAGAAGCTTAGCTGGACATTACGGAAGGAGGGCTCTCCGGTGATTCATTGCTCTTTTGAGGGACACATCTCACAAGTCTGGGGACTCTCTGCTGGCGGTTCTTCCCACCAACCCCACACAGGACTACCTGCCTGGTTTTCGAAGAGCAGCAATAGTGAGGTAGTGAGCTCCCCCAATTTGAGGCTACATTATAAGGTGCGTTATTTCAGAATACCTGGCATTCAAAAAACACATAGCAATATCGACTCACTTATCGGATGCAGGAGATGGAGGCCAAGCTGAACAGGGACGTTTGTAAATGAGAAAGAACCTAAACTTGGTCCCTTCATCAATGTTCCCTCTAAGCTGTGGAGTCTTGTGAGCAAAAATTCTACTTGATGAGCTACAGGCATTTGAGTTGTGAGCGAGCGATTTGGCTACTGCATAAATCAGTTTGCTCTGGAGCCGACCCTTCCTGAGCTAAGACAAAAATGTGTGAGCCAGAGGCTAAAAAACTGTGAGCTAGCTCACGTTAACTCAGCTTAGAGGGAACACTGCCCCTCATAGATCTTAGAAAAGTTCACTAAGGACTGACTTACTTCTTCACTTTCAGAAAGGGCAACCTCGTGAAGGTGTGCAAGGCCACCTCAGTAGCTACTGAGGAGATGAGTCCGGCGATGAGGTGGTCTCCAGGTCGGAGGAAATTGAAGGGTTCTACTTCGTCCATTCTCAGCGTCAACGGGCACTTGGCGCTCCCCACATTGCGAGCTGCAAGAGAAAGCAGCAGAAGCAGCTGCAGGACCATTCTCTTGATGGCTTGCCGCTTTCCCCTTCTTGGAATCTGCTTTCAAAGACGGACAGAAGAAGCAGCAGGCCACAGTGCCAAAACCGGTGGCCGCTGTCAGGCTGCCGGCAAGACCATGGCCACAGTCAGTTCAGCAGTTCTGCCCCAGCTTAATCAGATTGAAAGGGGGTGAACTCAAGATTCACAATACCATAGTCCCCCAGCACGAATACACACACACACCTCATCCCCTGAAGTCAAAAATCCTACATATAAATACACGTTGATGGGGTCTGAACTGGCAGAGACGGACCAAGAGAGAGATCTTGGAGTCGTAGTGGATAACTCGATGAAAATGTCTAGACAGTGTGTAGCTGCAATAAAGAAGGCCAACGCTATGCTGGGGATTATTAGGAAGGGAATTGAAAACAAATCAGCCAGTATCATCATGCCCCTGTATAAATCATTGGTGCAACCTCATTTGGAATACTGTGTACAGTTCTGGTCACCACATCTCAAAAAGGATATTATAGCATTGGAAAAAGTGCAGAGAAGGGCAACTAGAATGATAAGAGGGTTGGAACACCTTCCCTATGAAGAAAGGTTAAAATGCTTGGGGCTCTTTAGCTTGAAGAAACAACGGCTGAGGGGTGACATGATCGAGATTTATAAGATGAATGGGATTGAGCAGGTTGAGAAAGAAGTACTTTTCTCCCTTTCTCACAATACAAGAACTCGTGGGCACTCCATGAAATTGCTGAGCAGTCGGGTTAGAACAGATAAAAGGAAATATTTCTTCACCCAAAGAGTGATTAACATATGGAATTCACTGCCACAGGAGGTCGTGGCAGCTGCAAGCATGGACAGTTTCAAGAGGGAATTAGATAAACATATGGAGCAGAAGTCCATCAGTGGCTATTAGCCACAGGGTATAGATGGGAACTCTCAGTCTGGGGCAGGTGATGCACTCTATTCTTGGTGCTGGAGGGGGCAGCAGTGGGAAGGCTTCTGGTGCCCTGGCCCCACTGCTGGACCTCCTGGTGGCACCTGGTATATTTTGGCCGCTGTGTGACAGAGTGTTGGACTAGATGGGCCATTGGCCTGATTCAACATTGGCTTCTCTTATGTTCTTATGTTCTTATGAAGTCAATGGGACCTGGGACCAGAGGCTTTTATGCACTAAAGTTTCCAGATCTGTTGCAAGACCTTGCATCATCTTGCGCTCGGCTTTGAGGCTTCTGTTATTGGTTTGGAAGAACCCACCAGCTTGGCTCCATAGTGTGACTGAAGTCACAGAAAAGGCATGCGAGTTTGACCTGAACCTCACTGAAGAATTATGTCCAGGAGACAGCAGCGGGAATGGTTGATGGTGTGGCCACGCCAACGGGAGGCTGGGTAAAGACCACTGGCTGCCATGACACCAACACCAGCCAATAGCAGTGTCGTTTCCCCAGAACAGAACTCAGCTTGGGCTGTAAGTTCAGACAGACACAAGGATATACCATGTTGCACCAAGAGAGATTAAAATCTGGAATTGACTCCCAGAGGATGTAGTAAACTTTGAAAATCAAATAATCAAATGAATAAATAGAAACGTATATTTGCAATGTATGTGAGATCGAGGGGGACACCAAATTTCTACAGAAATCAAGAAACCTGAAGATTTTTTTTAGGTTTAGGTGTCTTCCAGTTTGTTGTAGAGCCAGTTTGGAGTAACGGTTAGAAGCAGGGCCGGACCATCCACTAGGTGAATTAGACTTTTGCCTACGGTGGGCCCTGGATGCGGGCGTCGAACTGTGCCTCCCCCTGCCAAAAGCCTCCCACCCCCTCCAAAAGCCCATGTGCACCCATTACTACCCCCAGCTGCCACCGCCTCTTTCTCTCCCCCGGCTGCCCCATCATCATCCTGCCACTGCCTCCTGTCACAGCCTGCTGGACCTGACCCCCGACCGCCCTCCCTCCCCCTGCCAGGCTGCAATCCCTCTCCCCTGGCAACACTCAATCTGGGCACTCAAGCTCCCCCTCCCACTGTGCTCACAACTCACACGGCAACATTGCTGCACCTATCACCACCTTCCATCTCCGGGGATGGGGGGAAGCATTGGAGAAGAGCAGTGCCAGCAAAAAGTGCAGTGAGGCAGTCATATTTGGGAGGTGGGGGGGAGCGCAGCCGGGTGAGGGAGGCATACGATTTATTTTTTTTAAAGCAACGATCCCAACAGGAGAAGGAAACCTCCCGTCTCCAAAGTGTCTTTAAAAAACCCACTCCCAACTGCCTGGTGGACAGGCAAATGGGAGGATATATTTTGGGGAAAAAATGTTTAAATGTGAAGCTAGAATCCTTACAACAGCCCTAGAATGCATATTGTTATAATTATCTCTGTAACGCAGATAGAGGGGAGAAGCTGATGGTTAGAGGCTGGCCAAAGGCTCCCTGGTAGAGCATGGGGCTGGTACGCAAAAGGTCCCAGGTTCAATCCCCAGCCTCTCCAGTTAAAGGGATCAGGTAGTTGCTGATGTGAAAGACCTCTGCTAGAGACCCTGGAGACCTGCTGCTAGTCTGAGGAGACCATACTGGCCTTGATAGACCAAAAATATCTGATTCACTATAAGCAGGGCTTTTTTTGTAGAAAAAGCCCAGCAGGAACTCAGAATATTAGGCCTCACCCTTGATGGTACAGCTCATTAGCCTATTAGGCCACATACACCCATGTTACCAGAAGTGTGGTCATCTAGCCACACCCACCTTTTGCTTCTTATTCTGTTTACCTTGCTTGCTGTCAAAACCCAGGGCTTTTTTTGTAGCAGGAACTCCTTTGCATGTTAGGCCACACACCCTTAATGTAGCCAGTCCTAATGAGTTTCTGCTGTTGGATGGGGCCTATTATGCTAATGAGTCCCTGCTGGGTGTGGCCAACTCGGGAGCCAGCCGGAACTCCGTTCCTGTGCATTCCTGCCCAAAAATAGCCCTGAGTTTAAGGCAGCTTTATGTGTGCATGTGCCTTTATCAAGAAATGGAACTGTAGGATTAGAATAAAGGTGGTATTTATTTAGTGGCATTTAGTACCCCTTGTTTGGCTTTGGGTCACTTCCATAGCAGGACACTGAAGCAGATTCCCTCTCCTCCCCATCCCTTTTGCTGCGGAGGTTAGAGCTTAGGTATTTGAACTCTGTAGAGCCTGCCTACCATGTGTTGCTTTTTCCTGGAGACTTCAATTTCTGTGGTATTTCTGTGTTTGTGTGTTGTTGTTGTTTTACTGTCATGGGTAAGCCAGCATGAGTGCTGGATGAATGGCTGAGAAGACTGGGATAAGTATGTTCACTTCCTTGGCTTCCAGGCACGGTTTAGTAATTACACGTCTCTCTTTAAAAAGTTATGTATGTGTGCAGGAAACGTCTCTTAATAAAATAACCCCTGGGTAGAAGATTCCTGGTTTTCTGGAAGGTCAAGGGCTGTATGGCCGTGGTCCTGGCATTGTAGGACTTGACGTTTCGCCAGCAGCTGTGACTCACATTCTCAGAGGTATAACACAGAAAGATGGAGTCCTCTCTGTGTTGAGGTGAGAAGAAAAATGGTAGGCAGGCAATTTATATCTACTCAGGAAGGTGGAAAGAATCAAGCATGTTCTGCTTTATTGTTGCTTCTGTCAGGAAATTCACCTAAAAATTATTTCTCCATTGCTTAGAAGGTTTCCTGGCCATGCTGACTACATTTTGACGACGCTTCTTATGGGCGGCAATCCTCAATTCACAGTCTGTAGTGCGAAATATTTTGTGGCGGCCGGTAAAATCCCCCAGGATTTCTGGGACTCTCATTCTACCATAGAGTTCTGCCCACAAACCAGATCATCACCCCGACATGCCTACATAGCTTTCGGGTGACTTAGGCACCTCATATTTATTTCCCGCTTCTCCTTCCTTCCCTCTCAGGAAATGCACCCCCATCCCCCACCCGCTCACCCAAGGGACCAGGCAACCTTTTGCAAAATAGGGGTAGGGACAGACCCCGGGGGTGGGATTTCTGTTCAAACCTGAAGCAATCCCAAGTTTGCAGGGGGGGGAAATCTGAGGGAAAGAAGACATCGTGGACTCAAAACGCAGTGAAAGAACAGAAGCAGCATCTGTCACTCTAAGAATGCCCACTGGATTCCATGGCTGTTGGGCGTCACTCGGCAACCACAGCCCAGTTGCCAAACATTCCGAGACTTGGTTTCTGGAAAGGAAAGCTGGGGGAGGGAGAGGGGGAGGAGACTGGGGGGCCGAAAGAGCCCCAGAAAAGCCCCTTCCCCCAGGTCACCGTGTCCCCTGATGGAGGAGGACTTCCCAAGGACAGGCTCTGTAGCAGATCCTGGAAACTCACTACCATCACCATTGAGCCTGGCTTGGCAGCAGTGGCTGTAGTGCCCTGAGTCCTGGCCCAATGCCAGCAGCAGCCACCGTGGCATGACTGGGAGTCGGCCTGAGCCGGCGGCAAAGGCACAATGGAGCCAGACTTTTCACGGGGAGAGCATGATGGGGAGGAGAGGATGGGGGAAAGGTGGAAGTGGGAACCGATCAAGGTAGGCTGGCCGGTCAGTGGGAGGAAGAAAGCGTGAGGGGCTTGCAGCTTTTCATCGGTGATGTTAAGAGTTTTTATCACGGTCCTTTTCGTTCTCTTTCTTTCACGTTCTGCTTCTGTCGTGAGCCGCCTTGAGTTCCACACAGCAGAAAGGTGGCTCGCTGGTGTTTTAAAACAAAATCAATCAATTAAATAGGGGCAGCCGGGGAAGGGGGTGATAGATATGTCCCCACATGAAAACTGAAGCATGGAAATGACTTTAAGACATGTGAGTTGAGGGATGAATTTCCTTGACACTTTGCAGCAGGGACCTCAGCTCCTGTGACATCAAAGGAGGACTCCTTGTCTTGGGGACACCGCTTCCTTTGGAGGATGCTGACCTCAGGCACACTCAGACACCTAGGAAGAGGAGGATGAGGATGAAGGAAGTTCACCTGTCCCTTGTGCCCGAGCGATTATGAGTTAGAAGAAGAAGGAAGAAGAGATTGGATTTATAACCCGCCCTTCACGGAGTCTCAGAGCGGCTTACAATCTCCTTTCCCTTCCCCTCCCCACAATAGACACCCTGTGAGGTAGGTGGGGCTGAGAGAGCTCTGACAGAAACTGCTCTTTTTCAAGAACAGCTGTGCCAGAACTTGTGACTGACCCAAGGTCACATCAGCAGGTGCAAGTGGAGGAGTGGGGAATCAAACCCGGTTCTCCTAGATTAGAATCTGCACACTTAACTACAACACCAAACTGGCTTTCTTAGTGGTTGGAAGAGCACCTTGGGGAGACCACGGTTCACATCCACACTACGCCCCTGGCTCTGGGCAGTCTCTGTCCCTCGGCCTGCCCTCATCGCCTTTGGTCCACAACACAGACTGTCATGCACCGGCCACTCTGGAATGAACGGCTCCACCAGTCTGGAATGACTGGCTCCAAACTAAGAAATGGTATTACGACGGAGGGCAATTTTTCAAAATAAGCTAGGCTGAGAGCCAGTTTGGTGTAGTGGTTAAGTGTGCAGACTCTAATCTGGGAGAACTGGGATTGATTCCCCACTCCTCCACTTGCACCTGCTGGATGACCTTGGGCAAGCCCTAGTTCTGATAAGAGCTGTTCTTGAAAAAAGAGTCATTTCTGTCTCCAGGTGAACTGATCTCTGTTGTCTGGAGTTACAATAGCAGGAGGTCTCCAGCCAACACCTGCTGGTTGGCAACCCCAGCACATACCATGGAGACAGGCATATTTATGTGCCATTTTTCTTTTGATGTTCATGAGGCATTCAAGGTGCCTAAAGAGGTAAGTGAAACAGAATTCAGGGCCAAGAGATACATGTATTAATTAGCAAAGAATTAACAAACATAGAAGGGCCCAATCACACCTCATGTAAAAATACCAAAAACTTACACACAAGGGGCCAAGGGACTTGAGCTGACACGTTTCAGCCTGTATAGGACTTCTTCAGAGGTCACACACAATGAGGAACAAATTGGCTTAATGTTATGATAATATAATCATTCATTTATGCAACATGGATACAAGATGGACCAGAAAAGAATGATTCCAAAGTGAAACCACTAGGCACAGAATAAAAGTATAAATAAATCCTCCAAAGATGCAATCACATGCCAAATGATATTTCAGTGATGATAATTTCCGGTCCAGAAATGATTGCCTAGCCAAAGTGTCCTCATTAAAAGTGTCCTTTTAGTAAAGAGGCCTCATTTCTATGGTAGAGGGAAGTGCAGGATCTGGCCCACTTACCGCCTGTTTGTCTTGCAGGGATGTCCCAGGGTGGAGTTGTGGTGAGGTGCGCCCACAAGCCATCCAGAGAGTGGTGATGTTTCAAGCAGGTGAGCAAATTTCCTTCACTCCTCTCCTTCCCTTCTTCCCCTCCAGGTCCCCATGCTGCTGCTTAGCCATGGAGGCCTCGTGACCTGGCAGCTTGAGAGGATGGCAGCCTCAGGGGCCATCTGGCAAGCTGTATTGGCAAGACGAAGAGAAAGAGGTGGAAGGAACCAGTCCTTGTGTTCTGACTTGTTCAGTGTGGCAGAGCTATTAGGAGAGAGTGGTCAGAATGTCACATTGGGAACCCTGGGTTCACAACCACAATAGGCCATGTGGCATGGCCCCTGACTCAGGACAGTCTCTGTCCCTCAGCCTGCCCTCATCATCAGGTTCCTGGGAGGAGCCTATTGTGGGGGCAAGAATCAAGTGAGCCCCACAAATTTCATGGATGAAGGGAGGGGTAACATTGTCACCCACCAAATGGGAATGAATGTATTCTAGAGTGTTGCCTATATGGTTCATTGTCTACTCTTTCAGGGGGTGGGAATGGGAGCAAGAGGGTCAGCCAGCAGGCTGAGGTGATGACGGCCCTGAGTTTTCAGACTGGCCTTTAAGTTCTACTTGTCATTTCTCCACCAGGCTGAGGCATGCTGGGACATCAAGACTAACATGAGAGGAAGCACACTGATACAGAGAAGAGGGCAATGTCTGGACAGATGGGAGAGGATCCAGAAGGTAAGTTCTTCCACGAAAGTGGGAGGGCTTGCAGTATAAGCAGGGGGAAACTGGGACCTTGACATCTGGCAAGATGCCACAGTCTGAAGCTCCTGATGATGCTGGCTGGCAGAACCTGGCAGAAGCAGCTAGCCGGAGTGGGTGGGAGAGGGCGTTGCATAGCGGGAAGCTGGGGGGGGTTGTGTATGGACGGAGAGTGGGAGCGAATGGAATTCCGGGTGCCCATCCCTTCAGATGGATGGAGCTGGGGTGCCCGTTCCTGCCAAGGGACCGAGTGTGTTTGTGGATGGATGGAGAGTGAATGCAATGGGTAAGGATGGGAACGCCTTACAAACTAAAGTTCAGGACTCATTACCACAGAATTTCCCTTGCTTATCTATAAAAATGAGAACTCTCTCTCTTTTGGTTTCCACTTAAGTAAATTTCTTCTTAAAAAAAACACCAATCATCAAGCCATCCTTTTTTTTATGAAGAAAGCCAGTCTTTAGTAAGTAAAATAATTATCTTTTCCCCATCCGATGCTATAAATTTAACCGTATGTTCCGACATCTCCTCTAACCAACCTTCTACTGTAGGTATTGTCAGACATTTCCATTTCTAGGCATGTCACATGTTCCCTAACTTCAAATTCTTTCTCTTCATTGGCTGACAGAAGCAGCTAGCCAGAGCTCACAAACTAAAGTTCAGGACTCATTACCACAGAATTTCCCTTGCTTATCTATAAAAATGAGAACTCTCTCTCTTTTGGTTTCCACTTAAGTAAATTTCTTCTTTAAAAAACACCAATCATCAAGCCATCCTTTTTTTTATGAAGAAAGCCAGTCTTTAGTAAGTAAAATAATTATCTTTTCCCCTTCCGATGCTATAAATTTAACCGTATGTTCCGACATCTCCTCTAACCAACCTTCTACTGTAGGTATTGTCAGACATTTCCATTTCTAGGCATGTCACATGTTCCCTAACTTCAAATTCTTTCTCTTCATTGGCTGACAGAAGCAGCTAGCCAGAGCAGGGGGGAGGGGGTTGTGTAGCAGGGAGCTGGGGGTGGGGGTTGTGTATGGATGGAGAGTGGAAGTCTGAGCGCATGGAATCCCAGGTGCCCGTCTCTTCAGATGGCCGGAGAGTGGAAGTCTGAGCGCATGGAATCCCAGGTGCCTGTCTCTTCAGATGGCCGGAGCATGGGTGCTGGTCCACTCAGGTTCATGGAGCGTGGCGTGCACATCCTTCGGATGGACGCAGCATGGGTGCCCGTCCCTTCAGATGGATGGAGCTTTGGTGCCCATCCCTTCAGAGGCACAGGGCGAGGGTGCCCGTCCCTTCAGATGGACGGAGCTGTGGTGCCTGCTCCTGCCAAGGGACCGAGTATGTTTGTGGATAATTGGAGATGTGTAGGGATGAGTAGAGATTTGCAGAAGATTGTCTGTATGTGATAGAATCCTCTCTCTGAAGTCTTCATTATTTTCTTCTGGGATAGCTCTGACTTTCAGACACCAGTACTTTTCTCTCCAACCCATAGTAACGGTAAAGGGTCCCTTGCTCGAAAGCCAGTCGAATCCGACTCTAGGGTTGCGGTGCTCATCTCCGTTTCAAAGCCGAAGAGCCAGCGCTGTCCGAAGACGTTTTCGTGGTCATGTGGCCGGCATGACTAAACACCAAGGCTCACAGAATGCCGTTACCTTCCCACCGAAGTGGTACCTATTTATCTACTTGCAATTTCTTCCTTTCGAACTTCTAGGTTGGCAGGAGCTGGAACTAGAGACGGGAGCTCACTCCATCATGCAGCACCTGGGTCTCGAACTGCTGAACTACTGAACTTCCACAGCCTGCAGTTCAGCGTCTTAACCACTTGAGCCACTGCAGCTCCTCTCCAACCCATAAGAACTGATAAACTCACACTCCCCTTAAGTAACTTGTCAGTCTAGTCTATTCTATTTTCTACAGCAACCACTCCATCACTGCTTTCCTTAATTTCAAATTCTTTCTCATCATTGGCTGACAGAAGCAGCTAGCCAGAGCAGGTGGGGGAGGGCTTTGTGTATGGATGGAGAGTGGAAGTGTGAGCGAATGGAATCCCAGGTGCCTGTCCCTTCGGATGGCCGGAGCACAGGTGCTGGTCCACTCAGGTTCATGGAGCATGGCATGCATGTCCCTTCAGATGGACGCAGTACATGTGCCTGTCCTTTTAGATAGATGGAGCTTGGGTGCCCATCCCTTTAAGAGGGACAGGGCAGGGATGCCCATCCCTTCAGATGGATGGAACTGGGGTGCCCACTCCTGTCAAGGGACCAAGTGTGTTTGTGGATGAATGGAGAGTGAATGCAATAGGTTGGGATGGGTAATGATTTGCAGAAAACTGTCCATATGTCATAGAATCCTCTCTCTGAAGTCTTCATCATTTTCTTCTGGGATAGCTCTCACTTTCAGACACCAGTACTTTTCTCTCCAATCCATAAGAACTAATAAACCCACATACCCCTTGAGTAACTTGTCTGTCTATTCTATTCTATTTTCTACAGCAACCTCTCCATCACTGCTTTCCTTAACTTCAAATTCTTTCTCAACATTGTCTGACAGAAGTGGCTAGCCAGAGCAGGTTGGGAAGCGGGTTGCATAGCAGGGAGCTGGGGGGAGGGGGTTGTGTATGGATGGAGAGTGGAAGTGTGAGCGACTGGAATCCCAGGTGCCCATCCCTTCAGGTGGCTGGAGCACGGGTGCTGGTACACTCAGGTTCATGGAGCGTGGCATGCACGTCCCTTCAGATGTACACAGCATGGGTGCCCATCCCTTCAGATGGATGGAGCTTGGGTGCCCATCCCTTTCAGAGGGACAGGGCGGGGATGCCCGTCCCTTCTGATGGATGGAGCTGGGGTGCCCACTCATGCCGAGGGACCGAGTGTGTTTGTGGATGATTGGAGTGTGAATGTGATGGGTAGGGATGGGTAGGGATTTAAAGAAATTTGGGCAAAAGTGATCTGATCCTCTCTCTGAAATCTTCATCAATTTCTTCTTGGATAGCTCTCAGCATCAGACACCAGTTTTTTTCTCTCCAATCCATAAGATCTAATAAATCCACATCTCCCTCGAGTTCCTTGTATGTCTAGTCTATTCTATTTTCTACAGCAACCACTCCATCCCTGCTTTCCTTAACTTCAAATTCTTTCTCATCATCTTTCATATCATGTTGAAAATTCCCAGGACTCTGGGCAATTCTGCATCTAGCATTCGCTCCATTTTTTCTCTATTGGGAGGGAAAAGTGCAGCTCAAAACTACATTCATATACCTTGGGGCAATGCTGTACTGACTGCAAAGTCACCCCTGAATGACCATAAATCTATGCAGAAGGTATCACAAAACCCAATGACCAAAGAAAGCGAATGCGGCATGCAGTGTGGCGGGTACCATAAAATCTGATGATCAAAGAAAGTGAAAGCTGCATGTAATGCAGAGGGGAATTTTTGTTCTAGTGTGGGTTTCATAAAACAATGGAGGCAAAAGCCAATGCAGAATCGTCCTCTCCTTCATGCTATTCTCAAAAACCTCTATCCTGTTTCCAAGACTCTCTATTTCACTCTCTCTGCTGCGTCCCATTTCTTTGAGTCATTTCTGCATCATGTCTGATGCGACAGGTTGGTCTGATAAACCATTCCAGTCAGGATTCATTCTCGTTATAGAATAGGCCCCAGAATGGAAAGAAGAGAGATAGAGAGAGAGAGCATTTTCGAATCAAATACTTTCACGTTTATTGTGCCTCCTTTCACCATGGCAACAAAAAAAATTAAACCCCCTGCTTTCTGCTCCCCACAGACTGTTTGGTTCATAGTTCGGCCATAGCCTGAACCAGATTTCTCTGGTTCATGCCCATCCTGGGGGGTGGGCTGAATGGGTGTGTGTGAATGTGATGGGCTGAACGGAGTTGTGAATGGGCTTGTGAACACGATGGGCTGACTGGCTGAGGATGGAGGGGAACTAATGGACCTTGAAGCCAGGGGATGTAGGCTGACAGTTGCTGGTGGATGTTGGCCAGCCGAAGGCAGTGAAAGAGCCTGGAGCATGCTGCCCATGGTGCAGGGTAGTGCAGGATCCAGCCTGCTTACCGCCTGTTTGTCTTGCAGGGATGTCCCAGGGTGGAGTTGTGGTGAGGTGCGCCCACAAGCCATCAAGAGAGGGGTGACGTTTCAGGCAGATGAGCACATTTCCTTCACTCCTCTCCTTCCTTTCTTCCCCTCCAGATCCCCATGCTGCCGCTTAGCCAAGGAGGCCTCGTGACCTGCCAGCTTGAGAGGATGGCAGCCTCAGGGGCCATCTGGCAAGCTGTATTGGCAAGACGAAGAGAAAGAGGTGGAAGGAACCGGTCCTTGTGTTCTGACTTGTTCAGTGTGGCAGAGCTATTAGGAGAGACTGGTCGGAATATCACATTGGGAGCCCTGGGTTCACAACCATACTAGGCCATGTGGCGTGGCCCCTGGCTTAGGGCAGTCTCTGTCCCTCGGACTGCCCTCATCGCCAAGTTACTGGGTGTATCCGGTTGTGGCGGACAAGAACCATGCAAGCCTCTTAACATCCTCTTAAAGTAACAGAGTTGAATCTGCATTTGTCTTTCCCACTGGTGTCCCAGCCTTCTGACTCCATCTTCAAAAAAGCTGTCTACATCTGCTTTCGTTTTCACACCTCAACAGTGCTAGTATACTTTTGCATGTCTGCATATGTTTAACATCGCTCTCATGGCAGCTGCGCTTTCATTGCACCTCCACACTGCTTTAAATGAATCTTCTTCAAACAATTTTCAAACAAGCATAAAGACGTTGTTACAGCAGCACGAAACTGATTTAAAATTGCAAATGCAGATTCGACCTGTAGAGTCAAGAAGAAATATGCTCCTAAAGGACATCCAAATGTCTGTGACAGTCCGAAAAACCATACTCAATCTGATGTCCTCCCGTCAGGAGTTCAGGGTATCAGATGGTCCTCTTCACAAGAAATCATCTGATGACAGAAACCTGTTTCAAAGCAAGGCCTTTCTCAAGTCCAAACGCCATTATAAAATTGATGCGGGCAGGGCCTCTCTCACAATCCCTAATTGCTGTGAGGCGGCCAGGCCCAAGCAGTGAAACGTTTGGCAGAGAAGCCACCGCTTAAAGCCATAATCCGGAGCCCCGTGGCTCAAACGAAAAGTGGATTGCCCACTCTGGGTTGGAAGATTCCTGGGGGTTTGGAAGCCAATGAGGGGACAGAGTTTGCAGAGGGGAGGGACCTCAACTGGGGTGTGATGCGATTAGAGTCTGCTCCACCCCCCCAAATCAATCTTCTGCAGGGCAACAGATCTCTTTAGACTGGAGTTCGGTTGAAATTCCTGAGGGTCCTTTCTGGAGGTTGGCAACCCAACACGGAAAGGCTGGCACTTCCAGGGCTCCCAACCTCCAGGGGTGGCCTGAGGTTACCTCCCAGAATTACAACTGATCTCCAGCCAAGACAGATCGGTTCCCCTGGTGAAAAGGGCTGCTTCGGAATGTGGACTCTGTGGTGTGATACTCACCACATCCCATCCTCCCTAGGGTCCACCCCACAGCTGCTGGATATTGTGACTCTGCATGCAAGAGGATCTGGGAGGGAAAGGGTTAAGAGAATCCTCTCTCTCTCCCCCTTGGGGATACTTGGAAGTCGGTGCCCTCCTCTCCTGGGTTAGATGCTGAACCTCTCTGGCCGTTGCTTATCTTATGTTTTGCCTCATATAGGGCCTCTCTTCCTCTCTGTCTTAACTGGGTTTTGTCAGGTAAACCTGCCATAGCTGCGGAGGGGGGGAGGAGAGGAGAGATGTTTTTCACAGCTCTAGAATGTGGGAGTAACACTATGTCTCCAGAGCCTCTAATTTACTGTGTCTATGCTGTGTCTTATCTAAACGGCTGGCCTTGGGTCTCAGGCCTTTTTGGCCTCTTGCAGACATATCTGGTGGCCGTTAATTTTCCTTCTTGCCACACGCGGGAGTTGTAACCATTGGCTTGTAGTGGGGGAGGCATTTCAAGGGGGCTATAACTGATGCTGTTCTGTATCTCCCAGCATCACTGACAATGAAGGTGTTCATGTTGCTCTAATTTAGTCTTAATAAACGCTATCTTCTTATGAAGCCTGGTGTTTGACTGACTATCTGGAGATCGTGACAGGTTTGGAGCCCTAGCAAGTTAAAAATTTTGAACTTAATCTGTTCAGAAGAAGTTAATTCGTACCTACATGAAGAGGAGAGATTAGATTTATACCCTGCCTTTCACTTGGTGTCTCAGAGAGGCTTATGGACTCCTTTCCCTTCCCCTCCCCATAACAGACACCCTGAGAGGTAGGTGGGGCTGAGAGAGCTCTTTACAGAACTGTCCTTTGGAGAACAGCTCTTACAGAACTATGGCTTGCACAAGGTCATCCAGCAGCTGCCAGTGGAGGAGTGGGGAATCAAACCCAGTTCTCCCAGATTAGGTTCCACGCCCTTAACCACTACACCAGACTGGCTCTATGTGTGCTCCTGGTTGCAGCCCCAAGGAAAAGAGACCACTTGCCTCTTGCCAGGAGATTTTAGCATCTCTGGTACTCCACCCTCTTGACCCCAGTCAGCCCTGATCAAGGAAGCTTTTTCTGTTGTCTCCAAAAACTTCTTTCCTCAAGCCTCTCTAGAATTTGATATCCCCAACTGTTCCCTGTCTGAAGGTGGGGGGAGAAGGGGGAAGCTTGACCATCCCTTTTGTCTAGACCCATCAGCATTTGTATGAAGGTGGGCTGAGGTAGAAGCCAATTGACCTTCTCCTCTGCTTAGAGGGGGAAAAAATGGTAGATTCCAAGTGGAGGCTTTGCTCTCAGGAGAAAATGCTTTTCTTCACAGTGTCAAATAAACTAAAAGAATGACCAGAGAAGAGAGCCCTGCTTGATCCCATTGGTGTTCACAAACACAAAACCAATGTCACCTGTCATGTGTTCTGTTTCAAGTTAGAATCATAGAGTTGGAAGAGACTTCCCCCTCCACACCTGCAGTGACTGCTGTTCCATGCCCAGAAAATGACATAAATCCTCCAGGATTTCTTTCTGACCCAAAAGTGGCAATCAGCATTTCCCTGGGCATGTAAAAAAGATCCACAAGAACTAAGCGTTCAGGCAGCTTTCCCTGCCCTCCCTCTGATCTACCTAAGTTCACAGAATCCGCATTCCTGTCAGATGGCCATTGAGTCTCTGTTTGAAAAAAAAAGCCTGGCACCGGCCCTGCTACTCCTCCACATGCAGCTGCTGGTGTGACCTTGGGTCAGTCATAAGTTGTCTCAGAGCTGTTCTCTCAAGAGCAGTCCTCAAAAGAGCTCTCTCAGCCCCACCTACCTGACACAGGGTGTCTGTTGTGGGGAGGGAAAGAAGATTGCAAGCCACTCTGAGGTCAAATCTGCATTCGTCTTTCCCACCAGTGTCCCAGCCTTCTGACACCGTCTTCAAAAAAGTTGTTTTCACACCTCAACAGTGCTGGCATACTTTTGCACATCTGCATATGTTTATCACCCTCTTGTGGCAGCTCCATTGTCATTGCGCCTCTGCACCATTTTAAATGAGTCTTCTCCAAACCACTTTCAAACAAGTATAGGCCTGATCTGGCTCTAGCATTTGCTCGGCTGTCTTACCAAACCCACACTGGAACAGAAATCCCCATCTACATTGCATGCCACTTTCACTTTGACGATTGAGTGTTGCATTTTCTGGCAGTATCCAGACTGCATGCTGCGTTTACTTCGTTTGATCTCTGGTTTTATGGTGGCTGTCTGCATAGATTTATGGCCGTTTTATGGCCATTTGGGGGGTGACTCTGCAGTCTGTACAGTGTTGGCCCGGGGTAATTGAATGCGTTATTGAATGGCACCTTTTTCTGTTCCAGTGTGGGTTTGGTAAAACAACGGAGCAAATGCTAAATGCAGATTGTCCCATAGAGAAAGACAGCCCCACAGCAGCACGAAACTGATTTAAAAATGCAAATGCAGATTCGACCTAAGACCCCTTCAAGTAGTGAAGGGAGGGGTATAAATCCAATCTCTCTCTCTTCTTCTCTCTCTCTCTCTTTTTTGAAAAAACACCCTGGAGGCCAGAGGGAGGGATTGATGACAGGACGCCATGGGGAAACGTGCCAGAGGGAAGCCCCATCGCTGCTGTGCTTTATTTGTGCCACGCCGTGCCACTACCACCACCACCAACTACCTCACGGGAATCATGGGGTGATGGGGATGGCCCATGACAAAGACCGAGCCACAGTATTCCAGTAGATTGGTTCTGTCGAAACGGGCTTGGGCAATATCTACAGGCCACCATCTTGATTTGATAGTACGTTTACCATCTTTCAGCACTTTATTCTGATAAAATTGTGTGTTTTATGTGTTTTTAATGTTTTATGTGTTTTTAATGTTTTATGTGTTTTTAATGTTTTATATCTGGCACATGGTGCTCTTGTTTGTAAGCCGTCCTGTGCCCGCTCACGGGGAGGGCAGGGTAGAAATGAAATAATCAATAAATAAATTTCCAGGCACACTTACAACAGGGAAACCACCAAATCCCATTCTTGTAAGGAAGTTACCTCTTGAGGGATAAGGTACAGGAATATTAAAATCTGGATTTTAGTGGGAGGAAGTTGGAGTGGCTGGGGAGAAGCTGGAAGTGCTTTGACCTGGGTCTGGTATTTCCAGATAGGACATCACATCAATGCTGGTCTCTCTCCAGAGACTCTGCTGTCCCCAGGAAGAGCACCCAAACCTCCAGGAATTTCCCCCAAACACAAGCTGGGAACCCAGTGAAGTGCAAGTCTTAAAGCTACCCAGTGACTGGATCAGAGAGAGATCAGAATGAGAGAACGGGATCTAGCATAGCCTGGGAAAGTACATCAAATGTATTTTCCTTGTGATCTAGCAAAAGCAAAGGGGCTTTTAAGCTTACCGCTGGAGAAAGATAAATCAAAACAGAATCTGGCCGATTTCAATATTATCATGTAGTCATATCTGTCATAATGAATGCGAAGGAATAAGAAGTTTGTTTTAATAACACCACAGGGATTTATTCCGAAGACAAATATGCTACTGACGTGTTAGACACAACACTGCAAAACAATCTGCTAAGAATCAGGTTTAGTTTGGACAATTAGGTGCTCTTTCATATTCAGGTCAGGCCTCACTACAATTATGTAGCATTTGGGGATGAAGATGCAGCCCAGCAAGCCAGCACTGGAGGCCAGCATAGAGAAGATCTGCACGGCTACCGTGTATTTTCCCTTCGTGCTCAGGTAGGTGGGCACAAAGGACACCCACACACTGCAAAACACCAGCATGCTGAAGGTGATCAGCTTGGCTTCGTTGAAGGCACCGGGCAGCTTCCTGGCCAGGAAAGCCACTGTGAAGGAGATGAAAGCGAGGAAGCCCATGTATCCCAGGACACCATAAAACATGGCCGTAGACCCTTCATTGCATTGCAGCGTGATCTGTCCAGGCTGGGAGTGCATGTCAGAGTCTGGAAATGGAGGGGAAATGCTTAGCCAGGTGATACAGAGGAAAATTTGAACAGCGGAACCCAAAATGACAATCGAGTTTGCTAGACTCTTCCCCAGACACTTCCTCATCCGGTTCCCTGGTTTGGTGGCCATGAAGGCCGCCACCACCGTGATGGTTTTGGCCAACACAGAAGAGACGGCGACAGAGAAAATGGTGCTGTAGGCTATTTGTCGGAGTAGACAGGTCACCATCCGTGGCTGGCCAATGAACAGAAGGGAAGATAGAAAGGAAAGCAGGAGGGAGATGAGGAGAATGTAGGTGAGGTCTCGGTTGTTGGCTTTGACTATGGGAGTATCAATGTATTTAATGAAGATTCCTAAAATTAGAAGTGTGACAATGGACAAGAAGATGGCCAAGGAAACAAGGACAATCCCCAGTGTCTCTTCATAAGATAGGAAAGCAATATGCTTGGGGATGCATTGAGTCTGGTTCTTGTTGGGATGCTGATCTTCTGGGCACTTGGTGCAACGGTCCACGTCTGAGAAGAAGAAGAAGAAGAAGAAGAAGAAGAAGAAGAAGAAGAAGAAGAAGAAGAAGAAGAAGAAGAAGAAGAAGAAGAAGAAGAAGAAGAGTGACTTCAGCACCACGTACGCTTCTTTCATATCAACAATAATGAGCACTGTATTCCAATCCATAAAATGGATGCATCAGGGTGAGAAGTTGCAAGAACAAAAAAAAAATTGGAACATTAACCAGATTAAAGAACACAAAAAATTAGAATGTTAACCAGATAAAAGTAGAGATGATGACGAAATTACAGGAAAATACAGGGCTCCGAAACAAACATTAAAACACAGAAAGAGATTAAAAAAGAACTTTACTGCTCAAGAACACATATGGAGATTAAAACGATAATGGCATATATATATTTATTTCAAAATCACAACATTCCTGTAGACCTGCTTGAGGCAGTTCAAGAAGTAAACCTGGGACAATGAAATGATAAAATGATGATAAGAATAATCAGTTGTAATACAAGCCATTGAGGGGGGAATCATGGGAGAAATGGGTACAAAATTAGTATAAAATGCCTTTCGGCAGCCTCAAACCCTACTACTAAAGGAGGCCTTAGGCTTAAAACAGACCGTAAAAGACTTGAAAAGACAGGATGAAGAGCAGGTTGGGGAATTAAATAGCTTGGAAAGAGTCATCCTAGTGGTCCCCTACACAGTCTGCAGCATCCGATCAGAGGACCTGATGGAGTGTAGACAGCCAATGCACACAGATGTCCTTGGAGAACTACAAAGCTAGAAGTAAGCTAAGGAGACAAGTGACTTAGGCTGCAGTCACACGTGCCATTTGGAGTGGAGGGGAAGCACCCTTATTTCCTCTGGTGGAATCTGACATGGCATTGCACAAGCACACATCCTTTGTAGCTGTGGGCTCAGCCTATCACTGTGCAATCCAGACACCACCTGGGGTGAGTGGGGCAGGGATTACCTTTTGTTTCCCATGCACATCAATGAGGAATTGCACCTCCACACTGAGGGTTCCCCATGAAGTATGCAGTTATGCACGTACCACTATGCGAGGGGAAAAAACGGCACTGAGTTGGGATGGAATGAGCAGACCATCCCAATGGTCTGCGTGCATACGTGAGTGATCAGACAGGGGAAAGTCCATCCGTGGCCCATCAGCAAGCATTAGGACCAGACTTTCCCAAATGTCTTTTAACTCCGCTTCTGTGGCGGAGAAGCACGGGGTGCCGATGACTGCGGGACCTTTTCCAGATGTTGCTGTCTGGTCGTGCTCTTTAGATCCATCAGGCATTTCCAGCTGAGTCAGATCTAAAGGCATGTCGGACCACATTATACACCTTCACTTTGGCATTCCCCAGTTATTTCTTCACACCAACCCAGTAAAGTAATAACTGGCTCTAAATCTCCCATCTATAACATGTCCAGTGGTTTCCGAAGGGACATATGCACTTCTTCTTATGAACCCCAGGAGACTGCACAAGATTCTGGGGGGATGTTATAATGCATACAGTTGTGGTCCTCCAAATCTCCACTAACTTGCCCATCAGCATTACCCCTGTGAAATAAGGACCGCACTGCTTGGGATTGTGTGAACAGCCACGAATGTCCCTGACAGCACCAATGGTTGGTGATCCTGAACTCTTCTCCACACTCACCACCAGTTACCCAGTAGTCTCTCCCCATGAGGTCTTTCCTTCCAGATCCAAGAAAGGAAAGAGAGGTCCACAGGTATGAATTTCTAGAACAATGGTCAGAAAATTCTGAACTAATTCTTTGCTCTGTACTCCAAGGGGCATTATTTTGTCCACAGTCATAAGAACATAAGAACATAAGAACATAAGAACATAAGAGAAGCCAATGTTGGATCAGGCCAATGGCCCATCTAGTCCAACACTCTGTCACACAGCGGCCAAAATATACCAGGTGCCATCAGGAGGTCCAGCAGTGGGGCCAGGGCACCAGAAGCCCTCCCACTGCTGCCCCCTCCAGCACCAAGAATAGAGTGCATCACCTGCCCCAGACTGAGAGTTCCCATCTATACCCTGTGGCTAATAGCCACTGGTGGACTTCTGCTCCATATGTTTATCTAATTTCCTCTTGAAACTGTCCATGCTTGCAGCTGCCACGACCTCCTGTGGCAGTGAATTCCATCTGTGAATCACTCTTTGGGTGAAGAAGTATTTCCTTTTATCTGTTCTAACCCGACTGCTCAGCAATTTCATAGAGTGCCCGCGAGTTCTTGTATTGTGAGAAAGGGAGAAAAGTACTTCTTTCTCAACCTGCTCAATCCCATTCATAATCTTATAAACCTCGATCATGTCACCTCTCAGCCGTCGTTTCTCCAAGCTAAAGAGCCCCAAGCATTTTAACCTTTCTTCATAGGGAAGGTGTTCCAACCCTTTTATCATTCTAGTTGCCCTTCTCTGCACTTTTTCCAATGCTATAATATCCTTTTTGAGATGTGGTGACCAGAACTGTACACAGTATTCCAAATGAGGTCGCACCAATGATTTATACAGGGGCATGATGATACTGGCTGATTTGTTATCAATTCCCTTCCTAATAATCCCCAGCATAGCGTTGGCCTTCTTTATTGCAGCTACACATTGTCTAGACATTTTCAGCGAGTTATCCACTATGACTCCAAGATCTCTCTCTTGGTCCGTCTCTGCCAGATCAGACCCCATCAACGTGTATTTATATTTAGGATTTTTGGCTCCAATGTGCATCACTTTGCACTTGGCCACATTGAACCCCATTTGCCACGTTGACGCCCACTCACCCATCCTCAACAGATCCCTTTGGAGTGCCTCACAATCCTCCCTGGTTTTCACCACCCTGAACAACTTTGTGTCATCTGCAAATTTAGCCACATCACTGCTTACTCCCAATTCCAAATCGTTAATAAACAAGTTAAAAAGCATCGGACCGAGTACTGATCCATGTGGTACCCCACTGCTTACCACCCTCCACTGAGAAAGTTTCCCATTTATACTCACTCTCTGTTTCCTATTTATAAGCCAGTTTTTGATCCACAAGAGGACTTGTCCTTTTATCCCATGATTATTGAGCTTACTTAGGAGCCTTTGATGAGGAACTGTATCAAAAGCTTTCCGGAAGTCAAGGTAAATAATATCTATTGGGTCCCCCTTGTCCACATGTTTGTTCACTCCCTCAAAAAACACTAACAGGTTAGTGAGGCAAGATCTTCCCTTACAGAACCCATGCTGAGTCTGCCTCAATAGTTTTTGTTCATCAATGTGCCTACTAATTCTTTCCTTAATAACAGTTTCCACCAACTTACCTGGTATCGATGTCAGACTAACTGGCCTGTAATTTCCCGGATCTCCCCTGGAGCCCTTTTTAAAGATGGGAGTGACATTAGCTACCTTCCAGTCATCAGGAATGGAGGCAGATTTTAAAGAAAGATTACATATTTTTGTCAGGAGATCCACAAGTTCACATTTGAGTTCTTTCAGAACTCTCGGATGAATGCCATCCGGGCCTGGTGATTTATTAGTTTTTAAATTGTCCATCAGTCGGAGGACTTCCTCTCTTGTTACCGCAATCTGATTCAGGTCTTTCAAAACCCCTCCCGAAATCGGTGCTTCTGGAGTGGGCAAACACTTCTCCTCTTCCACAGTGAAGACAGAGGCAAAAAATGCATTCAGCTTCTCAGCCATTTCCCTATCATCCTTCACTACTCCTTTTACCCCTTGGTCATCCAAGGGCCCCACTGCCTCCCTGGCTGGCTTCCTACTTCTAATGTATTTGAAGAAAGTTTTATTGTTGGTCTTTATGTTTTTTTGCGATATGCTCCTCATATTCCCTTTTTGCTTGCCTGATCACAGACTTGCATTTTATTTGCCATAGTCTGTGTTCCCTTTTATCAACCTCACTAAGACTAGCTTTCCACCGCTTAAAGGAATCCTTCTTACCTTTTACAGCTTCCATTACCTTATTTGTTAACCATGCAGGCTTTTTTCTATACCTATTTGTACCTTTCCTAACCTGTGGTATATATTTTTTCTGAGCTTCTAGGATTGTCTTTTTAAATAGTCTCCAAGCTTCCCCAATGGTTTTGACCTTCTCCACTCTTCCTTTCAATTTCTTCCTCACAAGTCCCCTCATACCAGAGAAGTTACCCCTTTTAAAGTTAAAAGTGGTTGCGTCAGTCTTTTTGGGCAACTCCCTATCTGTACAAATGTTAAACTCAATGACATTATGGTCACTGTTCCCAAGTGGTGCAATCACTTTTACATCTCTCACCAGGTCTTGGGTGTTACTTAGGACCAAATCCAGGATCGCCTCTCCCCTGGTAGGATCTGTGACCATCTGTTCCACAGCACAGTCATTGAGAGTGTCTAAGAACGCAATCTCTTTTTCCCAACTAGAACTCATATTGACCCAATCAATGTGTGGGTAGTTAAAGTCGCCTATTACAACACAGTTATTTTGTCTAGCCGCTATCTTTAATTCATTCATCATTTTATAATCCTCCTCTATCTTTTGGTCTGGTGGGCGATAACAAACTCCCACTGTTAAGCCTCCTTTTGGACCCACTATTTCAACCCATAGCATTTCCAGAAGCGAATCCAATTCTCTTACCCTCTCAATCTTACTGGACGGTATACCCTCTCTGACATACAGAGCCACCCCACCTCCAACCCTTTCCCCCTATCCTTCCGATATAATTTATAACCAGGAATCACCGTATCCCACTGATTTTCCTCATCCCACCAAGTTTCTGAAATACCCACAATGTCTATTTCCCCCCCAACACAAAGCATTCCAACTCCCCGATTTTATCTCGGAGACTTCTAGCATTTGTGTATAAACACTTATAGTTTCCCATGTTTGTTAAGCCCACAGCCTTCCTCTTGCTGCCTCGAGACCTTGCCAGGCAGTTCCTATCATTAGCCACAGTCTCAGTGGACAATTGTAATCCATTTCCTTGTACAAAAGTAATAGCTACCCCTTCATCTCTTTGAGATGAGCCATCCCGAACCAGAGACTTTTCATCTCCTGTCGGCTTTCCCCCATTATTCAGTTTAAAAACTGCTCTGCCACCTTTTTGATTTTGAGCGCCAGCAGCCTGGTTCCTTCTCGGGACAAGTGGAGACCGTCCCTTTTGTACAGCTCCCTCTTGTCCCAAAAAGCATCCCAGTGCCTAACAAACTTGAACCTTTCCCCCCTACACCACCGTCTCATCCACGCATTGAGACTCCTGATCTGTGCCTGTCTCTCTGGCCCTGCGCGTGGAACAGGTAGCACTTCCGAGAAGGCTACCTTGGAGGTCCTGGCCTTGAGTTTCCTGCCCAGCAGCCTAAATTTCTCCTCCAGGACCTCACGACTGCATTTCCCCACATCGTTGGTGCCGACGTGCACCATGACCACTGGCTCCTCCCCAGCACTATCTACCAGCCTATCTAAAACATGCGTAATGTCCGCTACCTTCGCACCAGGCAGGCAAGTCACCATACGGTCAGTACGCGGGTTCGCCACCCAGCTGTCTACCTGCCTAAGGATCGAATCACCAAACTACCAAGAGCCCCCCTCCCACCCTTCCCAGGGACGGTTCCTTGGTACGAAAGGATACCCATTCACCAGCTGAAGAAGAGGTCCCTTCTGAGGGCACATTCCCCTTATCCTCAGCATGGTGCCCCTTTCCCCCTTGACCCTCATGCTCCCTGGCAGCAGCCGGGCTGCCAGATCCAGAGTCGGACATATCTAACAAGTCCCCGAGAGTCTTCCCCGTGCACCTAACTGACTGTCCCTGCTTCTCCAGGTCAGCCACTGAGAACCAGGAGCTCCTTGCACCAAGCACACACCCAAGACTTCTGACCAGTGGGCAGATAGTCATACATGTGACACTCCATGCAAAACACTGGATAGCCCCCAACCCCCTGCTGGCATTCTGGCTTCATAATTGTTTTTAAACAAATACTTTTCTATAACCCCCTTTTAAAACCCTTTGTATTTATATGGCTCCTGTTGTAGGAGTCTACTTACCTTACCAAGGAGCCAAGGTCCTGGCTTTCTGTCTCTTCCTGGGCTTCTTACAGAGCCCCTAGGCCAAGAGCCACAGGCAAAGAGCCTCGCCCTTTTGCTCTCGCAAACTTCCTGCCTTAAATGGAATTGTCTCCCAGGAGAGGGTGTGGCCAGCAGCTACTCAAAATCACCCAAGGCACTTAATGACGGTCAAGCAAAGCCCCTTTCACACCCCAACTCCAGCAGCCAGGAGTCTGCTATTCAATTTCACCCAGCACTTAATTACAGGCAAACAATGACCCTTTCACACCCTGACTCCAGCAGTCAGGAGTCTGTTGCAACTCACCCACACACTCCCAAATACAGTGCCTGACACAGTACCTTCTCAGCTAAAGCACCTCAGCTGAAAGTAAATAAATAAAAATACCACTCACCCCTCTGGCAGCTCAAACACCTTGCTCCTTCTCAGAGCTCAGCTAGGTCAGCCACCTTCCTGAGTCACCTCAGTCACCCACCTTCCTGAGTCACCTCAGTCACCCACCTTCCTGAGTGGAGATGGTTCCTTCTCCACATGGAGAACAGCCATAGCAGCAAATGGGCTTTCCTTCCAGGGTCACTTTCACATGTCCAGGGAGGCAGCTTTTGGTACACTTGGAATAAGGCAACATCTAAGCATAAACACAAGGACCGTGATCAGGGAAAATGAGAACTGGTTCATATGGTAATCATATTGTTTATATTTTATAAGAACTTTTGATTTCATTAATCATTTAGAAGAGGAAGAGAGAATAGATTGGATTTGTACCCTGCCCTTCACTCAGAGTCTCAGAGCAGCTTACAATCTCCTTCCACTTCCCCTCCCCACAACAGACACCCTGTGAGGTAGGTGGGGCCGAGAGAGCTCTGACAGAACTGCTCTTTCTTCAAGAAGAACTCTGACAGAACTACGGCTTGCCCAAGGTCAACCAGCAGCTGCAAGTGGAGGAGTAGGGAATCAAACCCAGTTCTCCCAGATTAGAGTCCGTGCACTTAACCACTACACCAAACATGTAATTTCTTGTGCTTACAGCTAGCTACCTTGGTGGCTTTAAAAAAAATTAAAGATTCATAAGACTTTCACTATTGTTTTATCTGGAAATTGAGAGGATTAAAATGAAATTAATGGGCTTGTAAAAGAACAAAAAGATATTGGAAAGAAATACACCGAAAAATACACTGAAAAATGCCAAATGTATTAAAGTTTAAATACCCAACGGAAGCCAAGAGCTTGCAATGTGGTGTTCTGCCTAACAAATTAATAAGAATTTTAGAAGACACAGTCAAATACATGGTGTCAGCAGTTAGAATTATTTATGCAGCAAAACGGAAACTAGACCTCTGTCCACATTTGGAAGAATGGGAAAATAAACTTGCTGAATATGCAGTAATGGCAAGATTAACAACCTATTTGAGAAACAGGTCTATTAAAAATTTGAGGAGAGACAGAGTATTTATTATATGTACTATGCTAGCAGGTGACAAATGAGAAGCAGTCTAAAATATTATATATAAATGTATGGTAATAAAATAGAAGTAGAATTAAAGAAGTAGAATAGAAGTAGAATTAAAATCTGTTTTAAATGTAATATCTCAAATACAAATGGGTAGGTTCTTGATATGAGATATAGAATAGACTGTCTTTTGCACACTTGATTAACATATGGAATTCACTGCCACAGGAGATGGTGGCAGCTACAAGCATGGATGGCTTCAAAGAGGGAATTAGATAATCATATGGAGCAGAAATCCATCAGTGGCTATTAGCCACAAGGTATAGATAGGAGCTCTCAGGCTGGGGCAAGTGATGCTCTGTAATCTTGCTGCTTGGAGGGGGTCAACAGTGGGAGGGCTTCTAGTGTCCTGGCCCTACTGCTGGACCTGGTATTTTTGGCCACTGTGTGACAGAGTGTTGTACTAGATGGGCCATTGGCCTGATCCAGCATTGGCTTCTCTTATGTTCTTATGATCTATTACTTGTCTGTTAAAGGTTCTAATAAAATATGTAGAAGTGGCAAAATATGTCATACTGAATAAGTAGTAATGTTGAAACAAATGATATAGTCAAAATAGATTAGTTATGAAGTTTGAAACGTAAAATGTTGAATACAATTGTATCCTAGCAGAAGTAAGAACGATTGTATTTTATAGATAATACCTTAAAAGTTATAATGAAGGGGACTGTTAGGGAAAATAGTTTTGGTCTTATATGTTTTGTACTACATGATTGCCCTCAACAAATGCAATTATGTTGTATAACTCTCTTCTTTCTTTCCCTTTTCTTTTCTGCATCCCTACTGTCTTCCTATTTCTTTAAAAAAAAATAATGGATTTCCCCCCACCTGCTTGTACCACCTGGGCCACACAATAGCATTCTGCTCAATGGTGAACTTTATCTCTCCGGATGCCAGTCTTTCTAGACTCCCGACCTTCACACTCCAGGTGGACCCGTTGCGTGATGTCACCATGTTCACAACATCTAAGCCAGCTGCCAGGTCTCTGTTCTCACCCAAATTCACTCCATCCAGGGAAATGTTGGCGAGCTGGAAGTTTCTCAGGAAAGGATGGAGCTGGAATCACAAAGAGAACAAGCAGGACTTAAAACACAGGAGACTCTTTTACGAATTCACAGTAGCTATGGCTTTGTCCTTACATTTCCAATTTTTATTTTATTTAGATATTGAAAGTATACTTATCCTCTGTTCGTGTTAGCATACAGACCCCTCCTCTACAATATCATCTCAAATATCAAATACACTGTGTGGCCAGGAAGGGAGGGAGGGAGAGAGGGATTTGTTCTAACTAGGAACCTCATCCTTTAGGTGGCTTCAGCTCTTGCAAGATGGAGCAGATCTATTCTCTCTTGCTCCAGATTGCAAGACTAGATCTAATGGGTGGAAATTACAAGGGAGTCGAATATACCGGCTAAATATCAGGAGAAACTTCCTAACTGTAAGAGGGGTTGAGCAGTGGAACAGTCTGCCTCGGGATGTGGTTGATGCTCCTTCCCTGGACGTTTTCAAGTGGAGGCTGGACGACCATCTTTTGGGTATGTTGTAGGTATGTAGGGCTGTCTTTCAGTTATGCTCCTGCAGAGTGCAGGGGATTGGACTAGATGACCTGCAAGGTCCCTTCCAACTCTAACATTCTATGATTCTAAGAGGAGATAGGTATGATCCTATTAGAATGTGCCCAGGCCAACATTCCTCTCTCATTGGCTGTGCAGAGTCCAATATGGGCTCCTGGACAGCCATAACCATGGACTATATAATGGAACGCCTAGAATCCAGCAGCACCATTTTGACAGCTGCGATCCAGTTCGCTAAAATTGTCTACTTTCTGCCTCATATAAATCCATTCAGCCCTCCATATACGGTGGCCATACAATGCAGAAGATCATAGGCTCCATGGCCTTCCTGTTGACCTTAATTAGGATCTTGGGTCCAAAACTCAGAAACTGAGTTTGTGTCAGAAATTTGAAAAACATCTCACAACCCCCTCAGTCCGGATACACAATAACCATTCCAAAGGAAAAGGAAAGCCAGTTTGGTGTAGTGGTTAAGTGCACAGACTCTAATCTAGGAGAACTGGGTTTGATTCCCCACGCCTCCGCTTGCAGTTGCTGGATGACCTTGGGCAAGCCATAGTTCTGTTAGAGCTGTTCTTCAAGCAGCACTTCTCTCAAAGCTCTCTCAGCCCCACCTACCTCACAGGGTGTCTGTTGTGGGGAGGGGAGGGGAAAGGAGTTTGTAAGCCGCTCTGAGACTCCGAGTGAAGAGTGGGATATAAATCCAATCTCCTCCTCCTTCTATTCTTAATCCAGGGGAAATGGATACCTGCCAAGGTTGTATTTGGTCATTTTCCAGCCTGTCTCCACGCAGCCTCATCATCCGCTCAGATCTGTACGAGTGTGCCGGATACAGAGCATGTGCCACTGCCCAGAGAGAGGTGTAAATATTGTAGGCCCTGGGAGGCAGATGTTCTTTCAGGACCTCCCAGGGCCTGGCCTCCAGCCTCTCTTTCTCTCTGTATCTCAGTTGGCCTCTCACAGACAAAACAGGCTTTGAACAGAAAGAATCAAATGCCTGCTCCATAAACTCCATGAGAAGAGGGTTAAATGCTTGTGGGTGGTGATACAGCATCTTTCTCTTTGTCCGGGTTGCGAAGGAGAGAGATCCAGGCATTATGACCTCAGAGGAAAACTGATAATTTGCCAGGCTGAAGAGAGAGTCCAACAAAAGGGCTGTGATCCAAACTTTACCAATCGGAGCTTTGCTGCTCCGTTCTACCGCTCGTGCGATTATTTCAAGAGTCATTACAGATTTACCATCTCCATAGAGAACAAAAGCATTGGCTTGGCTGTGACGGAGCAATGAATCCATGAGGCGTGTTCTTTCCATTGACAAAACAGAAAAATAGATGCCGATTTCTGCGATGCTCTGTGAGAAGGCGACACAAATGCCACTCTGGAGCATAATTGCCGTCAAGATGCTCCTGAACGTGTCCCCATTGTCATTGTCTGGAGCAAAGAGCCCAACCCACGTCCATCGGAAATGCAGGAGCAGTTGGACAATCCCCAAGTACTGGGGTTCTTCTGGGGGGGCCATTTGGTAGAAGAAAGGGAACCGAGTTCTATCCTTCAGAACTGCCAAGTGACCACCGTGGCTGACCTAATGGGGAAAAATTACATTTGGATGCCTTCCATTTTTTTTAAAAAAAGGCAAAAAATAGCAAAATGTCTCGTATATGCCTTTATAACAATAAAAGAAACCCCTTGGATGGATCGGGATATTTCAGGCTGCGGTCATGTCCAAGAAAGATCTCACCAAGTGTGCGTCACCTTTCACTGTGAACACGTCCCAACCTTAGAAATGAGGGACAGGCTTTCCCTTCTGATGACCCAGTAAGGCCCCAAGGTCTCTAAGCCTCAACAAATTATTGGGCAGGTCCCTTGGAAATAACATTTAAAGTTTTAGATAGGGAAAAGACCCTAGTGGGTTTGGGAAAGATGCAACATGTGTACAACTTTCTTCATCACTAAATAACTTTTGCTGAAATAGATTTGCAAGTCACTCTACTTAGATTGCCGAAATAGATCTGCAAGTCACTCTACTCTGCCACCCTACCCAGTATTTGACCTACTGACTGATGGGTGGAGAACAAAAACAAAACAAAACCTGGATCCCGATACTAGTATGGTACAACAATCTGGGATTTTTGGGAATCCTGAATTTTTTCTGGTCCAATAGACCCAAGAAGAAAAATACCAGCCCAATCCTGGGACTGGCTTGGCTTCCCCTGCAGCACAGCTTAAACCACGCAGCTGGAGAAGCTGGCCCCAGAATCTGCTGTGCCGCTTTAAACCGGACTGCACAAAAAGCCAGCCCCAAGCCAAGCCACTGGGAACAGTCTACTCCTCCCGAACCAGCTGATCCTCAGGCTGTCCTCTGAGGGCCTTTAAAGGGACTGCAGGAGATGCCCAACAAACAGCTCAGAGGTGGGAGAAATCTTCTCCTCCTCGTCTACTGTTTTCAAATCTACCAGTAATTCCTGAATATATCCGGGATTTTCTCGCGATTTCCCCCCCAGTTTTCCAGAGAACATCCAGATACATTTGGGAAGCCGAAAAATAACCTGAAAAAATATCAATAAGGTATTCTTCTGGTTTATTTTCAGCTTGGGGAGATCGAAAGCACACTCCTAGTGAAGAGAGATGTCCTCCGATTGGCCTTGTAATCACTGCACTATAATGGCTGTTTGAGAACTATTCCGTTTCTATATGTTTACAACCCTCTAAGAAAGACACTCCATTTTTGCAGCGTTGCATTGCTGTGTACCTTATCCTCCCCAGCTAAATAGAGAGAGTAGGGATGGGCATGAACCGGGAAAATGTGGTTTGGTTTGTGGTTCGTGGGGTGCCTAGTTTGTGGACCATGGACTGTCATGAACTTTTAGGCAACAAACAAATTGATTTGGTTTGTGAGATCCATGACTTAGTAGAACAGGCCCCCCCCGGCATGCTAGAGACACCAAACTTGCTGGGAACCTCTGCCTGATTCTCCTCTACACACCCTCCAAGTTTGGTGAGGATTGGATTTACGGGATCTGAGTTACAGCCTCCCAAAGAAGGTGTCCCCAGGAAAGTGCTTTCTGAGGAAATGACAGGGGCATGTTCAGGAAGTTCTTTCCCCCCCTCTGTCTGGGCATTTCTCCACTGCTCTTGTCAGTTTCAAATTACCTCCTTTGCCACTGTTCCTTTGTGTTCTGTACATTGAACTGCTTGTGGTGGACTTGCAAAATCCACCCACCTACCTCCCCCCCCCGGCTTGGATTTCTTGTGACAATGTGCTTTGAGGTCAATCAGTCCTTTTAAGCTTGCATTGCCATGGTGGTACTGGATTCTGCTGGGCATTCTGAACACTGAACTGGTTGTACTGGGCTTGAAAACACACACACACACACCCTTTATTTTGATCTTCATGGGTTCTGTGGTTGGACATTAGCCCTCTTTTGCTTGCATTACTGCAGTTAGAGGAGTCTGTGGAATCTGCTCAGGAATGAGCCAATGACACCAAACTCACAGGGAGACTTCTGCACGCACCCCTTTGCTTTGAAGTTTGGTAAACATCTTGATTGAGAGGAGATAGTCTGTCTGGAAATCTATCCATTCACAAACTGCAACAAACCTTTAGGAACCGCCACTAAGTTCGTGGAAGATTCATGCTGGTTGATCTGTCATGAACTTGACTTCACAAACCATCCAAAATTCATGATGAACATTAGTTGAAGAGGCGGTTCATGTCCATCCCTTAAAGAGTTTCTAAACTTCATGAATTTCTTATGAACAGTGATCTATATGAACCACTAGAGGAAGGAAATCTGCTCCCAGACCCTTCTCAGCTTTCTTAAAAGCTGACATTGACCTGTATGAGACACATTTTGGTGCCTATCAATGTCTTGTTCGAAGAAGAAGAAGAAGTTGGATTTATACCCTGCCCTTCACTTGGAGTCTGAGCACAGCTTACGATCTCCTTTCCCTTCCCCTTCCCACAGCAGATACCCTGTGAGGTAGGTGGGGCCCAGAGAGCTCAGAGAGAACTACTCTTAAGAGAACAGCTCTGAGAGAACTGTGACTGCCCGAAGGTCACACCAGCTGCTGCATATGGAGGAGTGGGGAAATCAAACTCATTTCTCCCAGATTAGAGTCCACATTCCTAACCCACTACGCCAAACATTGGCCTCCTCACTGATTCATACCTGAGGAATTTTGTAGGTGTTCAACAGGACGGAAACATCGATGGAGATATCAGACTCTGACCCTTCAAGAACAGCCAACAGATTATTCCTCCTCCCACATTTGTAATTTGGAATGGTTTCCTGGGCAGAGGGTAACAGGCCCAATACAGCATTATACGTCACCCTGGGGTGGACAGCGTTTTCATAGACAGTATAGCCCAGAGTGATATTATTGGGTAAGATCCTGGGATTCTCGTTGATCTCCTGAATGGCCAATGAGAAGGACAAAAGATGCCATGTCATCCTTGGTTCCCTGCAACAAAATATACATGACATATTGTCTGGTGATGCCTTGGTCATGCCATAGCTTGTCCTTGCAGAAGCTGTTGTGGTACTCTGCTGGGATGATAACATACAGATTTTTCTTGTCTGGGTGCTGTGAATTTGTGGCAGCTAGGGAGGGGACCTGAGATGCCAGGCCCAGCACCTGGATGGTACACCACACAGCATCAGTTTTGGCAGTAACTGAATGCTAGGGTATGCGTGGGAGTGTGTAACTTCCTTTAAATACTGGAGCAGCTTTAGTTGCTGCACGGTTAGGTTTTTCAGGGATGCCTAGTGAGGAAACAGGCCCGTAGCTATGATGGGGCCTTTGGGGGCTCTGCCCCCTCAAGTGTGAGGCACACCCCACAATGGCTGCTACCCCATCCCCCTCCCTCCCCTCCCATGACATTAAAAGGGCCCTCCAGCTGATCAGCAGGCCCTTTAGATCTGCAGGAGGTGAGGGAGAGGGGCGGCTGCCAGCTGCATGCCTTCCCTGAACTCTAAGTGGTGAATTTGCCGCTTAATGTTTTGGCACTAGCAGGCCCCTCCTTGAAAAAGGGAAGGTGTGCGGCCGCCTCTCTCCCTCCCCCTCTCCACTCCCCCTCCCCAGCTGCCCCACAAAATTTCCCCAAGCCCCACCAACCCAAAATTTCTGGCTATGGGGCTGTCAGGAAAGGGGGAATCACATTTCCCCACATATAAACCCCATTGGATGCATTTATAAACCACTTAACCCACACACTGGTGTCTGGTATTCTCATTGTAGGGGACTGGCACAAAGGATCATTTCTTTGCTTTCTTACAGTCAGTCTTGAATGTGAAAATATCTCTTAAGCCAGAGATATTTCTGTTCAATTGTTTACCAGATGGCTTAGATCAGAACTACAGATACTTTATTTTACATGTTATAGAACAGCAGGCAGAACTTCTATTTGCAATGACATGGAGGACATTGCAGATCCCAACGCTGTATGAGTTGATAATGAAGATTGTGGAATGTGCTGAAATGGACCAATCGACAAATATATGAAAAGGAAAAATGGAAGAAGAATTTATGGGACTGTGGAGGGCATTTGACGACTGGCTAGAACTTAAGTACTGAGAAAATAAGATTAAATGAAGAATAATAATAATGATCGATATAGTAGTTGTGAAGCTCTAATGAGATTTGCATGCAGAATGTTAAATTGGATTTATATATAATATATATATATATTTCTGTATCTTTCCTTTCCCCTTCTTTCCCCTTTCCCTTTCTGTAAAAACACACACACGAACATACAGAAACACACACACAAAAGGATCTTTGTGAAATACTCCTAAAAAAAAAGATCTTTAAAGTGGTAACTGGCAGTCTGATCAGATGAAACTGACAGTCTGGTCAGATAATTTCCCCCCCCAGATGGAAGTCCTGTTGATGCCAACAGAAGTTATTCCCCACTAAGCATGCGTTCGATTTGATTTTAATCCTACCTAATCATGATGAGTGCTTCCTGTCATTACAGAAGGAGGCTTAAGAGGTCATTTGCTTCTCCATGAGGGACAAGACTTTGCTGGAGGGTCCTTGCGGGTTGTTCATTTCTTGCTGCAATTACCTGCCTGCCTTTGGCTGTCAAAGAGCTCTTGGAGTGAGCGGACCAAAACCATTTCTTTCTTCTCCAGTTCGAGGGCACTTTCTTTGCATTGTTCCAGAACACTTTCCACTTCTAAAGAAGGGTGTATGCACACAAAAGCTCATACCTTGAACAAAACTTTGTTGGTCTTAAAGGTGCCCCTGGACTGCCTCGGGAAGTGGGGGATGCTCCTCCACTGGACATTTTTAAGCGGAGGCTGGGCAAGCATCATTCGGGTATGATGTAGGGCTATCTTTCGGCTATGTTCCTGTAGAGTGCAGGGGGTTGGACTAGATGACCCGCAAGGTCCCTTCCAACCCTAACGTTCTATGACCCTGTGATTCTATGGCTCAGACTTTGTTCTGCCATTTCAGACCAACACAGCCAACCCACCTGAATCCACCCAAAGATACTTAGCAATATTTACTCAATGTTAGCAGCTGTAGGAGAGCAAGGCAAGCAGCATGCTGACTTCTGTCAATAAGAAAGAACCCAGAACTCTGTACCCATCGCATGCTTTCAAAAAGTTCACCAAGGACTGACTTACTCCTGCCGTTTCAAAAAGGGAGGCTCCCGGAAGGTTCGTAAGGTGAGCTTAGCAATTACTGCAGTGACCAGTCCAGCGATGAGGTGGTCTCCCGGCCGGAAGTGATTAAATGGCTCTATTTCATCCATCGCCACCGTCGGTGGGCATTTGGGACTCCCCACCTGGTAGGCTGTAAGAAGTTGCAGTAGAAGCACCTGCGGGATCATTTCTCTGCCCACTGGCTCCTTTCTCCTTTCTCTTCCCCAGGGGCTGCTCTCAAGCTGAGGGAATCCACTGCATGATCCGCTGGGAAGATTAAGGCTGCAGTCACTGGGGCAGCAGCATCTCCACTCAAATCAGATTGAAAGGTAATGATATCAGACTTCAAACTGTGGGAGTCTCACCCCCAACACAGCTCATCCGATGAACTCGGTAGAAAAAGCGGCTTTTATGCACCGAAGTCTCCAGACCGGTTGTAAGATATTACATCATCTCACGCGTGCTTCCAGGGTTGATGTTTCCAAGCTGAACTTGGGAGAGATCCCCCGAGGTTTGGCAAGAGGGAGAATAAATCACCATGATTTTGGTAATCACAAGGTTAAGAATCTGCGACATGCCAGTCTCTCTCTCTCTGGATTTACACGCAGATGCAGAAATGGAGAAAATTTGTTTGCAAGAACTCACCAAAGTGAAGGCATAGGGTGACTTGGGTAACGGAAGGAATATGAAAGTTTTGCCTAAGTTTCACTGAAGAGCAACCTTTGGATGAAGGTTGCAGGAATGGTTGAAGCTTTAGCCAGGCCAATGGGAGACTATGCTAAACTCAGGTGGTCAATGCCTTCCCATGCTTTGTCATGTCCCCCTTAGTCATCTGTTTTCTAAACTGAAAAGTCCTGACTGTTCAACTTGTTCAAGAGCCAGTTTGCTGTAGTGGTTAGGTGCATGGACTCTAATCTGGGAGAACCAGATTTGATTCCCCACTCCTCCACTTCCACCTGCTGGATGACCTTGGGCAAGCCATAGTTCTGGCACAGCTGTTCTTGAAAAAGAGCAGTTCGTGTTAGAGCTCTCTCAGCCCCACCTACCTCATAGGGTGTCTGTTGTGGGGAGGGGAAGGGAAAGGAGATTGTAAGCTGCCCTGAGACTCTGAGTGAAGGGCAAGGTATATATCCAATGTCCTCCTCCTTCTCTTTTTTTCATGCCCAGATCTGCCTCTCTGGCAGGGGAGCAGAGGAAGGGGAGAGGTGGCGGAATTCTGAGGCTGCCTCCGGAGGGCTTCACTGAAAGAGAGAGCAGACACAGGCTTGTGTGTTGTCACCTTCTCTCTGAAGCTCCAACAGGGAAAGGGCAAAACAGAAAGCAGAGGAGAAGGGAGTCGAGGCAGTGGGGTTCTCATACCAGTAGGAGCTTCTCCCTTTTTCTCTATGACTTCCAGCAGGCTTTAGAAAATAAAAGAGACAGGACAGAGGCTTGTTTCCCCCCAATTTTTATTCTCATTTACCATTTTCAAAAGCACACCAAGCATGCTCCCCCTGTAAACAAAGAAACAAACAAACAAACTTTCATGTAAAAAGCTCTCCACAGCCACCTTCTTGCCCACCCACCCCCAACACCCAACTCCTCCACCACCCCCTCAGGGGAAATCCATCCTCCTGAGAAAACCCTACCTTCACCCCCTAATCACATTAGAGGACAACCTCAGCCAAAGGGGAGGTAGAAGGGGGTGGGGCATCTGCTGGAAAGGGGGCGGGGCACCTGTCAAAATTTTTCGATACATGAACCCTTCCCCAGTCCCTTCTGTTCTTTTTCCAGAGTATGTGCTTCCATTTTCTCTCCTTGTCCCATGAACTGGAGAAACAGGGAAGTGATCTAGGGTGGCATGTGAAGAGAAAGCAGGGACTATGAAACAATAGTGGGCCATGCATTTTTCACAAAATACCCTTTAATGGACATCTGTGGCATCTTCCCCATGAGGCTGCCAGCCCCCCAGCCAATGAGGACAGCCCCTCCAGCCAGAAGATGCCCCAAGGGGGACCAGGAGAAGGAAGCCAAATGTCCCCACGGAGCTCTTCTTGCCTCCTCTTTGTGCTGCTCTTCCAGGATTAATTTACTCTCTCTGGCTTCTTAGCTTCCCCCCACCCACTGGACCAGCTGTCCTGGTGGTAGAAGGCAAATGAGTTTTCTGAGTGTCCCTGGCATGGTAAAGGGGCATTGGAGACATGATAGGCAAGCCGCTAAAGCAGCAGGAAAGTCAGGAATCGCACAACGGAGAAGAGCACCGCCAGAAGGGCACTTGTTCAATGAGATCTTTTTTTAAATAAGAGATTTGTTGATGATATCTTTCTGTTATTCAAAGACGTTGAACAGATACGGGAGTTTAGTAAATGGCTAAATGGCATACATAGTAACATCCGGTTCCATTGTCAGTATGATAATTGGGAGGTTGCTTTCCTGACACCACTATATACAGAACATCTAATAACAGTTGGGCAATCCGCACCTACAAGAAACCAACAGATAAAAATCTCCGACTTGCACTACAAGTCCTTTCATCCCCTCCATTTAAGAAGGAATTTGCCATATGAGCAATTTCTTCATTTCAGGAGGAACTCCACTGATATGGAGGACTACAGAAAAGACTGTAACATCATAACTTCAACATTTTATAGACAGGGGCTGTTCTTCTTCTTCTTCTTCTTCTTCTTCTTCCTTTTCTTCTTCTTCTTCTCCTCCTCCTCCCCCTTCTTCTCCTTCCTCCGCCCCTTCTTCCTCCTCCTTCTCCTCCTCATTCTTCATGGGAGGAGCAGTACTTTAGGAGCCAAGGAGGTTTCCTTTGGTGGCCAAATTAGTTCCTAATAGAATAGCAATGTGGATGTTTCCCAGCCCCATCTGGAGAAGTAAAATCAGCCCGCAGAGGGAGAGACTGATTTCACACAAGAGCTGCGCCACCATCATGCCTCCCTTTGCCCCGTTTCTATTGGTCAATTTCCCACTCAAAGCTGCGCGGCTGCATCTTGACCCGCAGCTTCGCCCAATTTTCCCCACGGTTTCATGATCCTGTTTGAGTGGGTGAGACAAAACAGTAATTGTGAAATCAGCCTATGCAGGGGAGGGGGGGAAATCTGGGAAGAGAAGCTGCTGTGGGCAATATACCTGCACTGGAACCAGCCCTGTAGCCAGAAATTCTGGGTTGGTGGGGCATGGGGAAATTTTCTGGGGCAGCAGGAGAGGGGGAGAAGGGAGAGGGGCGGCTACACACCTTCCCCAATCTCCAAGTGGTGATTTCGCCACTTGGAGATGAGGCGTGGGCAGCCCCCGTTAGAAAAAACAGCATTTAAAGGGTTGCCCTACAATCTTGGCGGAGGGGAGGGAGAGGGGTAGCTGCAAGATTTAAAGGGCCCTCCAGCTGACTGGCGGGCTACGTGCTCCCCCCATCAGCTGGAGGGTCTTTTTAATGTCACAGGAGGGGAGGGACGGGGAGGGGGCTGCAGCTGTTGTGGGGCATGCTTCATATTTGAGGGGGCGGAGCCCCAAAATGCCCCATTGTAGCTATGGGCCTGACTGGAACAACACTGCTGCTAAATAGAGCACTTGGCCACTTTCTCTGGTGACGCAAGTGTCACGCCACCACTTCTGTCACCACTGCTGCTCCTCAAGCTGCCGACCTCATGCCTGGCTGCTGGTGGGTTGTACACTGCTCTGCACACTGCTGACCTCCATGATGCTGTTCTGTCTTGTACCGCTGAAGATTGAAGCTGCTCGCCACCTGAGACTGATGAGTGATTTCAGCTCTCACATACTTTATTAGATCAAGAACAAGATGAAGAGAAGCCGGCTTTTATCCCCAGTGAATCCACACCCCAAAACACACAACACCCCATGATTCGCTATTTACTTTAATTGAGTTATCCCCAGCTCCCCGATTGGAAGGGAGCTAGGAGCCTACAGTCCATTGGCTTATGGAGCAAAGCTCAGGCCCCTCGCCTGGCTGCATGGCGGACCAGTTAGAACCAGTCCAAGCACATGGCTGTCCCGAACCCATGTTTTCAAGTGGATACATTACACCACCAAAATCCAACCAATCCTCCCCAACACAACCCTGACCTCACAGAAGTCGGTGCGAACTACCGAGAGGCATCAGGTGGTATCCCCTAAAATTCTTGGAGAGTGGACCAGAGTCTCCAGTTCTGACCAGAAGCTCCACCCCCTCAGCCAGCCTCAATAAACTGATTGGCCACTGCCAGGGTCAATTGCCACATCCCGCCACTGCTGTCACGGAGATGAAGAGAGGAAGGGGAATCCTTCCCCTTTTGCCAGCTCCTGTCCCACAGCTGTAAAGGTGGCCCGGATAAGTGTGGAGGCTTCTTTTATTTCTTTCTCCTTTGGAGTTGCAGTGAAGAATTTAAAGTTAAAATCAAAAGACAAGGCAACTGAGACAAAGAATGGGTAGAAACGCCTTTCCAGTGATGATGATGAAGAAGAGATTGGATTTATACCCAGCCCTTCACTACGCAAAGGAGTCTCAGAGCAGCTTACAAATTCGTCTACCTTCCCCTTCCCACAACAGGCACTCTGTGAGGTAGGTGGGACTGAGAGAGCTCTGACAGAAACTGCTCTTTTTCAAGAACACCTGTGCCAGAACTATGACTTGCCCAAGGTCATCCAGCAGGTGGAAGTGGAGGAGTAGGGAATCAAATCTGGTTTTCCCAGATTAGAGTCCATGCACTTAACCACTACACCAAACTGACTCTTGAACAAGTTGAACAGTCAGGACTTTTCAGTTTAGAAAACAGATGACTAAGGGGGACATGACAAAGCATTGGAAGGCATTGACCACCGGAGTTTAGCATAGTCTCCCATTGACCTGACTAAAGCTTCAACCATTCCTGCAGCCTTCATCCAAAGGCTGCTCTTCAGTGAAACTTAGGCCAAACTCTCATGACCCTTCCGTTACCCAAGTCACCCTATGGCTTCACTTTGATGAGTTCTCGCAAACAAATTTTCTCCGTCTCTGCACCTGCGTGCAAATCCAGAGAGAGAGAGACCGGCATGTCGCAGATTCTTAACCTTGTGATTACCAAAATCATGGTGATTTATTCTCCCTCTTGCCAAACCTCGGGGGATCTCTCCCAAGTTCAGCTTGGAAACATCAACCCTGGAAGCACGTGCGAGATGATGTAATGTCCTGCAACCAGTCTGGAGACTTCGGTGCATAAAAGCCTCTTTTTCTACCGAGTTCAGGGGATGAGCCGTGTTGGGGGTGGGACTCCCACAGTATGAAGTCTGATATCATTACCTTTTGATCTGATTTGAGTGGAGATGCTGCTGCCCCAGTGACTGCAACCTTAATCTTCCTAGCAGATCTTGCAGCAGCTTCCCTCAGCTTGAGAGCAGCCCCTGGGGAGGAGAAAGGAGCCAGCGGGCGGAGAAATGATCCCGCAGGTGCTTCTGCTGCAGCTTCTTACAGCCTACAAAGTAGTGAGTCCCAAATGCCCACGCACGGTGATGATGGATGAAATAGAGCCATTTAATCACTTCCGGCAGGGAGACCACCACATCGCTGGACTGGTCACTACAGTAGTTTTTGACCTCACCTTACGAACCTTCCAGGAGCCTCCCTTCATGAAATGGCAGGCGTAAGTCAGTCCTTGGTGAACTTTTTGAAAGCATGTGATGGGTACAGAGTTCTGGGTTCTTTCCTATTGACAGATGTCAGCATGCTGCTTGCCTTGCTCTCCTACAGCTGCTAACATTGAGTAAATATTGCTAAGTGTCTTTGGGTGGATTCAGGTGGGGTGGCTGTGTTGGTCCGAAAAGGCAGAACAAAGTCTGAGCCATAGAATCACAGGGTCATAGAACGTTAGGGTTGGAAGGGACCTTGCGGGTCATCTAGTCCAACCCCCTGCACTCTGCAGGAGCGTAGCTGAAAGATATCCCTACATCATACCCGAACGATGCTTGCCCAGCCTCCGCTTAAAAAATGTCCAGTGAAGGAGCATCCCCCACTTTCCAAGGCAGTCCAGGGGAACCTTTAAGACCAACAAAGTTATGTTCGAGGTATGAGCTTTTGTTGTGCATGCACCCTTCTTCAGAAGTGGAAAGTGTTCTGGAACAATGCACCTTATCAATTGCCCTCAAACTGGAGAAGAAAGAAATGGTTTTGGTCCGCTCACTCCAAGAACTCTTTGACAGCCAAAGGCAGGCAGGTAATTACAGCAAAAAATGAACAACCAGCAAGGACCCTCCAGCAATGTCTTGTCCCTCAAAGAGAAGCAAATGACCTCTTAAGTCTCCTTCTGTAATCATAATGATTAAGGAGGATTAAAATCAAATCAAACGCACACTTAGTGGGGAGTAACTTCTGTTGGCATCGACAGGACTTCCATCTGGGGGGAAAAATTATCTGACCAAACTGTCAGTTTCATCTGATTAGATTGCCAGTTACCACTTTAAAAATCTTTTTTTTTAGGAGCATTTCACAAAGATCCTTTTGTGTGTGTTTGTGTATGTGTGTGTGTGTGTGTTTTTAAAGTATTTTATTAGTTTATGCACAGAAAAAGGGAAAGGGGAAAGAGAAGATACAGAAATATATATATATATATATATATATATATATATAAATCCAATTTAACATTCTGCATGCAAATCTTCTCATTAGAGCTTCACAACTACTATATCCATCATTCTTATTATTCTTCAGTTAATCTTATTTTATCAGTACTTAAGTTCTAGCCAGTCGTCAAATGCCCTCCACAGTCCCATAACTTCCTCTTCCATTTTTCCTTTTCATATATTTGTCGATCGGTCCCTTTCAGCACATTCCACAATCTTCATTATCGACTCATACAGCGTCGGGATCTGCAATGTCCTCCATGTCATTGCAAATAGAAGTTCTGCCTGCTGTTCTATAACATGTAAAATAAAGTATCTGTAGTTCTGATCTAAGCCATCTGGTAAACAATTGAACAGAGATATCTCTGGCTTAAGAGGTATTTTCACATTCAAGACTGACTGTAAGAAAGCAAAGAAATGATCCTTTGTGCCAGTCCCCTACAATGAGAACACCGGACACCAGTGTGTGGGTTAAGTGGTTTATAAATGCATCCAATGTGGTTTATATGTGGGGATATTTGATTCCCCCCTTTCCTGACAGCCCCATAGCTAGAAATTTTGGGTTGGTGGGGCTTGGGGAAATTTTGTGGGGCAGCTGGGGAGTGGAGAGGGGGAGGGAGAGAGGCAGCCGCACACCTTCCCTTTTTCAAGGGGGGGATGGTAGTGCCTAAACATTAAGCGGCAAATTCACCGCTTAGAGTTCAGGGAAGGCATGCAGCTGGCAGCCGCCCTCTCCCTCACCTGCTGCAGATCTAAAGGGCCTGCTGATCAGATGGCTGGCTCTTTTAATATCACGGGAGGGGAGGGAGGGGAGGGGGCAGCAGCTGTTGTAGGGCGTGCCTCACACTTGAGGGGGCGGAGCCCCCAAAGGCCCCATCATAGCTACGGGCCTCTTTCCTGACTAGGCATCCCTGAAAAACCTAACCCTGCAGTAACTAAAGCTGCTCCAGTATTTTAAGGAAGTTACACAATTCCACGCATACCCTAGCATTCAGTTACTGCCAAAACTGATGCTGTGTGGTGTACCATCCACGTGCTGGGACTGGCATCTCAGGTCCCCTCCCTACCTGCCACAAATTCACAGCACCCAGACAAGGAAAATCTATATGTTATCATCCCAGCAGAGTACCACAACAGCTTCTGCAAGGACAAGTTATGGCATGACCAAGGCATCACCAGACAATATGTGATGTGTATTTTGTTGCAGGGAACCAAGGATGACATGGCATCTTTCGTCCTTCTCATTGGCCATTCAGGAGATCAACGAGAATCCCAGGATCTTACCCAATAATATCACTCTGGGCTATACCGTCTATGAGAACGCTGTCCATCCCAGGGTGACGTATAATGCTGTATTGGGCCTGTTACCCTCAGCCCAGGAAACCATTCCAAATTACAAATGTGGGAGGAGGAATAATCTGTTGGCTGTTCTTGAAGGGTCAGAGTCTGATATCTCCATCGATGTTTCCGTCCTGTTGAACACCTACAAAATTCCTCAGGTATGAATCGGTGAGGGGGCCAATGTTTGGCATAGTGGGTTAGGAATGTGGACTCTAATCTGGGAGAACTGAGCTTGATTTCCCCACTCCTCCATATGCAGCAGCTGGTGTGGCCTTGGGACAGTCACAGTTCTCTCAGAGCTGTTCTCATAAGAGTAGTTCTCTCTGAGCTCTCTGGGCCCCACCTACCTCACAGGGTATCTGCTGTGGGGAGGGGAAGAGAAAGAAGATTGTAAGCTGTGCTCAGACTCCAAGTGAAGGGCAGGGTATAAATCCAACTTCTTCTTCTTCGAACAAGACATTGATGGGCACCAAAATGTGTCTCATACAGGTCAATGTCAGCTTTTAAGAAAGCTGAGAAGGGTCTGGGAGCAGATTTCCTTCCTTTAGTGGTTCATATAGATCACTGTTCATAAGAAATTCATGAAGTTTAGAAACTCTTTTAGGGATGGACATGAACCGCCTCTTCAACTAATGTTCATCATGAATTTTGGATGGTTTGTGAAGTCAAGTTCGTGATAGGTCAACCAGCATGAACCTTCCACGAACTTAGTGGCTGTTCCTAGAGGTTTGTTGCAGTTTGTGGATGGATACATTTCCAGACAGACTATCTCCTCTCAATCAAAATGTTTACCAAACTTCAAACCAAAGGGGTGTGTGCAGAAGTCTCCCTGTGAGTTTGGTGTCATTGGCTCATTCCTGAGCAGATTCCACAGACTCCTGTAACTGCAGTAATGCAAGCAAAAGTGGGCTAATGTCCAACCACAGAATCCATGAAGATCAAAATAAAGGGGGGGGGTGTGTGTTCTCAAGCCCAGTACAACAAGTTCAGTGTTTAGAATGCCCAGCAGAATCCAGTACCACCATGGCAATGCAAGCTTAAAAGGACTGATTGATCTCAAAGCACATTGTCACAAGAAATCCAAGCCGGGGCGGGTGTTAGGCGGTTGATTTTGCAAGTCCAGCACAAGCAGTTCAGTGTACAGAACACAAAGGAACAGTGGCAAAGGAAGTAATTTGAAACTGACAAGAGTAGTGGAGAAATGCCCAGACACAGGGGGGGAAAGAACCTCCTGAAGGTGCCCCTGTCATTTCCCCAGAAAGCACTTTCCTGGGGACACCTTCTTTGGGAGGCTGTAACTCAGATCCCGTAAATCCAATCCTCACCAAAGTTGGAGGGTGGGTAGAGGAGAATCAGGCAGAGATTCCCAGCAAGTTTGGTGTCTCTAGCATGCCGGGGTTGGGGGGCTGTTCTACCAGGTCATGGATCTCACAAACCAAATCAATTTGCTGCCTAAAAGTTCATGACAATCCATGGTTCACAAACTAGGCACACCACGAACCACAAACCAAACCACATTTTCCCGGTTCATGCCCGTCCCTACTCTCTTTATTTAGCTGGGGAGGATAAGGTACACAGCAATGCAACGCTGCAAAAAGGGAGTGTCTTTCTTAGAGGGTTGTAAACATCTAGAAACAGAATAGTTCTCAAACAGCCATTATGGTGCAGTGATTACAAGGCCAATCGGAGGACATCTCTCTCCACTAAGAGTGTGCATTTGGATCGCCCCAAGCTGAAAATAAACCAGAAGAATACCTTATTGATATTTTTTCAGGTTATTTTTCGGCTTCCCAAATGTATCTGGATGTTCTCTGGAAAACTGGGGGGGGAATCGCGAGAAAATTCCAGATATATTCAGAAATTACTGGTAGATTTGAAAACAGTAGACAGGGAGGAGAAGATTGCTCCCACCTCTGAGCTGTTTGTTGGGCTTCTCCTGCAGTCCCTTTAAAGGCCCTCAGAGGACAGCCTGAGGATCAGCTGGTTCGGGAGGAGTAGACTGTTCCCAGTGGCTTGGCTTGGGGCTGGCTTTTTGTGCAGTCCAGTTTAAAGAGGCACAGCAGATCCTGGGGCCAGCTTCTCCAGCAGCATGGTTTAAACTGTGCTGCAGGGGAAGCCAAGCCAGTCCCAGGATTGGGCTTGAATTTTTCTTCTTGGGTCTATTGGACCAGAAAAAATTCAGGATTCCCAAAAAATCCCGGATTGTAATACCATGCTAGTATCGGGATCCGGGTTTTGTTTTGTTTTTTAAATATTGAAGGGGGAGGGGTCAAATATACCTGAACCAAAAAATACCAATTAAAAAAATTGCACACCCTTACTCTCCACCAATGCTCCCTCTAAGCTGCGGAATCTTGTGAGCAGAAATTCTACTTTGTGAACGACTGGCATTTGTGGACGACTGGCAAAAATTCTACTTTGTGAACGACTGGCAAAAATTCTACTTTGTGAACGACTGGCATTGTGAACGACTGTGAGCGAGTGATCTGGCTGCTGCGTAAATTAGTTTGCTCTGCAGCTCTCCCTTCCTGAGCTGAGACAAAAATGTGTGAGCTGGAGGCTAAAAAACTGTGAGCTAGCTCACACTGACTCAGCTTAGAGGGAACACTGCTCTTCACCCATCAGTCAGTAGGTCAAATACCGGGTAGGGTCGCACAGTAGCGTGACTTGCAGATCTATTTCAGCAAAAGTTATTTAGTGATGAAAAAAGTTGTACACATGTAGGATTTGCATCTTTCCGAAACCCACTAGGGTCTTTTCCCTACCTAAAACTTTAAATGTTATTTCCAAGGGACCTGCCCAATAATTTGTTGAGGCTTAGAGACCTTGGGGCCTTACTGGGTCATCAGAAGGGAAAGCCTGTCCCTCATTTCTAAGGTTGGGACGTGTTCACAGCGAAATGTGAAGCACACTTGGTGAGATCTTTCTTGGACATGACCGCAGCCTGAAATATCCCGATCCATCCAAGGGGTATCTTTTATTGTTATAAAGGCATACAAGACATTTTGCTATTTTTTGCCTTTTTAAAAAAAATTGAAGGCATCCAAATGTAATTTTTCCTTATTAGGTCAGCCATGGTATCCACTTGGCAGTTCTGAAGGATAGAACTCGGTTCCCTTTTTTCTACAAAATGGCCCCCCCAGAAGAACCCCAGTACTTGGGAATTGTCCAACTGCTCCTGCATTTCCGATGGACGTGGGTTGGGCTCTTTGCTCCAGAGAATGACAACGGGGACAAGTTCAGGAGCACCTTGACGGCAATTATGCTCCAGAGCGGCATTTGTGTCGCCTTCTCACAGAGCATCGCAGAAATCGGCATCTATTTTTCTGTTTTGTCAATGAAAAGAATACGCCTCATGGATTCATTGCTCCGTCACGGCCAAGTCAATGTTTTTGTTCTCTATGGAGATGGTATATCTGTAATGACTCTTGAAATAGTCGCGCGAGCGGTAGAACAGAGCAGCAAAGCTCCCATTGGTAAAGTTTGGATCACAGCCCTTTTGTTGGACTCTCTCTTCAGCTTGGCAAATTATCAGTTTCCCTCTGCGGTCATAATGCCTGGATCGCTCTCCTTCACAACCCGGACAAAGAGAAAGATGCTGTATCACCACCCACAAGCATTTAACCCTCTTCTCATGGAGTTTATGGAGCAGGCATTTGATTCTTTGTGCTCAAAGCCTGTTTTGTCTGTGAGAGGCCAGCTGAGATACAGAGAGAAGGAGAGGCTGGAGGCCAGGCCCTGGGAGGTCCTGAAAGAACATCTGCCTCCCAGGGCCTACAATATTTACACCTCTCTCTGGGCAGTGGCACATGCTCTGTATCCGGCACACTCGTACAGATCTGAGCGGATGATGAGGCTGCGTGGAGACAGGCTGGAAAATGACCAAATACAACCTTGGCAGGTATCCATTTCCCCTGGATTAAGAATAGAAGGAGGAGGAGATTGGATTTATACCCCGCCCTTCATTTGGAGTCTCAGAGTGGTTTACAAACTCCTTTCTCCTCCCCTCCTCACAACAGACACCCTGTGAGGTAGGTGGGGCTGAGAGAGCTCTGGCAGAAACTGCTCTTTTTCAAGAACAGCTCTGACAGAACTATGGCTTGCCCAAGGTCATCCAGTAACTGCAAGCGAAGGCGTGGGGAATCGAACCCAGTTCTCCCAGATTAGAGTCTGTGCACTTAACCACTGCACCAAACTGGCTTTTCTTTTCCTTTGGAATGGTTATTGTGTATCCAGACTGAGGGGGTTGTTTTTCAAATTTCTGACACAAACTCAGTTTCTGAGTTTTGGACTCAAGATCCTTAGTAAGGTCAACAGGAAGGCCATGGAGCCTATGAGCTTCTGCATTGTATGACAACCATATATAGAGGGCTGAATAGATTTATAGGAGGCAGAAAGTAGACAATTTTAATGAACTGGACTGCAGGTGTTCCATTATATAGTCCACAGCCGAGGAGAGAGGCATGTTGGCCTGGGCACATTCTAGCAGGATCACACCTATCTCCTCTTCCCAGAGCTGAAGCCACCTAAAAGATGAGGTTGCTAGTTAGAACAGATCCCTCCCTCCCTGCCTTCTGGGCCACACAGTGGCTGAGTTCAGACTGGCAATTTGAAGCGGGAGGGAGTCATTGCAAAAAAGACCCAGAACAAACTGTTCCAGGTTTTCCCTGTCACTCTGCATGGATTGAAGCGGGAGCATACTGGGAGGAGGCACAAGGGAGCGTTCAGACTGCTGGTCAGGAGACGTGGCTGTAAATGGCTTTTTCTTGGTAATTTGGCTATGTGCGCATGTGCGCACATGCTCTCAAGTGCATAAACGCATCAGGGCAATTTGGGGAGGATCCTGTTGCGCTGGCACCACATTAGGTGGTAGAGTGGAGCACATCCAATCATATCGCTGCTGCCTTTCCAAGGCAATCAAGTGCACCTTATGCACGGAAACACCCGGCAGACATTATCACTGCGGGTTGTTCCCGGCTTTTCGGGTTAGCATTCACACTTCCCTGAAGCGGAAGTGGGATAAAGGCACTTTCCAGGATTTGTTACCACTTTCACCAGGTATCTTTTAAATGTGGGAGCGAAGCGGTACACGACAGGTTGACTACGGGTGGGGAATGCCAGACAGATGTGCCTCTGTGAAAGGCCCTGTTAATCCGCTTGTGAAATGTTGTTCACACGTGGCTATAGTGGGGCAAGCTGCCAGTCTGAACTCAGCTTGTGTATTTGATATTTGAGATGATATTGTAGGAAGGGCGTTTATGATTTTCTAGCAAAAAACCCTGCCCTACAGCGAGAGGAGGGGCTCTGAATGCTAACACGAATAGATGATAAATATACTTTCAGTATCTAAATAAAATAAAACTGGAAATGTAAGGACAAAGCCATAGCTACTGTGAATTCATAAACGAGTCTCCTGTGTTTTGAGTCCTGCTGCTCTCTTTGTGATTCTAGCTCCATCCTTTCCTGAGAAATTTCCAGTTCACCAACATTTCCCTGGATGGGGAGAATTTGGGTGAGAACAGAGACCTGGCAGCTGGCTTAGATGTTGTGAACATGGTGACATCACGCAACGGGTCCACCTGGAGTGTGAAGGTCGGGAGTCTGGAAAGACAGATGTCCGGAGAGATAAAGTTCACCATTGAGCAGGATGCTATTGTGTGGCCCAGGTGGTATAAGCAGGTGGGAGGAAATCCATTAATTTTTTTTTTTTTAAATTAGGAAGACAGTAGGGATGCGGAAAAGAAAACGGAAAGGAAAAAGAGAATTATACAACATAATTGCATTTGTTGAGGGAAATCATGTAGTACAAAACGTATAAGGCAGAAAATATTTTCCCTAACATCCCCTTCATTATAATTTTTAAGTTATTATCTATAAAATACAATAGTTCTTACTTCTGTTAGGATACAATTGTATTCAACATTTTAAATTTCAGACTTCGTAACGACATAACTACATAACTAACTTCAGACAAATAATCTATTTTGACTATATAATTTTTTTCAACATTACTACGTATTCAGTATGACATATTTTGCCACTTCTACATATTTATTAGAACCTTTAACAGACAAGTAATAGATCATAAGAACATAAGAGAAGCCAATGTTGGATCAGGCCAATGACCCATCTAGTCCAACACTCTGTCACACAGTGGCCAAAAATACCAGGTGCCATCAGGAGGTCCAGCAGTGGGGTCAGGACACTAGGAGCCTGCTATGCCTTCCCCCAAACACCAAGAATACAGAGCATCCCTTGCCCCAGACTGAGCATTCCTATCTATACCTTGTGGCTAATAGCCACTGATGGACTTCTGCTCCATATGCTTTAACTAATTTCCTCTTGAAGCCATCCATGCTTGTAGCTGCTGCCACCTCCTGTGGCAGTGAATTCCATGCATGTATCTCATATTAAGAACCCACCCATTTGTATTTGAGATATTACATTTAAAACAGATTTTAATTCTACTTCTATTCTACTTCTTTAATTCTACTTCTATTTTATTACCATACATTGGTATATAATATTTTAGACTGCTTCTCATTTGTCACCTGCTAGCATAGTACACATAATACATACTCCATCTCTCCTCAAATTTTGTAATTGACCTGTTTCTCAAATAGGTTTTTAATTTTGCCGTTACTGCATATTCAGCAAGTTTATTTTCCCATTCTTCTAAACGTGGACAGACGTCTAGTTTCTGTTTTGCTGCATAAATAATTCTAACTGCTGACACCATGTATTTGACTATCGCTTCTAAAATTCTTATTAATTTGTTAGGCAGAACACCAAATTCCATACTCTTGGCCTCTGTTGGGTATTCAAACTTTAATACATTTGGCATTTTTCAGTGTATTTTTTGGTGTATTTCTTTCCAATATTTTTTGTTTTTTTACAAGTCCATTAATTTCATTTTAATCCTTTCAAATTCCAGATGAATCAATAGTGAAAGTCTTATGAATCTTTAATTTTTTTTAAAGCCACCAAAGTGGCCAGCTGTAAGCACAAGAAATTACATGTTTGGTGTAGTGGTTAAGTATGCGGACTCTAATCTGGGAGAACTGGGTTTGATTCCCTACTCCTTCACTTGCAGCTGCTGGATGACCTTGGGCAAGCCTTAGTTCTGTCAGAGCTCTTCTTGAAGAAAAAGCAGTTCTGGAAAGAGCTCTCTCAGCCCCACTTACCTCACAGGCAATGCTCCCTCTAAGCTGTGGAGTCTCGTGAATAAAAATCCTACTTTGTGAGCCACTGGCATTAAAGCTGTGAGGGAGCGATTTGGCTCTGGCATAAATCAGTTGGCTTTGGAGCCATCCTTCCTGAGCTAAAACAGAAATGTGTGAGCTGGAGGCTGAAAAGCTGTGAGCTAGCTCACACTATCTCAGCTTAGAGGAAACACTGCTCACAGGGTGTCTGTTGTGGGGAGGGGAAGTGAAATGAGATTGTAAACTGCTCTGAGACTCTGAGTGAAGGGCGGGGTGCAAATCCAATCTCTTCTCTCTTCCTCTTCTAAATGATTAATGAAATCAAAAGTTCTTATAAAATATAAACAATGTGATTACCATATGAACCAGTTCTCATTTTCCCTGATCACGGTCCTTGTGTTTATGCTTAGATGTTGCCCTATTCCAGGTGTACCAAAAGCTGCCTCCCTGGACATGTGAAAGTGACCCTGGAAGGAAAGCCCATTTGCTGCTATGGCTGTTCTCCATGTGGAGAAGGAACCATCTCCACTCAGGAAGGTGGGTGGCTGTGGACAAAAGAATGCCCCTTGGAGTACAGAGCAAAGAATTAGTTCAGTATTTTCTGACCATTCTTCTAGAAATTCATACCTGTGGACCTCTCTTTCCTTTCTTGGATTTGGAAGGAGAGACCTCATGGGGAGAGACTACTGGGTAACTGGTGGTGAGTGTGGAGAAGAGTTCAGGATCACCAACCATTGGTGCTGTCAGGGACATTCGTGGTTGTTCACACAATCCCCAGCAGTGCAGTCCTTATTTCACAGGGGTAATGCTGATGGGCAAATTAGTGGAGATTTGGAGGACCACAACTGTATGCATTATAACATCCCCCCCAGAACCTTGTGCAGTCTCCTGGGGTTCATAAGAAGATGTGCGTATGTCCCGTGGTAAACCGCTTGATGCCAGACAGGTTATAGCTGGGAGATTTACAGCCAGTTATAACTTTACTGGGTTGGTGTGAAGATATAACTGGGGAATGCCAAACTGAAGGTGTACAATGAGAAAGGTTGTGGTCCAACATGCCTTTAGATCTGACTCTGCTGCAAATGCCTGATGGATCTAAAGAGCACGACCAGACAGCAACATCTGGGAAAGGTCCCACAGTCATTGGCATCCCGTTCTTCTCCGCCACAGAAGCGGAGTTAAAAGACATTTGGGAAAGTCTGGTCCTAATGCTTCCTGATGGGCCATGGATGGACTTTCCCCTGTCTGATCGCTCACGCACGCATGCAGACCATTGGGATGGTCTGCTCATTCCATTTCTCGCATAGGAGTACGTGCATAACTGCATACTTCATGGGGAACTCTCAGTGTGGAGGTGCGATTCCTCATTGATGTGCACGGGAAACAAAAGGTAACCCCCACCCCACTCACCCCAGGTGGTGTCTGGATTGCACAGTGTAGGCTGAGCCCACAGCTACAAAGGATGCGTGCTTGTGCAATGCCGTGTCAGATTCCACCAGAGGAAATAAGGGTGCTTCCCCTCCACTCCAAATGGCACGTGTGACTGCAGCCTAAGTCACGATTGTCTCCTTAGCTTACTTCTAGCTTTGTAGTTCTACAGGAACATCTGTCTGCATTGGCTGTCTACACTCCATCAGGTCCTCTGATCGGATGCTGCAGACTGTGTAGGGGACCACTAGGATGACTCTTTTCAAGCTATTTAATTCCCCAACCTGCTCTTCATCCTGTCTTTTCAAGTCTTTTACGGTCTGCTTTAAGCCTAAGGCCTCCTTTAGTAGTAGGGTTTGAGGCTACCGAAAGGCATTTTATACTAATTTTGTGCCCATTTCCCCCATAACCCCCCCAATGGCTTGTATTACAATTGATTATTCTTATCGTCATTTTATCATTTTATTGACCCAGGTTTACTTCTTGAACTGCCTCAAGCAGGTCTACAGGAAGGCTGTGATTTTGAAATAAATAAATAAATGCCGTTATCGATTTAATCTCCGTACGTGTTCTCGGGCAGTGAATTTCTTTTTTAATGTCTTTCTGTGTTTTAATGTTTGCTTCGGAGCTCTGTATTTTCCTGTAATTTCGCCATCATCTCTACTTTTATCAGGTTAACGTTCTGATTTTTTGTGTTGTTTCATCTGGTTAATCTTCTGATGCTTTTTTTGTTCTTGCAACCTCACCCTGATGCATCCATTTTATGGAATGGAATACAGTGCTCATTATTGTTGATACGAAAGAAGCGTATGTGGTGCTGAAGTCACTCTTCTTCTTCTTCTTCTTCTTCTTCTTCTTCTTCTTCTTCTTCTTCTTCTTCTTCTTCTTCTTCTTCTTCTTCTTCTTCTTCTTCTTCTTCTTCTCAGATGCGGACCGTTGCATCAAGTGCCCAGAAGATCAGCATCCGAACAAGAACCAGACTCAGTGCATTCCCAAACATATTACTTTCCTATCTTATGAAGAGACACTGGGGATTGTCCTTGTTCACTTGGTCATCTTCTTGTCCATTGTCACACTTCTAATTTTAGGCATCTTCATTAAATACATTGATACTCCCATAGTCAAAGCCAACAACCGGGACCTCACCTACATTCTCCTCATCTCCCTCCTGCTTTCCTTCCTATCTTCCCTTCTGTTCATTGGCCAGCCAAGGATGGTGACCTGTCTACTCCGACAAATAGCCTACAGCACCATTTTCTCTGTCGCTGTCTCTTCTGTGTTGGCCAAAACCATCACGGTGGTGGCGGCCTTCATGGCCACCAAGCCAGGGAACAGGATGAGGAAGTGTCTGGGGAAGAGTCTGGCAAACTCGATTGTCATTTTATGTTCTGCTGTTCAAATTGTCCTCTGTATCACCTGGCTAAGCATTTCCCCTCCATTTCCAGACTCTGACATGCACTCCCAGCCTGGACAGATCACGCTGCAATGCAACGAAGGGTCTACGGCCATGTTTTATGGTGTCCTGGGATACATGGGCTTCCTCGCTTTCATCTCCTTCACAGTGGCTTTCCTGGCCAGGAAGCTGCCTGGGGCCTTCAACGAGGCCAAGCTGATCACCTTCAGCATGCTAGTGTTCTGCAGTGTGTGGGTGTCATTTGTGCCCACCTACCTGAGCACGAAGGGGAAATACACGGTAGCCGTGCAGGTCTTCTCCATGCTGGCCTCCAGTGCTGGCTTGCTGGGCTGCATCTTCATCCCCAAATGCTACATAATTGTAGTGAGGCCTGACCTGAATTTGAAAGAGCACCTAATTGTCTAAACTAAACCTGATTCTTAGCAGATTGTTTTGCAGTGTTGTGTCTAACACGTCAGCAACATATTTGTCTTCGGAATAACTCCCTATGATGTTATTAAAACAAATTTCTTATTCCTTTGCATTCATTATGGCAGATATGACTACATGATAATATTGAAATGGTCCAGATTCTGTTTTGATTTATCTTGCTCCAGCGGTAAGTTTAAAAGCCCCTTTGCTTTCGTTAGATCACAAGGACAATACATTCGATTACATTCGATATACTTTCCCAGTCTATGCTAGATGCCTTTCTCTCATTCTGATCTCTCTCTGATCCAGTCCCTGGGGAACTTTATGACTTGCACTTCACTGGGTTCCCAGCTTGGGTTTGGGGGAGACTCCTGGAGTTTTGGGTGCTCTTCCTGGGGACAGCAGAGTCTCTGGAGAGAGACCAGCAGTGATGTGATGTCCTATCCAGAGATACCAGACTCAGGTCAAAGCACTTCCAGTTTCTCCCCAGCTCCTCCAACTCCCCCCCACACACAAAAATCCAGATTTCAATATTCCTGTACCTTATCCCTCAAGCGGTAACTTCCTTACAGGAACGGGATTTGGTGGTTTCCCTGTTGTAAGTGTGCCTGGAAATTTATTTATTGATTATTTCATTTCTACCCTACCCTCCCCACGAGTGGGCTCAGGACGGCTTACAAACAAGAGCACCATGTGCCGGATATAAAACATTAAAAACACATAAAACATTAAAAACATATAAAACATTAAAAACACTTAAAACACACAATTTTATCAGAATAAAGTGCTCAAAGATGGTAAACGTACTATCAAATCAAGATGGTGGCCTGTAGATATTGCCCAAGCCCATTTCGACAGAACCGATCTACCGGACTACTGTGGCACGGTCTTTGTCATGGGCCATCCCAATCACCCCGTGATTCCCGTGAGGTAGTTGGTGGTGGTAGTAGTGGCACGGCGCAGCACAAATGAAGCACAGCAGCAATGGGGCTTCCCTGTGGCACATTTCCCCATGGCGTCCTGTCATCAATCCCTCCCCCTGGCCTCCAGGGTGTTTTTTAAAAAGAGAGAGAGAGAGAGAAGAAGAGAGAGAGATTGGATTTATACCCCTCCCTTCACTACTTGAAAGGGTCTTAGGTCGAATCTGCATTTGCATTTTTCGTGCTGCTGTGGGGCTGTCTTTCTCTATGGGCCAATCTGCATTTAGCATTTGCTCCGTTGTTTTACCAAACCCACACTGGAACAGAAAAAGATGCCATTCAATAATGCATTCAACTACCCCGGGCCAACACTGTACAGACTGCAGAGTCACCCCCCAAATGGCCATAAAACGGCCATAAATCTATGCAGACAGCCACCATAAAACCAGAGATCAAACAAAGTAAAAGCAGCATGCAGTCTGGATGCTGCCAGAAAATGCGACACTCAATCATCAAAGTGAAAGTGGCATGCAATGTAGATGGGGATTTCTGTTCCAGTGTGGGTTTGGTAAGACAGCAGAGCAAATGCTAGAGGCAGATCAGGCCTATACTTGTTTTAAAGTAGTTTGGAGAAGACTCATTTAAAATGGTGTAGAGGCGCAATGACAGTGGAGCTGCCACAAGAGGGTGATAAACATGCAGACATGCAAAAGTATGCCAGCACTGTTGAGGTGGGAAAACAACTTTTTTGAAGACGGTGTCAGAAGGCTGGGACACTGGTGGGAAAGGCGAATGCAGATTTGACCTCAGAGCGGCTTACAATCTTCTTTCCCTCCCCACAACAGACACCCTGTGTCAGGTAGGTGGGGCTGAGAGAGCTCTTTTGAGGACTGCTCTTGAGAGAACAGCTCTGAGACAACTTATGACTGACCCAAGGTCACACCAGCAGCTGCATGTGGAGGAGTAGCAGGGCTGGTGCCAGGTTTTTTTTTTTCCAAACAAAGGCTCAAAGGCCATCTCTCAGGAATGCAGATTCTGTGAACTTAGGCAGAGCAGAGGGAGGGCAGGGAAAGGTGCCTCAATGCTTAGTTCTTGTGGCTTTTTTTTACATGCCCAGGGAAATGCTGATTGCCACTTTTGGGTCAGAAAGAAATCCTGGAGGATTTATGTCATTTTCGGGGCAAGGAACAGCAGTCACTGCAGGTGTGGAGGGGGAAGTCCCTTCCAACTCTATGATTCTAACTTGAAACAGAACATATGACAGGCGACATTGGTTTTGTGTTTATGAACACCAATGGAGTCAAGCAGGGCTCTCTTCTCTGGTCATTCTTTGAGTTTGACACTGCGAAGAAAAGCATTTTCTCCTGAGAGCAAAGCCTCCGCTTTGAATTTACCATTTTTTCCCCCTTTAAGCAGAGGAGAAGGTCGATTGGCTTGTACCTCAGCCCACCTTCATACAAATGCTGATGGGTCTAGACAAAAGGGATGGTCAAACTTCCCCCTTCTCCCCCGCCCACCTTCAGACAGGGAACAGAGTTGGGGATATCAAATTCTAGAGAGGCTTGAGGAAGGAAGTTTTTGGAGACAACCCCCTGTCCAAGCCCGTTCGACAGAACCGATGTACTGGAATACTGTGCCATGGTCTTTGTAATGGGCCATCCCAATCACCCCATAATTCCCATGAGGTAGTTGGTGGTGGTAGTAGTGGCACGGCACTGCACAAATGAAGCACAGCAGCGATAGGGCTTCCCTCTGGCACATTTCCCCACCGTGTCCTGTCATCAATCCCTCCCCCTAGCCTCCAGGGTGTTTTTTTTTTTGTTGTTAAAAAAAGAGAAGAAGAGAGAGAGATTGGATTTATACCTGGCCCTTCACTACCTGAAGGAGTCTCAGGTCAAATCTGCATTTGCATTTTTAAATCAGTTTCGTGCTGCTGTGATGCCGTCTTTCTCCATGGGCCAATCTGCATTTAGCATTTGCTCGTTTCAACAAACCCACACTGGAACAGAAAAAAATGCAGTTCAAAACCACATTCAACTACCCCAGGCCAACAATTTACTGACTGCAGGGTCACCCCCAAATGGCCATAAAATGGCCATAAATCTATGCAGACAGCCACCATAACACCAGAGATCAAATAAAGTGAAAGCAGCATGCAGTCTGGGCACTGCCATAAAATGCGACACTCAATCAAAGTGAAACTGGAATGCAATATAGATGGGAATTTCTGTTCCAGTGTGGGTTTGGTAAGACAGTGGAGCAAATGCTAGAGGCAGATCAGGCCTATGCTTGTTTGAAAGTTGTTTGGAGAAGATTCATTTAAAATGGTGCAGAGGTGCAATGACAGTGGAGCTGCCACGAGAGGGTGACAAACATATGCAGATGTGCAAAAGCATGCTAGCACAGATGAGGTGTCAAAACAACACCAAATGTAGACAGCTTTTTTGAAGATGGTGTCAGAAGTCTGGGACACCAGTGGGAAAGACAAATGCAGATTTGACCTCAGAGTGGCTTACAATCTCCTTCCCCTCCCCGCAACAGACACCCTGTGTCAGGTAGGTGGGGCTTAGAGAGATCTTTTGAGGACTGCTCTTGAGAGAACAGCTCAGAGAACTCATGACTGATCCAAGGCCACACCAGCAGTTGCATGTGGAGGAGTAGCAGGGCCGGTGCCAGGATTTTCTTTTTCAAACAGAGGCTCAATGGCCATCTGTCAGCAATGCGGATTCTGTGAACTTAGGAAGAGCAGAGGGAGGGCAGGGAAAGCTGCCTCAGATCACTTTTGCCCAATTTTGCCCAATTTTCTGGAAATCCCTACCCATCCCTACCTATTGCATTCAGACTCCAATCATCCAGAAACACACGTGGTCCCTCGGCAGGAGTGGGCACCCGAGCTCCATCCATCTGAAGGAACGGGCAGTGATGTAATGGTTACTGTAGAAAATAGACTAGACTAGACTGACAAGTTACTTTAGGGAAGTGTTGGTTTATTAGTTTTTATAGGTTGGAGAGAAATGTACTGGTGTCTGAGAGCCATCCCAGAAGAAAATGATGAAGACTTAAGAGAGAGGATTCGATCACATACGGACAATCTTCTGCAAATCCCTAACCATCCTTTCCCATCGCATTCATTCTCCAATCATCCACAAACACACTCGGTCCCTCGGCAGGAGTGGGCACCCCAGCTCCGTCCATCTGAAGAGATGGGCATCCCTGCCCTGTCCTTCTGAAGGGACGGGCACCTAAGCATCTTCCTTCGGAAGGGATGGGCACCCATGCTGCATCCATGTGAAGGGACGTGCATGCCACGTTCCATGATCCTGAGTGGACCAGCACCTGTGCTCTGGCCATCTGAAGGGATGGGCACCTGGGATTCCATTCACTCACACTTCCACTCTCCGTCCATACACAACCCCCTTGCCCCAGCTCACCACTACGCAAACCCATCCCCCACCTGCTCTGGCTAGCTGCTTCTATCAGCCAATGATCAGAAAGAATTTGAAATTAAGGAAAGCCGTGAAGGAGTGGTTGCTGTAGAAAATAGAATAGACTAGATTGACAAGTTGCTCAAGGATTGTGTGGGTTTATTAGTTCTTATGGGTTGGAGAGAAAAGTACTGGCATCTAAAAGAAAATGATGAAGACTTCAGAGAGAGGATTCTATCACATTCAGACAATCTTCTGCAAATCCCTACCCATCCCAGCCTATCGCATTCACTTGTTAGCCGAACTGCTTATCTACGCAGTAGGCGGACTAACTTATTTGAGTTGCTGACCAATGTATACAGAGAAAGCGAACTTCGTACCAAGAACCCGTTTCCCCAAAGAGAACACTTGACAAGGTTTCTTAAGTTTAAATCAAGATTCTCTTTACTGAATATCTTTTTAATACACAAGCAAACAAAAACAGATTCACTCACACATACACACAAGTTCCTTTAGTTACAGTAGTAATGGAAATGCAATATTGGGGTTTTAAAACTAAAGATATTTTAGGAGGGGACAAAGCATATAATACTTATCTGGTCCTGTAGTCTCAACCTTCCACAGTGAAGAATAAGGGTTTTTTCTAACTAAGGGAAACTCTCACTTTACAATGTTGGAACCTGCCAACAATTGTAAAGGGTCTCTTGATCCGGATTCCAAGAGAGCACATGAAAGTTACCTATAGTAGACTAAAGTTGGGGGATGGCCGAGAAGAGCTGCATCTCTTGAACAAAAGGTTACACCTCGTTTTATCAGCTAGTATTGGGGGCTGGCTTGGGGTGTCTTTCTGATCCGTCCCATCCCTATACCTATTGGGTATAGGATGTGGGGGTACCCTCCTACTAAGGTGGGGCGATATTGAAAGTCTACACCTTTCTACAAGGGAACGTTTGGTCAAGGTGCAAAGATTGGTTGGCATGGAAACCTTTGAGAATGCAGATGACTCTGGCTAGGTCCAAGTGACAATCTTAACACATGCAAATGTCAAGCATCCTGTGGGTTACATGCGAGGTATAGATTCCTCAATGGTGGAAAGGCTGTTGTTTTTACATCCTTCTGGAGAACCATAATGGAGATGCTAATGGAGATGCTTCTTGTTCCCAATGTCTCATGGGTGGAGATATGCAAGGTGTGTGTGTGACTTCATTTGCATGAAAGTACAGGCTGCGTGGTACCTTTTTATGGCAGAGAGTCACATCAGCAAAGCATACATTTCTCCCAATGCAAAGACACTTTCTAGCACCATCCTGGTGTGTGTGCAAGTCAGAAAATAACAAATAAAAGCAATTTCAAAGTACATCTCCTAACAGTCCCCCCCTTTCATGGCTTCAGTGAGTGAAAAGAGATGAAAGCCATGACTTCCATACATGTGGGGTGGCGTGTGTAACGTGAACATGTCAGACAGTCCATGATGAAACAAGAACAAAGTCCAGTAGCGTTGGTAACCCATTGCTCGTAGGTGATGTCGTCGTCTGGTCTGGACCTCAAGCTGGAAAAGGTTTCCTTACACCCAAGACCATCTATCTAGAGCTATTCGGTGGGGACGGACCAAAAATTAATAATCTAGCCCTATAAAAAGCCAAATTGCCACTATGAATGTCAAACTACAAGAAGCAAACAAGCATACATGTTTCCCATATATATGCATAATACTACTAAGGTATTACATAACGATTATGTACATTAAACCAATAGCATTATTGAGGTAGACTATTACTTATTGCTATTTTGTATATTTGCTATTGATAAGCTATAGGTAATAGAAAATTGGTTAGAAAATCAGTAGTATAAACTATACTGCATTGATACATCATGTTCCTTTGTCTGAGGGCAGTCCTCATTTTAAGGCTCAATTGTAAACATTTGAAATTATTTACAAACAAGAAAAACATGCAAGAAATAAAATCATATTTCTTCAGTGTTCAGTACAACATCTTGAAGTCTTCAGGTCACTTTTCTTGACTCTGGCAGTGCCAATTCAAAGTGAACCAAGCTAGCTATATCTACACAACAAGTAAGCAGACTGTAAAAGTCTTCAAGTTTCTTCCTTTCTTCCTCCAAAAAGAAGTTTCCATTCCTTAGTGTTAATGAACTATGGCATGTCTGTTCCAGAACGTGCATATGTCCAACGACACAAGAAAAGGGGATGTCTTTGCATAGCAAACAGTTCCTCCTTTCTACAGTAACGCATTGTACCATGGGAGTACAGTTATCAAAAATAAATGCATTTGGCTAGTTTTCAAGCATTCTGCATTCATGATTTCATTCAAACTCATGATGAAAATTACTAGTGTTCATTCAAGCATTCACACACTAAGTATAGCAGCATTTCCAGAGGTTCTTACCCTGAAAAAATTCTGAAAAAATCAAGCTGCTCCCTACTGGGGCGCGGCTGAGCCATAGCTTTCCCTGGACCACTGAACTCCTAAGATGAACAGGGTCAGTGGGCCTGGCAAACTTGCTAGGTTCGGAATGCCAGCCTCGAGGAGAAATCCTCTTTTAAACTAGGAGACTTGTGAGCTCCTGTTGTTAACCTGTAACTGGATTAACAGTTTTAACCTGAAGGATCCCTTTACAGGGCCTTCATCTATTAAAGTACAAAAATAGACAAACAAATCTTCAACTGCAGACCTCCCTCTGCAATCACAACACTTGGTATAGTCCAAAGGGGTCTTGTTGGTTCTCGGTCCTGCTCGTGCTTGGACGAAAGTGTCCGAGGCTGGATGTACAACGTTGATGGAAGGAGAGTACGCATGCAAATGCCTTCCATGCATTGTCTCCTGGATCTCTCTGTACCAAGACTTACAATAAGACAAACAACAAATAACACTTATTATTAATAAAGCTATTCAAAAATGAAATTCCACACATTGGGGTTGCCATTGGGCTTTTAAAGTTGGCAAGTGAACTCTCTCGTGAGTTAAATAGAAGTGGTTGAACGGAAGAATGCCAAGAAAAATTGGAGAAAAATGAGCAAGGCAGGTTCCAAGCGGCTGGCTGTACCGAGGTTCCTTTTCCCAAAAAGGGGGAAAGGCTGCACATCCTTGGTCCAGTCCGGGAGTCCGAACCTGACACCTTTGCTGAGCCCACTGGAGCTATGTTGCAATTTTCCAGTGCCTAGAGGAGGTTGTCCTGCTTGTCCGGCATTTCAAACCTACCTTGGCAACATACCCTGGAAAAAGGCATGACTCCTAAGGGTATTTATTAAATCAACTGGCCTTTTTCTAAATCTTCTACTGTATCTCCGTTCTGAAAAGGAGTTCAGGACTCTCAGATGGGAGTCCACTAATTGTGGTTAAAAGTAGATCAAAATCCAAAAATGAAAAGAAAGCAGTCTCTAAAGCTGCTTTTCCCTTGGAAGAAGTGTTCCATAAGGATGGCTGGGTAGCCGTTTTGTAAAAATAAAAGTTTTGTTTAAAAAGAAAACTTTCCCAAAAATACATGAAAAACAAAAAGAATTGTTTTGCAATAAAGATTGGGTAGATAGAAATAAGAGATAAGAATGATCTCTATGCTCCCGACAGCGAGGGATTTAAAGTTTAAATGCTGGGGTCCTCTTTGGGTTTCAGCCTGTAAGTTGGCATGCCAGCTAGTCCATTTAAATTTTAAATGGAGAATGGGAGTCTTACATTCTTTCTGTTTAATTTAGGACAGGAAAGTCAGAAGAAAATTAGTAAAAACATTAATACGTTAACACATTCCCTGCACATTAATACATTTAGTAAAATTAGTCAGAAGAATATATTCTAATCAGTAAATGCTCCCTTCTCAGTGCTGCTTTCTCTGCGCTGGCAGCCACACAAAGAGATTTGAGCTTGTCTTGCCGTGGGGGCATCCAGCTCCTTTGTCCTCCCTGCGCTGATCGCAGCGAGGGGGGGTTGAGAGTGGGAAGACAAGCAAATTGTTTCCCAGGCTAGGTTCCTAAAATGCAAGGTCGAGTTAGAGAAAAGCGGGGGGGGGGGATTTGGATAGTTCCCTGAGCTTTCAGTTTTGCTGCGCTCGACCACAGAACAAAACTTTGTCACAGCAAGACTCCTTTTTAAACATAGCTGAATAAAAATTGATGATACGTCCGAAGCACGTCTCTTTAATTTTTAAATGGACACGGACTTTTTCGCATGAGCGCGCTCTCCTTCTAGCGCTAGATCACACTTTAAATTTTAAATGGAAAACACAATTTTCAATGCACAACAACATTTTCAGGTACAAAACCTTGCTCCAGCAATAGTCCACATGGCGTGAAAGCACAATGTGTTATCGCTGAGACTCTTCCCGCTGTTCGGTGCGTATCTCCTGCCCAGGAGATGGCATTGGCTCGATTCCTGCGCCACCTCTGGTTGGCAGTGGAATAGCAACCATTCTGTTTTTCCATGAGTTAAAGAGCTTGTTAACAGTTCTTTAAAGTAGCTTCTCCAAACTATCACTTGTCAGTGGATCCGTGTTGTTTGCGTGTCTCTCGCCACGTTCTCACATGTTGGATAGCATGTAAATCAGCTAATGAGATTCAGCTGTGATATTTTAAAACTGAAGCTCGATTTCCTCTCCATTGGGGAAATCGTTTGAAAATTGGGGAGTGGGTAGAGAAGATTACAGTGAGGAGGAATCTGTGTGCTTGATCTTGCAAGCGGGTGTAGGGTCGCTGAAATCTGAAAGTAGGCTGCTTCAAACCACCGAATCCTGGCAGTAACCAAGAAGCTATGGGTTGAAGTCTGCACTACTCACCTCAAAAATCCCTAACATTCATTGCTGTTTACTAACAGTCTTTCTCCTTCCTTTCTCTACAGGCATCACCTGCAATCTCCTCCTCTTCTTCCACCTACTTCTCTCTCGCTGCCTACGGCAGTGAAATTTTTGGAGGGGTTCCCCATGTTTAAAGGGGAATCCCGACAATTGTAGTTAAAAGAAAAGAATTGCAAAAATTACAGTGAATAATTTCAGTGAACTCGCAGCCTTGTGGACTACAGTGTGAACCAAGCCGCAAAGCTTAAATTCATGGGCTGCTTGTTCCTTTAGATCACAGTTACAGTGAAGAGGGGGTGGAATTTCCTATATACTTTTCTCCTTACCTGGAGATTCCGGGAGATTCCGGGAGGTTTCAAGGTTGCATTCGCTGTTCCCCCCTTAGATTGCCTTTTTATCATTCAGTGCTCTATCTCCCCCCTTATGACGGCCTTCTGATATTCATATCAGGAGGGTGTCATCAATAATGGTAGAGAGAAAAGTTTCACTCAATGATTCAAAGGGAGTATTACTGTCCACCTTGGTGGTTGTGAGTTTGCTCACAGGATTCTGTTGTTGTGGCTGTGGGGGCTGGGAGACAGGCTCTCCTTTCCATTCCTTGAGCTGTGAGGAATGAAAGAATTTTTCCCAGACTTGGCCATTTTTCTTTGGAATGGCCACTTTGTACGCTGCAGGGCTTATTCTGGCTATAATGTTTACTGGTCCAGCCCACTTTGCCATGAGTGCATGGTGTTTCCTTGAAAATTTTCTGTAAAGCACCTGCTTTCCTGGATCCCAAATCCTTGGATTTCTGACCCATCCTAGTTTTTTGTCTACTGCTAGGGTGCTTTTTCCTATTTCCTTTGCAACCTGCAAGTGGATTTTCAATAGCTCTGCGAGTAGCTGGCTGATCCATTCGTCATTGACAGCTCTGTTTTCCTGCTCTGGGGGCAGATCTGTCTCCATCCAGAAGGCTTCTGGTAAACGCATTTTCCTTCCTGTCATTACCATATGTGGACTATATCCGTGGCTAGCCATAGTCCCACGTATGGCCATGAGGATTAGGGGGAGTTTTTCATCCCAATTCCTCCCAGTGGATTTTACAACTTTACAAAGGGCTTCTTTTAGAGTTCTGTTCGTGCGCTCAATCGCACCTGAAGATTGGGGTCTTCCTGCTATGCGGAAGCATTGGGTGATGCCCAGCGCCTTGCACAGTTCTTGGATAACTGCCCCACAGAAATGGGTCCCCAAATCTGAGTCTATGACCCAGGGTAAACCCCAGACAGGTGCTAAACGGTTAAGTATTAGCTTTGCCGTGGTTCGGGCATCATTAGTTTTACAGGGCAGCGCTTCAATCCATTTTGAGAAGGGATCTATGACTGTCAAACAGTACTTATTGCCATTGCGGGTGTGAGGTAGGGGACCTATAAAATCTATTTGAATTCGAGCCCAAGGACCTTCTACTCTTTGGTGCTGAATTGGGGCTTTTGGACCGGACGAGTCTGCATTGACAGTGGTGCACGCGAGACAATTGTCTACCCATCGTTCCACATCTTCACGGACCCCAGGCCACCAGCCTAGTTCACGCACTCTTCCGAGAGTTGGCTCTTTGCCTCTGTGACCTTGCTCGTGAATAAATTGTATGAGGTCTCCTCTAACTTCTACTGGTACTACCCAGTGGCGATTTTCTGATGAGTCTATAGCCCAAATAATTCCTTCATGCTCTTCAGTTTTAAGCTTGCCAGTAGGATCTTTCCCTTTTGAGAGCAGATCCATAGTATCTGCATCATTCCTCTGTAGTTCACCCAGGTCCACGAAAACTGGTGGGAGGGGGGGTCTATTGTGTTGAGATTTTGCCCTATTACATGTAATCACAGCAAACACTGGCTGTATTTCCTCTTCATTTGACATCTCATTTGACAGTTCGTTTGACAGGTCTGCGGGGTTTGCACTCACTCGCATATCTGAGCACTCCTCAAGCGGGGGAGTGTTTTGAGCTTCTGTAAACATTTCAAGGTTAGCTGCCTCTTTTGCTAGCTTATCTGCCTGTTCATTCCAGTAGGCAGTTTCTGTGTCTCCTCTTTGATGTCTTTTGACATGGGAAATTTGTGTTGGAGCCTCTCTTTCATGGAGGATGTCAGCTACCTCTCTCCATAAATCAAGATGGGCTATGGGTTTCCCTTCTGCACTTTTCCAGTCTTGTTTCGCCCAATGTTGTAGCCAAATCGTGGCAGCCTTTGCAGTCCAATCTGAATCTGTGTAGATTGCTAAAGGGCAATCTAATGACTCAAATTGTAAGACAGCTCTCAGCGCCGCAACTTCTGCTGCTTGGCTGGAGTGCGGGCGAACAGGTGCCTGCAAAGTGTAGCTGTCATGAACTCTTACTGCTCCAAACCCTGTGTGTGCCTTGCCGGCTACATGGAAGCAAGACCTGTCACAAAACCAACAGCTGAACCCTTGCTGCTTGGCTTCTTCAAGGCTTACTCCCCAAGTGGCTGGCCAAGGTTCGTGTTCCACTATGGGTATAGGGCATTCATGTTTTTCCCCAGTGACTAGGAGCCCATAAGGTGCTGGGGGCTCATTCTGTTCCTTTTTGTACTCAATACCTTTGTTAACAAGCGCAAGTGTCCACTAAGCAATCCTGGCATTGGACACCTGGCCGTTTTGTACCTTCCCAGAAAGGATGTATTTTAGGGGAGTGTGCGTGGTTTGCACAATGACTCTGGCTCCTCCTATGATAAATTCCCAGTGTGACAAACTCCAAACTAGTGCAAGACAGACCTTTTCACAAGGTGTGTACTTTTGCTCGACTGGAGAAAGATTCCTGGAGGCATATGCAATGACTCTTTGTCCTCCATTCTGAAATTGACTTAGTGTGGCTCCTATGCTTGTCTCTGAGTGAACCAGCTGAATGTAGAAGGGTTGTGTGGGATCGGGGTGTGCGAGGGCAGGGGCGGATGCTAAACTTTCCTTAAGGGTAGCAAACGCTTGCTGCTGTTCGGGTCCCCATTGCCAGGAGGTGTTTTTTCTTAGTAAGGCATAGAGCGGTCTTGCCTTGTCTGCAAAGGCTTCTATGAAGTCTCTAGAAAAGTTAAAAGTGCCTAGCAGCGCCCTTAGGGAGGGAACATCTGTAGGGGCGGGCAGGCGTGAAATGACTTCCATCCTTTGTGTGTCTGGGGTTCTTCCGTTGGGTCCTAATGCTAAACCCAAGTATTTGACATGTGTTTGAACTAGCTGCGCTTTCTGGCGACTGGCTTTAAATCCAGTGTCTCTGATCAAACTGAGTACTTCTTTAGTGATTTCCGTGGCTTCCTCTGCCGTGGGCACGTGGACCAAGATGTCATCCACATATGAGAGCACGTGTTTACGTGATTCGGGTTTCAGACGTTTCCACATCTTAATCACATGCGCGTGGCATATTGAGGGGCTGGAAAGAAAACCTTGAGGCACCCTTTTGAAAGTGAATTGTTGGCCACGAAACATGAAGGCAAATTTGTACCAACAGGATTCGTGGAGTCTAATTGCATGGAACGCATTCACCAAGTCAAGAACGCTGTAATACCACACCCCGGCGGCGATGGTGGCTAAGATTTCATTGTATTTTGCAACCACGGGAGCGATGGCAGGGGTCACAGCATTTAAAGCTCTGTAGTCCACTGTCATCCTCCAAGTGACTCCGTCTGCCTTTAAGACGGACCAGAGGGGTGCATTGCAGATGGACTGCATTGGGGTGATGACATCCCATTTCAAAAGTCCCTGAATGGTCTTAGCAATACCTTCTTCTGCGTCTGCAGGGTATTTGTATTGTTTTTGGGGTTTGGGATCCTTTCCTGTGATTAGAATGCAAGCATCCTTTACAGTACCACATTCTGCCTTGTCTTTGGCCCACACTTCTGGAAATTCTTCTTCCCATGGGTCTCCAGTGACGGGGGAGAGGGGCAGAGGGGCTTTGATGGCTGCACAGCGATGTACTGCATTTATTTCAGTGGGTCCTCCTGGGATCTCCCATAGGAAGCCGTTTGCCATGTCTATGGTAAAACCATGATCTTTCAAAAAGGGGGCGCCTAAAATTCCATCACCATCGTCTTTGCTAGAGCAGGCAGTAACCTTAGTGGAAACCTTCCCGACTGTGAGGGGAATGTTTTTCCAAATTGGGGCTTTCTGGCTGCCTCCAGCAAAACCTGAAAGTGAAACGTTTTCCCCTGTGGGTTTGCCTTTCCTAGCCAGATGTGGCTGTAGGATGTTTGTGGTGGCTCCTGTGTCAACTAGCAAGGTTGCAGGGGGCTCCCGGGGGCTCCGATCCCTGCTTTCACAGTGGGTCTACCCCATTTGTCTGGCATGAATTTCACCACGACTCCCTGAGGAACATCCATGTGTCCCGGGCGTCCCTAGGCTGTGCACTCGGGCAATTCCTTAAAGGGATTGGTATCCTCTAAAGGATGGCGCGATGCTACAGGAATGTCCTGGTTTCTCTCTGCTCTCTTTTCCTCTGCAAGTGCTTGGAAGAGGATGTCATTGGGCTGCCCATTGAAGTGGGTCATGTTGTGTCCCCTGTTTTTCAGATGCATCCACGCATGCCAGCGAAGGGGGTCCATGTTTGATGGACAGCCGCCTTCTCTTTGGTCATACTGTGCCCTGGTCTGAAAGGCTGGTCAGGGAGGAGGAGGAGGGGGGTTGGTGTAGTCACTCTGGTGTGGGGGAGACCTCTGGTAGGTTCCCTGTGCTTGGGGTTGGCTTTGAAAGGACGAGGGTGGCACGGATGGCAGAGGTTTTGTGTACCCAGTGTCTGGAGTGAACCGCTCTCCCACTTTGCCGTGGTACACATTGTCTCTGTCTCTCTGGGAACGACCGCGTCCCTTCTTGCCCTGGTACCCTGGGGTAAACCTAACCTTCTTAGTCCCTGGCTCTCCCGTGTGGTTGTATTAGTTCTTTGGACCAGGTCCATTATTGGCGTAAGTTACTGCCAGAATTGCTGTGTCTTCTTCTTCTTTTTCTTTTCTCTTTCCTGTTTTGGCTGGCTTGAAATTGCCAGACCCTCTCAAGATTGCGGCCACTCTTGCAATATTTGTTCTCAGTTCATTCCAGGTTCCTTGCATGACATCTGAGATGTGCAGAGCTAATCGAGTCTGTCCATTGAATCCTCTGATCAATGAGCCCCGGAAGGTGGGTACGTCAAAGTCAAGGGGATCATTGGAGTCATCAACTATGTCTGCCAAGACTCCTAGGAGTTGTTTTGAGCCATGTAGATCTCTGGGTCCTCGTTGGGGTTTTGCTTTTCCAAATAGAAGAGGGCGCTTATGCTGGCCGCAGGATTTAAATAGCCTAGCACATACTTAAACCAATTGAATTTTGTCTCTGCTGTCAAATCCTTGGCTGCTACTGCAGAATTAATGGCAGCAAGGTGGGTTCCAGTGGCACGCTTCCTAGCCACTTGCGTCAAGTCCTCCTCAGTGAGACCTCCATAAGCAGTGTTTGCCATCGTCATCCACTGTACTGCATTGTCCCTGTGAAGGGGCCCTAGCTCTTCTGCTACAGCCTTCACTTCTTCGGGTCACCATAGGTGATTCTCAGTGATCGTGGTGGTGGTGGACCTATTGTTCCCACGTACCGTATGCCTAGTGGTACTAATAGGATCCATAGGTAGAGGGGCAGGAGGTTCTAGCTTGCGAGGGTCAGGGGAGGGATCTCCTGTTTCTGAGGGGTCTCCATGGCATGCGCGGGTTTCCCGACCTCATCGGAGTCCGATTCCCAGTCCTCCATGTCTAATACTCCTTCTGGGTGTATGGTTGAAATAATAGCTTTTTGGAGCCCTAATTTTTCCTTCAGGTCATTAATGGTCTTAAGATATGCTTGGTGGGAGGCTAGCTCTCTCCGTTTTTGCACTTAGTCTGCTAGAAATTTGGCTGCTTTTTGCACAGACACTAGGTCCTCAGTTACTTTGGCTAATGCAGATACTGCCTTGGCCACTTTCCCTAGGGCTTCTGTACTAGACATCCTGGCTTCTCTCAGACTGTCTGCCAAACCTTGTTTTTCCATGACCAAATCGACTCTATCCGCCCTTAAACGGAAGAGTTCCTCGTCTGAGGTTTTCTGTAGTTCTGCCAGTTCTAATTGAAAATCCTTTTTCCTTTTCTCTAGCAGTGTCTCGTAATAATGTCTTAAAGAATCAAGTGCGTGGACGTGTTCAGACCTTTGTCTTTCCATATCTGCTAGTATGCTTTCTTTTTTCCGCTTATTGTTATCCCTAAGCTATTCCAGATGCTTGCTCTGTTCTGCTCTCAGTACTGCTAATTCAGCACTGTGAATGTTGTTCATCTGTGAGACTTTGTTTGCACGCTCTGCAATTTGTGCAGCTTGAGTCTCTGATACCTTCCTAAGTGTTTCTATTTCTTGAGCTAAATTCTTTTTGATTCTCTCGGCTTTGCATCGGTATGCCATGAATCCCATGAGAAAACATACCACTCCAGCTAATCTGTGCCAAAGGAATAGGTTTCCCATTGAAATCATGTCCCACACAAATGAGTGCCCTCCAATGTCATCTGCATATTGGTCCAAGGTGGAGGCTCCAAGGGTCATAATCTATTTTAACATTTCCATGATGCTTGTGAGCGTGCTGGCTCTGACAGATCACGATCGGGGCTTCGCGGGGTTTGGCCGCGGGTCCCGGTCTCGACTGGCTGGTTTTGGCTTTGGGCGGGGGTTCTCACCCAAGAAAAGATGGAGGCTAAGGGTGGGCTGCATTCCCATAACCCTTAGGCTCCTGGCAGGTTTTTGACTCAGGCAACGCTGGTCCGAGCGGGAGTATCCTGACAACCTCAAAGAGAGAGTGTTTGTGCACAGGAGAAAGCCTCTTCTGTCCCCTGTTGTCATAAAGGAATCTCGCATTCAAGAGGAACTTCTGTCAGTTCACTCTTGTAGCAGGAGAACTTTATATGCAACAGTTACAGCTCCAGCTTCCCTGTCACCACAAAGGCGAAGGCAGATTTTTGGGAATAGGACCTCTGTCCCTTCCATGGTTAATCTGTTAACCAACTGCAGGTTTTGAGAGACGGGCTTTTCCGCTCCGCTCTTGGGTCACCTGTTAACCAAAGAGGCAGGTTTTGGGAAATAGGGCTCTACCCTTTTTCCTGGTTAACCTGTTAACCAAAGACTACAGGTTTTAGGGCTCCACCCTCTCTAGGATTACCTGGAAACCAAAGAGTGCAGGTTTTGGGGTTTAGGACCATCGTCCCTTCCACGGATGACCTGTTAACCAAAGAACTATAGGTTTTGGAAGCGGGGCTCCACCTTCACTTCTGGCGTACCTAGAAACCAACTTTGGCCGTGGTGACCCTCTCGGTCCTCACGTCACTAAGTTCTGAGTGCTTGGCTCCTTACGTCCTGGCCTCAAAGTCCACTCTGAGGGCATTCCAGCTTTCCCAGGCAGCCTGGTAGCAGGTTTTGGCTTAGCAGACTGACCAGGTCTACCATCTCTGGATCACCCACTGAACCACTGGTGAGGTTTCTGAAAAGTGACTCTCTGGCCACTTAGGAGGGATCGAGATTTACCTCTAACTCGATTTGCCTTCCTTTAAGTTCCTAAGTGCTTTTAAAGGGAGGGGGTTTATATGTGCCTGCATGTATGTGCGTGTGTGCGCATGTATGTGCGTGCTTGTGCAGACATTAGGCTTTCCTTCCTCAGGTCCTCTTCATAGTCACGCCTCGGTTCCACCCAGAACGAAAGAGCGGAGCGTGGCACGGGCTGCTCCAGGGGGCAGAGAGATGAAGAGGCACGGAAAAGTCCAACCCACGATAGATCACCTTCTACCGGCCAAGCACGCAGACAGAAACCTTTCACGCTCTAGCTGGATTCTCAGCATGAAGCTGTCTCTCCACGTCCGCAGCTCAGAGGAGGGATGGGTCGAGTCATCCGTTCTCGAAGCCTACGGAGTCAGCCTCACACGGGGCACCAAGAAATCTGTTAGCCGAACTGCTTATCTACGCAGTAGGTGGACTAACTTATTTGAGTTGCTGACCAATGTATACAGAGAAAGTGAACTTCGTACCAAGAACCCGTTTCCCCAAAGAGAACACTTGACAAGGTTTCTTAAGTTTAAATCAAGATTCTCTTTACTGAATATCTTTTTAATACACAAGCAAACAAAAACAGATTCACTTACACATACACACAAGTTCCTTTAGTTACAGTAGTAATGGAAATGCAATGTTGGGGTTTTAAAACTAAAGATATTTTAGGAGGGGACAAAGCATATAATACTTATCTGGTCCTGTAGTCTTGACCTTCCACAGTGAAGAATAAGGGTTGTTTCTAACTAATGGAAACTCTCACCTTACAATGTTGGAACCTGCCAACAATTGTAAAGGGTCTCTTGATCCGGATTCCAAGAGAGCACATGAAAGTTACCTATAGTAGACTAAAGTTGGGGGATGGCCGAGAAGAGCTGCTTCTCTTGAACAAAAGGTTACACCTCGTTTTATCAGCTAGTATTGGGGGCTGGCTTGGGGTGTCTCTCTGATCCATCCCATCCCTATACCTATTGACTATAGGATGTGGGGGTACCCTCCTACTAAGGTGGGGCGATATTGAAAGTCTACACCTTTCTACAAGGGAACGTTTGGTCAAGGTGCAAAGATTGGTTGGCATGGAAACCTTTGAGAATGCAGATGACTCTGGCTAGGTCCAAGTGACAAACTTAACACATGCAAATGTCAAGCATCCTGTGGGTTACATGCGAGGTATAGATTCCTCAATGGTGGAAAGGCTGTTGTTTTTACATCCTTCTGGAGAACCATAATGGAGATGCTAATGGAGATGCTTCTTGTTCCCAATGTCTCATGGGTAGAGATATGCAAGGTGTGTGTATGACTTCATTTGCACGAAAGTACAGGCTGCGTGGTACCTTTTTATGGCAGAGAGTCACATCAACAAAGCATACATTTCTCCCAATGCAAAGACACTTTCTAGCACCATCCTGGTGTGTGTGCAAGTCAGAAAATAACAAATAAAAGCAATTTCAAAATACATCTCCTAACACACTCTCCAATCATCCACAAACACACTCGGTCCCACAAGAGGAGCGGGCACCCCAGCTCCATCCATCAGAAGGAATGGGCTTCCCCACCCTATCCCTCTGAAGGGATAGGCACCAAAGCTCCATCCATCTGAAGGGATGGGCACCTCTGCTGTGTCCATCTGAAGGGACATGCATGCCACACTCCATGAACCTGAATGGACCAGCACCCCTGCTCTGGCCATCTGAAGGGACAGGCACCTGGGATTCCATTCGCTCTCATGTCCACTCTCCATCCATATACAACCTTCTCACCCCAGCTCCCTGCTACACAACCCCCTCCCCCACCTGCTCTGGCTATCTACTTCTGTCAGCCAATGAAGAGAAAGAATTTTAAGTTAAGGAAAATGAGACATGCCTAGAAATGGAAATGTCTGACAATACCTACAGTAGAAGGATGGTTAGAGGAGATGTCGGAACTTACGGTTAAATTTATAGCATCGGATGGGGAAAAGATAATTATTTTACTTACTAAAGACTGAAATGTAATATTTTTCCAAATAAGTGCTTTTAAGGAAAGCATTTTGAAAATGTTTTACAGATGGCATATCTCCCCAGATCGGCTCAACAGATATAACAAAAACATTAAAAACAATTGTTGGAAATATAAACATAATATCGTTATATTCTATCATATGTGGTGGTTATGCAAGAAGGCAAAAAGATACTGGAATATGATAAAAGCGGTTATTGAGGAGATACTTGATACAATAATAACTTGAACACCAGAATTTTTTTTGCTCAATACAATCCCAGAAACATTTTTAAAACACAACTTATACTTCATAATGGAAATACTGACGGCGGCAAGGATTGTATTTGTAAAGTATTGGAAAAATGAGAATATGCCATCAAAATAGAATTTCTTTATAAAATATTCAAAACAGCTGAGATGGAGAAGTTAACTTTTACATATTAAGGGGAAAATGAAGAGGTATTCGATAAATATTGGTTCTGATTTTATAAATGACTAGAAAAATCAAAATCTGATTATGTTCAGAAACTTAATTCATTGGTAACATTTAGAGATCTAAAGAATGTGATATGATTATGTATTGGCTAAATTTTGATTGTGGTGTAAACAATAAAAAAAGAATGTTAAAAGGACTATTACATGGACAAATATTCAAAATTATACCCATTTTCCCTTAACCAGAGGCATCCATTGATAGCCATTGTTCTGTTTACTGGCCCTTTTTAACTGCTGTTCAAAGAATGGCCTTTCGAAAGAACAAAGCATAGAGCAAGTCCCCCCTAAGCTGTGGAGTCTTGTGAGCAATTATTCTACTTGGAGAGCTACTGGCATTAAAGCTGTCAGCAGGTGATTTGGCTACTGCATAGATTAGTCTGCTCTGAAGCCATCCTTCCTTCGCAAAGGCAAAGATGTGTGTGCCGGAAGCTAAAAAACTGAGCTAGCTCACACTAACTCAGCTTAGAGGGAACACTTGGAGGGACTACTCCAGTTAAGTTGTGATCTGCTTTTTATTTGGTACTTCAGAGAGTAGAAGATGACTGATTGACCAGCCACAGGTGACAGAGAACAGCACAGACTCCTGGCTTGAAGCAGGACCAAAGGACGAGGCTTTTAAGAAGAGTGATCGCTGTGGGCTACTCAAGCTCAGAAGGATGCCAACTGCCGAGGTATTGGTGACTTTGGCAGCCCTTGAGGTGTCTGCTCTCATACAAACCTGAACTGGATCTGCCTGCCTGCCTGCCTCTTGCCTGATAACTTCTGTACTGTAGGCCACTGGCTCGAGGGTTGGCTTCAGTGACCGACTGGGGAGGACTGTGGTTTGGAACAGCCGGGCTGGAGCTCTGGGGTGGGAAGTCCTAGCCTTGCCTTCGTGCTGCTGTCGCCAAACGGGTGCTTTTGGTCAACCATTCTTGTTAATTCAGCAAGGGTCTGATTTCATATTCTCAAACATTTCACAGACTGAAATTGGGTGCTTGAGGACTCGATGACTTCTGGGACTCCAATCCGTAGCCAAAAAGATGTCGGGGGGGGGTCGGCAGAAAGAGGGCATCATCGGCATCTTATTTTGGACCTTAGGGTGGGCAGGTTCCTCATGAAGGAGTCACACATGTATAGGATCAAGCTGTACCTTTTCTGAAAAGTCCTTGGCAACAAAGCACGAGAAAGCCAAGAGTCGCTAGGAAAGACCATCATGCAAGGAAAAGTGGAAGGCAGCAGGAAAAGAGATGAACCGACTCAATCCAACATGAGAGGGACTGACTCAATCCAAAAGCCACGGCCTTCAATTTGCAAAACCCGAGCAAGGCTGTTCACAATCGGATGTTTTGGAGGTCACTGATTCATAGGCAAAGACAATAATGCTAGGAAAAGGCAATAAGGCTAGGAAAAGTGGAAGGCAGCCAGGAAAGAGGAAGACCAAACCTGGGGGGGGGCAGGATGGTGTCCTGGCATGAAGGCTCTGAGTCCCAAGATTCAGAAGTGAGGCAGGGCAAGGGTTATTCTGTCCGAAGTCAGGGTTCCAGAAGTCAGGCGAGGCAAGGTTGTTTAGTCCAAGGTGAATGTATAGACAAAGACAATAATGCTGGAGAAAGTGGAAGGCAGCAGGAAAAGAGGAAGGCCGACTACGAGATGGATTGACACAGTCAAGGAAGCCCGGAAGGCCCTCATCTTGCATGACCGGAGCACGGCTGTTGACAACAGGATGTTTTGGAGGTCATTGATCCATAGGGTCACCATGTCAGAAGGGACTTGATGGCACTTCACACACAAACACACACACGGGAAATCCAGACCTAGCTAAACCCTTGTCCCTGTTTTTCTAGCTGGCAGGGAAGAGGGAAGAAAAAGAGATGGAAGAGGGTTTTGGGACAAAAACAGAGGCTAACATTTGTTGCTGTTTTGCTCTGGTTGGCTTAAATGGGGCATATGTCCAATTGGAAGGTGGGTACTCGGGTGTGGTCCGCTTCCTCTTCCTCCATGTTGTAGAGCTCGGAGACTTCCAGCTCAAAGCTTTCCATGACTAAGGTGCCATTGCTGTCCAAGAACAGGATGAAGGATCTTGTCAAGGTCTTGTATAGTGGGTTAGACGCATAATGAAACCACAGACAATGATGTAGTGATCAGCATGGTTCGCTATTATACAACACGAGACAAAGTTACCTGGCCAGGTGGCCAACTATATACACGCAAAGGGGAACACCCCCTGGTGCCATTGGCGGGTTTGAATTCCCGCCGTTGTTCCCATTGGTTGCCCTAAGCCAGAGCCAGGAGCCCCAGTCCCATTGTTCACGGGGACTCAAGCTCAGGCTTCTTCGCTGATGGCCTGTAGTGGTCAGTGGACACAACACCCCTTCCCCCATAGTTCAGACCATCCCTAGGAGACATAGTCTTTCAGGTAGGCTGGGGCGCGGCATTCCCTAGTGGACCACCGTGGTGCTGGGGTTGGGGCTTTGCCCCCGGTGAGTTGGGGCTGCATGGGGGGAGCTTCCACTGCTTCTTCCAGATCCGGTGCGGGAGACGTCGGCTGCCGCTTCTCTGGCTGTACCTCCCGAGTTGGGGCTGGTGCGTCGCTTGGAGCCGCCTCCCTGAGATCCCGTTCCCGGCCATGGCTCACCTCCGCTCCCGGGGTTTCGCGCCCTCCCTCATGAGTTGGAAGCTCACCTTCTTCTGGAAGCAGGTACCACCTCAGCTGATCTACGTGGCGCCGCAGAATCTGGCCGCAGTCCATCGACACCTTGTAGGAGACCGGCCCAGTGACACAGATGACCCTGGCCGCAACCCATTCAGGGCCCTTGCCATAATTCCACGCGAACACCGGGTCCTCCAGAAAGAACCCCCGTGGCGCCTCCCACTGCTGTGACCTGTTGCGTGCCTCAGGTGCCCTATCGGGGTGCAGGCAGTCAAGTAGGATCGCGGGTCTCTGGCCCATCAGGAGCTCTGCAGGGCAGCAGCCGCTCACTGGGTTGAGTGTAGTCCGGTTTGTCAGGAGGAATCGTGCGATGCGGGACTCCCAGTCCCCTTCCGTCAGGCGGCTCAGTGCCTCCTTTGCTGTACGAACCATTCATTCAGCCTGGCCGTTCGTTGTGGGGTGGAAAGGTGCCGACCTGATGTGCTGGATTAGGGATACTTGACAGTCGGTGCCCTCCTCTCCTGGGTTAGATGTTGAACCTCTCTGGCCATTGCTTATCTTATGTTTTGCCTCATATAGGACCCCTCCGTCCTCAACCAGTAAGCCCGTCGCGTTCACAAGCCCATTCACACCTCTGTTCCACCCATCACATTCACACACACCTACTCAGCCCCCCCCCCAAGGATGGGCATGAACCAGGAAATCTGGTTCCATCTGTGGCTGAACAATGAACCAAATGTTACTCGAGGGGTATGTGGGTTTATTAATTCTTGTGGGTTGGAGGGAAAAGGACTGGTGTTTGAAACTGAGAGGTATCCCAGAAGAAATTGATGAAGATTTCAGAGAGAGGATCAGATCAATTTTCCGCTAATCCCTACCCATCTCTAACCCATCGCATTCACTCTCCAATCATCCACAAACACACTTGGTCCCTTGGCAGGAGCGGGCACCCCAGCTCTGTTCATCTGAAGGGATGGGCATCCCCGCTCTGTCCTTGTGAAGGGATGGGCATCCAAGCTCCACCCAACTGAAGGGACGGGCACCCATGCTGCGTCCATCTGAAGGGACGTGCACGCCACGCTCCATGAACCTGAGTGGGCCAGCACCCGTGCTCCGGCCATCTGAAGGGACGGGCACCTGGGATTCCACTCGCTCACACTTCCACTCTCCATCTATAGACAACCTCCTCACCCCAGCTCCCCACTATGCAACCCCCTCCCCCACCTCCTCTGGCTAACTGCTTCTCTCAGCCAATGATGAGAAAGATTTTGAAATTAAGGAAAGCAGTGCCGTAGAGGCTGCTATTGAAGATAGAATAGTCTAGACAGACAAGTTACTCAAGGGGTGTCTGGGTTTATTAGTTTCTATGGGTTGGAGAGAAAAGGACTGGTGTCTGAAACAGAGAGGTATCCCAGAAGAAATTCATGAAGATTTCCTAGAAATGGAAATGTCCAACAATACCTACAGTAGAAGGTTGGTTAGAGGAGATGTTCCACCTTGTACTTATGGTTAAATTTATAGTGTTGGAAGGGGGAAAAATCATTATTTTACTTACTAGATACTGGCTTTTTCAATTAAAAAAAGGATGGCTTGATGGTTGGTGGTTTTTTGAAGAAGAGATTTACTTAAGAGCAAACCAATAGAAAGAGTGAGTTCTCATTTTTATAGGTAAGCAAGGAAAATTCTATGGTGATGAGTCCTGGACTTTAGTTCATGAGCAATTGCTTGCCCATCCCTACCAATCGCATTCACTCTCCATCCATCCACAAACACACTCAGTCCCTCAGCAGGAACGGGCACCCCAACTCCATCCATATGAAGGGACGGACACCTGGAATTCCATCCGCACACACTTCCACTCTCCATCCATACACAACCCCCTCGCCCCCAGCTTCCCGCTACACAACCCCCTCCCCCACCTGCTCCAGCTAGCCACTTCTGCCAGCTTCTGCCAGCCAACTCGATCAGGAGCTTCAGACTATGCCAGGTATCAAGGTGCCAGTTTCCCTCTGCTTACACTGCAAGCCCTCCTGCTTTCGCGGAAGAATTTGCCTTCTGGATCTTCTCCCATCCATCCAGATATCACCCTCTTCTCTGTACCAGTGCTTCTCCTCTCATGTTGGCCTTGATGTGCCAGCTTGCCTCAGCCTGGTGGAGAAATGACAAGTAGGACTTAGAGGCCAGTCTGGAAACTCAGGGCTGCTGCTTGACCCTCTTGCTCCGATTCCCACTCCCCGAAGGAGTAGACAATGAGCTGTATATGTGGCACTCCAGAATACATTCATTCCTGTTTGGTGGGTGACAATTGTTAGCCAAATTGCTCTATTATTTAATACAGATGGGGAATTATAATTATTAATATGCAATTGGCTTAACTTAACTGTGTATATCAGAGTTAGAATTCCCAAGAACCCAGGAATAGTCACAGAAACTGGGTGGCTAAAAGAGTGATTTCTTGACTCAACATTCTCAAGCATACTAACAATATTCACACAAGACATAACTAAGAAGCAGAGATGATTGATAGCTTATAGAGGGGTGATACAACCTGTCCAGGTGTACAGAGGTCCAAGAAGAAAGAATTGTGGCCTAAACTCAAGAGAGTTTAGGGGTGGGCTGCCATTTTGGATCATGGCAGAAACAGTCTGAGGCCATGTGTGTGCTGGGATATAGGCACTGGCAAAGAATGCAGACCAATGGATGGCTCTGGGGGCTGGTCTCAGGTGAGAACAATAGACCAGTGATGAGTCCCAGGGGTGTGTGGCATCAGGGTGGGCGAGGCCTAGATGTGACCAATGAGCTTCCAGAGAGGCAGTGTCTGGATTTAACAACAGAAGCCAGGTGTTGGGTATGGGTAGTGAGTTAAATGGATTATCTGATTACTAATGGTCCTGGCCAGGGTAGAGAAAAGGTGGGAGACGAGTCCCTAATTAGCATAAGGAAGGATTGCTAAACATTTGAATGATTGATTGGTTTATCACAATATCTTGAATGACAGAGCAGGAAAGACAAAGAATTCAGACAAAGAATTACTGGAGACAGAGTTGTCTGCTAGGTGGCCTCTGAATAGCTTTTAGAAATGTAGATACTTTACCTGGTGGAACTCATTGTCATTCCATAAGCATATCTGCTGGGTGGAGGGGGAAGAGAGGAGACTTGCTCTGAGGTCACCTTATGAAACCTGAAAATGTAGAGCCCATTTTTAAAGCTGTGGCTAGCTGTGTTTCAGAACCAGGAATGCCTTCCTTAGCCTGAGTTTTGTGGGTCTCTGGGTCAGGTTGGAAAGTGGGGTGCCTCTGCTTTGGGGCTACCCAAGAGTAAAGGCAGTGCCTCTGGCAACACAATGTCACCCCTCCCTTCATCCATGGAGTTTGTGGGGCTCACATGGTTCTTGCCCCCACAATCGGCTGCTCCTAGTAACCTGGTGATGAGGGCAGGTCGAGGGACAGACACTGCCCTGAGCCAGGGGCCATGCCACATGGCCTAGTGTGGTTGTGAGCCCAGAGCTCCCAATGTGACATTCCGACCACTCTCTCCTAATAGCTCTGCCACACTGAACAAGTCAGAACACAAGGACCGGTTCCTTCCACCTCTTTCTCTTCATCTTGCCAATACAGCTTGCCAGACAGACCCTGAGGCCACCATCCTATCAAGCTGGCAGGTCACGAGGCCTCCTTGGCTTTGATAAGAGAGTCTGATGAAAGCAAAAAAGGGGTAATATTCAAAAGATATGCCATCTTAATGTCGATACAAGAAAATACAAAACTACCACACCAAAAATACTGGAGGGAAATTTGTAAATCCGATCCCACACAGGACAAAGTGGTTAGAAATCTGGAGAACTCATGAAAATAATTCCCCCATCATTACACAAAAATGGCAGAACTTCAGAATAATGTCCGAGTGGTACAAAACTCCCCAACAAATATCACACATCTCAAGTAACTCAGACCCTTTGTGTTGGAGGGGATGCAAAGAAATAGGCAATTACATACATTGCTGGTATGATTGCCCTGTAGTAGCATCCTTCTGGGACAAAATAATAGAAGAAATAAGGATCATAACTGAACATAAGACATATAAATCCCCGGAAGCACTATTTCTAAACCTCGGAGAGGAAACCGCCCTGTCCACTACACAAAGAAAAAGAAACAGCTTATTACTATTTGCAGCCAAAACCACAATATCATCTACATGGAAGTCCACAAACAATTTAAACGCTATCTTTTGTATAAAAAACTTTGGAACATATACATAATGGAAAAAAACCTCAGACACTCTGAAACAAAACAAATCTAAAGGTGAACATGATGATATTACAAGTTTATAGTCTCCCATATTAGCACATCTGACCACTAAAGGAACAATACCTGATGTGATAAATACTCTTCACCTCATTTAGCAATCTCAAAAGGTATTCTAGACCTACTGTATGGACAGCATGTAATGGAAAGTGTCAGTCTTTAGACTTTTTAGATTAGACTCTAAGCTCTCATATCATAAGGTTTGACTTGTAAGACATTGGAAAACAGTATCCTTAGACTAGACTATATAGAGCTATATTTATATGCAGGCTATATGTACATGCCTATCCTGTTGTTAATCTTGTTGTTCATGTAAAATGAATAAAACCATTGGGGGGGGGAGGAAGCGGTGTCCCCGAGGCAACGAGTCCTCCTTTGATGTCACAGGAGCGGAGGTCCCTGCTGCAAAGTATCAAGGAAATTCATCCCTCAACTCACACGTCTTAATGTCATTTCCATGCTTCAATTTTCATGTGGGGACATATCTATCACCCCCTTCCCTGGCTGCCCCTATTTAATTGATTGGTTTTGTTTTAAAACACCAGCGAGCCACCTTTCTGCTGTGTGGAACTCAAGGCGGCTCACGACAGAAGCGGAACGTGAAAGAAAGAGAACTAAAAGGACCGTGATAAAAACTCTTAACATCACTGATGAAAAGCTGCAAGCCCCTCACGCTTTCTTCCTCCCACTGACCGGCCAGCCTACCTTGATCGGTTCCCACCTCCACCTTCCCCCGTCCTCTCCTCCCCATCATGCTCTCCCCGTCTGGCTCCGTTGTGTGGTGGCCGCCGGTTCAGGCCGGCTCCCAGTCATGCCACGGTGGCTGCTGCCGGCATCAGGCCAGGACTCAGGGCACCACAGCCATTGCTGCCAAGCCAGGCTTAATGGTGATGGTAGTGAGTTTCCAGGATCTGCTACAGGAAGTCCTCCTCCATCAGGGGAGGACTTCTGAGAGGAAGTAAGCATCAGGGGACACAATGACCTGGGGGAAGGGGCTTTTCTGGGGCTCTTTCGGCCCCCCAGTCTCCTCCCCTCTCCCTCCCCCAGCTTTCCTTTCCAGAAATCAAGTCTTGGAATGTTTGGCCCCCAACAGCCACGGAGTCCAGTGGGCATTCTTAGAGCGACAGATGCTGCTTCTGTTCTTTCACTGCGTTTTGAGTCCACGATGTCTTCTTTCCCTCAGATTTTTTTCCCCTGCAAACTTGGGATTGCTTCAGGTTTGAACAGAAATCCTCCTCCCCGGGGATCTGTCCCTACTGTGGTGGGTATCTCTTTAAGATGGGATTGTATTGTTTCTATACACCTGGAAAGGATTAAGAGAAGCACCCTCCCACTCTCTGGTTTTAAGCCCTCTTCCCCGCAGGTCGGGGCTTGTGTTATTACTATTGAACTACGAAATAAATGGTGTTGCGGATCGGGACTGTGCTGTGCGTGTGAGCAGTGATTTGCGGGCCTCTTCAGGGCAGAGATAAACCACACCGCTCTCCACGGACAGACACTACATGGTGTCAGAAGAATGGAATTTGGCCGACTGCCTCCTCCGCTTTTACTACAAGGGAGCCTTGCTGAAAACTGGAAGCGCTTTGAACAAGCATTTCGCGTCTACTTAATAGCCACTGGAGCCGACCGTTTCTCAAGTAAGCGACAAATTGCCATTTTTCTAAACTGTGTTGGCGAAGAGGCTGTGGCTTTATATGATACTTTTAATTTCTCTGAAGATGGCCCAGCAGATATAGAGGAAATCTTTACACAGTTTAAAGGACATTGTAACCCAAGAAAGAATGTAATTTATGATCGTTACTTGTTTTGGAATCATTGTTGGCAACAAGGCGATAAGGTGGAGCATTTTGTGACTGAACTTAAGCTTAAAGCCAAGACTTGTGAGTTTGGATCAGCAGTTGATGAAATGATAAGGGATAAGTTGGTTTTCAGTGCACCAGAGAAACTACAAGAAAGACTCTTGAAACAACCAAAGTTGACGCTTGAAAATGCTGTGGAAATTTGCCAGATAGCTGAGTCAACTGCAAACTGCCTGCAGACAATGACGACAGGCTCGAGGCAGCTGTATCAGGTTACAACGGCAGGAATGCAGGATGAAGAAATTTCAGTTCAAGCCCTGGGACAGAAAAGATTACAACGCAAAGCCAAACAAGAAGAAGGTCCATTCAAAGACTGTCTGCGGTGTGGCAGTACTCATGAGGCACAGAAATGCCCAGCATTTGGAAAAGTCTGTTTTAAATGTATGAAGAAAAACCACTTTGCCAGAGTCTGCAAGGGAGCACCTGCAAGTGGAAGGAGTGGCAGTGAGCATCAGAAACATGCTGTTTATGATGTACAGAGTTTGTTTGTAGGCATGTTATATCAGGAGACATTTAACATAGAGAGGGCGCAACCGGCAGGCTGGTACGCAGATATAAATGTGGGAGGTTATCCCGTAAAATTTAAATTAGATACAGGGGCAGAAGCCAATGTACTCCCCAGGCAGATATTTGAACAGCTGTCGGGCAGCAATACACTTAGGGAGAGCCAAACAATCTTGATTGCATATGGTGGGTCTAAGATAAAGCCCCTAGGCACAAGTGTGTTGGAATGTAGGACAAGCAAAGGGATGTACAAATTGCTATTTCATATCATAGATGGGTCAGCAATGCCTTTGCTTGGGAGGGCAGCCTGTGAAGCACTGGATCTTGTGCGTCGTGTAGATGTTGTGAAAAAAACTGAACCCTTAACATTAAACCATTTATTGGCAATGTACCCAGGAGTGTTTGAAGGGCTTGGAGAGTTTGAAGGGGCCCATCATATATATGTGGATAAATCTATTCCACCAGTAATACATGGGTGTAGGAAGATCCCTATAATAATATTTGACAGATTAAAAAATACATTAGCCCATATGGAAGAGGCTGGGGTAATATCTAAAGCTGAAGGACCTACTGAGTGGGTAAATAGTTTGGTCATCACAGAAAAAAAAAATGGGAACTTGCGGATTTGTTTAGATCCACGTGAGTTAAATAAAGCGGTACAGAGACAGCATTACAGTATTCCCACGATGGATGATATACTCAGTCAGTTGGCAGGGATGAAGTATTTCACAATTATGGATGAAAGAGATGGTTACTGGCAGGTAAAATTAGATAACGAGTCAGCAAAGTTATGTACATTTAATACCCCTTGGGGAAGATACTGTTTTAATCGCTTACCTTTTGGCCTTAAGTCATCAAGTGAGGTTTTTCAGCAGAAGAACGAAGAGGTCTTCGGTCATATAAAAGGCATACATATGACATGATAATAGCGGCTAAAACTCTAGAAGAGCATGATCAGATAGTATGTCAAGTAATGGAGACAGCAAAGGAAAAGAACATAAAGTTTAATAAAGAGAAGATTCAGTTTAGAGTTGACTCAGTGAAGTATATGGGCCATATAGTGACAGCACAAGGAGTTAAGCCAGATGAAGAAAAGGTGAGAGCCATTCGTAAGATGCCAACCCCACAAGACAGACAGGGTGTTCTCAGGTTCCTGGGCTCTGTTCAATACCTATCCAAATATATCCCTCAGGAGGCTGAACTGACAGCACCACTGAGAAGTTTGCTGAAAAAGAATGTATTATTTCAATGGATGCCTGAGCAGCAGAGGGCTTTTGAAGAAATTAAGCAACAATTGTGTCAGGCCCCCACCCTTCAGTATTTTGATGTAGAGAAACCAAGTACCGTACAGGCAGACGCCTCAAAGAATGGCCTTGGTGCTTGTCTGCTCCAGCAAGGTAGACCGGTAATGTATGCATCTAGGGCGCTTACTGTATCTGAACAGAATTATGCTCAGATAGAAAAGGAACTACTGGCAGTGCTGTATGCAATGAGAAAGTTTCACCAATATGTATTTGGCAAAATAGTCCAAGTGCAAACCGATCATAAGCCACTGGAAGCCATATTTAAAAAACCAATAGGGAATGCACCAGCTAGGCTGCAGCGTATGTTATTGCAGCTGCAGAGATATCAAATGGAAGTGGGGTATGTCCCTGGTAAGAACATGTATATTGCTGATACCTTGTCACGAGCTGTGGTAGACCCACCTGTCAGTGATGAGGAAGGAGTACAGGATGAAAAGGTGATTCATGGCATAAATACTGTAACAATGCAGACAGATTGGGTGACAGCAATACGCGGTGCAACACAACAGGATAGACAGCTGCAGGCTCTTGCAGATATGGTGAACCAGGGATGGCCAAGATATTTAAAAGATGCTCCGATGTTAGTGAAACCATTTTGGGGAGTAAAAGATGACGTGAGGGTGGAGGATGCGGTTTGCTATGTAGGTGAGAGGATAGTTATACCAACAACTTATAGACGGGAAATGCTAACCCTACTCCATGAGTCTCATCAGGGCATACAGCGGACGAAGGCGAGGGCCAAAGAAATTATGTATTGGCCCGGGATGAATAAAGATATAGAGATAATGGTGGGACGGTGTACTGCATGCATGAACATGTCTGCAAGGAATCAAAAGGAGCCAATGATTCCACATGAAATACCTGAACTGCCGTGGGAAAAAGTAGGAGTAGATATTTTTGAGCATGGGTCTAGGTCATATCTCCTGGTAGTGGATTATTTCTCAAAATACCCTGAGGTGGTGCAGATAGCAGATAAAACAACAAGTACAGTAATAGGAAAACTCAAGTCACTATTTGCCCGACATGGGATACCTAGAACAGTGGTTAGTGACAATGTGCCTTTTGCCAGCAGGGCATTTCAGCAGTTTGCCAGAGAATGGGGTTTTGGACAGAGCTTAAGTACCCCAGGGTATCCACAGTCAAATGGAATGGCGGAGAGGACAATTCAATCAATAAAACAAGTGCTGAAAAAGGCAGGAGCGACACACACAGACCCACACATAGCACTCTTGGAGTATAGAAATACCCCAATAACAGATATGGAGTATTCCCCAGCAGAAATACTCATGGGAAGAAAATTAAGGACCAAGCTGCCCATAACAACAGAGATGCTACAGCCCAAAGTAGCAGTCGGGGTGAGAGAGGACCTTGAGAAAAGGCAGGGGAAACAGAAATATTATTATGATCAAGGAGCAAAACCACTCAGACCACTGAAAGAAAATGAGAAAGTATGGGTGGAAACACGGTTGGGGTGGACACCAGCTAGGGTCATACACCGGTGTGAGCAACCCCGAGCATATCAGGTGGTGACAGAGGACGGCCAGATGTATATAAGAAATAGACGGAGGCTCAAAGCCCAAAAAGAAGGGGATGGTAGAGGAAATGTTGAAAGAGGAGAAGAGAAGGGAATAGAGAAAAAGAGTGAGGCAGTAGAATATCATAGGCAACCGCTATGCGTTACAGCACATGGTAGATCAGTGTTCCGACCGGAAAGATATGGATTTTAAAATTTAAGTATTGGCTTAATTATTGTAATGTTATTATTGTTATTTTAACTATGAGAGGGAGATGTGGTGGGTATCTCTTTAAGATGGGATTGTATTGTTTCTATACACCTGGAAAGGATTAAGAGAAGCACCCTCCCACTCTCTGGTTTTAAGCCCTCTTCCCCGCAGGTCGGGGCTTGTGTTATTACTATTGAACTACGAAATAAATGGTGTTGCGGATTGGGACTGTGCTGTGTGTGTGAGCAGTGATTTGCGGGCCTCCTCAGGGCAGAGATAAACCACACCGCTCTCCACGGACAGACACTACACCTACCCCCATTTTGCATAGGGTTGCCAGGTCCCTTGGGTGAGCGGGTGGGGGATGGGGGTGCACTTCCTGGGAGGGAAGGAAGGAGAAGCAGGAAAAAAATGTGAGGGGCTGAAGTCACCCGAAAGCGACGTAGGCACGTTGGGATGATGATTTAGTTTGTGGGCAAAACTCTATGGTAGAATTAGACTCCCAGAAATCCGCCAACTACTAATGTTAAGTTATATCAATATTTCAGTGAAATATGTGGGGGAGGGGGTCAGAATGGCAGCTGTGGGGATGGTGAGGCTAGGGAAATGACCCTGATGTGGCAAGACCCGCAAAAGTGTGTTTTCTTGACATCACAGTGAGCAAAGGTGCTTTACCATATTTGGAAAACACTCCGTCCAAATCGGATGGGTGGCGGAGTGGCACAGAAGGTACACAGTCTGGGGGTGAGGCCATGTGGATGCTCCCAAAACCCATCTTTTTGGAAGCAGCCACAGAGCAGCCAGATTCGAGTCCAGCAGTGCCTCAGAGATCAACCAGGAGTCTGGCCTTGGATCTGGCTGAGCCAGTTCTGCAGCTGAACCAGTTCAGTGTAGTGGTTAGGAGTGCGGATTCTAATCTGGGAGAACCAGGTTTGATTCCCCACTCCACCACATTCAGCTGCTGGTGTGACCTTCAGTCAATAACAAGTTCTCTCAGAGCTGTTCTCTCAAGAGCAGTTCTCAAGCCCTACCTAACTCACGGGGTGTCTATGGGGAGGGGAAAGGAAAGGAGATTGTAAGCCGCTCTGAGTCTCCTTCAGGTAGTGAAGGGCAGGGTATAAATCCAATCTCCTCCTCCTCCTCCTCCTCCTCCTCCTCCTCCTCCTCCTCCTCCTCCTCCTCTTCTTCTTCTTTTTCTTCTTCTTCTTCTTCTTCTTCTTGGGATGTCCCAGGGTGGAGTTGTGGTGAGGTGCGCCCACAAGCCATCCAGAGAATGGTGACATTTCCGGCAGTTGAGCAAATTTCCCTCACTCTTCTCCTTCCCTTCTTCCCCTCCGGATCCCCATGCTGCTGCTTAGCCAAGGAGGCCTCGTGACCTGCCAGCTTGATAGGATGGGAGCCTCAGGGTCTGTCTGGCAAGCTGTATTGGCAAGATGAAGAGAAAGAGGCGGAAGGAACCAGTCCTTGTGTTCTGACTTGTTCAGTGTGGCAGAGCTATTAGGAGAGAGTGGTCAGAATGTCGCATTGGGAACCCTGGGTTCACAACCACACTAGGCCATGTGGCATGGCCCCTGACTCAGGGCAGTCTCTGTCCCTCAGCCTGCCCTCATCACCAGGTTCCTGGGTGGAGCCTATTGTGGGGGCAAGAATCAAGTGAGCCCCACAAACTCCATGGATGAAGGGAGGGGTGACATTGTCATCCACCAAATGGGAAGGAATGTATTCTAGAGTGTCGCCTATACGGTTCCTTGTCTACTCTTTCAGGGAGTGGGAATGGGAGCAAGAGGGTCAGCCAGCAGGCTGAGGTGACAACGGCCCTGAGTTTTCAGACTGGCCTTTAAGTTCTATTTGTCATTTCTCCACCAGGCTGAGGCATGCTGGCACATCAAGACTAACATGAGAGAAAGAGCACTGATACGGAGAAGAGGGCAATGTCTGGATGGATGGGAGAGGATCCAGAAGGCAAGTTCTTCTGCAAAAGTGGGAGGGCTTGCAGTGTAAGCAGGAGGAAACTGGGACCTTGACATCTAGCAGGATGCCACAGTCTGAAGCTCCTGATGATGCTGGCTGGCAGAACCTGGCAGAAGCAGCTAGCCAGAGCGGGTGGGAGAAGGAGTTGCATAGCAGGAAGCTGGGGGGGAAGGGGTTGTGTATGGACAGAGAATGGAAGTGTGAGTGAATGGAATTCCGGGTACCCGTCCCTTCAGATGGATGGAGCTGGGGGGCCTGTTCCTGCCAAGGGACTGAGTGTGTTTGTGGGTGGATGGAGAGTGAATGCAATGGATAGGGATGGGAACACAACGGCTCACAAACTAAAGTTCAAGACTCATTACCACAGAATTTCCCTTGTTTGTCTATAAAAATGAGAACTCTCTCTCTCTCTTGGTTTCCAATTAAGTAAATTTCTTCTTTAAAAAAAACACCAATCATCAAGCCATCCTTTTATTTATGAAGAAAGCCAGTCTTTAGTAAGTAAAATAATTATCTTTTCCCCATCCAATGCTATAAATTTAACCGTAAGTTCCGACATCTCTTCTAACCAACCTTCTACTGTAGGTATTGTTGGACATTTCCATTTCTAGGCATGTCACATGTTCCTTAATTTCGCTTCATTGGCTGACAGAAGCGGCTAGCCAGAGCAGGGGGAGGGGGTTGTGTAGCAGGGAGCTGGGGGGAGGGGGTTGTGTATGACGTGCAGACTGCGTAAGCAACGTGCAGCCACCTTCAGCCACCAGGATTGTGCAGCAACTCCAGCACTTCAGCAGAGTAGTTTATATATAGCACCACACAGAGTCAGTACTGTGGAAAACTATATACAGATTTATTTACAGGTTTCACCAACAAACTGCTCCACCAGACAGATACGCAGAGAGAGGAAGAACTGTACAGTGCAGGACATTTACATTTATACATTGAGCAACCAATCAGCATCATGCTGAGTCATGGCACACTGACCTCATACCTGAGCCGGTCTGAACAGGTCAGAACTTGTTCCTAGCAGCTTGTCAGCTATCACTTAGATCATGCTGATCTGACTGCTGGATATTACCTACCAACACTCCCCTTAATAGACAGCAAAGTTAGATCAGATGCAATTGCTTCCTAAGGGTCAGGAATTCAGCTTCATCTAAACTCTTTGTAAATATATCAGCAATGGTTTCTTTAGATGAACAATGTTGAAGAGCAAGAAGTTTTCTCTGTACAGTATCTCTGACATTTTGATATCTGATATTTATATGCCTGGACCTAGGCTTAATTCCCTGGGAATCAGCAATCAGTGTAGCAGCTGCATTGTCACACATCACAGTCATTGGCATATTATATTTTACATCAAAATCATCCAATAATTGTTTTAGCCACTCCAATTGAATAACACATTCATTAATGGCTGCAAATTCCGACTCACAAGTGCTGGTGGAAATAAAATATTGTTTCACTGATTTCCACATAACTAAGGATCTACTTACAAATATTACATAACCAGTAGTAGACTTGGCATCATTGTTTGTACCCCAGTTGGAGTCACTGTAGGCTAGAACCTGTTGAGAATGGTTCCCTTCCAGCACCAACTTATATTTGGATGTGCCCCTTAAATATTTCAAGACTCTTTTAGCAGCATTCCAATCTCTTAGATAGGACTTTGCACTCTTTTGACACAGTAAATGGACTGCATTACTAATATCAGGGCGAGACCATGTAGCAAGATAGGTCAATGAACCAATGAGTGATTGGTATAATTCTTTTTTGCTCAAACAGCTTATCATCTGGCTCCCTAACATAGCCAGTAGACATAGGCGTTGAAACAGGATTTGCATTAGCCATATTATACATTTCCAACAACGTTTCAATTTTGTTTTCCTGGCTAATGGTAAAGTAGCCTTTATCATTTCTGGTAATCTCCATTCCCAAATAGTATTTGATTTCACCCAGATTTTTCATCTTAAAATACTGTTTTGTGGTTTCTTCAAACCAAAGCAACTGAACACTTTGTCTGTACATAAAGCATATATCATCTACAAACACCATTAGATAGCACTTGTCACCATTTATTGTTTTGTGAAACATGCATGGGTCAGCAATGCTTTGTTTAAACCCCATGTTAGTCAAAGTAGAAGTGAGACATAAATTCCATAAATGTCCACTCTGTTTCAAACCATATAATCCCTTTTTTAACCTTAACACCAGGTTGGGATTGGCACTCTCAAAACCAGGTATTTGTTTCATGTATAGCTGCTCATCCAGAACTGCATTCAGATAAGCAGTTGTAAAGTCAAAATGCTGAACCTTCAACCCCTCTGCACCTGCTTTTGCTAATGCCACATTTAAGGTGTTGCTTTTTACTGTAGGAGCGAACGTTTCATCATAGTCTACTCCAAACTCTTGAGTATAACCCTGGGCTATTAATCTAGCCTCCATCTGAGGCATTTCACTTTGCACAGGTTTCAGTTTGTACAACCATCTGCACCCTATGACTTTTTTCCCCTCAGGCAATTCAGACAGTTCAAACACTTCATTTGCACACAGAGAATCATACTCAACTTGCATTGCTTTTAGCCAAGCTTGCTTTTCATCTTCATGCATCATGGTTACATCATTGTAACATGTAGGTTCCCTTGCACACATAAAATTTGCCACTTGTGTTTCAAATCCATATCTTTGTGGCGGAATACCTTTAGTACTTCTCTCAGACCTCCTAGGTATGCTACTTTCTGTTTTAACATCACCTGTTACACTAGGTTGAGAGGAACTTGCTTCTGGAACCTCAGAACTTAAACCAGTATCTGTTTCACCAGCAACAGGTAACACTGTTTGTTCAGGTAAAGAGTTTGCATGAATATTATGCCAATTCTTGCCCTCAGTAAAATTGGCAGATCTGCTAAAGGTGATTTGATGATGCTCACTGGAGAATCTATAGGTTTTCATACCTGATTGATACCCCAAAAAGAGCATTTGTGTTGACCTGGGACCACCCTCCCTGCGCTGATCTACAGATGTGTTAACCCATGCCTTAGATCCAAACACACGCAGATAATTCAACTTCGGTGGTTTTCCATATAGCAGGGAAAATGGAATGTTGTTCGTGACTCTAGACCAAGTTCTATTGGATACATACACTGCACATTTCAAACCGTCAGCCCAAAATGACTTTGGTAATTGGGCATCAGCCAACATCGCATACATAATGGTTTGTAGGGTAGAGTTTTTCCGTTCTGCAACCCCATTTTCGGGTGGTGATGCCGGGTTAGCAACTCTATGTTTAACCCCTATCTTCTGCAACCATTGTTTCATTGCATTCGACATAAATTCTCCCCCCATGTCAGTTTGCATAGCCTTTAACTCACCCAATTGATTTCTTACTTTCTTGTACCAGTACTTTAAGGTTTGACAAGTGTCAGACTTATTCTTCAAAATATAAACCCATGAGTAAAGTGAATAATCATCAGTTATCACCAGGACATAACGATTATGAGACAGGCTAGGTGGAAACGGCCCCATTAGATCCACATGTACCAGTTGCAAAGCATGAGTAGACACCCTGTCACTTTTACGAGCTACAGGAAATGCCTGCGACTTAACCTGTTTGCATACTTGACAGTCAAGGAAAGTTTTACAATCTTTCACCCCTTCCCTACCTGTCAGGGTTAGTGTTTGATTAATGGCATGAAACGAGGTGTGACCTAGAGGGCGATGTAAGAGGTGTAAACACTCATGGTGTGGGTTTTTGTTCCCAGGCATGCTTGCTGTGGCTGCTTTTCCAGGGTTACCTAACACGTAAACACCATTTTCGAAGTAAGCAGTAGCCCTCACCTTCCCACCTTTGTTAATGCTACAAGACTCATTAGCAAACACAATTTCAAACTGAGCTCGGTCCAATGCCAGGACGCTGAGTAAATTGTTCTCAAGGGAGGGAACACAGAGGACATTCTGAAAAGTATGATTTAAACTGGATATAGTTAACTCCCCACAGCATGCTACATGAGCCATGTGACCATCAGCAGAGTCACATGTTGTAGCTGTGCTTTCCGTTGATTCTGCAGCATATCTGGAGCTTTACAAAAGATTTGGCTAGCACCACTGTCCAACACCCATTCATGTGTTAAATCAGTACCTGTCAACACAAGTGATGCATTTGGACGTTTAGGCAACACATCCTGATGTCCACTGACGAATTTCTTCTTCTGCTGCAAAGGACAGGTTTTTCAGAGATGAGACACAGACCCACATAAGTAGCATTTTTTAACACGTAGAGCTTTTGTCGGCTCACATTTCACGCTGAGATCCTCTCTCCGCCTGCAGCTGGCCCCTTGGAATTCCACAGGCTGGGCACGCTGCCAGGGAACAGAAGAAAGCTTTGCGTTGATTTTAGCCTCGTATTCCAGTGCTCTGCTGATGATCATTTGCAGATTTAGCTGGTCTGTTTGTAAACCTTCCAGGGAGGTGATTAAAGTGTCATATTCTGAACTCAAAGAACTTAACACGAGATAGCACCTGTCCTCCTGGCTTATGTCCTTCCCTCTGCCTTGCAATTGCTGGAAAAGCTCTGTCAAAGCATTCACATGCTCCCGGACAGACTCTCCTGGACTTTGAAGCTTTCTGTAGAGGCGACGCATCAAGGACATAATTCTACCAGCCAAGGTTTGTACATAAACAGTTTTTAAAGCATCCCATGCAGCCTTTGCATTCCCCGCAGATGAAATATGTATTAATTGGTCATCACTCACAGCTAGAACGATGCATGCCAGAGCCTTCTCGACCTTTGCCACATCTGCTGCTGGAACCGGATCAGGAGGGTCATTAACGTACAACCAGAGCCCTTCTCTGATAAGATAGTGTTTCATCCGAAATGCCCACGTATCATAATTAGTGGAAGTAAGCTTGTCCACCACCTGCGTTGTCGGCACCAAAGCCATACTTCCTCCGGCTTTCTCGACACGCTTGGGCTGGAACTGTTATCAGTCTCTCCCTTACACACAGCATGACTCACCACAGCCAAGGCTTGTCCGGGCAGGCTCGTTCACTCCCCCACTCCTGGAAGAAGTCAGCACCCTCAGCTCCTTGTCCACTGTGGCATGCTCACTCTCGTTCTGGCTCACCAGCATTGTCCAGATAGCAGTGCTGGCTGTCAGACTCACCGGTCCCTGACAGGCATGAATCCCCACTGGGCTGGTATGCTCACCGTTGCTCGGGACTGTCTTCCCGCAAGGCTGGGCCCATAACCCTGATGCGCAGACTGCGTAAGCAACGTGCAGCCACCTTCAGCCACCAGGATTGTGCAGCAACTCCAGCACTTCAGCAGAGTAGCTTATATATAGCACCACACAGAGTCAGTACTGTGGAAAACTATATACAGATTTATTTACAGGTTTCACCAACAAACTCCGCCGCCAGACACATACACAGAGAGAGGAAGAACTGTACAGCGCAGGACATTTACATTTATACATTGGGCAACCAATCAGCATCATGCTGAGTCATGGCACACTGAGCTCATACCTGAGCCGGTCTGAACAGGTCAGAACTTGTTCCTAGCAGCTTGTCAGCTGTCACTTAGATCATGTTGATCTGACTGCTGGATATTAACCACCAACAGTGTATGGATGGAGAATGGAAGTCTGAGTGCATGGAATCCCAGGTGCCCGTCCCTTCAGATGGCCGGAGCACGCATGCTGGTCCACTCCAGTTCATGGAGCGTGGCATGCAGGTCCCTTCGGATGGATGCAGCACAGGTGCCCGTCCCTTCAGATGGAAAGATCTTCGGTGCCCATCCCTTCAGAGGGATAGGGTGGGGATCCCCATCCCTTCAGATGGACGGAGCTGGGGTGCCTGCACCTGCTGAGGGACCAAGTATGTTTGTGGATGATTGGAGAGTGAATGCCACAGGTAGGGATGGGTAGGGATTTGCAGAAGATTTTCTGTGTGTGGTAGAATCCTCTCTCTGAAGTCTTCACCATTTTCTTCTGGGATAGCTCTCACTTTCAGACACCAGGACTTTTCTCTCCAACCCATAAGAACTGATAAACCCACACTTCCCTCGAGTGACTTGTCAGTCTATTCTATTCTATTTTCTACAGCAACCACTCCTTCACTGCTTTCCTTAACTTCAAATTCTTTCTCATCATTGGCTGACAGAAGCAGCTAGCCAGAGCAGGTGGGGGAGGGGATTGTGTATGGATGGAGAGTGGAAGTGTGAGCGAATGGAATCCCAGGTGCCTTTCCCTTCAGATGGCCGGAGCACGGGTGCTGGTCCACTCAGGTTCATGGAGCATGGCGTGCATGTCCCTTCAGATGGATACAGCACGGGTGCCCATCCCTTTAGATGAACAGAGCTTGGGTGCCCATCCCTTTCAGAGGGACAGGGCGGGAATGCCTATCCCTTCAGATGTATATAGCTGGGGTGCCCGCTCCTGTCGAGGGACTGAGTGTGTTTGTGGATGAATGGAGAATGAATGCAATAGGTTGGGATGGGTAATGATTTGTCCATATTTCATAGAATCCTCTCTCTGAAGTCTTCATCATTTTCTTCTGGGATAGCTCTCAGTTTCAGACACCAGTGCTTTTCTCTCCAATCCATAAGAAGTAATAAACCCACACTCCCCTCAAGTAACTTGTCTGTCTATTCTATTCTATTTTCTACAGCAACCACTCCATCACTGTTTTCATTAACTTCAAATTCTTTCTCAACATTGTCTGACAGAAGCGGCTAGCCAGAGGAGGTGGGGAAGGAGGTTGCATAGCATGGAGCTGTGGGGAGGGTGTTGTGTGTGGATGGAGAGTGGAAGTGTGAGCAAATGGAATCCCAGTTGCCCATCCCTTCAGGTGGCTGGAGCACGGGTGCTGGTGCACTCAGGTTCATGGAGCATGGCGTGCACGTCCCTTCAGATGGATGGGGCTTGGGTGCCCATCCCTTTCAGAAGGACAGGGCAGGGATGCCTGTCCCTTCAGATGGATGGAGCTGGGGTGCCCGGTCCTGCCAAGGGACTGAGTCTGTTTGTGGATGATTGGAGTGTGAATGCAATGGGTAGGGATGGGTAGGGATTTAAAGAAATTTGGGCAAAAGTGATCTGATCCTTTTTCTGAAATATTCATCAATTTCTTCTTGGATAGCTCTCAGCTTCAGACACCAGTTTATTTCTCTCCAATCCATAAGATCTAATAAACCCACATGCCCCTCGAGTTCCTTGTCTGTCTAGTCTATTCTATTTTCTACAGCAACCACTTAGTCTTAATAAACACTATCTTCTTATGAAGCCTGGTGTTTGACTGACTATCTGGAGATCTTGACAGGTTTGGAGCCCTAGCAAGTTAAATTTTTTGAACTTAATCTGTTCAGAAGAAGTTAATTCGTACCTACATGAAGAGGAGAGATTAGATTTTTACCCCGCCCTTCACTTGGAGTCTCAGAGAGGCTTACGGACTCCTTTCCCTTCCCCTCCCTACAACAGACACCCTGAGAGTTAGATGGGGCGGAGAGAGCTCTTTCCAGAACTTTCCTTTGGAGAACAGCTCTAACAGAACTATGGCTTGCACAAGGTCATCCAGCAGCTGCCAGTGGAGGAGTGGGGAATCAAACCCAGTTCTCCCAGATTAGGTTCCACAACCACTACACCAGACTGGCTCTGTGTGTGCTACTGGTTGCAGCCCCGAGGAAAAGAGACCACCTTCCTCTTGCCAGGGATTTTATCACCTCTGGTACTCCACCCTCTTGACCCCAGTCAGCCCTGGTCAAGGAAGCTTTTCCTGTTGTCTCTGAAAAGTTTCTTTCTCAAGCCTCCCTAGAATTCCCAACGCTCTGTTCTCTGTCTGAAGGTGGGGTGGGGAGAAGGGGGAAGCTTGACCATCCCTTTTGTCTAGACCCATCAGCATTTGTATGAAGGTGGGCTGAGGTACAAGCCCATTGACCTTCTCCTCTGCTTAGAGGGGGGGAAAATGGTAGATTCCAAGTGGAGGCTTTGCTCTCAGGAGAAGATGCTTTTCTTCACAGTGTCAAATAAACTAAAAGAATGACCAGAGAAGAGAGCCCTGCTTGATCCCATTGGTGTTCACAAACACAAAACCAATGTCACCTGTCATGTGTTCTGTTTCAAGTTAGAATCATAGAGTTGGAAGAGACTTGCCCCTCCACACCTGCAGTGACTGCTGTTCCATGTCCAGAAAATGACATAAATACTCCAGGATTTCTTTCTGACCCAAAAGTGGCAATCAGCATTTCCCTGGGCATGTAAAAAAGATCCACAAGAACTAAGCATTCAGGCAGCTTTCCCTGCCCTCCCTCTGATCTACCTAAGTTCACAGAATCTGCATTCCTGTCAGATGGCCATTGAGTCTCTGTTTGAAAAAAAAAAGCCTGGCACCAGCCCTGCTACTTCTCCACATGCAGCTGCTGGTGTGACCTTGGGTCAGTCATAAGTTGTCTCAGAGCTGTTCTCTCAAGAGCAGTCCTCAAAAGAGCTCTCTCAGCCCCACCTGTCTGACACAGGGTGTCTGTTGTGGGGAGGGAAAGAAGATTGTAAGCCGCTCTGAGGTCAAATCTGCATTCGTCTTTCCCACCAGTGTCCCAGCCTTCTGACACCATCTTCAAAAAAGTTGTTTTCACACCTCAACAGTGCTGGCATACTTTTGCACGTCTGCATATGTTTATCACCCTCTTGTAGCAGCTCCACTGTCATTGCACCTCTGCACCATTTTAAATGAGTCTTCTCCAAACAACTTTCAAACAAGTATAGGCCTGATCTGGCTCTAGCATTTGCGCCGCTGTCTTACCAAACCCACACTGGAACAGAAATCCCCATCTACATTGCATGCCACTTTCACTTTGATGATTGAGTGTCGCATTTTCTGGTAGTATGCAGACTGCATGCTGCTTTTACTTCGTTTGATCTCTGGTTTTATGGTGGCTGTCTGCATAGATTTATGGCCGTTTTATGGCCATTTGGGGGGTGACTCTGCAGTCTGTACAGTGTTGGCCCGGGTAATTGAATGCATTATTGAATGGCATCTTTTTCTGTTCCAATGTGGGTTTGGTAAAACAACGGAGCAAATGCTAAATGCAGATTGTCCCATAGAGAAAGACAGCCCCACAGCAGCACGAAACTTTATTTAAAAATGCAAATGCAGATTCGACCTAAGACCCCTTCAAGTAGTGAAGGGAGAGGTATAAATCCAATCTCTCTCTCTTCTTCTCTCTCTCTCTCTCTCTCTTTTTTTTAAAAACACCCTGGAGGCCAGAGGGAGGGATTGATGACAGGACGCCATGGGGAAATGTGCCAGAGGGAAGCCCCATCGCTGCTGTGCTTCATTTGTTCCACACCGTGCCACTACCACCACCACCAACTACCTCACGGGAATCACGGGGTGATGGGGATGGCCCATGACAAAGACCGTGCCACAGTATTCCGGTAGATTGGTTCCGTCGAAACGGGCTTGGACAATATCTACAGGCCACCATCTTGATTTGATAGTAAGTTTACCATCTTTGAGCACTTTATTCTGATAAAATTGTGTGTTTTATGTGTTTTTAATGTTTTATGTGTTTTTAATGTTTTATGTGTTTTTAATGTTTTATATCCGGCACATGGTGCCCTTGTTAGTAAGCCGTCCTGTGCCCGCTCGCGGGAAGGGCACGGTAGAAATTAAATAATCAATAAAGAAATTTCCAGGCACACTTACAGCAGGGAAACCACCAAATCCCGTTCCTGTAAGGAAGTTACCGCTTGAGGGATAAGGTACAGGAATATTAAAATCTGGATTTTAGTGGGAGGAAGTTGGAGTGGCTGGGGAGAAGCAGTAAGTGCTTTGACCTGGGTCTGGTATCTCCAGATAGGACATCACATCAATGCTGGTCTCTCTCCAGAGAAGCTGCTGTCCCCAGGAAGAGCACCCAAACCTCCAGGAATTTCCCCCAAACCCAAGCTGGGAACCCAGTGAAGTGCAAGTCTTAAAGCTACCCAGTGACTGGATCAGAGAGAGATCAGAATGAGAGAACGGGATCTAGCATAGACTGGGAAAGTACATCAAATGTATTTTCCTTGTGATCTAGCAAAAGCAAAGGGGCTTTTAAGCTTACCGCTGGAGAAAGATAAATCAAAACAGAATCTGACCCATTTCAATATTATCATGTAGTCATATCTGTCATAATGAATGCGAAGGAATAAGAGGTTTGTTTTAATAACACCACAGGGATTTATTCCGAAGACAAATATGCTGCTGACATGTTAGACACAACACTGCAAAACAATCTGCTAAGAATCAGGTTTAGTTTGGACAATTAGGTGCTCTTTCATATTCAGGTCAGGCCTCACTACAATTATGTAGCATTTGGGGATGAAGATGCAGCCCAGCAAGCCAGCACTGGAGGCCAGCATAGAGAAGATCTGCACGGCTACCGTGTATTTTCCCTTCGTGCTCAGGTAGGTGGGCACAAAGGACACCCACACACTGCAAAACACCAGCATGCTGAAGGTGATCAGCTTGGCTTCGTTGAAGGCACCAGGCAGCTTCCTGGCCAAGAAAGCCACTGTGAAGGAAATGAAAGCGAGGAAGCCCATGTATCCCAGGACACCATAAAATATGGCTGTAGACCCTTCGTTGCATTGCAGCGTGATCTGTCCAGGCTGGGAGTGCATGTCAGAGTCTGGAAATGGAGGGGAAATGCTTAGCCAGGTGATACAGAGGACAATTTGAACAGCAGAACATAAAATGACAATTGAGTTTGCCAGACTCTTCCCCAGACACTTCCTCATCCTGTTCCCTGGCTTGGTGGCCATGAAGGCCGCCACCACCGTGATGGTTTTGGCCAACACAGAAGAGACAGAGACAGAGAAAATGGTGCTGTAGGCTATTTGTCGGAGTAGACAGGTCACCATCCTTGGCTGGCCAATGAACAGAAGGGAAGATAGGAAGGAAAGCAGGAGGGAGATGAGGAGAATGTAGGTGAGGTCCCGGTTGTTAGCTTTGACTATGGGAGTATCAATGTATTTAATGAAGATGCCTAAAATTAGAAGTGTGACAATGGACAAGAAGATGACCAAGGAAACAAGGACAATCCCCAGTGTCTCTTCATAAGATAGGAAAGTAATATGTTTGGGAATGCACTGAGTCTGGTTCTTGTTGGGATGCTGATCTTCTGGGCACTTGGTACAACGGTCCGCATCTGAGAAGAAGAAGAAGAAGAAGAAGAAGAAGAAGAAGAAGAAGAAGAAGAAGAAGAAGAAGAAGAAGAAGAAGAAGAAGAAGAAGAAGAAGAAGAAGAAGAAGAAGAGTGACTTCAGCACCACATACGCTTCTTTCGTATCAACAATAATGAGCACTGTATTCCATTCCATAAAATGGATGCATCAGGGTGAGGTTGCAAGAACAAAAAAAAAATCAGAAGATTAACCAGATGAAACAACAAAAAAATCAGAACGTTAACCTGATAAAAGTAGAGATGATGGCGAAATTACAGGAAAATACAGAGCTCCGAAGCAAACATTAAAACACAGAAAGAGATTAAAAAAGAAATTCACTGCTCGAGAACACGTACGGAGATTAAAATGATAATGGGCATATATTTATTTATTTCAAAATCACAGCCTTCCTGTAGACCTGCTTGAGGCAGTTCAAGAAGTAAACCTGGGTCAATAAAATGATAAAATGATGATAAGAATAATCAATTGTAATACAAGCCATTGGGGGGGGGATCATGGGAGAAATGGGCACAAAATTAGTATAAAATGCCTTTCGGCAGCCTCAAACCCTACTACTAAGGGAGGCCTTAGGCTTAAAGCAGACCGTAAAAGACTTGAAAAGACAGGATGAAGAGCAGGTTGGGGAATTAAATAGCTTGGAAAGAGTCATCCTAGTGGTCCCCTACACAGTCTGCAGCATCCGATCAGAGGACCTGATGGAGTGTAGACAGCCAATGCACACAGATGTTCCTGTAGAACTACAAAGCTAGAAGTAAGCTAAGGAGACAATCGTGACTTAGGCTGCAGTCACACGTGCCATTTGGAGTGGAGGGGAAGCACCCTTATTTCCTCTGGTGGAATCTGACACGGGGTTGCACAAGTACACATCCTTTGCAGCAGTTTCCCGTGCACATCAATGAGGAATCGCACCTCCACACTGAGGGTTCCCCATGAAGTATGCGGTTATGTACGTACCGCTATGTGAGGAAAAAGTACGGCACTGAGTTGGGATGGAACGAGCAGACCATCCCAATGGTTTGTGTGTGTGCATGAGTGATCAGACAGGGGAAAGTCCGTCCGTGGCCCGTCAGCAAGCATTAGGACCAGACTCTCCCCTGTGTCTTTTAACTCCGCTTCTGTGGCGGAGAAGCACCGGGTGCCGATGACTGCGGGACCTTTCCCAGATGTTGCTGTATGGTCGTGCTCTTTAGAGCCATCAGGCATTTGCAGCTGAGTCAGATCTAAAGGCATGTCGGACCACAGCCTTTCTCATTGTACACCTTCAGTTTGGCATTCCCCAGTTATATCTTCACACCAACCCAGTAAAGTAATACCTGGCTCTAAATCTCCCAGATATAACCTGTCTGGCATCCAGTGGTTTACCACGGGACATACGCACATCTTCTTATGAACCCCAGGAGAGTGCGCAAGATTCTGGGGGGGATGTTATAATGCATACAGTTGTGGTTCTCCAAATCTCCGCTAATTTGCCCATCAGCATTACCCCTGTGAAATAAGGACCGCACTGCTTGGGATTGTGTGAACAACCACGAATGTCCCTGACAGCACCAATGGTTGGTGATCCTGAACTCTTCTCCACACTCACCACCAGTTACCCAGTAGTCTCTCCCCATGAGGTCTTTCCTTCCAAATCCAAGAAAGGAAAGAGAGGTCCTCAGGTATGAATTTCTAGAAGAATGGTCAGAAAATACTGAACTAATTCTTTGCCCTGTACTCCAAGGGGCATTCTTTTGTCCACAGCCACCCACCTTCCTGAGTGGAGATGGTTCCTTCTCCACATGGAGAACAGCCATAGCAGCAAATGGGCTTTCCTTCCAGGGTCACTTTCACATGTCCAGGGAGGCAGCTTTTGGTACACCTGGAATAGGGTAACATCTAAACATAAACACAAGGACCGTGATCAGGGAAAATGAGAACTGGTTCATATGGTAATCACATTGTTTATATTTTATAAGAACTTTTGATTTCATTAATCATTTAGAAGAGGAAGAGAGAAGCGATTGGATTTACACCCCGTCCTTCACTCAGAGTCTCAGAGCAGTTTACAATCTCATTTCACTTCCCCTCCCCACAACAGACACCCTGTGAGCAGTGTTTCCTCTAAGCTGAGTTAGTGTGAGCTAGCTCACAGCTTTTCAGCCTCCGGTTCACACATTTCTGTTTTAGCTCAGGAAGGATGGCTCCAAAGCCAACTGATTTATGCCAGAGCCAAATCGCTCCCTCACAACTTTAATGCCAGTGGCTCACAAAGTAGGATTTTTGCTCACAAGACTCCATAGCTTGGAGGGAGCATTGCCTATGTCAGAAGTCCTAACTTAGTCAGCAAAACACCAGGCCTTGTGATGCAAGCAAGGATAGCGTTTATTAAGCTGCAATAGATAGATCACTGGAACAGGTATCTTGTTCAGAATGACTTGGTTACAGAAAGCAAGCGGTTATACAGGGAAGGGGGTGAATGGGGACCCCCCCTTCTACCATACAAAGAATAACATGCGACTGGGAAATCGAAAGTTACTACACTAATGAAATTCCCACCGCCCCCATTATTCACAGCAAGCTACATCTATGCCAGCGATAGTGAAGCGCGCAGCCTGACTTTTCCAAGGTCAGAATGTCTAGGCTGCAAGAGATAGGGGTAATAGAAGCCACATTCCATTCTCACACCCTAGGCGTAAATCAACAACTCCCCGGATTCCAACCTCCCGCCTGTCACGCCACTAAGGCGCCCAGAGCCAACCTCCCTCCCCTCCATCCATCATGGCAGGGCTACCTGACATGCAGCCCCCTCGAAAATAAGCCTACCCCTTTGGTTTATGGGGGTACAACTTGTGAAACGCCCGGATAAGCCGGGGGGCCAGAACATTTTCCGCCCGCACTCACTCCCTCTGTTCCGGCCCAAAGTCATTCCATTCAATCAGGTAAAACAAGCGATTGCGAGAGATTTTAGAGTCCAGAATTTGCGACACTTCGTAGTGAGGTTCCCCCCCCACCAGCAGTGGAGGAGGGGTCGGCCGTTGCGGTCTCCATTTGTTCTCTCCAGGCGCTTGGCGTAGAAGCCTTACATGAAAAACAGGATGAACAGACTTTAGAGACTTAGGCAACGCAAGTTCAACAGTTACATTGTTAATCACTCTCACAATCTCAAAAGGACCAATATATTTCCAACCGAGTTTGCGACTCGGCTGAATTCGACGCAAATGTTGGGTGGATAAGTAAGCAAACTCTCCACATTTTGGAACCCATGCAAGGCTACGTTTCTTATCGGCCTGGAGTTTGTATGCAGTCTTAGCCTCCTCTAGAGTCTTGGCTAACGAGCCCCACGCCTCCTGCAGTTGTTTGCACCAATCCCCAGCGTCTCCCGCCGGGAGGTCGGGAGAAGTCAAAAATGGCAAAGGCGGGGCGTCATATCCATGTACTGCTTTAAACGGGGACATCCCCGTCGACGAGTGCTGAGTATTATTGTAACAGAACTCAGCCAAAGGTAAAAGAGAATGCCAATTGTCCTGCTGAAAGTTAGAAAAACACCGCAGGTATTGTTCCAGAGTCTGATTGACACGTTCGGTCTGCCCATCTGATTCAGGATGGTATGCACTGCTCACCCCCCTCTCCACCCCAAGCAGTGACATAAGTTCGCTCCAGAACCTTGAAACGAATTGAACCCCCCTGTCCGAGATCACCTTAGCAGGTAAGGTGTGGAGTCTCACGACGTGTTGCAAGAAAGCAGAGGCTAATTTCTTAGCAGAGGGGATGGTGGCAAACGGAACGAAATGCGCCTGTTTGGTAAACAGGTCCACTATCACCCATATGACGGTTTTCCCCCCGCTAGGGGGTAGATCCGTAATAAAGTCCATAGAGATCACTTCCCATGGCCGAGCCGGGGTTGGGAGGGGCTGTAGGGCACCTGGGGGTTTACCGGGCTGAGGTTTACTCATCAAGCACGTTTGACATGCTGACGTGAAGAGAGAAACATCTTTCCGTAGCCCCGGCCACCAAAATTGTCTTTGCAGTAGCTGGAGAGATTTCACAAACCCTGTGTGTCCAGCTAGCTTTGATCCGTGCGCCCAGCTCATTACCTCCCCCCTGAGAGACCGTGGGACAAAGAGTTTGTTATTTTTAGTCCAGCATCCATGCGCATCCCGGGACATTCCTCCTTCCCCCGCCACCTCCTCCCTGTCCGCATCTGACAGTTCTGTGGAGAATTTCACCGCCCATTCATTTGGAGGAGGGTCTGGCGGTGGGGGGGGATGTTTGGCCTGCCTCCGAGTGGTCACTGCTCCTCCCAACTGGGAAGGAGTGAAAATTGAGTCACGAATCTCCTCCCTTTTGCTGTCGTGTTGAGGGAGGCGTGACAGTGCATCGGCCAGCGAGTTAGATGTCCCCGGGAAGTGGTGCAGTGTGAAATTGAACTTGGAGAAGAAATCAGCCCAGCGGAGCTGTTTGGCGTTCAAGGAACGGGGGGAGCGGAGTAGCTCGAGGTTTTTGTGATCAGTCCAGACCTCGAACGGGACTCGCGCCCCTCTAGCCAATGGCGCCAGGTAGCCAACGCTAAACGGATCGATCCCGCTTCTTTTTCCCACACCGACCAATTCCGTTCAGTATCGTTAAATTTTTTTGGAAACATAGGCAAGGGGGTGCAATCTGCCATCCTCCCCCTCTTGGAGGATCGCCCCCCCCATTGCAACGTCTGAGGCGTCAACTTGAACAATGAATTTTTTAAGTTCATTCGGGTGGGCCAATACGGGTTCCGACGTAAAAAGGGCTTTCAATCGGTCAAAAGCCCGCTGGCACTCTGGGGACCATTCTAGTTTGGCCCCGGGCCGAGTGCATTCGGGTGGCTTCCCTTTGGTTTTCAGTAAGTCAGTCAAGGGAAGAGCCACTTGGGCAAAGTTCGAGAGGAACGATCTATAAAAGTTCGCGAATCCGAGGAACCCCTGGAGTTGCCTCCTCGTTTTGGGAGGCTCCCACCCCACGACATCTTTAACTTTGTCAGGGTCCATCTCAATTCCCTTCTGGGAAATGCGGTAGCCCAGAAAAGAGATCTCCGTTTTGTGAAATTCACACTTGGATAGTTTGGCAAACAGTTTATGCTTGTGCAACGTTTGTAGTACTTCCCGCACCAGTTTCACATGCGATTTAAGGTCGGGGGAGTACAAAAGAATGTCATCAAGGTAAACAAGGACCCCCTTGAACAAGTGCTTATGCAACACCTCGTTAATCAAGTTCATGAAGACCCCAGGGGCCCCTTGGAGCCCGAATGGCATGACTAAGTATTCAAACTGGCCGAGGGGGGTGTTGAACGCCGTTTTAAATTCATCCCCTCCCGGATGCGGACTCTGAAATAGGCATCCCAGAGGTCTAGCTTAGAGAAAATTTCCCCCCCAGCCACCGCAGCCAACAAGTCTTTTATGAGGGGCATGGGGTAAGCGTTTGTGTTTGACACTGCATTCAAGCCGCGATAGTCGGTACATAGCCGCAACCCCCCATCCTTTTTTTTCCGGAAAAGTACAGGAGCCGCGAACGGGGAGGATGCTGGCCGTATAAAACCCCTACTGAGGTTTTTGTCGATGAACTTCCTCAGTTCCACCTTTTCCGAGGGGCTCATAGAATACAGTTTTCCCTTCGGTAATTTTTGGTTGGGTAAAATTTCAATTGCACAGTCAGAGTTTCTGTGGGGTGGCAATTCATCGGCCTCCTCCTCTCCAAAAACGGGAGCCAGGTCGTGATACTCGGGGGGAATGCCTTCCAGCTCTGCATCCGCCACCCCCGCCGTCACTAGGAGTTGCCCCCCCATCATGGGTCCCCATTCCTTTTTCCATGCGTGGGACTGGCATTTTTTGGAAATGAAGTTGACCTTCCCCTCCCCCCATAGTACATGAGGATCGTGATCAAAGAACCACGGGCTCCCTAGAACCAAGGGAAAGTGGGCTGAAGGGGTAACCACGAAAGGTCTTTCTTCCCAGTGCTGCCCGAGTCCCACCCGCAAGGGTACAGTCTCGTATTTACAGGGTTCTTTCATGGTGGACCCGTCCATTTGAGTAAAAATCAAGGGGTCAGTTAATTTAACAACTTTCGCCCCAAGTCCCGTTATTAGTGTGGGGTTGATGAGGTCTCTCCCACACCCAGAGTCAATGAGAGCTCGTACTCTCACATGGGTCAATAGACCCGGGTCCATTAGAGTCACTGTGAGAAAGAAAAGAGAGGGGGGTTTGCTCACCGGGAGTTGCGCCTGGGGATGTGGGACCTGCTGTTCAGCGCTGTTTACAGCAGGTCTGTCTCGTTTCCCTGTGGCACGGTCTCGCCATCGGATGAGTCGGATGCTTCGCTGAGCGGTTTGGCTTGCAGAGCTTTCGCCCCCTTCGGCTTCGCCACCTGTTTTGGCGTGGATGTGTCAAACTTCTTCTTGGCTCCTTTTGGTGCTCCGGGTGATGCAGACGATGATGGGCAGTTCGCGGCGAAATGGCCCCCTTCTCCGCATTTGAGGCAAAGACCTTGCTTCATCCGGAGCTCCCTGGTGCCATCCCTCAACTTCGGGTTCGGTGCAGGGGTTTTCCCTCTCGCAACCGGCGCAGGGCCCCTGTTAGCCATCGCTGCGGCGTCATCCAGTTTGATGGTCTTTAGGCGGTTCTCCATCGTGACAGCTGCTTGGATCCATCCGGTGAGGGTGTTCGGGTCTTGATTCCTGGTGACTTCTCGGCGGATCTCCGCGTTGAGTCCCCACTTGTAGAAGTCAACGAGATTCCCTTCCCCTCGGAGTTTGGCGGCACATCTGCGGAACTCCGAGGTGTAGTCTCTCACCGATCTTGCGCCCTGTTTGAGGCTTCGGATCGTTGCCTTCGCTGCTTTGGTGGAGTGCACATCCTCGAACTGCTCCTTCATGGCCCACATGAAAGAATCGATTTCTCTCAGCTCGCGCCCGTCGGCTTGATGGAGCCCCACATACCAGTCAGCAGCCGCTCCCTTTAGGTGGGCTGCTATGACATCAACCATCCGCTCTTCTCGCTGGAATAGGTGGCCCCAGGTCTCGATAAACCTCTCGGCTCGCACCAGAAAGAATGGGAATTTCTCGGGGTCTCCGTCAAAGTCAGCGTCCAGAAGTTCTGTAGGCTTGGGCGGCAAGAACCCCCAAGGACGAGGGGGTGGTTGCCCCGGCGGCCCCTGCGGTCCTGGCCCCGCTGGTTGCTCCGGCGGGCCGGCTGGCACGTTCCCCTGGTCTTGGTCTGGCACCGGCCGCTGATCGGGAGGGACTTGGGCTGGTGGTTCCTCGCGTCTTTGCCGCTCGCGCTCTTCCCGGATGCCCTCCGCGATCATCTGTGGGATGCGTGCGAGGGATTCGTCCAGGAATCGCATCAGGCGGTCTTGGCTCGGCTCTCCACTCCATCTCCTCCTTACCACGGCGCCTTCCAGGGTCTCGGAGTCTCGGCCAGTCTCCTCCAGGGCTTCCGCCGTGATTAGTTTTCGGATCGACCTCTCGGGGTGGCTCATCCCCATGGAAGCTCTCGGGGTTCCGAACCACGCTTCGTGGGTTTCAGCCAGGGGTTTCACCCAGTCACGTCTACGTCCATCTCGGGTGGTCACCCCCCCATAGGCTGCCCCATATGGGTCTCCGTAAGGCCCTCCAAAGTCGTACTCCAGACCCCATTGTCTCGGCACGTGTGTGTCAGGGGTCTCTCTGGGTACGTCTTTCCCGGGAGGCTTCTTATCCTTTTCTTCTTCTTCAATTGGGAGAGTGTCTTCTTCTCCGCCACTCATTTTGGAGTTGCGGGTTTAGGACCAGTCCCAAAAGTAAATGATGATTCTGAACAAACTGTCAGAAGTCCTAACTTAGTCAGCAAAACACCAGGCCTTGTGATGCAAGCAAGGATAGCGTTTATTAAGCTGCAATAGACAGATCACTGGAACAGGTATCTTGTTCAGAATGACTTGGTTACAGAAAGCAAGCGGTTATACAGGGAAGGGGGTGAATGGGGACCCCCCTTCTACCATACAAAGAATAACATGCGACTGGGAAATCGAAAGTTACTACACTAATGAAATTCCCACCGCCCCCATTATTCACAGCAAGCTACATCTATGCCAGCGATAGTGAAGCGCGCAGCCTGACTTTTCCAAGGTCAGAATGTCTAGGCTGCAAGAGATAGGGGTAATAGAAGCCACATTCCATTCTCACACCCTAGGCGTAAATCAACAACTCCCCGGATTCCAACCTCCCGCCTGTCACGCCACTAAGGCGCCCAGAGCCAACCTCCCTCCCCTCCATCCATCATGGCAGGGCTACCTGACAGCCTATGAGGTAGGTGGGGCTGAGAGAGCTCTTTTC